>CM070724.1:16212260-16899203 GCA_036346275.1 Otatea glauca
AGGCGGTGGCTCGACGGCACCCGCCACCGAGATGGCTGCGCTGGCAGAACCCTTCTTCACCAACCCGCAGGCGCGATCGTCCGATGGAACACGCCGCCACGACATTTTCGAGGAACTGCGAAAAGGTGCGGGGAAAGTGGAGGTTCTCTCTGGTTTTCGCTGTTTTCTTATCTCAGCGGTAGCAAGAAGATGAGAAAAGCAAAGGCGGAGGTTTACACGAATGCCGCCGCACCTATTTATAAAGCCGAGCGGGCGCCACCAATAGACACCCCAGGCGGCGTGGCGCCCACCGTCTCGCCTGGCTGGTTACTTGCGACCGTCGCCGAATCGCACTGTAACTCCCGCTTCTAATTCCTCTGCATTCAATTCGACAGAGCCAAAAAGACACCGCCTCGGGCGCGGCCCGTGACTCCCGGTCTCCGCCTTCGGCAGACGGCGACCCTCTGGCGTGTGCAGAGGCCCCATGGGCCTGTGGGCCTCGAAATGGCAAAGAGCTCAGCAGCCATGCTGTGGTCCGGCCAGAGTCAGGTTCTAAAGGCCAGTCCCACCATGTGGGCATAAGGCCGCCCTAGCAAAAATTAAGCGAGAGACGTGTACGAGGCGAGCCCCCAGTGGGCCTCCAGTTGGGCTGGCTAACGGCCCAATCGTCTTAACTCGTGTCCGAGGCCATACTTCACACTCTCCCGCGGAGCCCATCAATGGGTGAGAGCCAGCTGTGCTCTAGGTCAGCGGACGACCCAGGGTCCGATACAGGATCGAGTAAAGAAAGGTTTTTCATGGGTCGCCCTAGGCCGGGCCAGACACCCTACCGGGACTGCTCGCTCTGAAGGGTCCCCTTGGGTGCGACTCTCCCAGACCCACTCTGACTACTCGCTATTAGCTCCATGAGCGTATGCTCAAACCAACGCTGGTAAACGCGACGCCGCCACCCCTCCGTGTCCCACACCGTGGGACGGGCGACACGTGGCATAGACAAAGGCCACTCCTCGCAGCCTACTCCTCGCCAGACGAGGACTCGGGAGGGATGCCCACCGTCCGCCTACGACACCGTAAACAAGCACTCAGCACCGTAAACTCCCGAGAGGCATCCGTCACCCCGACCAACCAAGGTCGCGCCTAGCTACGACGTAAAACGAGCACCGCCCAGCCTACGACGTTAACGAGCACTCGGGCACCGTAACCTCCCGAGAGGCATCCGTCGCCCGACCAACCAAGGTCGCGCCGCCCACCACGACGAAATGAGCACCGCCCAGCCCACGACGTTAACGAGCACTCGCGGCACCGTAACCTCCCGAGAGGCATCCGTCGCCCTGACCAACCAAGGTCGCGCCCAGCCACGACGAAAACGAGCACCGCCCGGCTACCGACGTTAAAAGAGCACTCGGGCACCGTAACCTCCCGAGAGGCATCCGTCGCCCCGACCAACCAAAGTCGCGTCCAGCTACGACGTAAAATGAGCACCGTCCAGCTACGACGTTAAACGACCACTCGGGCACCAGAACCTCCCGAGAGGCATCTCGTCGCCCCGACCAACCAAGGTCGCGTCCAGCTACGACGTTAAACGACCACTCGGGCGCCAGAACCTCCCGAGAGGCATCTCGTCGCCCCTACCAACCAAGGTCGCGTCCAGCCACGACGTAAAACGAGCACCGCCCGCCCCTACGACGTTAAACAAGCACTCGGGCACCGTAACCTCTCCCGAGGCATCCGTCGCCGTGACCAACCAAGGCTCGCCCAGATACGACGCGCCTCAAAAACGAGCACCGTCAGCCACGACGCACGAACGAGCACTTCGGGCACCGTAACCTCCCGAGAGGCATCCGTCGCCGCGACCAACCAAGGTCGCTGGCCCGCCACGACGTAAAACGAGCACCGCCCAGCCTACGACGCAACGAGCACCGGGCACCGTAACCTCCCGAGAGGCATCCGTCGCCTGACCAACCAAGGTCACGCCCGCCTACGACGTAGAACGAGCACCGTCCAGCTACGACGTTAAAGAGCACTCGGGCACCAGAACCTCCCGAGAGGCATCCGTCGCCCCGACCAACCAAAGTCGCTGGGCCCAGGCTACGCGACGTAAAATGAGCACCGTCCAGCTATGATGTTAAACGAGCACTCGGGCACCAGAACCTCCCAAGAGGCATCTGGTCGCCCCGACCAAGCTAAGGCAACCTGCCCCAAGGGCCATGTGTCAGGCCTCCACAGATTGTTGGCCACGTGCCCTACGGGCAGGATCGTTCGAAGTGACCATACGGGGCAGATGTCCCCTTCCCCAAGGCAGCACAAGGGTTGCCTAAGTCAAAACTCCACCCCATCGCCTACCACACGGCATGGGAACGCGCTCTCCCGAGGCAGCGCCAGACTACGCCGCAACATCAAGACTGACAGTTCCCAGATGACAAAGTGCGCTGCTTCCCGAGGAAACGGGCGAATCGCTTCGCCAAAGAAGCCTACCAACCTTAGATGGGCGAGGCCGACGGCGACCACTCACCAAAACGCAGGACTAGGGCTCCTAGTCTAGGTTTCTCCTTCCTTCCTTCCTTCTCCCACTCGATGTAACCCGCCTCTCGCTTATATAAAGGGGGGTGGACCTTCGGAGAAGGGGAGACACATTGGGACAACAAAAACACTCTTGCGCACAAATCCTTAGTCCACACTTGTAATCGCTGCGGCACTGCTCGCACAAAAAGCAATACAACATCGCCGCACGAATCGAGTAGGGACATTCGCCCAACCAAGATACACATTGGACTTTTGAGTCTAACCATTCAGTGGAGAGGGAACGCGTGGCCCTTAGACTTACAAATTTACTTGCGGTGCTCAAACACCGACAGCTCCATTACCAACGATGCTCGATCACCTCCTTGGGGACCCCGAGCATGTCGACGGTTGCCATGCAAATACATTGCGGTTTGCCCAAAGAAAAGCGACGAGCTCGAGTTCCTTTTGGGATCAAGGTCAGCCCCTACCTTAATTGTCTTGGAAGGCTCGACGGGTCCAGGGTATTGTTTTGACACATCCGCCGATCTTCTTATTCTTCTTCTCATCGCCGGTGCCCTTGGACCTTTGGCGCTTAGCTCCTTCACCGTCGGCACTAGTTGCCGCTCCAGAGATGCACGGCTATCTCCGTGCTCTTCCCGCATACGGTCATAGCGTGATGGTCCCCTTTGATTGCGAGGACCTTGTGTGCATTGGCATGATCCTAGACTTGCTCTTCCTGTCAAACCAGACTATTTTTGAACGGAGGGAGTATTTCGTCTATGTTGACACTGTGTGCGTTGGCGTGATCCTAGACTTGTGCGGTATACACAAAGGTTTTGGCTTTGGTAATCCGAGTCTCGACAATCCTAAAGTTCAGTCCCTTATAAATATTAAGTTGCATACCAGAGACAGGGCCAGTTTGGTAGGGCTCTAGATCCTACTTTTTTAGATCTAGATCCTACTTTTTTAGATCTAGATCCTACTTTTTTAGATCCAGATCCTACTTCACTGAGGAGCTAGATCTGTCTGACAAAAGTGTTTGGCTGTGAGGTTAGCTCCAAAGATCTTGAAGGAAGGACTGAAGACAAAGAGACCATGCTACCTTTGGTTGTAACTCTTCATTTTCTTTATTTAATGTTTCTTTCTATTTGTGTACTAATTTCTATCTATTGTATTTTTAAATTTTGCAATAACATAGCAAATTTGCAATAACACATGGAGGACATAGTGAGGATGTTATATGAGTACTTTTGCCATAATTGTTCACCTCCTTAAGAAACATTAGTTGGGATTTAACATAATTGTTCGACGATAACTTAATTAAATAAAGTCCAAGTCAATGCTACAATAACTATTCCAATAATAATGAAGAGTTAACAAAAGACGAGAAAATGTTACAAGTAATATCTCAATCATCTTGCAATTGCCTGTGCAAGCTCATCATGAAATGCATCCATTGATGTATCACTCCTATCCGATTTTAGCACATCCGATGTATCTTGAGAAATGACATCTTGTATATCTTGATGGTATTGTAGGCATGTAGTTTGGATCCCGATCAAACCTTTGAAAATCCCTGTCTGGCGCATCATCGTCACGTATGAAGTTGTGCAGTCCTATAGTTGCGGCTACAATCATCTTTTGCTTTAACATTGGATAGCATGGCATCTTCAGGAGAATTCTCCATTTCATCTTCCATACACCAAAGCATCTCTCAATGATATTGCATAAACTTGAGTACAATTGGTTGAATTTATCTTCTCACCACTTGGTGTAGAACCTCTTTGAAACTCTCGCACATGGTACCTTTGGCCCTTGTATGGCGCTAAGTACCTTGGAAGGTTAGGATAACCGGCATCCACAAGATAATACTTTCCTGAAACATGCAATGTTGATTTCATTTGAGTACTCAATTTATAGAAAGTACAAAAAAATAAGCAAGTACAACTTACCTTGAGGAGGATGTGGAAAGGTATCTCTTTATCAGCTTCCAATGCATGATATAGGACACTTGTACCATGCATTGATCCTGGCTACCCAATAGATTCATATGTGAATCTCATATCATGATCACACACTAGCATCACATTTTGAGTTGTAGACCGTGATCTACCAATATATCTAACTTGTTCTTCTGCAGGAACAACAGTTAGAATGTGAATTCCATCAATAGCCCCGATAGAATCCTTGAAATGTGGCCACATGCAATGATCATTTCTAATTTTGTTATGGACTATAGAGAAGTTTGGGTCCTCCGGCTTCACAAGGTCAGTCGACATCCTAATCACACTGCAAAACCTCATCAAACTTCCTGCTAGTTGTCACATCAGAATGCTTGAACCAGTTTTCCACTTTTCAATTAGATTCATAGCATCCACAAATGTATAGGAACTTAGACAATGACTCCATTGAATGCATATGTGTAGTTGATTTTAAACCATTAGTACTAACCAAAAGATCATGTGGACTTTGAAAATTGTAGAATTCATATGAAGCATGCGATATCATTCACCGAGTGGTCAAAGTTTCCACCCAACCCATTCCATCGAGACATGAAATCCTAAGCTAATTCTTGTCCAGGTAAGTTGAGTGATACATATCCACAATATTTGTAGCCACAAGAAGGTTGGTTAAAATCTAATGATATAGGCATATTACATGCAAATCATACTCATGTTCATCATCGAGGAATCAGCCCTTCACTCCCACTTTCACATGAGGACATCCGCATGACAACAAACAACACATTAATAGAGCACAAACCAGCTTAAACATTACATAAATAAAGAGTAACACATATCGGTTTAAACATTATATAAATAGAGTACAAGCCAGATAAATTGTTATCAAAGCTAATCCAAAAGAAATAATAACTTTTTTAAGTTTTTGCCACCGCTCATGCCTGCACTGCACCGTTTTATTTTTTCATCCCAACCTAAACCCGTCTGTTTCATTAGTTTCTTTCAAGTGTGGTATCCATTTCTCGCTTTATCCCATTTCTTCTTAAATTGTCGCTTGTTGTAACGCAGCATCAGCTTCTATCCACAAATCTCTATGATACCATCATAACCAAGGTTGCATAAATGGGTATTAGGATGATTTTCGCTCACACGGTTCAATGAAAACTCACACACTATCATAGTGTTGTAGTCATTCCACTCAAGATCGCCCATCCGCATTGTTCCATTTTCAGCAGTTAAAAAACCTAGACTATGGTTAAAACATAGCTGCATGCAACCTCTAATGAATAATATTTTCCCCAACAAGGATTGTTAATTGGGTGTATCATTCATTGCCCCTTTCTGTATTTTTAGAACAACATGCATCTTGAATATATCATACTCCTAACTGAGAACATAAAGTAGCACTACAGAAAACTACTAAACTCCATGTTACTACTGTATCCATTTCACCAGCCATAACTAACTAAAAATAGTCACACTCCTAACTGAGAACTACTACTAACATGGGACAACTTGTATGAAATCTCTCAGGAGAGCTACGAACAAGCAATTCCAGAGAAAGCTCATATGCCACAACCTCAACCATCCAAGTGCAGACTTGCATAGTCGTAATCTGCAGCCATTGATTGTGTTATCGCTATATCACGAAGCCACCTTAATTCATGCCAGATTATCGCTATGCCCCATTTAACTGAGCGTAGGGGATCACAAATTCAGCACCATACATGAGGGAAAAAGTGACCACCAAACCATCCATTGCAATTTACATAAGGTTTGATAGATCGACCAAGGGAATGAAGAATAACAAACGAATCGAGGAATAGGGAACTTCTAGTTGTGTTACTAAGATATCGCACAGAAACCAAATTTGGGATTATGGTTTACCTTCTACTAGCGCGAGGTCGAATCGCTATAATCGAGGGCCGCTTCTTTTTGGAGATGCTCTCCCACTTGGTCGCGAGTCACCGCACCGCCTAGAGACCGTGGGTAGCCGCTTAGACACCGCTGGTCACCGCCACGCCTGGCGCCCGCGAGTTGGTGCCGATCGAGACCACAGGAGGCCACCATTGTTGGAGCTCATGGAGGCTGCCACCACCGCCGGTGCTTGCAGGAGGCCGCCACCAACCCGCTACCGTAGTCGCTTTAGCGGAGATGCGAATGGGCACAGTGGGGACGCTGAGGTGATAGAATTGAGGGGTAAGTGAGTGGGAAAAGTGGGTAATTACGTGAAATTTCAATGGGCATTTTTTCCATGCGCTGGTTCGCCCGTGGATCACCCAAAACGCCGCTTCACGCAAGACAATACATTTTTAGATCCACTCCTCCCCAATCCATGGATCACTTGTTTTGGAATTATGGCATTTGCTTTGACTCGCTCCTCCGCACTAGAATCCGGAGCCGGAGCCCTACCAAACAGGCCCATAGTTTCTATCTTTTGTGGTTTTATATGTTGTACAAAACTAACGGTTCACTTTAGAATGAAACCTGTGTTGATTGAACTTGCTTTCTACCTTAGGGAATCTTAGTGCATATCACCTATTTTCTGGCTTTTCAAAAGTCTGTAAGGTCTCAAATTAAGTTGTGTGCAGAATTGGAACTGATGGCATTCACATCAAATCTTTGTTTTCCTTTGATGTGAAGCAACTAGTGCCAAATCAAAGTTCTTAAAGCTTCATCAAAAGATGATTTCAAATAAACAAAATGCAATTGGACAAATTGATCCCCCAAATATGTCTTTAATGCTCCATTTCACATAATACCAGTTAGGCAGTGAGTGTTTCAATTAGCAATAGTCATCTCTCATTGGCTGTACAAGACTGAAGCTGGCTACTCCTTTTGTATGGTGTATGATGACATGTGTCTGATGATGATCTTAAAATTTGCAAATAAGGAAATTTAGGTGGGAAGCTAACTGCTCTTAAGAGTTAACTTGTAGCACTTGTGTTAGGAAAAAGATATCAGTTGATATGTAAAATTTAGGTGCAATCTTACTTAAGCATACATGATTGGATTATTCAATTTCATATTTAAAGAGTAATACCAGAATTGGTCAGGTTGTAGCTGTATAATTTACAGCCACTGAACACATCCTCCATTATCTTGAGGTTTGAATTATCGAACAAATTCAAGATAATGTGTAGGCTTATATTCATCAGTGGATAAATTGCAAAATTTAGAGTATGTCGAAGGGGGTCCTTTTCTTTGGTGGGTAGAGACTTGATCCAGAATTCCAGATATCTTTGATTGTATCTGTATACTCCATGTACTATTACAATGGATAAAGGTACAACTTTGTAGTTGTAATTTGTAAATGGTATTCACTGAAGTGATCTCGAAAGAATAGAAAAGGAAGATAGTCAGTAAAGCTGTGCATAATCAAACTTGGTTCTCTTATTCAGTATCATAGTTTTGGGCTTTGCTAGATTGTCCATTTGGCTTCAAATGAAAATTTATTACATTGTTATATCTCGTAGACATGCCACGTTGGCGCAAAAACTTGATGTAGGGTTTCGATAAAGAAGACACCGGACTAACACCGGTTCAGAGCGTGCTACCGATTTGACTCGAACCGATAAGGTAAAAATATAAAATTCACACAAAGCCGATCATGAAGATCAATCGCTTAGATCCAATCAGCTTGAAGTCGATCAAGATCAAAGTAACAGGATAAGTCTAACTAGCCGATTAAGGCTAATTAGAAGATAAAGGCGATCGATTTCAAGAAGGCGATGCGCAACAAAATCGTAACAAATCGAACTCGGGTGTAATTGACGAAGATCAATAATTGGCGATGCGCAACTCTATTGATCAAAATCGATTACAAAGGCTAAATTACAAGATCTACCCTAGTCGATGTGAAAAGATGAAAAAGTAAAGATTGGTTGATTGTATGGTCTTGATGATGATTCGCAGCTTGCTTTGGCTCTTCTTTTATACCCTTCGCCGATCGTGTCCTATTCCAACACGCTTCAAAGTCCATATCCGTGATCGGCCTTATCTTGAGAGGTTGTTTCTAAAATCTTACAGTTTTACCAAACATCTCGGATTCTTTCCAAACCTCCGTTAGTTTCCGTATCTTTAATTTTATTTGCCTGATTTAGATTAACTTGCCGAATTTTGGTGCAAACATATGCCCCCCATTTTTGAGAGATGACTTGTCATCTGTCAAAAATCACAATTATCGGCTTGTGCAATCGGCTAACGTTTGATCTTCACCTATTAACTGCTGCTTTATTCGCGCCGTATTTCTCGCATGCAGTTAGTGCGCTTTAATCGCCCCGCCCTTTGGGATTCATTTCCGCCGCTTCAAATTTTTACCATGCTATAAAATGCGGCCCCACCTTGGTCATTTCTCACACGCACAAGCTCTCTCAACCTGCATAATCGGCTTTTGTTTATCCATTGCTCAGTTTCCATCAGCCGGCTTGCATACATCTTCTCCAATCGGCTTGCTAAGATCGGCTGAAATGGACGCGAGTCAGGTACTCATTCCGATCCCTAACAGTAAAGATCAGTATTTTCTTGGTCCGATAGGAAACCTAGACGCCAAAGCACAGTAATTAGCCAAGATATTCCCCGTCTTCCTTTATCGGCTACTACATTCAACATAGAGAGCGATAAGAGCTTCAGGCATGACCGACAGCCGCTTAAGGGATGGCGATCTTGGTATATCCGTGGTGGCCGCCAAAAAGAGGGAATGGGAAAAATGGGTATAGCTGAGTGTATTCTCTCTTTGGCCGATCCAAGCCAATGAGCCCTTAGTGGCCACGGCCTCGTTATTTTCGGTCTGAGACCTTCAATGCCTTCTTGTTTCAGACCGTCCCATCGGCCCGACTCTCATGGACATAGCCCAATTGTGTTGCCCGAGGCCGATGGTGAACAAATATCGCTTTTAGTGGCAAACCAAATACAAGCTTATTCAATCTAAAGGAGAAGGTTGGCGTAAGTACATTAATAACAATAATAAAGTGAACGGGCTGGTATCGATGAAGAACATGTCGCTCAACTTATGGTTAGACCGATTCTTGTTCTGTGGTGCTTCTTTAGGACCAACACAAGTGTATCACTAATGGCGAGCGACAGTAGAGGGTCCGCGGCTAGCATTGGGAAAGATGTTCCTTGGAGCAGCTTTATCAAATGATGCATGTAATTAGAGTCGGCTTTTACCGGTTTGCCAAATTTCTGGCCGGCAATGTAGGTGGTCCTCTCTGGTTTATCCAAATTTGGTCAGATCTGCTTATTTAGCCGATCTTTCAAACTCGATCCTCTCAAGATTCAAGATTCTCGCAAGATACACCGTAAAATGCAAAGACTGTAATCTGTGAGCCACCGATCTTATGGCGAGAGATACATAATGTGCTCGCAAAGAAGAGGATATCTCCAATGGGCTTGAAAAATATTTATCTTTCTTCCCGAACTCGATAGCAATGATTTTAACCAACAAGATTTTTTCAGCTTATACCAATACAAATTGATTTTGAATGGCCATCATTTCTTCATCTAGATTCGATAGCTCAAATGCCCGAATCGACTTTGGATTTCATCAAAAATTTATATCTCCTGGTATCTTTCACGCCGGCTTCAATACAAGGAATCGATTTTCAACCTTCTTATGAATTTTACCATCCTTCCATCCTTGCTGCACAATTGGTTTCGCCAAGTGATCCCCACCTTCCACTTCTCGACCGTTCAACGTAGGACTAGAGTGCGATCCTTAGTCGCAGCCAACATGGTCTTGGAGATAGCCGATGATTTGCGATCAAATCTTTGCCACATTTCATTTTGAACAATCGCCGCCTAGCCGATTCACTTCATGGTGGTCTTCAATCACGACGACTTCTCCTTGATCGCACTCCATCGGCTATTATCGATGCCCTCTTCCTGCACGCCTCGAGCCGATGGTGACTAATGATTCAAGTGACGATTCGAGCCCGTGATACGATAATACGAGTTTTATAAATATTACTAGCGAGGTATTTAGTCGATTTAGCTTTTCTTTATCGTAGCCCATATGAATCAATCTCATTGGCTGTCTTCTTTTGCAGACTAAAACCGCCGCAAGAAGCCGATTGATGCTCCCGCGACTAGCAAAGGGAAACGACCACGACAGCAATCGCACTTACATCGTTATACATCCGCTCCTTGGGCATTCAAAGCCCATCTTTATCCGATGAAAGGCAACAAAGAACCAAGTAAGTCATGCTCAATCATCTTTTGTTCTTTTTCATTATTTCGTTAATCGACTTTCACCGATGAATATGTAGAAAAGAAGAAGTCAAGTCCACCAAAGTCCTCGCCAAGAAGAAATACTCTAAACCACAGAACAAAGTGGCGAGAGTTCACCTCACGAATCCGCCATCGCTGTATCTACAAATACAAATCTCGATTCAACCCATCGGTCTAGATTTAGATCATTGGTTCTTATTACATTCTTTTTCCAACTCGCCAGATCGGCACAAGTGGCGTATATCCCGCAAGCTTGCGATATATCGCCAAAGAGCCATTGCCTCCTCACCGATGCCAAAGACTAACAACTCCTCGCCGCCCCAGACTTCGATCCATCCAACGCCCTTGGCTTCAACTTATCCGACTTGGATGATCCGCAGATCTTTGCACCGATGATTATATCTCTCGCAATCCGTAACATCATTGCGGTTTCAAAACGACGGTCGGCTGTCTCATCGGCCTCGAATGCAAGATCGCTCAACATGCTCTTTGATTTGGTGTCAAGGCCTCAATCGAGATCCCGAATAATAATCACCGATTCGAGATGCTATGGTCGCAATAAATCGAACTACCGCCGTAAGCCATGGTTGCACCGCTGAAGTATGTCATTTGATGCTAAGAAGGCTCGTGGAGGCGGTCAAGAAAGGAAGAAAAGAGAGCAGCCCAAGAAGCCGACAGAGAATCCTTGACAAAATGATTGCAGAGACTAAGGCAAAAAGAAAATTTTGATGTGACCATGGAGTCTCCAAGGCTAACAAAACTTCTTCAAAAGTTAGAAGTCACTAAGAAATTTCTTGAGGATGAATCACAAAGACAATGAAGCTTATCACCGAGAGCCAAGATTCTCTTGAGAAAACATCATCTACCGCCAAGGAACAGAGGGTAGAAATAGCATCACCGTGGCGGCCTTTAAAGAACAAATGCCAAACTTGTACTTATCCTGTGCAAGGCAATGAAGATGACAGACTGGATGAAGTACAAGAAACAATCGCCAAAGCGGCCGGAGCATCGCTTCGGCTTTAGGAGCACGACTTCTGTGTTCGGGATGTAAACTTATTTGGTCATTTCAAAACTTCAATCTTATGAATGCCTGTAATTTTGCTATGTGTACAATCGGCTGCTTAACCGATTTTATTTTGCTTATATCTTGAGTTTGTAATCCTTTCACCGATTAACAAAGATCGTGTTAATCCTGCTCAACAAGGTTTTAGTCGGCTAAGCTCCGATCCAAATGCTAGGATAGTATTTCTTTAGGTATTTCCCATTAATTGCCTTGGGCAAGACATGCCCTTCCAAATGCTTCCAGAAGTACGAGTTTCCACCGATCACCGATTAATTTTATATGGCCCTTCCCACGAGGCTACCATTTTCCTAATCGGTTATCCTTAGAACCAACAGCAAGATAGTTTTCCACACTAAATCGGCTTGATCGAAAGATTTAGGCATGACCTTTTATTGTACGCCGCTACTCGATCTTGTTCTTCTTAAGCCGATCAAGTGTAAACAAACGTAACTCGCTTAACTCGCCCAAGTTGTCTATCATTACGCCATTGTAATCTTGAGCCGACAAACCATTTTGTCCGCTATTCAGACGACTCAATGTTGATCTCCACAGTAGAACGGCTTCCCGTCCGCACACCAACCGTAAGGTGAAAGCATCGCCGCCCGTGATAAGATAGCCGATAGGCCCAAAGTGACTCGATAGTGTTGAGTGCCAATTCTCGCTTTTCATCAATCTTTCTTTTGATTAACTTGATTAGTGTTTTATTAGACGACTCGGCCCGCCCATTGGCCCGAGCGTAATACGGCGAAGAGTTTAACAGCTTGATCCCCAAACTCGTAGCGTAACCTCAAACTCATTAGACATGAATACCGCATCTTGATCGGTCGTGATTGTTTGTGGTATTCCAAACCGATGGACGATATGTTCATTCACAAAATTAATCGCCTCAACGCTTAGTTACCTTTTGAGCGTATAGCTTCACCCATTTTGAGAAATAATCGTTGCGCCAAAATAAATTTATGGCCTTTACTCAAGCAGAAATATTTGGCCGATTATATCTATTCCCAACCTCCGAACGCCAAGGTTTGATAATTGGATGCAAAGCCGATGTCGGTGCTAGTTGTACGCTGCCAAACTTTGACATGTCCGACATCCTTTGTAATATTTGAAACAATCCTCTAGCATCGCCGGCAAAAATAACCTCGTCCGCCTAAGCATCCATTTCATTTTATGTGCCGATTGGTGAGAACCACAAATGCCTTCATGCACTTCACCCATCGCCACTCTGGCTTCTTCACTCAAGACATCTTAGCAACAAGCCTTCCATAGTCCGATAATACAAGATATCGCCCATGATAACGCATTTCAATGCTTGTTGCCGATCCTTCGCTCCGGCCGGCTTAGATGGGTTGACTAGATAGTCTTTTATTTGCGCCCTCCAATCAAGAATATCCGCACATTATTGCTTTATCTACCGCTTCAGCTTTCGACTTCGCCAACATTTTTATACCTCGATGCTTGTTGGGCCAAAGATTGACTCTATCGCTCAATTCTCGAGGAACATGACCGATAGAAAATGATGTAAAAGAGTCGATGATCTCTCAAGCATTGCCTTAAATATTTTAATAGCACTTCGCCTCGACATTGGTATTCTCCTTTATTTGTTGTACTATTAATAGTGAATCACCATATGCCTCAACAAAGACTCACTCCAATATTTTCCAATAATCGTAAGCCTTTGAGTAATGCTTCATACTGCCCGGTTATTTGAACATCGGCTATTTAACCGAATGCAAATTCAAAGCTATGTCCTCTAGGTGAAGTGAGTACAATACCGACACCATATCCTTCCTCGCATACCGATCCATCAAAGAACAATTTCCATGGTGCCACCAAGACTAAGTTTGCCACGTGTCATGTCCTCGTTATGAAATCAGCTAGACTTGTCCTTTAACCGCTGGCCGATTCGTATGATAAGTCGAACTCGACCAAGGCGTAAGCCCATTTGCCCAATGACTCGCAAAATTGAGCCGATAATATATATTTTATGACATCGGTTTTGTGATAACTTTACAAGCCGATGCTAGTATGTAGTGCCTTAGCTTTGTGCATGAGAAGTACAATGATAAACATAGTTTTTCGATAAAAGGGTACCGACTTCAGATCTAGCAACCGCCGGCTTAAATAAAAGATAACCTTCTCTTTACCATGTACCTCTTGAGCCAAAACAGCCCAATAGTATCTTCTTCACCGATACATATAATCAAGGGAATACCTTTTTCGTGCCGCCAGATCGGAGGGTTGGATAAATACCCTTTACTTCACAAAAGTCACGATCGGCTCCCATATAAATTCCTCGCTTTTAGCTTCAAAGAATGGGGTAAAAGCACGGATCCTACCAGAGAGGTTCGAGATGAACCGACGGAGGTAGTTAATTTTGCCGATCAACTTTGTAATTCGCTTTTGCATGTTGGCGCTTAGTATTGGCTATGGCCTTGACCCTTGTTTGGCTAACTTCGATTCCTCTTTCATGTACCATAAAGCCTAAGAATTGCCCACCGACACACCAAACGCGCACTTGTAAGGATTCATCTTCAAACCGTATGATCTTATGTTTTTAAATACCTCTCTAAGTCGGCCGATGTTGGAAATCTTCGCAGATTTTACCACTACATCATCTATATAAATTTCAACAATGTGGCCGATTAAATCGTGGAAGATCGATTCATTGCTCACGGTAAGTTGCTCCCAGTTTTTCAAGCCAAAAGTCATTATACCACTCGAATAGCCCTATTGCACCGGACATCCAAGGTCGTTTTGGTATATCGGCTTCGCCATGAGTATCCGGTTATACCCAGATTACCATCCGTAAAGCTTATGATCTTGTTTTCGATGCAAGATCGATAAGCATATTGGCTATTGGCATGGGGTATTCGCCTTTGGCGCTGCCTTGTTCAAATCCTCAAGTCGACGCACACCTAAGTTTTCCATTTTTTTCATTATCGAACGATGTTGGAAACCCATTCAAACAGACGGCAAGGCCCGATAAACTTTGCTTCCAACAATCGCTCTATTTCTCTTTATGACTTGGTACAAGGTCGGATTAAAACGCTCGATATCGCTTTAAATGGCCGATAGTCCGATTTTATAGGTAGCCGATGTTCCACCGCTTGACGGCTTAATCCGCATTTCATGATACTCCAAGCTAAACAATCTTTATAATTTCTAAGTATTTTTATTAGCTTTTCTTTGTATTTCATATCTAGATTTGCACTAACAAAAGTTGGTCTTTTCCTATCACCGCTACCTATATCGACTTCTTCAAGCAAATCGTAGACGTGAACCCTTAACCTAACTTTTCGATTTCTTCAAGTCTTCTATGGCTTCGTGGCTATCCGTTGTTTGCCGATAGCTTTGCATTTTGTCCTCGTAGCGCTTCAATGTTTTTCTTGTCCCCATCTCGCAAGCAACACTTCATTTGCCCGATCAAAGGTGCCAGCTTGACACTAATCGCATAAGTCCGCTTTTGCTTACGATATGAAATCGCAGCCGCCCAAAGACCTTGCCCGATATACACCAAATTTTCTTCGTGTTGCCAATTCGATCGGAGCTAGCCATGGAAATATGGGCCGATGTATCGGCCGTGATGACTTCAACTTTTCTCCGCTCCATTGAACAAGTGATTGATGCATGGTCGATGGGATACAAAGAATTTGCATGAATCCAATCTCGCCCGAGCAAAGACATCGTAGTTTCTTTGGCATCAATTACAAAGAACGTTGTCGGCAAGGTCTTACTACCGACGCTAGTTCTGCGTGACTATGACACCTTTTGCTTCGTAGGGTCGCTCGTGAAGTCATTCGTAACCATGTTAGTTTTGATTAAGTCTTCATCTGACTTACCCAGCTTTTTACATGTGGTGTATGGCATTAGATTCACTATGGCGCTCCATCTACCAAAGATCCTTGATATCGGCTTGCCATTTATATATCCTTTCGTGTACAGAGGTTTCAGATGCCGTGATCGCCTTTGGGTTTCTCAAAGATGGCGCTCGCACCGAGCATAGCCGAGCAATCGCCTCTTTGGCCGATTGGCCTCGACTTTGAACTCTACCAAGAATGTGAACACCATGTTGACATCCATGGAGGTGTGTCATCCCGAGTCATGGAGAATCTAGTCGCCACCGATTCAAATCTTCTTCGCTTGCTCTTTTCTTCTCCACTCTTTCTTGACGATCTCATTGGACGGCTCATTAAACACTTCGCTCTCTCTTTCTCGCATCGGCTTCACGAATTTCTTGCGCCCTTAGCCCTCAAGCCGCTGCCTTTGTGATTTGCTCAGCCCGATGGGCACCATCTAGGTTTGGGTTCCACTGCTTTGATTCGCCACCAAGTCTCCTTGATTAGAACTCGGTCTTGTGTGTCTTGGCTTGGCTTTGTTCTTGATTCGCTTAGATAATCTTTCATGGACCGCCTTCAGGACTTCCGCCTTGCTCTCTAATCGGTCCAGATAGTTTATGTCCGCCGATTGCGCTGGCCAATCGCCTCGAGGATAATGTTCCATCGGGCAGTATACGGTGATAGCAACGCTACTCTCCTCTCCCAAAGAAATTGCCAAAAGGGCACCTTCTATGTGCCCTATCCACGTTCGTGGTGGTACAAATTATCCACCAGCGGTATGATACCGTGGTCGGCTGCTCATCCTTTCATATTTCTCCATTAATTGTGAGAATGTTGGACCGCACTTTCAAGGGCCGCCGATGAAGATTTCTCCGCTTGTACCATTTACCCACCGGGATCCCCTTGGGCTTGATGGTCCTTGAATTTTTCCTTCTCGATCGGCTTCTATTTGTAAGGAACCGATGGTAATTTTTGTCCGCCGCCGTCCGAGCTTGATCGCACGCCGACTTGTCGATCTTTTTCTCGCTCGCCTTGCATCGGCTCTTTCCTTTAGCCGAGTAATGCACCATATTGATAGGAAACGGATCGACATCCACCGCATGGTCGGCTCATCGGCAAACTTCAACCGACCATCTTCAATAGCGCATCGGATCCGCTGACTCAAGATATTGCGCCATTAGTGTTATGTGAATAAGAATGATGCCACTTGCAATACCGCGCTTTTTGATCTCATCGGCGACAGATCACATGTCCCTCCGCAATCGTGATTATCTTTCTTGCGTATAAATCAAAAATACGATCGCACTTGGAAACATCGAAGAGTATTTGACCTCCGACTTGTTCCTAGTCGGCTTAAGCCAAGAATGTACTAAGGATTTTTGGATCCTTTTACCCATTCGCTATGTTTATTTTTGCTTCCTCATCTTCCGACGAATCACTAGGACAATATTCAACCATATTGACCTTAGCCTTATCTTTTCTTTGTTGTTACTACTTTTAAATCTATTATTAAACACCTTATTGTCGCGAATCGCTTTGTTGAGCCGATACGCGATGCAATAAGTGGCTAAGGTCGGTGAATTCTCGTCACGAATTTCTCCCTAAGAGGGGGAATCAAACCTTGAAATGCAAAATCGCGAGTTGATTGTCGTAACGTAACGCTAAAACACCGATTCCTGATTTCTAAACCTCTTGATGTAATCCATCATCGATTCTCAAACTTTTGGCGCACGTAACTCAAATCAAATTCTAAGCTCCAAACCGCTCAAAAGAAATACTCATGGAATCGGTTTCCAAATCGCTCCATAAATGGACCGAATTCGAGGTAAACAAGTAAACCAAGTAAATGCTGCCCGGATAAGGACAATGGGAACAACCTAATTTTAATCCCGTCGGATTGGGCCGCTTCACCGCATTGCGCGATAAAGCGTCCGACATGCTCCGTGGTGGTGATGGAATCATCCCCGAGAATTTGGCAAAGTCCGGACTCTAAAATTATGAGGGTAAGGCATACGATCTATGTAATCGGGTACGGCTTTTATAGCCGATCACTTTTCCTTTTGGTTGTATGCCAAATCGATCCTCAAAATGGTACAGATCCGATCGCCTAATTGGCATTATCGCCATCGCACAAGAGGCCCTTGATAATGTCGATCATAATCAGATCCTACCCCGAGTGCAAGCTCTGTTGCCAATTATGCCGTGCCATCGGCATTCGATTATACCGATCGTGCCGATTATGCCTAATTTGCGGTTCCGCACCGATAAACGGTTCGAGTACGCATTACCCCGTGGATCCGGTTTCTAAGGTGGTAGGCTCTGGGGATATCTTCGAGCCAATCGGCCGTGAAACCGATTGGGGAAAAGCGTAAAAGGAGCCGACGGTGGTAGATTGATGGATGGATCATACTTAGCGGCGCCAGATAGGCGTGGTAATGGCTCACCCCACTTGACCGAGGATCCCTAGGCAATATGACCGTAGGTTGTGTGGGCATCATCGTGGAGGTGAGGTCATAGCCGGCGGTTTAGGATCGGCCGTGTGCTCGCGTGTTTTGTGATAATCGAAAAACAGGATAATTTGGCGAGCTTGTAGTGGGTCATGCAAAGCTTCGACGAGGCTAACTCGGCTATAGATTTAACGCTATTTGCTATCATCGGCTTAAGAGTCGCTACGAGCCGATGATTGGTTTATTAAAGCATGGTGCATGATTGGTTAATCATAGCCGATAATTCGCCCGAGCGGTAGATATCGACTTACCGCTTCCGCCGCACTGTGTTCCCTGTATTGACCGCTTCGGCAAGGCGGATTGTAACGCCACGCCTAGTCTTTTGGCAGCAATTTAGCATCATCTCTTCTAATGCGGCTTTCCGATCTTCAATCTCTTGACGTTGTTGTTCGCGTTAAATCGCCCATTGTTGGGACGATTATAGCTTATGTGTTGAGATCGACGGAATCGACTTCCCGACGTAGACATGGTCCCACCGGCGTGTTAAGAGTGTGTTGGCGCCAAAAACTTGATGTAGGGTTTCGACAAAGAAGACACCTGATTTAACACCGGTTCAGAGCGCGCTACCGATTTGACTCGAACCGACAAGGTAAAAATATAAAATTCACACAAAGCCGATCATGAAGATCAATCGGCTTAGATCCAATCAGCTTGAAGCCGATCAAGATCAAAGTAATAGGATAAATCTAACTAGCCGATTAAGGCTAATTAGAGGATAAAGACAGATCGATTCTGAAGAAGGCGATGCGCAACAAAATCAGAACAAATCGAACCTGGGGTGTAATTGACGAAGATCAATAATCGGCGATGCGCAACTCTATTGATCAAAATCGATTACAAAGGCTAAATTACAAGATCTACTCCTAGTCGACAGGAAAAGATGAAAAAGTAAAGATTGGTTGATTGTATGGTCTTGATGATGATTCTGCAGCTTGCTTTGGCTCTTCTTTTATACCCTTCGCCGATCGTGTCCTATTCCAACACGCTTCAAAGTCCATATCCAGATCGGCCTTATCTTGAGAGGTTGTTTCCCTAAAAATCTTACAGT
Organism: Otatea glauca; assembly: GCA_036346275.1. Taxonomy (NCBI): domain Eukaryota; kingdom Viridiplantae; phylum Streptophyta; class Magnoliopsida; order Poales; family Poaceae; genus Otatea; species Otatea glauca. The sequence continues at coordinate 16,231,388 of CM070724.1, forward strand.
TTTACCAAACATCTCGGATTCTTTCCAAACCTCCGTTAGTTTCCGTATCTTTAATTTTATTTGCCTGATTTATTTTAACTTGCCGAATTTTGATGCAAACAGCCACTTATCTGCATGCAACATTCAAAAATCATGTTGGGAACTGTTAGGTAACAAAGTTTTGTCGACCTTCAGTATCTTTATTTTGCTCTATGCTAGACAATTGCACTGTTCAATGAAACTGAAAAGTACCATCATTCATGTAAACAATTTCTGTGTTGCACCATTCCATGTTTATCTCCTGAGCAAAGTTATCGGAAATGTGCAGTCAAGCACTTACCAATACTGTATGCAGAAGAGTGTAGATTGACCACTTGAAAATAATATTGATATATTTTTCATCCGAAGCACTTTGCTAGTCTAGTCTTAAATCTTCCACAATTTGTACTAACATATTATCGATAAATTAATGGTCAAAGTTGCATCTTCAAGGCATGAAATGTATATATATAAAAAGAACATCACTAATTTTGTAACAGATGAAGTAAGTTGTATGATTGCTGCACTAAGGGCTTGACTCATTTAACACCTGTTTACCTGGTACTCCACCAGCAGTTGTCTACACATTTCACAATTCTACTTTACTCTAAGTTGAACTTTTCTGGAACTGAGTAACTAGCTGAAAATTAATTTAAATTCATCCGGTCTTTGTAAACCATTCAGAATGCAGCCTTTAAATGCCCATTTCATTATTTAAAGTAGAATTGTGAAATGTGTCCTGTTGAAGTACTTTACTCAAAATCATCCAGTCTAGTTGAGACATGACTATGATTTCGAGTAACCCAATCTAACTTGACGATACATCAGCTCATCTTAGCCAAATCCTGCTCTTTGCTGGGAAATCTGGGAACCAGCTGGTTCTTTGAGTATTCTGTTCTGTAACTAACTGGCTTGCTTCAGTTTTGAGAACCAAATATGAATCGCTAGAGCAACATTTCTTACCTGTTTATTTGGGGAACGTGCTTTGATATATCAAAATTTGTATATTCTACAATTCTTCCAAACAATATTGAATACCTTTACTGTATCAATCCTGCCAAACTTTTAAAAAATGCTACTTGCATACTTGAATTGGAATGTAGAACATATTTGAGGCCAAGGTTGATATTGTTGTTCATTGAGGGTACTGGACACTTTTGTAGGTCATTTGACATAGTTAGACTTGGCATGAAATTCTGTTTGTTTGATGTTTTACTGGTTGTTCCAGGGTACATACTTTTCCTTGCATTTGTCATCGATTGGTTACACCACTACCATCGGAAGCTGATTATGCTGAAGAAAACCGCCAACACATCCAGAGAGGAGGTTGAGAAACTACAAATTTAGCTCCAAGGGAAGGACAAGAAATCATCCAAGGAAATTGAGAAGCTTCGTGGAGAATTAGTTAACATTTCTGAAAAGATGAAGAAGCTAAAATCGAATCTGATGAGCACGAAGGCGAGATCGGAGGCCAAAGCCCATGTCGTGCCTGTTTGCACCATGATTTGGCAGGTATGATTAAAATCGCAGATTTGAGTCAACAGATATGGCCGATGTTTAACTCGAAAAGATTTAGGGATATTTGGTAACTGCAAATATGTATTTAAAAACCTGCCGGATTGATGCCAATACAAACCGTGTTCGCAAACGTGATGTAATTGACTCGATTTGCCGATGGGTATAAAAGATAGACGGGTAGGTGAAAACAACAACATTCAAATCAATCACCGCATTATATTTTCATCTACTTTTCCGTCGACTAGAGTTCTATAATTTAGTTTTCTTGTAATCCGATTCGATCAATAAAGTTGCGATCACCGATTATTGGTCTTCATTGGTTACCTCCTGTGTTCGATTTGTTCGATTTTGTTGCGCATCACCTTCTTCAGAGTTGATCTACTTTACCTCCGATTAGCTTTGATCGCCTAATTGGATTTACTTTTTTGTCTCGATTTGATCGGCTTTAGCTGATTAGATCTAAGCCGATTGTTTCTCGAGATCGGTTTTGAGCGAGTATTATATTTGTCCTTACCAATTGCAAGGTCAAATCGGTTGGCACGCTCTGAACCATGTGTTCGTCTGGTGTGCTGTGGCTAGAAACCTTTCTTCAAGTTTTTTAGTGCCAACACACTTGGCACTCGTGGGACTCGCAATGTCTTCATCGAAGTCGATTCCACCATCCGATCTCAATGTCGGCCATAATCGCCCTACTACGAACAATATAAGACCCGAGTAGCGTAAGGAAATTAAAGATCAAAATCCGCCTTGAAGAGATGATGCTAAATTGTTACCAAAAGACTCGACGTGGCGCCACTCAAAAACCACGCTGTCGACTGTTAACACCTTGGTGATGCAAAGCATGATGGCCCTAAGTCAATATCCGCTCGGCCGTCGAACTATCGCTATGATTAATCAATCTGCACACCATTCTCTCGATAAACCAATCATCGACTCGCTACAACACTTGTCGATGATTGCGAATAGTGTGAAAACTATCGCTAGAAGTTGGCATCATCCGGGAGTCCGTTAACCCAATGCAAGTTCTGCCAAGTTATCCTGCTTTTTCAATAGCGCAAAATACGCAGAGTACGTCAGCCGATCCTAAACCATCGGCTATAACCTCACCCCCAACCATGATGCCGACTCAACCTACCATCATACTGCCACAAGATCCTCGGCCGAGTGGGGAAACACATTATCAGGCATATACCGATGCTGCTAAGTGTAACATCCCAAAATTTGCCCTTAATATTAACCTATTGATTTTTGTGTATTTTATGATTTATTGGATTTATTTGGAATTTATTAAATATATTTGTTTCTGCCTCTTATTGAAAAGTATTTAAATAATGATAAAGTTAATATAAAGTTTTGCCAAAAATATTTTATTTGAGTTCAAAATGTCTCAAAGTATTTTCGAGATTTTTCTGGGATTTTCCTGAGATTTTATTTGCCTAAATGTATTTAAATGAAATTATGGAATTATTTTATTTGAGAAAATCGGGAAAAAGGGAATGAACAATAATGGGCCAAGCCCATTATTGTGCGCTGTGAGATCATGTCCACTTGGCCCACCGCCCGCTGCCGTCGTCCGCCGCTCGATTCCAATCAAGGGCCATCATCCATCATCTAGCCATACGCGAGATATCGCTGCAACCATCGATTGAGATCGCACGATGGGGATTAAGGCGCATCACTTGGGACTCTCTAGATCCGCCGCTAGGAAAACATGTGGGCGGTTGAGATCGCGTGGATCCGAGAGTGACACGACCGTCCGACGGGCATCGAACGGCGCCGCTTCATCGGCTCCACGAAGAACTCGGAGTTTGTGTCTGCCGCATTTTGTGTCTGCCGCATACACGCCTCCCTAGACCTTATAAAAGCGTGCATCGGGTGCGCAGAACCTCAAGCAACCAAAAGCCCTAAGGAAAGGTATCGAATTCCGCCGCCGTTTCGCCAGAATCTGAGAAAGTTCATCGTGGTGCCGCGCGAAGACACCGCTGATTCACCGCCAAGCCACCGCAACACCGAGAACCGCCGATCTACTTCGCTTCATCCGGCATCTCGTAGCGCGCCCGCTCGCCAGAGTACTACCAGAGAGAGATCACCGTAGAGCCGCCGCCGGAGAAGAAGGCCTCGCCGCCGACGAACCAAGATTGGAACTCAAGGTCCGACCGCTCATCGATCCACAACGCCGAGCTTCGCGGATGCCTCGCCGCCGGCGGCGGTGACTATAGGCCCCGTGCCGGTGGTGGTGACACGGATTGATAGTTCATTGATGCGCAGGCCACGGGCGGGTTCGCTGAGGTGTCGCTGATATGGCACATTGCGTGGTGCCGCGTGTGCGTTGTGCTGGCACCGAGTCAGTCGACGCACGGGCCCGCGTGTCAGTGTTTCAGATCCGCATGAACAGGGTTCACCGTGGACTGGTGAAGTTCATGGACGCAATCCATGGACCGAGGGCCACGTGTCGTGTCCTGACTGGTCCGGATCTGAGATGACATCAGCATGACGCATTAATTCAATTTTTCAGTAGAAAAGTAATTCGGGAAATTCGGATTTTCTATTTTCTGTATTTTCAGTATTTATTCAAACTTCAAAAGGCTATAACTTTTGCATCTTAACTCGGATTTGGGTGATTCAAATTTCTAAAAATTTTTAAAATTGAGATCTATTTAATGGTAGATTTTATTTGATTTTTGGAGTTCATCTAATCTCTGTTGTGGTGTTTGATCGCTATTTTTGCATCAAGCTGAGACGCCGAATTGATCGACATCTCGGAGGAGGATTCATCGCTTCAAGACCCAAGTGCAGAGCAGACCAAAACCTATTCCAAGGCAAGTTGTGCTTTGATCATGTTGAACCCATGTTTGCAAAACTGCTATATCGTTTTACTTAATTGCATACTATTTCACATGTATAAATGTTTTCAATTAAATTGGGATTTAGCTATGATGCCAAATTGATTTGTACCCTACCTTGTCATTTGTATGCATGATCTATTGTCACCCTAGATTGGTTGACTATAGTTGGTTAATATTAAAATCAACTTGGGTAGGTTAGACCGTAATCACATGTATTTGTATCTTGGATAACTAATCTTGACTGATGGAATATGGAACAATGTTATGAACTTGTGTATCATGTGTGATCACATGATGAGATTGAGTTGTTGTGGCGAGAGGATGTCACGCAATGATGTTGAATCGTTAATGGCACATGGTGCTTGGTAATCAACCGTGGTGATGATTTAGATTAGGGCAAGTGGCAAAGGGCGGGGAGGCCAAGGTGGGCCAGAATGGCAGAGGATATGTGGATGTCTTGCCCTAATCACTCTAAGGACTTAACCTTGCAAGCCTTTGACCTAAATCGATCATGCAACCACATGTCCGAATGGGACAAACTTAGTCGCTAATTTGTAAAGTCTAGATTTCGCATCGCCGTGGTGTTTAGTGAGTTCCAAGATTTGGGTAGACTCACATGGCGCAAGAGGGGGCCCCGGATGTGATAACCCGTCCCATCGTTGTTGAATCCTTAGCGAGCAAGATCGGGTCTTGATGGAGCATTGTAAAGGCTTTGTTATGATCACCGCCTTGGTGGTGTTTGGTCGATCGTGTGGGTAAAGTGCGAACCTCCGAGAGTGTAAACTGTTCAATAGCCATGCTCACTAATTGAGCAATGCTCGGAATTACACCAAGGGTTAGACTTTGTTTAAACTGAAACTTGATGGGATGGCAAGATGCCATGTGAATTGTTGGAAACTTGACTTAAGGTTGGAAACTATGTTTACTTGAGAAATGTTGCAAATTATTTATAATGATACTTGCTTTACTATTTTTAATCTATTTCTCAGATTCTTTATTAAATGTCGCTTTATTGCAAAATAGCCATGTAGCCTTTCCTTTGGAATAAGCCTTGCATATAGTTAAGATAGACTTGCATTATGTGCGAACTTGTTGAGTGCTTTATGTACTCACCCCACAACAACAATAACCTCAGAGGACGAAGAAGCTATACCAAACTACGGAGGAGGAGTGTCACGATGATGCGAATGCTTAGGGTTCGAGTCTCGTAAGTTGCCTGTGGTGAATCGAGAGCTACTACGCCTATTTATATTTCCACAGATATTTAAATTTCTTAGTTTGCTCATGTGGCGATATTGATGTAAGACTTAACAGCTAATATTAATTAATAGAATTATTCTCTTATTTCGTTGTGTATGATTGTGATAACATCTATGTTGAGCCTGTGTGCACTAGCGTACTCCTGGACTAGTGCGGTATACACAGAGGGTCTGGATTTACATATTCGGGTCCGACACTAAGTTAGACGCAACGGCTAATTTGCCGCCATCAGCCCCATTTTACGCTTTTCCACAATCGGTTCCACAGCCGATTGAATCTGATAGATACCCACAGTACTATGAGCCTGTCCTGCTTAGGAATCCAGTTTCACATAGGGTAGTAACCTATTCAGAACCCTTTATCCCATTACTGGAGCTGCCGATTAGGAGGAGCAATGGATAGGACCAATACACCCATCACCCGCTGGCTCGCCTAATCGACAACCTGAGTTTGCACTCGGGGAGCAGAATGCCAATTATGACCAACATTATCAAGGGCCTACCATCCCGTTGACCAATAGTGTTAATTGGGCTGATCAGATTTCCGCCATATTAAGGGATCTATTAGGCATATAGCCAAAAGGGAAAGTCATCAGCTATAGAAAGCTATATCCCGATTACATAGATCGTATGCCGTATCCGCACAATTTCAAAGTCCCGGATTTCGCTAAGTTCTCCAGAGATGATTCAATTACGACACTAGAACACGCTTGACACTTTATTGCTCAATGCGATGAAGCTGCTCAATCCGATAGGCTAAAATCGATTGTTCCCATTATCGCTATCGAACCGCTTACTTGGTTTACTAGTGTGCCTCCAAATTCGGTTCATTTATGGAATGATTTAGAAAGCCCATTCCATGAGTACTTTTTCTTTAGCAGTCTAGAACTCAGGATTTTCGATCTGAGCTCCGTCCGCCAGAAATTTGGAGAATCGGTAACTGATTACATTAAAAGATTTAGGGAAGTTAAGAATCGATGCTTTAGTGTCATGATACCTGACAATCAATTAGCCGATTTGACTTTCCAAGGGCTAATTCCACCACTCAAAGAAAAGTTTAGTGGACAAGAGTTCACTGATTTAAGCCACCTTCTTCATCGCGTATCGGCTCAAGAAAGCCGGTTTTGATAACATGGGGTTCGTGGATAGATTCAAAGCAAACGCGATAATAAAGAAAGGACAAGGCTAAAGTTAATATGGTAGACTATTGTCCCAAAGAAATTCTCTCAAGATGATGAAGTAGAGGTAAACATAGTCGAATGGGTTAAAGGGTCTAAAAATCTTTAGTCTATTCCCCGCTTAAACTGTCTAAGAATAGGTCGGAGGTAAAAATGCATTCGATGGTCCAAGTGCGACCGTATTTTTGATTTACTTTTGCAAGAAAGAATACTACGACTCAAGGGCACGTTATACCATCGGCTAATGAGATCAAGAAACGGTTATTGCAAGTGGAATCATTCCTTTCTCATAATACTAATGATTACAATATTTTTCATCAGTAGATCCAATCGGCTATTGAGGATGGTGGCTAAAATTTGCGGATGAGCCAACCTTGCAAGTTGACATCAATCCATTCCCTATAAACATGGTACAATGTTTGAGCAAGGGAAAAGAGCCGATGCACAGTGAAGAACCAGAGAGGGCTCGGCGAGTCGATGTTCAACCAACCTCGGGTGGCAATCATACATTGAAAATCACGATAAGTTCATTACAAATAGAATCCGATCATGAGGAGGGCAAGAACTCAAGGACCGTCAAGCCTAAGGGGGGTCCCGAAATTGGAAAATGGTACAAGGTAGAGAAGTCACCGCCGAAGAAGCTAATCTATCGGCCAAAGCCAACCTTCTCGCAGTTACTGGAAAAATATGAAAAAATAAGTAGCCGACCACAATATCCCATGTGTCGGACAGACAACCTGTATTGGCCTGAGAACCTGGAGAGGGCCCATCAGAGGTGTCCCTTTTGGCAGTTTTGTTGGGAGAAGGGAGTAGCACTGCCGTCGCCATATTCCTGTCCGATGGAGCACTACCCCAGGGACGATTGGCCTAGGTGGCCAGTCCAAGACAGATTGTCTAGACCAATCAAGAATCGTCCCAACATCATTAATAGAAAGCCGATTCCAAAAGGATCTCTCCACCGAATCGAGCTAAAGAACAAGCTGAGTCAAGTTCTCGCAATGGACCGGTTCTTGTTGGAAAGATTCGCAAGCCGATCGAACCGAAACCAAAGTGGTGCCCACTGGGCCTTAGCCGATCACAGCAAAGAAGGTTACAGAGGCTAAGGACCTAGGAGTAAGGGAGGCCGAAGAAGAGAAGCAGAGGGACCAAGCATTCAACGAGCTTCGGCCGATTAAAACTGTGAAAAAGGAATGGAGGAGAAAGGATCAAATTGAGGAGGAAACTGATTCAGCCGATGACTTGAGTTCGCCGATGATCCGGATGATACCTCCAATGGACGAATATGGTATTCATGTTGCCAATCGAGTTCAAGAACAAAACTGAATCGGTTAAGGAAACTTTTGCTCAACTATGTTTAGGCACTCAAGATGCAGTCTTCGAGAAGCCTCACGATGCGCATCGGCATATAAAGCCATTGTATCTAATGGTATACATAAACGGCAAACCAATCTCAAGGATGCTAGTGGATGGAGGAGCTATCACAATCTAATGTCGATAGCACCGCAATAAGTTGGGTAAGTCCGATGAAGACTTGATCAAAACTAACATGGTTCTAAATGATTTCACAAAGCACCCCACCGAGGCTAAAGGCGCCATGGTCACAAAGTTGACTATCGGCAGAAACTTTACTAATCGCTTTTTCGCTATTGATGCCAAGGGCAACTACAACGTGTTATTTGGACGAGATCGATACATGCGAATCGTTGCATCCTCGCTGACTATGCATCAACCGCCGCCCAATGGAATGGAGACAAAGTCGAGGTCGCCCAAGCCGATACATCAACCCCTATTGCTATGGCTAGTTCGATGCAAATTGCTCGCACGAGGAAGTCGAATGCATATCGAGGAAAGCACTAGATGATTGTGACTTTATTTGTATCGTAAAATAGGACTTATGCCGATCGCTGTCAAGCCGTGCACATTTGATTGAGCAAATGAGGTTTTACGCCGATGGGGTTAAGGAAAGCAAAGGAAAGCTTTACGAGTCAAAATGCAGAGCTATCGCAAATGATGGATAGTTACGAGGCCATCAAGATTTTTGAGAAATTGAGAAATTAGGCCAAGGATTCACATCGATCGATCTACTTGAAGAAGTCGATATCGGTGATCGATAGGAAAAGACCAACTTTTGTTAGTGCGAAATTAGATGCAAGATACAAGGAAAAGTTGGTCGATTCTAAGGATTATAAAGATTGTTTTGCCTCGAGAATATCATGAGATGCCCGTTTAAACCGACAACTTGTCAAACATCGCTACCAACAAAACCTGTATCGCCATTTAATCAATATCCTAGATGATTTAATCCGCCTTGTATAATATTATAAAGGAAGAGATAGAAAGATTGTTGAAGCCAAATTTATCAAACCTTGCCGATATGCCGAATGGGTCTCCAATATTATTCCTGTTATGAAGAAAAATGGAAAGCTCAGGGTGTGTGTTGATTTCAGGGATTTAAATAAAGCCACTCCAAAAGATGAGTATCCTATGCCAATAGCCGATATGCTTATTGACGCTACGTTAGGAAACAAAATTACTAGTTTTTTAGATGGTAATGCTGGATACAATCAGATATTTATGGCCGAAGCCGATATACCTAGGACAGCCTTCAGATGCCTTGGCGCGATAGGGTTATTTGAGTGGACTGTTATGACGTTCGGCTTGAAAAACACTGGTGCAACTTATCAGTGGGCCATGAATATGATTTTTCATGATTTAATCTGCCGTATAGTTGAAATATACATTGATGATGTGGCGGTGAAATCAAAAGATGACTTACAGCATTTGGCTGATTTGGAGAAAGTTTTGCAGAATACAAGAGCGCATGGCCTAAAAATGAATCCTTTCAAGGAATTTTTTAAATAATATATTTTTAATAAATAATTACAGAAATAATATGCCAAGAAAAATAACACTTTTACACACATGTCGCAGTTTCAAGTTGCAACAGAAAGTCTGTCACAATTTGGAATTGCGACAAAGGACGCTACAGGTCTCTATCACAATTCCAAATTGTGATAGAGAGTCTGTCACGGCTGTTGAGCTCTCTATTGCAACTTGGAATTACGATAGAGGCTGTAAAAAACGGCCCCGAGGCCTTCGGCCTCATTTTCACCGAGAGAAGTAGCCGTGCTGAGCCGAGCGCCAGGGAAAAGAGAGGAAGAAGAGGAGGAGGAGAGGAGGAAGAGGAAGAGGAAGAGGAGGAAGAAGAGGAGAGAGAGCAGCCAAGCGAAGAGGAGAGGGGAGAGCACTCACCAGAGAAAAAGAGAGGAGGAGGAGGAGGAAAGAGAGGAGGAAGAGAGGAGATTCGTCGAGGGTTTAGGTAAAAAATTTCATTGTTTTAATTTAAAATTTAGTGACCAAATAAAATAGATTGGTAAGTACTTAGTTTTGTAGAGCAATAAATATTTAGAAAGACGATATAGTGATTTATTAGATATGTAGACTCATAATAGTTTATTTAAATTTACGATTTAGACGTCTAGACTCGCAACTGGAAGGACAGAATTTGCCATTCCCAGCAGCATAACATCCGTGAGCTAATATTTTCCAAGTGAGGGGGATTAGAGTGGAGGACCCAGGATTTCTAGGATGGGCGTCGAGTAGCAAGATATTGTTCAATAGAAAACATTAAAGGTCCACAATAGTAAAATCAAGTGCATTGTTCGTAAGTAGAGACAAACATCTCAAATAATTCAAAAAATTACACTACAGTGAAGGGGTTCCGCAGATGGGTGCACAAGGGGTGGAACTTAGTAATTTTGTCATTGTTTTAATTTAGAATTTAGTGACCAAATAAAATTCATAAAATATTTTGATAGGTATGGACGAACGAGTAGAATTTAAAATACACTACGGAGAAGGGGTTCCGCAGATGGGTGCACAAGGGGTGGAACTTAGTCATTTTCCAAGTATCATGGCTGGCCTGTCACATGTCGGGTGAGCGTCAGGCATGGTTAATGATGGTTGTACCATATGTTCTCATTGATAGTAAATTGCATGACCTCATGCTGCACGGAGTATGGTCTCGGAGATGGGATTGCACATACTGAGAGTTAGTAGAACTGAAGGGGCCGAAGTCCTAGAGCTCGTCTGTAAGATTGGCAATTGAGAATGGTTGTCCATTAGTGTTGTTGGCGCAAGCATTTGAGAAAACCAATGCTGGGCATACGACACAGGAGGAGGTTGTTGGTGATGAATCGGAGGATGTTTGGGAGAGCAAATAAACCGAGAACGCTTAGTGAGGTGATGTCACTCGAGTCATGAGGGTGTGTGAGGCGAGGAAGTTGATGTTCCAATGCAAGATGTTCGTGTACCTTCTGGTGTGGCGATTTAGGAGGAAATATTGAATCGTTGGTTGAAGCGAAGGAGGCGAGAGTTAGGAATATGAGGATTTGAGCAACGATGAAGACGATGAAGAGCATTTTCGCGGAGTAGGATGCATGTCAGCTCAATAGATTGGTGGTCAACGAGGGTGAACACTTCGCATGGCAGTTGGATCAGAATGAAGTGAGGCAAGGTGCTATTTACAAGAATAAGTTTAAGGTTCAGAAGCAAGGATAAAGATGGGCGTGTCGTCAGAGAACCTTTAAGGTTGCGGTCGCACTGGGTGTATGATCTCAGATGCCAGATGGAGGGTTGCCTATGGCATGTGCATGCGTACCAGCCTAAGTGGGATACTATTTGGAAGTGTTCTATAGTCGTCCCACACACATGCATGCTAACGGAGACTACCCAATCGCATAGAAACATATGTTAAGGTTTTGTTGCAAATGCAATGTATGGGGAGATTGTGGGCAACCTGCATTTAGAGCCACGTGCCATACTTGCAATAGAGCAGAGGTTTCAGTACACTATAAGCTATGCGAAAGCATGGAGAGCGAAGGTAAGGCATTGGAAACTAGATTTGGTACATACGAAGACTCATATCAAAACCTACTGTATGCTTGAGGTGATCAAGGAAAGAAACTCAAACTTATATCGATATTTGTGAGTGGCCCTCACAAAGGCTTCCCTAGGAAGATGGTAATCAAGGTGCATGTTTTGCTTTCGTGCATGTGTCAACGCTGCTTAGACATTGTCGCCCATTGTTATGTGTGGATGCAATATTCTTGACTAGAAAGTATAAAGGCTGATATTAACCGCCATAGGAGTAGATGGCAATAATCAGTTGTTTCAAAGAGCGTCGTGATTTGTAGAGGGTGAGAACACAGAAAGTTGTCTCTGGTTTCTAAGGAACATGAAGCCTGCGTCGTGGATCAACGGCCTGGAGTGTGTGTTATAAACGATCGGCATTCCGGGCTGTTGAAAGCGGTCATGCAGTTGTAGAAAGGTGCTGAAGAAACACATCCATGACCTAATTTGAGAAATAGGTGGTGCAAGCGACACATGGGTGCTAACTTCTATAAGTAGTTCAAGAATAAGGACCTTACAAAGCTTTTTAAGAGGTTGTGCGACTAGAACCAATAGAGAAAGTTTGATGCACTGTGGAAGAAGTTAGATGAGCTGACATCAAGACATACAGCGGAGGCAGCAAAGAGGCCAATGCCCAACACAGAGGAGGCCCCAGTAGTGCTGGAAATGTTACCCATGGACCCTCCGCATTTGGTCCGGAGGAATGGAAGATCCACGAAATGCTTCTCCAAATGGATAGAGCATGAGCCTAGGGAGAAATGGGCATTGCTTTATGACACAGATGGTGCCCGGTATGGGGTTATGACGACAAACTTGGCTGAGGTTTACAATTGGGTCATGCGAGGCCTGAGACCCCTTTCTCTTGTTGCTATAGTGGAGGGTGTTCTTCATGGTATTGAGAAGTACTTTGTGGATCGCCATGCTAGAGCATTAGTCCGTATGAGTAACCCCGATGTGAAATACTTTGAGGTTGTCTCAGACGCATATGGAGGAGAAAGGCAAAAGGGGGAGATACATAGAGCATTGAAGATGGGCATGAGGGAGCTTGCTTCGAGGTACTGTAAAGAGAAAGTCGGTCGTGGGACGAACCAACAGAAAGTTGCTTATGAATGCATTCTACTTCGCAAACATGTGTTTGCAAATGCAATAAGCCTCGTCTCTTACACAAGCCATGCTCACACGTAATGCTTTCCTGCTTAACAATCCGTATGGATCCAGGTATATTCCTTTCAAAAAATTTCAATAAAGATGTGGTGACGGCAACTTGGAGCGGTGAAATTTACGGCTTTCGAGTGGTGAGTTTGTTCACGGGGCATCACAGATGGGAGGATACACGGTAGGTTCCTCGATGTTAGCAGTCGAAAGGCGAGGGTGACGACAAACAAGACGATAAGGAACGACATGGACGCTACAAAAAGCGGCATCGTGTGAAGAAATGTTGAGTTTGTTTGGAGGCGTGACACTCTTTCAAGTATTGCCCGACGGCTCGAGGCCGTGACAATGTTGTATGGGTTTTGCATGTGAAATTGAACTAGTTTACTCGTATGTCAATGTGATATGTCAAATTCCTATATGTAATGCATGTATGGACATATGATGTGTAATTCATGTATGGATGTTGGATGTGTTATTATTGTATTATATTTGGTTGAATTTGTATGTGTGATGCATGTATGGCTTTCAAAGGTGTTAGCGCTAGGATTTTAATGTATAATCCCTTTATTGTATTGAAATTCTATTTGTAATTATTGCATTCAGTTTTATTGTGCATTTGATTTCGTATCAATGTTATTTTATTCAATTGCGTATGGCTAACATCGTAGTATGAGTTGTTGACCTGTTGATCGACGCGACTCATCTGAGTCGCTGGCCACCTCCGCACGGGAGCCACCATTCGAGCTTAGTGCCCTTCACTTGCGGACTCGATGAGAGCATCGCAGTCGCACTCCACGATGGATTCCCAGTGTTCGCACTTTTCCCATACTTCCCTTACTATACATTGTACGTCCAACCAATAGTCGGTACAATGTTTTCCTGCAGCCGAGAGCGATGTGGTTACCGCTTATAGCACGGATGGTGGAGGCGATCGCCGCTGATGCGCAGGAAAGACATGGTGCTCTAGGAGGTTCCCGCATGACAGAGCTTGCTTAGCACTTTGGTAGATCACTAGTGACCGGAGACGACACATTTCACCTCCCGCGCGGGAGGTGGCGCCGACATCGAGGACGGAGCTACCTTCCGAGCCTACTTTGCACCGGGATGCAGAGTGCCTCACGATGTCCACTGAGTGGCGCATGAGCTCCTAGCCCAATTCATGGACGTGCCGCTCACGAGCGTGGCTACACACCTTTCACTGCGCGCACGGTCCGACGCAGTATGGTCGATATAGTTCTACGAAGTGATATTAACTTTGTCTACATTTTATTTTCTCAGATTCTTACAGCTGTGAAACCGACCATTACTTTGTGTAGCCCGAGAGGATGGCGATGGAGGAGAGGAGTACGCTGTGAGTCGCCACTTCGAGGCGCACTGCGTGGCTCTTCGCCTGGTCTTGTTCTCCTCTTCTCATAAGGACACCATTGACAGGCATATGATCCAGTACACCAGGTCGATCGTAGATGCCGACATTGAGGAGATCCCATAGCTAGTGTGGGGACCAACTGTACTGGCTGCCACGTACCATGCTCTTTGTGACGGTTGTCGTCGCATGGGGGATTGGTCCGTTCTGGTTGGGTGTCCTCTACTATTCATCTTTGGTCTTGCGAGAGGTTCTAGATCGGTCGACCACAGATAGATTTGGGACCCTACGGAGCAGGCTTCTATGGCATCCCCGGGGATGACGTCGACCGTCCTACTATGGGGACATGTTGGTGTCACTCACAGGTTAGTACAAATGACCTTTACCTAGAATTATACAATAATTTTGAAATTTTGCGTCTAACTTTGAACTATTCCTTTTTTTAGTCGAATTTCACGCCTGTCACATCACACGCTCGCACTCGAGTACGAGTGATGTTGGACCAACCGACAGATGATTGCGCCCCTCCGCGCCCTTACCTCCCGACCGTAGGCGCCGAGCACCTCATGGCCTCTCCTTACAGTGCACTCGTGACACCGCCATTTGGTTGATACGGCACCACCTGGTGTTCAACTTCTACATGGAGACGTACACCGTGCATCGTGTCATGAGGTAGTTTGGCCTCCGTCAGGTCTTCCCCGTCCCCACTGGTGAGGTTGTCCCATCGAGCGTACACACGTGAGTGCTCTTCTAAGTCAATTCCAATTGCATTATTTTTTGCGATGTTCTTGCTATTAACGACAGTGCTCTTGTTCTCTTGCAGGCTTACACGGAAGGGTTTCATTGGTAGCGCGAGCTAGGCAGCACGTATGTTGCCTCATGCTCAGCAGTGGGCGCAGGTGTTGGCGAACGTTCACGAAGAGGCTGCCCCGTACGACCCCAGCACGTATGACGAGTACATCCGATGATTCAGTCCGTGCACACGCGTTCGCATTGTGCGTGTCATTGACTCACCTCCGAGGCACGTTCTCTCCACAGCGGACACCTACCCCACGTAGCCGGACTCTGCGTTTCATCGCTCGGTTAGTACTTCTTTCACATGCCATGTAATGTGTCGTTACTACAATTGTACGAACTAACTAGCCTTTCAATGTGTGTGCAGAGCGACCTTGGCAGGGAGATCATGGATTAGGCGGATGTACTACTGGCATGAGTAGGCCAGACGGACAGGCTCGAGGTCATGATGGACTTCTTGAGAGGGGCATTGCAGCGTGTACGCCAAAGTGCCGCGCGCATCATCCAGCTTACGTCCTACAGGAGGCCTAGAGACGACGACGTCCTATAGGTTCACGGACGTGCCTCAGCTGTACGAGGCCGACACGCGCCCTAGGCTGCAGTTGGGACATCACGCACGCAGACGGCCCCCCTCCAGACTTGCCAGGGGGATCTAGCTGGCAGTGTTCCGCGTCATACGTCCACATGACTGCAGGTACACCACGTCGTCTCCTTTTATATATTATGCTCTTCATATTATGTGATGTACTAACATGAAAATTTTGTCAACAACGACTGATCCAGCACCTGACCAGAGTGTGAGCACCTCCGCTCTATTAGGTTTTAATCACGTAAGCCTTTTAAGTAGCCTGTAAAATAACATGTTTACATGAAAAATTATAGAGTAATAGCCCCAAAACACCCTTTGATATATGTACTACCATAATATGCAAAAAGATTGTATTTAAAACTTGCTTTGCATCTCAATCTTGCCAAAGCAAAGACCCTAAACAATCACTACATGCATAGATTCCAAAACAATTCAACCTTTGATGGAGCTAACGACCATGCAGCAGCTTTTTAAGCGCGATTAGCCAACTCACGGGCCTAACGCTTAAAACTTTTTTAGGTCAATTTGACAACACTATACCTGTAGCTTTGTCATGCCGATTTGACAACACTATACCTGTAGCTTCGTCAGACCTCTACGATTTCTCATGCACGGATGGGTTTTGTAGATGTGCTTCGACATGACTACTCACTGCCTACTTTTAACTCCGAATTGACCACTTATTGTACAGTACATTTTGTTAGTGCTGACACCTTGCGTGCATGACTGCCTTTTCAGCCCTATTTGACTACACACTCTGGTATTTTGCTATCCGTCTGTATGTTTCAATCTTACCTTCTGACACTTAATCCATACACCACCCCTTCGAGTCTATAAAAGGCCAAACCGTAGCCACACATCCACAGCTCCCACTCACACTTCACCATGGCTGCATCCTCTAGTAGATCATTCTCCTGGACACCAGATATGAGCACCGTAGCCCTTCATTACACGTTGAAGGTTACGCGTGGTGGGAAGGATGATCCATTCAAGGAGGAGAACCTAAGTAAAGTGGTGTCCAAATTGCAAGAGTGGCGTCCGACATTACGGAGGCATAACGTGACAACCTCTGGCCTGAACCTTGTGACCTCCGACGACCTCAAGGTGCACTTGCAATGGTGGCGTCAAAGGTATTTCAGGGTATGCGAATTAGCCGACCACCCTTCTACTACAGGTTTCTCTAGAAGATCTAACACGGTACTGATGCTGCCTGATCGGTATGTAAAGCATATTAAGCGTAGTTATTTTATATTTGTTCACCTTACTAATATTTTTACCATTATACATAAGTTCACTACTTCGTATGCTCGTCTTGTGTGTTATCCATTCCCAGAGGATGAAGAGTTGCTGAACAAAAATATCCCAGAATTCTTAGCGATGTATATACTCTTCAGCAGGGGTGTGATGCCTGGTTCGAGCAGAAGATACAGAACAGGATCTAACTGGAGGGGTAGAGATCGATACAGTACTGCTATAGCAGCAAGTTTAAGAGGACGTTCAACCACCACCGGAGGGGGGCCTTGCTCCTAACTATGCAAATGACGATGATGATGATGATGACAATTTCGTATCACCTAGACCTCGATGTTCGAGCACTACCAAAATAGGCCGTTCAAGCACTACCACAATAGGCCGTTCAAGCACTACTACAGCAGGCCATTCAAGAAACAATGCAAGAGGACATTCAACTAGCACTAGAGGTGGGCTAGCTCCTAACCATACAAATGACAATGATGATGACGATTTCATGCCACCTAGGCCATATAATGTATGGTGTTGTGACTTAAGTTGTATCCCCGTTTTATAAATTCCCTAAGGCATGTACCTATGTTCTATCCCTGTTTGTGACATAGTCTTGCACTTTGCAATATCAATGTCAGGTTTTATTCAATATTTTGAATATTTTACTATCAATTGTCGTCAAATTTGGAAATATGGAGAACAACGAATCCCGATTTTTTCGTCACAAAATTTAGTCTAACAAAAAAATTTCTCCAATACAACATTAATTATCACTAACAAATAAATTTT
Source organism: Otatea glauca (assembly GCA_036346275.1). Taxonomy (NCBI): domain Eukaryota; kingdom Viridiplantae; phylum Streptophyta; class Magnoliopsida; order Poales; family Poaceae; genus Otatea; species Otatea glauca. Next base: position 16,249,051 of record CM070724.1, read on the forward strand.
TTCTGAGTTTATTGGACTCTAGTTTGAACTATCAAATACATGAACTATCACTGACAAATATGAATTTTTTGGCATTTATTGGACCCTAATTTGAGCTATAAAATTGTAAATTTCAGAGACTTAGTCGCAATTCCAAATTGCGACAGAGACAACTGTGATAGACTCTCTGTCGCAATTTGGAATTGCAACAGGAAAAGTCACAATTTGAAATTGCGACAGGAGCAATCGCAATTTGAAATCATGATGTGGGTAAAAGTGTTATTTTTCTCAACATATTATTTCGTAATTGTTTATTAAAGATATATTATTTTTAAAAATTCTCCTTTCATGTGTGCATTATGTCGGGACAAAGTTAGCCCGCATAGACAATGGCTGTTGGGCTCGAGCTCACTCGACCAAGGACCCACCGCCATTGAGGTCCAACTCAGAGGACTTGATTGGATTGCAAAACCGATGGTTACCAAGTGAAGGAGGGCCTTAAACGTAGAGTTAAGGCTAACGTGGGCGACGGTTTCCAGCGCCTTACCGCCATACTTTATTGCGCATCATGTGCGGATCTGGCGCCACGCACCTGAGAATCTCACCCGACTGTTTTCTGTAACGGACTAAGCAGTAGAGGTGTCAGGACCTTCCCCCTACGTGGGAGAAAGGGCAGACGACATAAATCACACTCAAGCTGGTGCTTGCTCGAGCTTGAGCACCCTCTGTATTCAACAATAGTGCATCATCTTCCACCTTCCACTTCCGGGCGAGACTGGAGTAGAGCTATTACCTGTGATCGGGGGCTCGAACTGGTATAATCCCTCGTGTCTGTCTCCCTTTTTCTCCCCCTCTCTCAAAGCGGCGACCGCAGCCCCTCCTCTGGGCAGGCCTTGGGCTCTACTCCCACATCACTCCTTCCCTCTTCTTGCGGTCAGGCGATCCCGATCGTCGACACATTCAGTGTGTCGGTTGGGCAATTTTTGGGCTTTATGGTCCATGAAAGGGGAATTGAAGTTAACCAAGAAAGGGTCAAAGCCATAGCCAAAACAAAATCGCAGACATGCAAAAATGAACATGCCAGCAGTAAGCCGATCCTTATCGCATCACGGCTCCCCCTGTATCAGGACTTTAACCAGAGACCATGCTCGGGTTCGGCGCGTGCTTTGTGCATAGGTCGGAATTGAGTACTGCCGAGACCAACCTGAGCGTGTTAAGATCCCTCGTGCGCTCGAGTTCAACCTTGAGTGATTTCGAGCGCAACCTTGCAATAGGCGTGTCTTTATTTACTAAACGACTTCGCCTTAAGTCTTTCACAGGCCTCCCTACCAGGTCGGAGACGCTAACCAACCCTACAGGTCGAAGACCGAGATAAAGTGTTCGACGCTACGACCTATTTATCCCACAGATTGCGCTCGAGGTCGACGCTACTCGACCTCGACCACAGCGGGGGCTGGACAAGGGAGTACTACACTAAACTACCCTGAAAAACCTTTTCTTGACCAGAAACTTTTATCGATTAAGTTATATTTACAAGAAAGCTTATATTTACATGGAGACACAGAAATGATCGCGGAAAGTTTACTCGCTCTTCAAGGATCCTCATAAATGATCATAGCGATCGGTGCTCGATCGCCCTCGAGCCTCGGCCTCACCGATCGTAGTGGCTCGACTGGCTCGCCCCCGCCGGCCCCGATGGCCCCGACTTCAACGGCCGAGATGCCTTCGGCTCCACCTCCCGCGATAGCTCAGATCGAGTCGACGTCCACCCTGGTGGGGCCTTGCTCGGACCCATTGGCCGGGCTCCCTCCCGTGGGCGCCGAATGACCTAGGCTCGCCGCGAGCGAGGGCGGCGGACCAGGAGGAAGTTTTCCTCGTCCTCGGACTCACCCTGGACAATGATCATGGTCAATGGCCGTCGGCGACCAGACGCTACCACTGCCGCACCCCAGGTGTTACAGCGCTCAAAGCGATTGAGATGCTCCCGATGACGCGATAAGCGCGAGTGAGCACTCGAGGTCTGCGGCGGGGAAAATTGCTAAGCAAAGGAAAGGAGAGAACCTATGCTACGACCTAAAGGAGATAAGGATTGTGCGTACCTTGACCACGGGCCATCGTCTCGTGGAGGGACGCTGGGGGTCTTGGTGCTTCGCCTCGCCGCAGCGGGCAAGGGCATCCCTCTCGGGCGCTCTGCGATGGCTACCTCCCAACCCGTGGGGCTTCGAGCTCCCCGCGGCGGCTATTCCAGTGCCTAGCAATGGGGACTTCGGTGCCGTCCCCGTGCTCGAGGTCCTTGCAGCGGCCGTTATGTTTTGTTGCTGTAAGAGATGAGGGGAGGTCAGGGATGGCAACAACTGGGAGATCAAGCTTGAGCATTACCGGGCTCGACCGAGATGGCTTACCAATGTGCGATCACCCCACTCGACGTGCTGCTTCTTCGGGGTGCCGCTACGCGAGGCGTCAGGGGCCAACCTCTTGCTCACCTTCTTGCCTTTGTTATCTCCAGACAGCGGCAACATTCGCCTCGCCGTATCAAAGAGCTCCCTATTGACCTGAAATTATGAGCAGAGGTCAGTACGAGCTTGAGCACTCCCGAGCTCGACCTTGACAAGAGATGCGTTACCTCACTACTCCACTTCAACACGTTCTTGGGAACAGGGTTGTCCGTGGCATAATTGAACGCCGCCTTCCCAAACATGTCGAACATCCTCGCCACAGCCAAGTCTCCGGCGGGACTGCTGGGGAAGATGGAGCTATTAATAAGAGCTCAGTCGGACTCGAATGTATTCTAGCTTGAGAATGCTTACCGCTTGGACCTCCCGGGTAAGGTCGTCTTCCCCCTTGATCTCGAAGAACGGGTGCTCCTTCTTTCCCAGAGGGAAAACCCGGCTTTGCAAGAAGTCATAGGCAATGGCCTAGCCGGTGAGGCCACGCGTCGAGCAGATGTGGATGGCTGCGATGGCCTCCCGGTCATCGCCGCCAGTCATCGGGTCGAGTCCTGGCGCTTGCCGTCGACAGGAGTTCCGTTGAACACAAGCGCGCCGCCCTCGCCTCTCTTCAGGTAGAACCACCTCTTGGTCCATGGACCAAGGGAGTCTCGAGCGTGGATCTGGGGGTAGGAGAAAGGAAGCCCCATCTGCAACTGGAAGTAGAGACCCGACCACGGGATCCTTCGCGGTGCGGAACAGAGAATAGAAGCGGAAGAAGAGGGAAGGGGTTGGAAGGATTCCCAAGAACCCATCGCACTGATGCGAAAAGATGGAAAGGAGGCGGATAGAGTTGGGCACCAGGTTGACCAACTTGATCTTGCATTGTGCGAGAATAGCCGCCATGAAGTCACTCTCCGGCGTCCGTAGTCTGAAGAGCATGTACTGCTCGGTGTTGACGAGCTCATTTGCTTGGGGTTGCGGCTCGACCTCATCACTCAGCAGCTGCCATGTCGTCGGGTCTAGCATCCCCAGTGTCTCAAGCTCCCTCATCCGCTCTAGGGTCATCGTGCTTTTTCCAAACTTAGCCATGAGCTTCGGATGGGGCTTGGTCGATGATGGAAGATTGCAAGGGGGAGTTTGGAATGCAGAGGAGCGCTAGGGTTCAGGGCAAAAATGATTTGGGGGAATCCTCTGAGGATGGCAACGGTTTGGGATTTAAAGGGCCTGATCATAGAAGCTAGTGTCGGTTACGCCTCAAAAGGATCGCCATGTTCCTACGATGGAATTCAAAGCGCCGTGAGTTACTCCCCCAATTTCTCCGCACAAAGACCGCAGTGTCAAAGTCCGAGCATTTTCGGGCTCGATCACACCATGGACCTCCGTGTGGTCCAGACCCGGGCTCGAGCTTGAGCATTTCCAAGCCCGGCCGGGGAGCCGTTCCTTCTCCAGGTCATCAGACTCAAGGTCATCCCGAGCTTCAGGATCACTACTTGAGCCTCGGGGGCTAGCTGTCGGGACCGGTTACCCAAGATGCATAATGGCCCACTGGGCCCGAGCTCACTCGACCAAGGACCCAGCTCGCCATTGAGGTCGGGCTCAGAGGACTTGATTGGATTGCAGAAATCGGCGGTTACCAAGTGAAGGAGGGGCCTTAAAACATAGAGTTAAGGAAAACGTGGGCGACGGTTTCCAATGTTGTTACCGCCATACTTCATTGCGCATCATATCCAGATCTGGTGCCACGCACCTGAAAATCTCACCCTGGCCATTTTCTGTAACGGACTAAGCAGTAGAGGTATAAGGACCTTCCCCTGCACGGGAGAAAGGGCAGACAACATACATCACACTCAAGATGGTGCTTGCTCGAGCTCGAGCACCCCCTGTATTCAACAATAGTGCATCATCTTCCACCTTTCGCCTCCGGGCAAGACTGGAGTAGAGCTATTATCCGTGATCAGGGGCTCGAACCAGTATAATCTCTCATGTCGCCTCCTTTCCCCTATTCAAGCGGCGATCGCACCCTTCCTCTGGCGGCACGGTCTTGGGCCCCGCTCCCATATCACTCCTTCCCTCTTCTTGCGGTCAGGCGATCCCGATCGTCGACACATTCAGTGTGTCGGCTGGGCAATTTTTGGGCTTTATGTCCATGAAAGGGGAATTGAAGTTAACCAAGAAAGGGTCAAGGTCGTAGCCAAAGCAAAATCGCCAACATGCAAAAATGAATTGCAGAAGTTGATCGGTAAAATCAATTACCTCCGACGATTTATTTCAAATCTTTCTGGTCGGATTCGAGTGTTCAACCCCTTGCTGAAACTGAAAGACAATCAAGGATTTGTTTGGGGAGCCGATCAGCAAAAGGCTTTTGACGATGTCAAGGAGTACTTGACTAATCCTCCAGTCCTGGCCACGCCACATAAGGATGTTCCTTTCAAATTATACATATCGGCCGAAGAGGAAACTATCAGAGCTGTATTGGCGCATGAAGTCGGTGGCAAAGAAAGGGTAATCTTTTACTTATGTCGATGCCTGTTAGATGCTGAAATCAGGTATCCCTTCATGGAGAGACTATGCTTATCTTTATATTTTGCCTGCACAAAATTGCGATATTATATTTTAGCATCGGCTTGTAAGGTGGTTTGCAAAACTGATGTTATCAAATATATGCTGTCAGCCCCGATTTTGGGAGGTCGACTTGGCAAATGGGCTTATGCCTTGATAGAGTTCGACCTATCGTATGAATCGGCTAAAGCGGTTAAAGGACAGGAAATAGCTGATTTTATAACAGGGCAAGACACCTCAGCTGACCTGGTTTCTGTTGCCCCATGGCAGCTATATTTTGATGGGTTAGTATGTCGAGAAGGTGACGGTATTTGTATAGTGCTCATCTCACCTAAGGGTCACAACTTTGAGTTTGCATTTCGACTAAATAGCCGATGCTCTAATAATCAGGCAGAATATGAGGCATTGCTCAAAGGTCTACAACTATTGGAAACCATCAGAGCAGATGCTATTGAAGCTCATGGTGATTCTTTATTAGTCGTGCAACAGATTAAGAGGGAATACCAATGTCATGATGAGGTGCTGCTCAAATATCTAAAACAATGCCTAAACGCAATTGGCTCGTTTACTTCATTTTCTATCAGCTATATTACCAGAGAAATGAACGATAGGGCCAATCTGTTGGCTCAACAGGCATCAGGTTATAAGGACTTCAGTCGATGCCAAATACCAGAGCTGGTTGATAAGGCAGTAATTTGTGTTAATATCGTCGATTGGAGAACACGGATAAGAGAATACCTGATTAATCTATCTAAGCGAACATAACGCTAAGTTAGGCAACAAGCATTAAAGTATGTTGTCTTAGATGAGGCTCTGTACTATCGGACATTAGAAGGTTTGCTGGTAAGATGCCTTGGAGCCGATGAAGCCAAGGTGGCAATGGGTGAAGTGCATGAAGGTATCTGCGGATCCCATCAATCGACTCATAAGATGAAGTGGATGCTTAGACGAACAGGGTATTTTTGGCCGACAATGTTGGAAGACTGCTTCCGATATTACAAAGGATGTCAAACTTGTCAAAAATTTAGCAACGTGCTGCTCGCACCAGCATCGGCTTTACATCCGATTATCAAACCATGTCTATTCATAGGATGGGGAATAAATGTAATCATCCAAATATTTTCTACTTCAAGCAAAGGCCATAAGTTCATTTTGGCCATGACCAATTATTTCTCTAAGTGGGTTGAGGCTATACCCCTCAAAAAGGTTACAAGTGTCGAAGCTATTGGGTTTGTTAATGAGCACATTATCCATTGGTTTGGAATACCACAAACGATCACAACCGATCAAGGTACTGTGTTTATGTCTAATGAATTTCAGAATTATGCGAAGAGCCTGGGAATCAAGCTACTAAATTCGTCACCTTATTATGCTCAGGCTAATGGACAAGCCGAGTCATCCAATAAAACTTTAATTAAGCTGACTAAAAGGAAAATCGATGAAAACCCAAGAAACTGTCATTCAATGCTATCAGAGTCACTATGGGCATATCGGCTGGCATACTATGGGTCGACAAAGCTTTCACCCTATCAATTAGTTTATGGTCAAAAAGCCATTTTGCCGGTGGAAATTAATATTGACTCTACACGAGTGGCTAAACAAAACGGTCTATCGGTCCAAGATTACAATGATTTGATGATTGATAACTTAGATGACTTGGCAAAATTACGTTTGTCTACACTGGATCGGCTTAAAAAGAATACACTACTACAGAATGGTACATCACTATCGCTTCATTTGGGTCGGTTCTTAAGTTTTTAGGAAAAACGATTGTGATAGATGACTTAGAAGAGGTGTTAATAATACTCACTATCGGTTCTCAAATTAGAAGTGATTGTGATGTAGCACTGGGAATATCACAATCGATTCTCATGCGAGAAGTGATAGTAATGTGCATGATCATCACTATCGATTCCCACATAAAAAGTGATAGTGATGAGCATGTACACATCACTATCGGTTCTTATTTAAGAAGTGATAGTGATGAGCACGTACTCATCACTATCGCTTCTTTTGTGAGAAGCGATAGTGATGAGCAAGAACCGATAGTGATGTAAACGTGCTCATCACTATCGCTTCTTATGTGGGAACCGATTGTGATAACAACGCTCATCACTATCGCTTCTCGCATAAGAACCGACTGTGATGTGTATGATCACATCACTATCGCTTTTTATATGAGAACCGATAGTGATGTGCCTCGTTAGGTTATTTATACCACTCGAGCTGAACTCTTCTCTGTTATTGTTCCAGAGGAGATTTTTCCACCGCCGCCCGAAAAAATAGCTCATATTCTGTGGTTGGAAGCAATACTTGGGTGAGAAAATTTGAAATCCTCAAGGGTGGGTGTTAAGAGGGTAAATTTGAAGACCTAACTTGAGGAGATTTCCCCTCATTTTGCATAATTTGTGGTTTTCTTCAAAATGTGAGCATTCCTTCAAACCCCTTTAATTTTGCACTATGTAATTTTGATATGTCGCTAAGAAAGTTTAGATTACACTGGTATTATGTATGTCCTATCAGATTTCACACCCTTTATTTGACAAGCACACATGTATTTAATTATATTAATTTGTAGTGCTCTAATGTTAATATGGAATTATTATTGCTGTCACTTGATGAAAGTTAGAGTTTAAGTCATGAACCTACGCCTCTCGTTCGAGGATGCTTGTTTATAAATATACCGAATGAAATGGCATATTTATAAGCGAGTAGTCTCGAATTGTCCACGCTCTTTGGATAGTTTGAGGATGTGGTTCGGGCAAGTTCCTGAGCTATGTTGTACAACTGCAGAGTAGATTTCGATAACGTCTCCCTGGTATTCTCCAGATACACACCCCTCTTGACCTATTGTCGAGACGTGTATATGGAGAATAGCGGGGAGATGCTGCCGAAATTTTCTCTTGCGTTGTACAACGGCTTAAGAACTTGTCCGAACCACATATCCTCGAATGGGATTAGGACCAAACTTATTTAGAGATTGGAGTCATCGTTGGTACCCTTGTTTTGTTTCGTTTTAGTCAAAAGATTTTAAGCTACTGCACTATATAATTAGATTGTTTGATATCATTGTTGATGTTAAAAATGTATGTCTCCTATCTAGGGAATTGGAAGCTCTAAACCAGGGAAGAATCTAGGTATCGATCGGGAGTACATTTTTTATATATCTTGGAACTTGTCCTCTATTTTGCAAAGGTAATATTAACTGAAGTGATTCTCAATATTTCAAATAGCTAGCTTGGTGCCGCTTCAGTTTTTCTTTAATTTATTGTGTGAAGTTTAATTGCAGATGAACCGTAAGGAATGGATGTATGACAAAAGTCGTGTGAGTCTTTGAATTTCGAGGGTGTTAAGGAGTTCAAAAAAATTGCCGAAGAGGACATGGTGAGGAGGGGTGTAAACTTCATATATTGTGCTTGCATTGATTGTACCAATCTGAGAAGATTTAACAACTCAGCTCAAATTGAGGACCACCTGATTCGACGTGGCTTCGTGAGGAATTACACGTGTTGGATCCATCACGGGGAGACATGTAGTACCCTGTCGGTATGCAACGAAGATACGGTAGAACCGGATGATGAGTTGCAGCTTGATATGTTTGAGGAGGAGAATTTGGAACAAATGTTGCGGGATATGGAGGGTAATTACACGGAAAGAGAGTTTGAAAAGTTTAAAAGCTTGATTGAAGACGATGCCAAACCACTGTTCACAGGTTGCAAAGAAAGAATACACCAAGTTGGGTTCGGTCCTTGCATTGTTTGAACTGAAGGCAAAACACCGCTGGATGATACAAGTTTCAATGCACTTCTAGTTCTTCTATAGGATTTGTTTCCAGAGGGAAATGAGTTGCCAACAAGCATTTATGAAGCGAAGAAGCTGCTATGTCCCATAGGAATGGAAATAGAAGGATACATGCATGTCCGAATGATTGCATCTTGTACCGTGACACACATCAAGAGCTGCATGTTTGTCCAGTTTGCGGTGTGCCCCGGTACAAACAAAAGGAGAAGCGTAACGACAAGAAGTGTAAGAGCCGGGGCAACGACGGTGAAGAGGTCACTAAAGGTGCACCGGCCAAGATATTGTGGTACTTGCCCATCATTCCCAATCTGGAGCGGTTGTTTGCAAATCCCAGAGTGGCAAAATTGTTGCATTGGCATTATGAGTCTCGAAAGGAAGATGGCAAGCTGAGATACCCTTCTGATTCGGCTCAATAGAGAAACATTGATTGGAAACATGAGCAGTTTGGTGCCGAAATGAGGAATATAAGATTTGGGTTGAGTACCGATGGAATGAATCCATTTGGTAACATGAGCAGTCGTCACAGCATGTTGCCAGTTCTGTTGTGTATCTACAACCTCCCTCCTTGGTTGTGCATGAAGCGGAAGTATATCATGATGTCATTGCTAATCTCGGGACCCAAACAGCCGGGAAATGATATTGATGTGTACCTTGCACCATTGATCGAGGATTTGGTAAAATTGTGGAATGAGGGGGTCGTGGTGTGGGATGCGTACAAAAGAGAGCATTTCACCCTACGGGCTATAGTATTTTGCACCATAAACGATTTCCTGGCCCTTAGTAATTTGGCAAGCTACAGTACGAAAGGAGCCAAAGCGTTTCCTATTTGTGAAGAGGAGACTGAGAGCCTATGGCTGCCGAATTCCAAGAAAACTGTGTATATGGGTTACCGTAGGTTTCTACCTTGAAGTCATCGATACCGTAAGATGGATGACAAATTTGATGGAAAGAGGGATGTCTGTTCAGCCCCGCAGCCTATGAGTGGAAGGCAAGTATATTCACGTGTGGAGGATATCAAACTTCAGTACGGAAAGAGCCGTAAATCTGTTTGTCCTAGGACCATTTGGAAGAAGAGATCCATATTTTGGGACTTACCGTATTGGAAGGAGTTAGATGTCCAACATTGTATTGATGTCATTCACATTGAGAAGAATGTCTGCGACAATTTGGTTAGTATCCTGCTGAACATACCTGGGAAGACCAAGGATGGTGTGAATGCTCGTCGCGACATGGCTTACATGGGAATCAAGCCCAGCCTTGCAGTGATCGAGGAGGATGGAAAAAGTCCATACATCCCGCTGCATGCTACACGCTATCCAAGAAGGAGAAAGAAGACCTCTGCAAGTGTCTCGAAGGTATTAAAGTTCCATCGGGCTACTCTGCAAACATTAAGAAACTTGTACCTATGGATGATTTGAAGTTGCTGGGCATGAAGTCCCATGACTGCCATGTCTTGATGACCAAAATGCTCCCAGTTGCAATCAAAAATATTTTGCCAGAGGATGTCAGATTTGCAATCATGAAGCTCTGTTATTTCTTCAATGCGATCTCCTGCAAAGTTATTGACCCTGATGTGCTAGACAACTTACAGAGTGAGGTGGTGCAGACTCTATGTCAGCTTGAGATGCATTTCCCACCATCGTTCTTCGATGTCATGGTCTACCTTGTTGTTCACCTTGTCAGAGAGATTAAGATATGTGGCCCCGCATTCCTACGTTACATGTATCCGTTCGAGAGGTACATGGGTATATTAAAGTCCTACATGAGGAATCGGTCAAAGCCTAAGGGTAGTATTGTTGCAGGTTATAGGACTGAAGAGGTTATTGATTTCTGCGTGAACTATCTTAGGAAAAGACAAGCAATCGGTGTTCCGCTATCTCACCATGAGTGCAGACTTGCTGGCAAAGGAACCGTTGGGTCGAAACTAACGAGGCCACGGTTTGATATGTATTGCAAAGCGCATCTGATAGTCTTGCAGCACAGTGCTGAAGTTGCAGGGTACATCGAGCAGCACAAGTCGATATTACGGGAAGAGAATCCACATATGGATGAGCTTTCCATCATGCGAGAACACAACGATAGATTTCTCACATAGTTCAAACAAAAGGTGGATGTCTTTGTTAGTGAGACTATCAAATGGTTGGCTAATGGACGTAGATTTAATGTACAAACATGGAAGGGGTACGATATTAATGGGTACACCTTTTACACTGAAAGTCAGGACGTGAAGAGTACTGTTCAAAACAGTGGTGTCAGCATAGATGCTTTGTCCGATGAATATCACTCAAAAGGAGGATCCTCAATGGCAATGAACTCTTACTACAGGGTGATCGAAGAAATTTGAGAGCTCGATTACGGAATATACTAAATTCTATTGTTCCGATTTAAGTTGGTGGGACTTCCACATGGAGTGAAGGTCCACAAGAGAGGTTTTACTCTTATCGATCTCAACAGACTCGTCTATAAAGATGACCCATTCGTACTTGCGAAGCAAGCAAATCAAGTCTTCTATGTTCATGATCTGGCCAATCCGAGGTTGCACGTCTCCTTTATGGCAAGCGGCGGATCGTTGGTGTCGAAAATATCATAGACGAAGAAGAATACGACCAATTCGATGAAATACCTCCGTTTGTGGATGGGGCTTGTCATAGCGGTGACGTTGACACACAAGGAAGAAATTACATGATCATCAAGAAGGGTTGTATTGTAAATAAAAGGAGTACATCATTGTATCAGTTGCTATGTGTTTGAAATATTTGTATTGTACATAATTGTAGTTTCGTGTTTGCAAAGGTTATGTGTACGTTTCAAATTTTCACAATTTTTGTCAATGTATTGTGGTATGTAACTACTTAATGAAAGAAAAAGAAGGCACTCTACATCGAATCATTTCCAGATATTTTCAAAATACTTGGACTTTATTTGAGAAAGATTTGACTTTTCTACTCTTTGACCAAAAATCATGCTTACAAAGTGAATTTGGGCTTCTTTTTTCAATGCTAACTCTTTTTACCAAAATCCTTTTTGGAAAATATTTTTAGTATCACAAAGTATGTTCCTGCAAAATTTCAAATAATTCCAACTATGTTTGCAAAAGTTATGGCCTTTACACTCTTTGATCAGATATTTCTGCAAATTCAGACTTCATGGTTTGTCTGGAAAATAAATAGTGCAGTGAACAATATTTGTGTCGATTCTTATAGGAAAGCGATACAGAAAACTACACTATTTCTGTCGGTTTTAAGATAAAAACCGATAGAAATATATATAGTCTCTTGGATGTGCATGTATGCGGTATTAGTGTCGGTTTTTATAATAAAACCGATAGAGACATAGACGAGCTATTAGTGTCAGTTTTATGATAAAAACCAATAGAGATATGTTGTGTCGGCTTTTTTAAAAAACCGATTGAGATATCGACTTCAATGTTTGAAATAAAACCAAAATAGTGCTTTGTATAATTTGTGTCGGTTTTTGGAGTGAAACCGATAGAGATATGTTCTACTCTCTCATTTGTGTATGTTTTTGAAAAAAACCGATTGAGATATCAACTTCGGTTTTCGAAATAAAACCAAAATAGTGCTTTGTATTATTTGTGTCGGTTTTTGGAGTGAAACCGATAGAGATATGTTATACTCTCTGATTTGTGTCGGTTTTTTAAAAAACCAATTGAGATATCGACTTCAGTTTTTGAAATAAAACCAAATAGTGCATTGTATTATTTGTGTCGGTTTGTGGAGTGAAACCGATAGAGGTATGTTATACTCTCTCATTTGTGTCGGTTTTTTTTAGAAAAAATGATTTGATATATCGACTTCAGTTTTCGAAATAAAACCAAAATAGTGTTATGTATTCATTGTGTCGGTTTTTGGAGTAAAACCGATAGAGGTATGTTATGCTCTCTCATTTGTGTTGGTTTTTTAAAATCCCGATTGAGATATCGACTTCAGTTTTTGAAATAAAACCAAAATAGTGCTTTGTATTATTTGTGTCAGTTTTTGGAGTGAAACCGATAGAGATATGTTATACTCTCATTTGTGTCGGTGTTTAAAAAAACCGATTGAGATATCGATTCAGTTTTCGAACCAAAATAGTGCTTTGTATTATTTGTGTCAGTTTTTGGAGTGAAACCGATAGAGGTATGTTATACTCTCTCATTTGTGTCAGATTTTAAATAAAACCGATTGAGATATCAACTTCAGTTTTTGAAATAAAACCAAAATAGTGCTTTGTATTATTTGTGTCGGTTTTTAGAGTGAAACCGATAGAGATATCTTCTACTCTCTTATTTGTGTCGGTTTTAAAAAAACCGATTGAGATATCGATTCAATCGATTGGATCAGCTTATACCTCGGCTTGCCGCTATAAGTCGATATTTGTTCGCCATCCGGTCTAAGGTAACACAGTTGGGCCATATCTAGAAGGGTTGGGCCGACAAGACCGGTGCAGAACATAAAAGCATTGAAGGTTTTCGACCAGAAATAGCAGGCCATGGCCACTAAGGGTTCATTAGCTTCCGGATCGGCTAAAGAGAGGGGGAAACACTCGGCTGTACCTATTCTTTCCCATTCACCTCTTTTTTGAGCTGCTACGCGGATATACCAAGATCTCCACCCTTTAAGTGCTGTCGGCTAGGCTCTAAAGCTTTTGTTCCAACCTTCTATGTTGTATCCGGCAGTAGAAAGTGGAAGACGAGGAATTTGTTCAATGATAACCGTATCGGCATCTAGGTTTTCTACTGGTCCTAGGTAAAATTGGTTATTGACGTTGGAAATTAGGATGAATACCTGAGAAGGATCTATTCAGGCGATCTTGGCAAGAAGCCGATTGAAAGCAGAAGATGATGAGCATTGGAAGGCTTGATGATTGAAGAGAAGAAGCCGATTGCAGACAACTCGAGAGCTTGGGCGCGTGAAAATGACAGTGTGGGGGCCGCACATTTGTAGCACGCTGAAAATCTGAAGAGGCGGAAAAATGATCTCAAAAGGCGTAAGCAGTTAAAATGCGCGATGTGCGCATCGAGATTTTTACGGCGCCGTTAAAGCAGCAGTTACTGCTGAGAACTTCCTAATAAGCTGACATTGTGCAAAGCCGATGATTGAGATTTTTGGAAGATAACAAGTTATCTCCCAAAAATGGGGGCATATGTTTGCACCAAGATTTGGTAGGTATGATTAAAATCGGCAGATTTGAGTCAACAGGATATAGCCGATGTTTAACTCGAAAAGATTTAGGGATATTTGGTAACTGCAAATATGTAAGGAAAAACTACCGGATTGAGGCCGATACGAATCGTATTCAGCAAACGTGTTGTAATAGGACTCGATCGGCTGATGGGTATAAAAGATGGACGTGGGCAGGCGAAAACAACAACAATCAAATCAATCAGTCGACATTATATTTTCATCTACTTTTTCGTCGACTGGGAGTAGTTCTATAATTTAGTTTTCTTGTAATCCGATTCTGATCAATAAAGTTGTGCATCGCCGATTATTGGTCTTCATTGGTTACCTCCTAGGTTTGATTTGCTCTGATTTTGTTGCGCATCGCTTTCTTCAGAGTCGATCTACCTTTACCGTCCGATTAGCTTTGATCGGCTAATTGGATTTACTTTTTTTTGTCTTGATTTGATCGGCTTTTAGTTTATTAGATCTAAGCTGATTGTTTCTCAAGATCGGCTTTGAGCGAGTATTATATTTGTCCTTACCGATTGCAGGGTAAAATCGGTTAGCACACTCTAAACTAGGTGTTCGTCTGGTGTGCTGTGACCAGAAACCCTTCTTCAAGTTTTTTTTTTGGCGCCAACAGTGCCCAACAGAAGCAGTCCGAGGAGCTCTTGCTGGAATATGACCTATTGCTGGAAGACAACCAGGTATTACAAACTCAGGTTCTTTCCTTCAGAAGCTGAAACTGAAGACGCCAACCTCTGCAATGGCCAAACTCTCGCGACGGGGCCTTGGACCGCCATGCTTTTGTCCAGCTCATATGTTGGTAACTCTTCGTGCCACATGTCTTCCGTTGTCCAATGTTTCGTGCATCAATGTTAATCAGGCAACATGTCCTAGTTCCAAAGTTATGCGCATCATTGCTAATTAATTCATGGCGTCATCTTGTCCATGCCGACTCGAGTTTGAAATGTAGTTGTCTAGCTTGTATTTATTTCTCTTTATTTTTTTATTTGGATTATGGTGGTGTACGAACTATGAAGTGTGTAAGAAGCACATGAATAGTACCTCGACATTCACGAAAGGGTTGGTCCTTAGTAAAAAGGACTTATGGCTACTTGGTTGCCAATGCCCAGAGGACCACCAGCATGACCTCTCAAACAAAACTTCAAAATTTTCCATATAATGAAAGTAGAAAATATTGTAAATTAGGCAGTACAGGAACATATTAAAAACTCCAACGGACTTGACAAAAAATAAACCAATCAGATTTGGGAGTGACTGCCATGCACAAAAATTGAAATTTGTATGCACCATAGCCATCCCCATCAAGGATTAATTTAGCATTCTTATATCACTTCTTTTTCCTCCCTTCACCTTTATTCTGCTTAGCAACTTTTTGGTGTTGGTGCTAATTAATTTACCTGGCCATATTTATTTTGATATTTCATCTTTCTGATCTACAATCTAAAATAGACACAAGGGATGTGAGCTCAATGCCGTCTCCATTAGAGAGAGGTACTTATTTTCTATTCTTTTCTATACTTGTACCTTGCACGTTGTTCCGTTCGAGTACGACCAAATGATCTCTTACAGGGCTGTAATAAAAAAAATCACGAACAACGTTGCCGTTAATTCGAAGCTCCTAGTTGAACACATTCATGTGTTCCTTACTTTCTCGATAACAGAAATTGTAGATGCGCTTATCTGCCGAGCAAGCCACGCAGGGGCATAAACAATAACGGAAATAAATGAATAATCGCCAACAGCCAGTTTCACACTCAGTCCACTCCTTATATAAGAGCAATCCTTCAAGCCCAATCTCATCCAGCCACAGCAAAACAAACAAAATAATAGCAATTGCAGACACAAGAAGAGGAATTAGAAGCGACATTGCACCACACATGGCCAGCAAATCATCTCTGCTGCAACTGCTGCTCATCGCAGTAGCCGCTGTGCAGTTTGCCGGGTCACATGCCGGCGGCATTGCCATCTACTGGGGTCAGAACGGCGGCGAGGGCACGCTGGCGGACACCTGTGCCACCGGCAACTATAAGTTCGTCAACATAGCCTTCCTCGCCGCCTTTGGCAACGGCCAGCCTCCCGTCCTTAACCTGGCTGGGCACTGCGACCCGACCAACGGCGGCTGCGCCACTCAGAGCTCCGACATCAAGTCATGCCAGAGCAGCGGTGTGAAGGTCATGCTCTCCATCGGCGGCGGAGCAGGCAGTTACTACCTTTCATCATCCGAGGACGCCAAGAATGTTGCGACGTACCTGTGGAACAACTTCTTGGGAGGCCAGTCATCTTCTCGCCCTCTGGGCGACGCGGTCCTCGACGGCATCGACTTCGACATCGAGGGCGGCACCAATCAGCACTGGGATGATCTTGCCAGGTACCTGAAAGGGTACAGCAACTCCGGCAGGAGAGTATACCTGACTGCTGCGCCGCAGTGCCCTTTCCCTGATGCCTGGGTGGGTGGCGCTCTCAACACCGGCCTGTTTGACTATGTCTGGGTGCAGTTCTACAACAACCCTCCCTGCCAGTACAGTTCAGGCAGCACTTCCAATCTTGCTGATGGATGGAAGCAATGGCTGTCAATTCCGGCAAAGCAGATCTTTCTCGGCCTCCCGGCGTCACCTCAGGCGGCTGGGAGTGGGTTCATCCCAGCTGATGATCTCAAGTCAGATGTGCTTCCATTGATCAAGAGCTCAGGGAAGTATGGAGGGATCATGCTCTGGTCCAAGTACTATGATGACCAAGACGAATACAGTTCTTCAGTGAAGAGCGATGTTTAAGTGGGTTGCCTGTGATGTGTGAAACTATCTGTGTGCTACTTTCCTTGTGATGTGTGAGCATTCCCACTTTCCCTAGTGAGAAATTCTGTGTGCCTGGATAGCTGTGTATAATTGCAATAATCTTTACTTGAAGATTGGATTGGATCTATCATTCCATGACGTACTGGCCTTTGTATGAGAATACTTCAATCCATAATTATTTGTTCTGCATGCAGATATTTAAAATAATTATTTTACTGATTTTTATTATATTAAATGTCATTGAAAACAGTGAAAAGGCTTGTCTAACTTTAAAGGTTCCCTATGTATTAGCCACCTGGCCCAAATCAATCATTCACTCACGGAGAATGTGTAAAGGGGCAGGTGAAAAAAAATATATGCAGGCTCCAAATCTCCAATACCTGGGGTACATTACCTACGCAGAGTAGCAGACACCAAGGCAAGGGCACCTCTACAATTCTGAAATAACGCAGCACTATTGTTTGTCCATAGATGCAAACGTGCGGCAATCGCTTTACTAGTGGTAAGGATTCAAGTTCACCTTTAGCTTCAGTTTGCACTTATTAATCTTGCGCAACATACGGCTAACGTAGGGAATGGCAATCTTTCAACTCGATCATCATAATCAGGCCATGCGCTTAATGTATGAACATGTACACTATTTCTTACAATGTAACCATGTTGAAGTATTTTCAAGACTAGAACAGCTAACCAGCCTCAACATACAGAAATATCTACTTGTTGAGGTGTTATGCCTTTGCGCCAGTAGCGAGGTCAAATCCTGGAGGAATAAAAACGACATCATCCCATTTCGAGGAGGAGCTATCCTGCAAGCATGTCATTTGATTTTCGTAAGATTATAGAGGGGTCAATATAATATGGCATGTAATGCATCATGCATCAATCGGGATCTCATGAATTCCATGCAAAGGTGTTCAGATATTAGATGGAATGTACCATGGTGGGGGCAAAGAGTATCAAACTACTACTTTCTATATCCAAGACACTGGAAAGGAATGGGTCCCAGAAATGATATGATATAGAGAAATGTGCTAGCAATGTAATACAACCAATCTAAGGGCTCCAAGCCTTCAACTACAGTATTCACCACAGCCATTTCATTTGAAGAAGGATACGGTTAACTTAAAGAGTTCACTGAAACGCTGTTGTAGTATTTAAGTGTACCTTCATAGATTTGATGATATCTTCCAAAGAAGAAACCTTGAATAGTTAAAAAAAAAGAAGTCAAGTCCAAGTTTCTCACTCCACAAAAGTAAATGAGTTAACAAATACGGTACCTGAGTATCACTGATCCTAACGGCAGGGTTAGGCTTTTGCTGATCACGAGAGGCTCGGTACAGTGAGCTATCTAAGTCTTCCTGGATATGCATAAGAAATTTAAAATAAGAACAGAGTGATAATTCAGGTGTATGAGGGGAAAAACATTGATACATTTTCCCTGACCTTCCGGAAGAAAACTGGACGATATCTCTTGTTATCACTCATTAGGACGAGGCTCCTTGACTGAAAAGCAGGTTCGACAATTGTCATAAAGACAGTTTTCTTACAAAAGAGGAAATATGAATGCAAGACATTATTCAGCATTAATGAACTTCTTTATCATCATGAACAATACAAAAAGAATAAGACATGCCAGAAAAAAGGATACACTCCTTTTTAGGATCCAACAGGATAGCAACAATGGCTACGGCACAATTGCGTGATGATGGGCAGCAAACAAACCCCAAATATGTTCACCTGTACCCAACCTTAGATTCCCAGAGGCATGTCCCAAGTGGACAGTGCAAGCTGTGTATGGAGGTAGATGGTCAGTGGAAAGAGGACGGCAACAAGGTGGCCAGGGGCGAGAAGGTGGTGATGTGGTGGCACAGTGAGGTGCTGATGATTGCACCGGCCACAGTGGTGCTCTTCTGTATGAAACACGAGGAGGTGGTGGAGTAGGTAAGTAGTAGGGAGCACCAAGGCATTTGTAAATTGCGACTGTGCTGTAGACACTGGCAAATTAAACTTTGACCATTAATTTCTTTTAACGACGTACTTATAAAAATTAACAATGGGAGTACTTAGTTTTGTGCCTCCTTGGTCTGTGCGCATAAAGTAGTGCGAGTTCCTTGGTCCGTGCGCATAAGGTAGTTGGAGTAGTAGTTTGAAGAGAGGGAGTACTTATTACCTTGATACTACTACTATTTGTCTCACATCCTCCCCAGTACACCAATTCAAAATTATAACTAGACAAGGATATTCAAACCTGAAAAACTGGAACTCCTGGAAATCCCTCATTCAAAAACTGCCCTTCATCTTCCATCACCTGCAAAGACACAGATGCTAAGTTGCTATTGCATGGAGGGTAATTATCATCACACCAGAAAATGTTCAAAACATGAGTATGAAACTACAAATTATAATGTATAGCAACAATGGTCTTCAACTAGTGTACCGGTTTATTAGGCCTCCAATAATAAACTGAAAAATATGTGAATGAAGTGCACAAATTAAATTTAAATAGGAGATCCTTGGTTTTATAATGGTTCATCCCAAACTAATTAACTGTTTTTATTAGCAATAATAAGGCATCTATTCTTTCATGGTAGTTATCACATAAGTCCCATAGCACTTGCACAAAATAAGAAAGAGAAAAACATTGAGCAAGAGCAAGATGGAATGGCTGATAGAACATGTCTTCTTGCTCACATTATTGCTGTCACAAATTTGTCTCAAAAGATGTGAAATTCACTGTCATTTCGCTTCTGTTCATACTTGCAAAAGTAGCCAATTTCAGCCATCCAGTAGAGCAGAGCAGAACATTACTCACGGATAAGCTTACGGATCATGCAATCTGTACAGAAATTTTGAAGGAATGAACATGCCTTGTCCACCAGATATTCCATGTGGTGATCTAGTAGTATTTTGTTTTACTGTGCTATGGATTCGATATCTAGGAAAACTATGCCAGTGTAGTTTTACTACATAGCCTGTCCCAAGCTAGGAAGGAGGGTTGTGTTAGGCTTGGCGAGCCAACATAAAATAACATAGCTTCTCTTTCATGGAATGAAACCCAAAAGATTTTCGTAGAGGCATAACCTTATTAGCGACGCGCCATAGCGGAACTCAGTTGTGGTGATAAATGAGCAAGGGCCAGGATGCCACTCCCTTAGTGATGCGCTACGTCAGCGCTCTGATGTAGTGAAAAAAAAACGCAATGGTCTTCACACTTTACTCGATGAGTGCGAGGGGCAAGGATGTTAGCCGAGGAGAGTATGATCCACCTAGGTAGTTGGAATGTAGGGTCCCTATTAGGTAAAGTTAAGAGTTAGTTGATACGACAATTAGGACACATGTAAATATTTCGTGTGTTTAGGAAACTAAATGGATGGGTTAGAAAGCAGATGAAGTAGAGGGTACTGGCTTAAAGTTGTGGTATATTGGAATAGATCGAAACAAGAATAGAGTGAGCAGAGTTGTCGATGTGAGACACCAGGGGTATAGGATTATCCTAGTCAAGCTAGTCATTGGCGACATAGTTTTGAACATTATTAGTGCTTATGCTCCACAAGTAGGTTTGAGTGAGGCCGCTAAGAGACAATTTTGGGAAGATCTAGATAACATGGTTAGAAGTGTGTCTAATAGTGAGAAGCTTTTCTTAGGAGGCGATTTCAAAGGTTGTGTTGGTACAATTGGTGTGGGTTTGAGAGGGTTCATGCGGGTTTTGGTTATGGTGATAGGAATCAAGGAGAGGATACCTCAAACGCCTTGTGAGCGTTTAAGGAGAGGATGATAACAGAAGGGATATGGAACGTGGGAGAGGACGCGAATAGCACGTGGATAGAGATGGTAACTCGCATTAGGAAGGTGATTGTGGAGGTGTGTGGAGTGACCCGAGGGACTAGATGCAAATCTAAAGACACTTGGTGGTAGAACAAGGAAGTGGAAAAGGCTATTGTGGAAAAGAAGGCATGCTACAAGCACATGCAATGTGATAAGGGTGACGACAACATACATAAGTACAAAGCAGCTAAAAAGAATGCAAAGAAAGCGGTGAGTGAGGCACAAGGGAATGCTTATGAGGATCTTTATCAGAAGCTGAGTACAAAAGAGGGCAAGAAAAACATCTACAAGATTGCTAAGCTTCGAGAAAGAAAGACGAGATTTCAACCAAGTTAAATGCATCAAAGGTGACACTAATATACTTCTTGCGAAAGATGATGAGATCAAGAATAGGTGGAGACTACTTTGACCAGTTGTACAACGGAGACAACAGTGATAGAACGATTGAAGTAGATGATTCTTTTGACGACACCAATAGATAGTACATTTGAAAGATTCAAGAGTTTGAAGTAAGAGAGGCTTGAAAAAGGATGAAAGTGGGTAAGACGTTAGGGCCTGATAACATTCCTATTGAGGTGTGGAAATGCCTTGGAGACGTGGCAATTGTTTAGCTAACTAAATTGTTTAATAGCATTTTTAGGTCGAACAAGATGCCTGATGAGTGGCAGAGAAGCACATTAGTGCCAATTTTGAAGAATAAAGGAGTCATTCAAAGTGATACTAATTATAGAGGAATTAAGCTCATGATCCACACAATGAAGCTTTGGAAGGGAGCGGTTGAGCATCCTTTAAGAAGAATGACTAGCGTGACAAAAAACCAATTTAGTTTTATGCCTGAGAGGTCGACCACGGAGGCAATCTTCTTGACACGACAGTTAATGGAGAGGTATAGAGAGGAAAAGAAGGATCTACACATGGTGTTTATTGACTTGGAGAAAGCTTATAACAAAGTGCCAAGAAAGGTCATGTGGTAAGGACTTGAGAAGAAAAAAGTCCCAACAAATTACATTACCTTAAATCAAGGATATGTCCAACGATGTTGTGACTAATGTTAGAGCATGTGATAGCTATACCAATGACTTTCCTATTAAGGTAGGACTACATCAAGGGTCAGCAATGAACCCCTATATTTTTGCCCTAGTGATGGATGAAGTCACACGGGCATACAAGGAGAGATTCCTTGGTGTATACTTTTGCTGATGATGTGGTGCTAAATGATGAGAGTAGGGTAGGTGTTGATAGAAAACTAGAGTTATGGAGGAAGACGTTAGAATCGAAGAGTTTTAAACTTAGTAGGGCTAAAACTGAGTATATGAGGTGTGTTTTCAGTGGTGCTATGGCAGGTGATGGATATGTTAGTCTGGACGGAAAAGTATTGCCCAGGGTGGAAACTTTTCGATATTTGGGATCAATGCTACAAAGTGACGACAAGATTGATAAAGATGGGAGCCACAAGATACGAGCAGTGTGGTTGAAATGCTGCCAAGCATCGGGTGTCCTATGTGATAGAAAAGTCCTACAAAAGTTAAAGGGTAAGTTCTATAGGACGGCGATCAGACCTACAATGTTGTATGAAATAGAATGTTAGGAAAGACAACATGTACAGAAGATGAGCATAGGAGAGATGCGGATGGTGCGGTGGAGCTATGGTCATAAAAGGCAAGATCGAATCCAGAATAATAATATACGTGATAGAGTTAAGGTAGCACTAAGAGAAGAAAAGTTTATCCAAAATTGTCCGAGATGTTTTGGACATCTCCAACAAAGGCCTCGTGAGGCACCGGTGCGTAGTGGAATTTTAAGTCATCTCGAAAACATAAGAGGCAGAGGTTGATCGAGACTGATGTGGAAAGAAGCAATTAAAAGAGACTTAAGGGCAATGTTCTAAATAACGGTAAACGGTGATTGAACGGTCACCCCATCTTTGTGTTTGTACAGTAAGCGACCTTGTAAATGGTCCTGTAATCGGTTTTACTATTTAGAATTCAAAGAAATATATACATGTGCAAACAATAATTAAAAATAAAATTCAGAGAAATGTAAACAGTAACAAAATAACATCTAATTCATTTTCTTTCATGCATATAGAATGGAACTGACATGCTATCAACAATTGTTCACAGCGATAATATGATGTGAATGCAATTAAAGAATCATAATTGAATGAATGAAAAGCAAAACTAGCATTCTTCTCATGTATGTTATAAAGTTCCATGTCATATGGCAATCTTGTATCTTTACCCAAATAAATGGCCTTATAAAATGGGCATGTTAAACGTTAATGGGCGTTAAACCAAATAAATGGCGCATGCAAATGGGCCAACCTTGAAATGTCCATAAATGTAACGGGCATGAGACCTTAATTGTTTTAACAGCTGTTTAAAAGGCCTTAACGACCTTTATTGTTTTAACGGCTGTTTAAAAGGACATAACGGCCTTTATTTAGAACACTGCTTGTGGGATTGGAATCTTTTCAAATATTTGGCGTTGGATAGGAGTGCATGGAAGTTAGCGATCCACGTACCGAAACCACGACCTAAGATCGAAAGTTTAGGGATTTTATTGACTTTGATTGGGTTTCTTTCCTAGCTTACACCAACTGGTTTGGGACAATGGGCTTGGTTGTTGTTGTTGTTGTTATTGTTATGGATTTGATATCTAGGATAATATGTAAGAGCCAATGACCTATCCAAAGTCTAAAGTCCAACTAAGAAGATCATCTTGAGTCAACTAACTTTTTGTTATTAGTTCTTATGCAATGGGAAGATATAGTTAGGGAAGATGAATGCAAATATGGTATTTGCTCATAAATCACATGCAGCGCCTTCTATTTCAAAAGATTATTACCTTAATTGCATTAGCCACTTGAGAAGAATCAGGAACAAATCTAAACGCCACACCATCAGACTTTAGTTGGATAACCTGACAACCAAAAATACGTCATATATAAATAAGGTGCTCCCAAAAATAAAAACACACTGAGGACAGTACAGAACCAGCAATGCAGCAATCTCAAAATATAAAATGGATATTAAACATATCTCAAGGAGCTTCCTAGCAACTAGTAGCATCTTCCATTTCTCAAACAAAACCAAGCATATTATTTTTCATAGCAACCATGGTTATCATAGTGTCACCTAGGCGAGCGGCCGGAGTGGGACGCCAAGACCTGGCACCTCAATTGGACACCATGCCGCCCTCAGGCCCCATCGCCACTCGTCGGCCTCCTCTTCTTCTGCGCTAGCCTCCCACCAAATCGTGCTGCCTCCCATCTACAGCGAGCCACGCCACTCCGTCCACCTGGTCGCCGCTCTAATCCGGCTCTACTCGAGCGGGCACTATCCTCAACCGGAGCCTCACCGGATCTACTCTCTTCGAGCCGCACCTCGCTAGTGCTTCCTCCCGAGCCGGCGACGCCATCCACCACGGAGACCCGCCAAGTTCCAGCGCCAGATCTGCGCCGGATCTACTCCTCTGCGTGCCTCCACACCGGGTCTGCACCAGCTACCCCGGACCAACATGCCTCCCACCGATCGCCGCTATCGAGCCAGCCGAGGCAACCCGAGGTCACCAGCACATATTGTGCCCATGAAGAAGCTCTCCTATGACAGGATAAGGCTAGCTTGCTCTCCTGTGAAGAAGGACAGAGAAGGGATAAGGTTGATGAGAGTGTACGAGAGTCATTTAGATGATTTAGATTTAGATATCGATGTTTGAATGACCTTGTCCTTGGAAGTTGGAACATTCTCAGTTTATTTGCTGCTGCATATGTATTATTTTGCTACTGCATTAAGTATTCACTATTCAGTATATTACTATGTTTGTTGTTGTCGCCTAACTGACGCCTAGGCGTCCAGGCGCACCAAAGGCGACT
Source organism: Otatea glauca (assembly GCA_036346275.1). Taxonomy (NCBI): domain Eukaryota; kingdom Viridiplantae; phylum Streptophyta; class Magnoliopsida; order Poales; family Poaceae; genus Otatea; species Otatea glauca. The sequence continues at coordinate 16,273,502 of CM070724.1, forward strand.
CACTTTACCGGGGCGCTGTGATAACCATGATAACAACATTCGTGATGTTTATTCTATGATGAACTATAACAATGCTAACATGACAGCATTACCCCAGGAAGACTTGGGGCATGTGCAGCCCACCCATTCACTTCAAAATATCTAAACAACAAGCAATTACAAATCTCACAAATGGAGGCATTTGCATGAAGTGTGACCCAATTTAAAAGTAAGTAATCGACTTGAGTCACGTCCTTAACTCCTAATTAAAACCGTCAAGCAGAAAAAATCCATGAATTTGAAACCTGTTTAAACATTTAATCAAGCAACTTCCAAGCATGCACAGGAACCACCATATCAGTGAAACCCATGCCAACCACAAGGCACTCAGATAAACATGGAAATTTTGATTAACCTGAAACACTTTTCTATTCAAGCAAGCAATCAAATGATCAAACAGCTCTAAAGTGCACAGACACAAGTGCTGCCTACACAAACGATAGCTTACGCCGTATTTTAGATATATGAAATTTGCACTCCCAACACGCACCTATGTAAACCAAGAAAACAACAGCCACTGCCCTGAAACACAATCACAGTTCCAAATTCACTTCGCATTCCAGACATACAGGATGGCAACAGCATCCAAGCTTGCACCAAATATCTTTCTTCTTACCAGAATACACCACTAGGGTACCATCACCATCGCATTCAAGCATTCTATCGAGCAACACCTACGCGCAACAAATGCAACATGATGGGTCGAGAGTGCACCTGACCTTGTTGAGCGCGACGGGCACGACGGTCGAGCCGGCGCGCATGTCGCTGTCCATCTGCGCCAGGAGCGCGTCGGCGTCCTCCCTCCGGAAGCAGAGCAGTCCGAGAGCTGCCGGCTGCTTCGTGGCCCCTCCTCTTCCGTCTCCCACGCGGGTGGACGACACCAGCACGAACTCCTGGGCGGGGTTAGCGAGCGCGTACACGGGCACCCCGGCGAGCCGCTCCTCGATCTCGGCGACCGGGAGGGCGGCCGCGGACGGGGAGGGCGAGGGGATGCGGGCCCATGGCGGCGGGAGTGTCCGTGGGATGGGGAGGGAAGAGAGGAAGGAGTTGAGGCGGGCTTGCATGGGGAGGAAGGGGTTGGGGAAGCTCGGGTTAGGGTTAGGGTTTTGGGTGGAGTTGGGGGCGGGGTTCTTGAGCCATGGGAATTGGAATTGGAAAGGCATGTCGGTATTGGGAGAGGAGGGGACGCAGGGTGAGGAGCACGGGGTAGAAGAAGACGAGGAGGACAAGGAGGATTGTCATGGGCTTTCGTCGAGAGGATGTTTCTTGGGCCGAAGCTGTTAGCTCAGCACCCTCCGTTGCAAGCTTTGATGCAATTTTTTAAAATAATATATTTCAAAATTCAAATCGCAGAAATATACCACGAAGAAAAAAATTGCAGAAATGTACACTTGTCGCCCTACCATAGGGCGACATGTTGTTTCACAAAAAATATCGCCCAATTGTAGGGTGACACGTCACTAGTCGCCAAATAGAAGGGCGACACGTCACTAGTCGCTCAATGGGAGGGTGACATGAAGAAATCGCCCAATCGCAGGGCGACTTGGCCAGAAAATTGACAAATTTTGGAAAAAAAATCTGAGAGACTTAAAAAAAGATTAAAATATTTGGATAAACAGGCTTAGGATTGAAGTAAAATATTTTTAGCCTCTAGAGAAATTTGAAATAATTTTCAAAATTCCCTTGAACAAGTAGAGTGCATGGTTTTTAGCCTTTTCGGCGGCCCGTACAATGTCATATCTAAACGGTATTTTTACGAACAGTGGACCACATTTGATCTTTAATACATGCACTTCCATATTATGGAGAAATACGTAATTCTGACTTGCTTTGCATCTAATTTCCACTAGTGCAACAACCCTAAGTAATATAGTCGGCAACAACTCATGTCATGTTTTTGATCTTTTGTGACCGTAAAATTTCATGTCTAAACGATATTTTTATGAACAGTGGACCACATTTGATCTTTGATACATGCCCTTAAATCGCGTTATTAAACTTTGATTTGTAATCATGTGTTAAACTATTTGTTGAACATACATGAGGCGTATGCACAGAAAGTTCGGATGGTAAAATAAGCAATAGACTAGATTATATTACAAGGGCATTACAAAGAGTGACGAAATTGCTTGACGAACTAACTAACTAACGAAGCGGTGTTTGTCATGGTGGAGCAGATGATCGTTCGCCTATCCGGTACAACGAGAATGATGTCCTACATTTTCTGCATATTACCTGACTCGTGTAAATTTTGCGATTTGTCCTCGGATACTGCTCAATCCCCACTATGAAAGAACTCCACGAGGATCCGCAGTGCTCCCAGGTGTCGCCGATTGGGTGGCCTATGCCGTACGTCTCGGGTGTGTAAGACATTATTTTTGTCATACCGATTCGGCGCCCCTACGCTTATACCACAGGTTCCGGATGGGTCGCGTAGCGTCAAGGACTTGTTGCGTGGTGCGGACCTCGACCGGCCGCTTCCCTTGTCCCTTCCTCTTCGAGAGGAGGTACCCTCTTGTGCCTCTGTTGCGTTGGCTGTTGGCAGAGATTTGCCGAGACGCCTGCTCTGTTTCGGCTCGCACTCCACTATATGGTGCAGGAGGTGTGTGTTGGGCTTGTCCTTGTACAACCGGAAGCATGCCCTGCGATCAATACTGATATGCCATTGTGGTCGTTGAATAACACCGTAGGCGCACTCGGTCCGCTTTTCAGGCGGTAGTAGCACCACGGGAGGGTTGCTCCCCGATTATCCCGCACGGAAGTTTGAGATGTGGGTGGTATGTCTCGGGTCCACCCGTTGAAGTAGCCGCACCATTCATCCTCGGCCAAGGGCACCGATAGAATCTTGATCCGCTAGTTCATCGTGGCAGGTATCAACCACTGCCTGAAGGCCGTGTTCGCAAAAGTCGGGGCTTTCGGGTGGCCCCTGAGGAGGTTTCTCCTTTGACTCGAGCCATTTCGCGATTTTCTTTTTGAACTCCTGTATGCAACGAACTGATTTAGAATTACTACTTTGTGAGTGAAGCATGAGTTCGTCGCATGAAACTCACCGATTGGTTGGCCTCTTGCCCACCGGCCCTGAACTCTGGTCGCTCTAGAACGGGGACGTATCCTGGAGGCCTCTCCCACCGGTTGAAGTTCTCGGGCGAAGCGGGTTCGGCGTCGTGGCAGTTGTGGACAAATTCGTAGTCACGTCGTTCCGGCCCGTCGATCCATTGGAAGAAGCAACACCGGTCGTTGTGCTGAGAAAAGAAAGAACGATGCATGAAATGGTAATGTTACTCTATATTGTATGGACACCAGCAGGTCTACCCGGTAAGAGCGGGCACAATAGTAGTGAGCGCGGGCGGCCGTCTCTCCGTGGGTAGATTGCATCATCTTCGCCGGAAGGTTGCAGTCGCAATTGGGTCGGGGCAACTCCGGCAGAACTGGGGCGTCAACGCTACTAGTATTCGGGTACTCGGGGCGGGATGAATTCTGCTTGTTGAAGAGGCGACGGTAAAACGACATCGTGCTCTAATTTGTGAAGATTCAGCTGGCGTGTATTGCTTGTTTGGCGGTGTTAGATGTCTACCTCTCGGTCGCTTTTATAGTGGTGCTGAGGGGCTGCTCCACACAACTAAAGCACTGATGCATGTGACTTGTCCCATCGGCCCGACAAGGCGGCTGACAAAGCTGATGCATGTGACCTGTCCCATCGGCCCGACAAGGCTGCCAAAGCTGATGCATGTGACCTGTCCTATCGGCCCGACAAGGCTGCCAAAGCTGATGCATGTGACTTGTCTAATCGGCCTGACAAAGATGCACGCTCATGAGTATGCTATTCGCTCTGAAAAGTGCAGATGATGTGATTTCGCCATGCTTGAAAGTGGCTACTCAGAATAAAGAATAACAATAGTTCATAACCAAAAGTACGGGGTTACTAACATAAGGAAAATATATCGTATACAAATAAATACATAAGATGCAATGTACGTCACAACATAATAACCAAATACATAAGCCAAAATACATAAGCCAAATACAAACTCGGCGCCCCGTTTACAGGCACCTCTCGCGGTGGCGGGCCTCCGCGAACTCCGCCTCGCGAGTACGTCAAGCTGCCGGTGGGTGGTGGGCCCTCGTGGTCTAGCCGGAGGTGTAGCGTACCGGCCGAGAAGGCTACGTCGGTGGTGGTGCTCCTCGCAATCGCGATGATCCGAGCACATCCGGACCAATGAAGTATCTAGACACGTCACCATCGCCGAGGTCGAAATCGCATGGGTCGCATCATCAAACCGCCTCGTAGTTGTCGTGGGCGGTGAAGTCAGAGGAGAACCATCGTGCCTGTGAGCCTGTAAGAAGTGAAGAATTGTTGGTAACATTCAAGAAATAATTAGACAACATACGAAGTGTGGCGAAGGGCTTACCTCCGACGTGAGGGGCTAGACCAGCGTGTCCAGCAGCTCGCCCTGTCGTGTAAGTCGGCGTGACGGTGGGACGGGAGGACGTGGGGTGTGAAGAAGTACCTGGAGCACTCCTCCCTGCAGTAAGCGGCACGCCGCGAGTGCCGTCAGCCACATCGCGAGGTGTGCGGCAACCTGCCAACTCGAGGGTGCGTCTGGCGCTCTCCCTGAACCTCGCAAAGAAGGAGGTCACGTCCTCCCTGGTCACGTCTATCCCACGAGACAGATGCGACAGGAAGCTCCCGGACTCCTCGTAGTACCGGGCTAGCACATCAGTCTGAAAAATACATTACGAATTAACCTAACACATTCATCTGGAAAATGCAATACGAAAATACGTCGTACATTAGACAAAACTTACCGCACCGTGCAGAACCGAGTCCGTATGGCGGGGATACGTGTCCCTCACCCTGGGGATGTGTCTAGGAGGATTCGGGTCGACACGTACCAAACGCACATGGGTACGGGAAGTGTACCACTGTCGGTACCCCTGGTACGTCTGCGGGTCGTATGGCGCATCCTCAGCATGGACGTCGTCCAAGGCTCCTCCCCACTCCTCGACCCATGACGCCATACGTACGTGCCATGGGGTGCCCCCATGCCCGCCTCCTCGTGCACTGCGGATAAGCAAAAATATAGCATTATTACATGTCATTACACCGCATGATTAGAGAACATCGATGTAGGGAACTTACGTGTGGACGCGTGTGGGACCCGCCGCCGACTGGACCAGGAACTCGTCGAGATCGAATCGCCTCATCACTCAATGGACAGCGTAGCCCTCGACCAGACGCCGAACACGAGGAACCGACGTACGCCGCCCGATCGCCGCGTCGCGTGTGCATAGGGTGGACAATCCACCGCACACGAGCCCGACGTCTCCGTTGTGTACGGCATCCGGCGAAGCGGTCCTCGGTGAGGTGGTCAAGGCGGCGACGAAGCTGCGGGTAGCTAAGCCGCCCGTGCGTGTGCCCACCTAGGAGCAGCGATGGCGACGTAAAATTCAACACTACCATTAGTACTGAGAAATGTTAAAGCGTAGGTTTCACAACCGTGGTTTGCAACATCTTACCCGTCGGTAGCACCGGATGGTGCCCATAGTCGCGCGTCGACATCGTCGTCACCATCGCAGAAGAGGACTCGTGTCGATCCCGGGCGCCCGATCCGAACCTCTCGTATGCCCAAAGCTGCAGGAGCAGTGGAGACCCGGTAAGGATCGACCCGTCGGCGATCCGCCCATAGCCCTCGCAGAGCCCACGGTACGTCGCGCAGAGGACCGCTGACTCCCAGGAGTACTGTGGCACGGCGTCAAGGGGTGTGTCCGCGATCGCCCTCGCGAACTGGACGAAGTGCGCCCACGCTATCCCCGTGGGAGCTCGTGAACATGCACCACCCAACAGCCAGAGCAGTGCGCCTCAAGGTTGCGGCTCACCCCTGCTCGTCCATGCAGCTCGACGATGTGCTCCTTTGTAAATTTAAGTTTTCTTGTTAGTCTAGCCAATATATATATGCGGTTAAGTTTGAAAGGTTAGTTGCTTACGACGAACCGAAGCCACTGTGTGTGGGACCATGGGTCTTTGGTGAAGACTCAGACGCGGCGGCGGTAGCACACCATGGAACGCGCAGTACCTCATCCCGCCACAGCTGGTCGACGTCTGCGGCACCATTGTGGTCACCCGATCGGGAGACCGAGGAGGTAGGAGACATCCTCCAAAGTGATCGCCATCTCCCGATAGGTAAGTGGAAGGTGTCGTCTCGGTCTCCACCGATCCACCGAGCGGTGAGAAGGGACATCAAACGGAACCGTGGCTCGCGTCCCTCCCTGCGCACTGCGTGCGCATCCACCATCCGTGCGCTGGCAAGAATCCTGCCGCCGCGACTTACGAAATGTAAATATTAAATTAATATGAGCACCACACTAGTTAATTAAAGCAGATTATGATCTTGCATCGGAATATTTTGGAATTAAAAGATAAATCGTTACAGGGATCCAACGTGGATCGAGGGTCCAAGCTCAGCGGTGGCCTCGGCCATAGCACGCACAGCCCCGAGGGTCTGTCCCTCCTCGGTGAAGCGGTGGCGAAGTGTGCTGATGACGACCGTCAACAACTGGTCTACCAACTCAAAGGGCGGTCGTCATCCAAAGCACCGTGAGCCATACCGCAAATTACAAAAGGAAAATTATATACAAATAAATACACAAACATCGAACAATACATCGAACCAAATGCGTATAAATAAATACACAAACATGAGAACAATACATCGAACCAAATGCGTATAAATAAATACACAAGCATCGAACAATACATCGAACCAAATGCGTATAAATAAATACACAAGCGTCCACAAAATCTAATCAAGCAGACATAACGCACACTACATCAACAAAATATATTAGAACAAGTTACAACGAACACTTCATCGACAAAATATATTAAAACAGATTGCAACGAACATTTCATCAGAAAAATATATTAAAACAGGTTACAACGCACATTACATCATCAAATTATATTAAAACAGATTACAACGCACATTACATCGAAAATTATATTAAAACAGATTACAACGCACATTACATAAACAAAATATTAATTTGACATATAGCATCTAATAGTTCAAACAGCTTCTCCGGTAGTCCGATGACGTCGTCCACCACGCCTTGCAGACGACGATCCTTCTCCCGCCGTCGGGTTGCCATCTCCTCCTTCGTCCTCTTCGTTATGTGGTTGGCAGTTCTTGAACGTGTGACCTGTTCGCTTGCACAACGAATATTTCTTCACGCGCTTACCAGTTTTGGACTCATCCATATCATTCTGATACGCCTTGTTTTATGCGGCCTCCTTTGTATGATCTTGCATCAAAGTCGGGGACCCGTAACCTTTCATCGACACCGGGGTTGTGGTGAAAGAACCGACAACACCATAACCATCTGACTCCTCGCTTCAAAGTTGCCATCACCTTTTCCTTTGTAAAATATTCAGATAGATATGTACCGGTCGCATTCCAAATAATGCACATGCAGCTATCACATGAGAACATAGCTGGCAACAGAGGGGCTTGTTACACGAGCATTGACATTCACTGTAAGATGCACTCTTGGGTGATAACCTTCCGTTTGTTCCCGCCGTCCTTTGTCCCTCGCATATCACCTCAAGCGCGGTGTTCGTGAACCTACTTTGATAGCTCTATGCTTGCCCGCCTTATTACTCTTCTCATCCATGTATTTACTTATCATGCTTGAGTACAAGGCATTCTCATCTCTCATTACTACTTCAGCAGCTTTATGCCTATCCACAAAATACTTGGTTGTACCCCGCAACACTCCCTCGACAATTCCTACCAACAGGAGACACCTCATCCCTCTCATTACCCAGTTGTACACCTCCGCCAAGTTGGTCGTCATGACACTGTATCTAGCACCATGTGTGTCATGTAACAATGACCACTTCTCTTTGGGCTCGTGCTTTATCCAAATTCAGAAACATTTGATCGGCCTTTGCTGCGGCGGCGACTAGTCGCCTCATCTTCTGTTGCCAGAGGGAATAAAGGCTCTGCCTACTCCTGTGTTACACTGCTAGTAGTCTCTTTGTGTTTTTTTGTTAGCTCATCAAGATTCTTCCAAAGAGTACGGAACTTGCTATCTTGGTTCTCCTTACATAGCCTCTTGAACATGTTCATCAGTTCCTTGTTCTTGAACTGCTTATAGAAGTTTGCACCCAAATGCCTCATGCACCATCGGCTCTGCAAGTCAGTCCAAGGAAATGGCTCCTCTTCCCTGTTTGCAAGCTCGTCGATGGCACTAAGCGGATCAAAGATGCCTGTCATGCAAGATGCACACATGTTGGCGAGTCTTCACCACCCCGATCTTCAAGTTCTGCAGGAATCATAGCCAACTCTCATAGTTCTCGCTTTCCACGAAGGCAAAGGCAACAGGCAGAATCTGGTTGTTCGCGTCGACGCCCACGGTATCATTATTTGTCCTTTGTATTTCCGGTGAGGAATGTGCCGCCCACACACAACAATGGACGGCAGTGATAGAATGCCCTAATGCATGCTCAATGCGAAGAAAACTCTCTTCGATGCCTCTTGTTCGCCACTTCCTTGAATGATCCCCGATAATCATAAAAGTACCGTGATTTCTTCCCGAATGCAACCGAGCAAATGCGGGCAGATTATGGTACGAGTCTTCAAATTTCCCAAATCTCATTTTCAAGGCCTTCGCTTCGCCTCCATGCCTTCCCGTAGTTAATTGTGCATCAAATCATTCTCAATTGCTCGGATAATAGCACGGGCTCAAAATCCAGTTCTCAACTATCTCCGGTACATGACACTCGCGATATACCCGGACGACGAGTTCTGTGAGCCACGTGGTTTCCTCATCATACAACTATGTTGTTCAACCTTGAACATAGCGGTGGGTGCCCCATTTGGGCTTGTACGCGTGCACTCTCCAAGGGCACCCTTACATCTCGCACACCACGTCAGTAGCGAGGTTGGGGTTGACTTCTTAACCCCGAAAGTTCTTCTTAGTGATAAGGCCCAATCTTTGATAGCATCCCGTGACCGCTTTTGTGGGTACATGTGTTAGGTCTCACCTCATTGTCGCTATTCGCCAAGGTGTATCATTGCCTTCATTCACAACTGTGTTATTAAATTGATCGTGCTCCAATCACCGCACAAGTGGCTCAACATCTTCATCTTCCTCATCCGAATCATCGTCGCCTTCCACTTCTACTTGTTCATATTCAAGGTCTTCCTCTTCCATCTGTGCTATTACTTCCTCAATTTCCTCACCTTCGTCTACTTGCCCCCGCGCATCTTGCCCAATGTTTCCCTCATCCTCCCCAATCTCAACTTGCTCACCAGTCTGGTAGCTAATATCCTCATTGCAACCCTGAACATGCTGCTCCCGGCTAGACTCCCCAATTTCAATGTCATCATAAGTGAACTCATTTTGAGCCTCGCTTCGCTCACCCACGTCAGAGCCTGCTGCTGCGTGCAATAGCCCTTTCATACGCTTGCACCAAAAGCACCCGACACCATCCACGTTGCCCAGCCCCCCTCACATATGACCTCCAAGATGCAGTTCCTTTCAGCTCAACCAACTCCCAATAAACAAGATCATCTCGCATGGTGCAAAGGCAAGATAACTTGAGTTGCCACTTCTCTTATTCCATCCGAAACGTATAATACAGCCAATTCAACATAGAAGCAAATGTCCGCTCTTCGACCCTACTTAAACTTCTATCCACATACTGAAAGTTACTCAGATCCGCACCCTCCGAACCATACATGACAACCTCTTCTCCATAAAAGATTCTAAATGGAACTCGTTCTGACATATCTGCGAACCTATTCATTACCATACGAATTAATTACTCTTCATAAAAAGTACTATAAACTATACGTATGTATATCTGCACTTGCGAAAAATATCTACATTACTAAAAATATTCATCACTGCACTTGTTTTTCTAAAAAATATCTATAGCCCTAACAATATATATACGTGCACTTCTATATGTAAAAAAACATATCTGTCGACATCTATCTGTAAAAACCGTAACAACATATTATTATTCATAAAAACAACTATGTACATGCGTTTCCACAAACCGACTAAATTACGAAAAAAATAACTAGATTGAACTACATTTTGTTGCTAAACACTACCATGATTTATTGCTACACAACTAAACAAATCGGATGCTGCTAAAGCCGCCACCCTAAACACTAAACAAAATAAACACTACATTTAACTAGATCTAACCCTAAACAATAAACAAAATAAATACTATATTTAACTAGATCTAACCCTAAACACTACACAAAATAAACCGCGAAAATAAACTGTATGTACAACGCAAATAATCGTATGTTTTACGTAGATAATTACTCATGTTTTGGACCGGTGTTTGTTCATGGGCCATATTTACCCTAAACACTAAATTACTAAAAATATGAACACTACATTTAACTACATCTAACCCTAAACACTAAACAAAATAAATCGCGAAAATATTTACATCTAATCCTAAACAAAATAAACCGTGAAACTAATTACATCTAACCCTAACCCTAAACACTACACAAATTAAACCGCGAAAATATTTACATCTAACCCTAACCTTCCTAAAAAAACCGCGAAACTAATTAGTACTAACCTAACCCTAATCCTAACCCTAAACTACATAAAATAGAGCGTAAAAAAATTAGTACTAACATAACCCTACTCGCCCTCCGGTTGGGCGACAGGAGGCCGCCCGCTCCCCTATCGCCCATCCGTGCATCGATTTCAGTCTTGTCGCACTTGGGGAGGGCGACTTTCCCTGCACCCGCCACTTGTCGCTTTTTGGTAGGGCGAGTAGCCCTTGTCGCCTAACCAACGGGCGATAGGGGTATATTTCTGCAAAAAAAATATTTCGTGGTACACTTTTGCAATTTGCATTAAAAAATTATTATTTAAAAAAAAATTCCAGTTTTTAGTGGTTTGATTGCGCCGGATTCCCATCTGCGGCTCACCCCTCTCCTGTCTCCTCCGGTTTCCTTGTCCGCTTTGAGTGGGTGGGTGGGGCGATGTTGGTGACAGTTGCTTGATAGATAAATCTTAAGATATTCTTTCCATGAAATAACACCGCATAGATCCTACACATCCATAATAACCATCAGCAATCATGTCATCATCGCTAGACCTGAAAGTCCTTAACGAGGAAGACAGACAAGCATGTTCATTTGTAACGAAATGTTATGATAAATAGAGTGCTATCAAATTAAAAAACAAAACTGTGGTCGAGCCATTGCTCTATTGATTGAGGGACTCGTCCATGTTCAAGCACAGCTCGACCTGGACACGTGTTGAGGTGAGTGCATGCACGGTTGTGTGTGCGCGTGTGTGTGAGGTGTGTGCGCAAATATGTAGCTCGTCTGTTATTCTTTGTTCTATAATGAATATCAATAGCTCGTCTGTTGTTCTTTCTTCTATAATAAATATTAGTTCACGGCTAATTTAAAAAAAATCAAAATAAAGTGTTGGCTGTGACTGTACCACAAGGTTGTAATATCGACCCCGTGCCACCAAGTTAAGCTATCGGGCGTGCGCCGCTGTGTTGTGAAGCCGAGAATGGGTTGAAAATGGATATGGAATTTCTGACCGTTTCGAACAAAAACGGAAATAGAAGTTTTTTTTCGGAAACACAGACAAAAAATATCTATATGGAAATGGAAACGGATTTTTTTAAAAACGGAAATGGAAACAGGAGAGACATATTTACCGGAAATGGAAACAGAAACCGAAATTCCGTATAAATGAAATTGGAAATTCCATTTTCTAATTTAAATAATACCATAAATATATATTACTTTATAGAAAATATCAAATAGAGTTAAAAAATTCTACAAAAAATCTCAAAAATATATTATAACATTTTGAAATTAAGTAAATTATTTCTAGCAAGATTTTGGTTTTGTTTTTCTCTAATAAAATGCTGAAAATTCAGAAACAAATTCATAAAATCCGAATTAAATGCTAAATTAAAGGATTTGCAAATTTTTATGGTGTTACAATTAGGAACATAACTGGATAGAACTTTCCGCTTTCGTTTCTGTATCCTATCTGTTCCATTTCGCATCCATTTCCATATCCGTTTCTGGAGTTTCCGATTTCGTTTATGTTATCGGTAAAAAATGTGGAATCGGAAATAGAACAGCCATTTACCAACTATTTCCGTTCCGTTTTCATCCCTACTGCTGAATACCTAAACATTGGGTATGTGTGCATACAAAACAGAGAAGGATATGTCCTGGTAATGTATTGCGGTTTCGGATATCACGGGTCTGATTCTGCAGGACACGATATATGCGGGAGAGACAAAACCCTATATTAGGACTCGATCGCTTTCCCCTGGCGAGGAAACCAACTCGAGTACGCCTGGTATAGATGGCAGTTTGGATATGCTATGCAGATTACGCGGTGATAGACTCCTCATCAGCTATGATTTGATATCCAAGACGACTACGGCTCGACTACAAGCAGGACTATCACGACTATATAAGGAAGCAATTCAGGAGCAATTGAGGAGAGAGCAACAAAGCAAGAGGCCTTTTCGCATAGAGAGCCTAGGAGCCAACGAACTGTGTTTCATCAACCTCTAGCCTTAGCTTAGCTTAGGGTAACCCACATTGTAACCAGGGCTATACAGTTCTTCTCTGTATTTCATCTACAGTATACGAGAATATCCCATACAGGACGTAGGGTGTTACCCCGCTAGGGGGCCTAAACCTGTCTACATCTGGTGTCCCTGATTTCGTGTTTGACTCTGCTCACTCGAAGGTACCCGAAGTACAAATTTTATTGTCGATTTCTAACCTTCGACAGTTGGCGCGCCAAGTAGGGGCCTTTAGCTGTTTTTTGCAGGACAAGTATGTCTTCATTGCGATCCCACAACAGGTCCTCTGGTGGCCGTTCAGTCGCCGCCATCGACTAGGTGCCTCCAATCGGATCTGAGATTGCATTTGGAGCAATACTTTATTGATGGGGGCCGAACGAAAATCTGCTATTCATCAGATTCGTCGAATCCCGCTCCTGGGATCCATGCCGAGAAGTGGGTCTCATCAACTTTGACCCGATGGAGCCCAACATCTTGACGTGCATCGACACAGAAAGCGAGACCGAAAACGACGCTTGCAGCAGTCAGGGCAACAGTCGAACGGATCGATGCGTGTTCATGACTAGGGACAACAACGGTGTTACTGCTGAACGTCCTCAAGACAAGAACTCAGGGGCAGACACCACAGGAGATGGGGGACCCCGAATCCCTCTGCACATGCCTCAAGATCCTGCAGCAATGACGGTTGCAATCCAGGCGGCTGCAAGCACTGTGGCACCCCACACCACAGATCACCGACGTAACCTGGCCGCTGCAGCTGGAATTGCAACCAATCTATCGAGACAGCTTGACCTCGATGATCCAACTACGCCCTATCTGTGGGCATCGGAGTTTCAAGGGCTGCAAGTCCCACGACCGCACAGTCACAACAGAAGGCACGGCTTCGCTCCGGCGGTAGCGTCGCGCCAGAGCCACAACAGCGATGTCTTCAGTACCCCTGAAGCCAACATTCAGTGCGCTCACATGCTGTTGAAATCTCTTCCACCACTAGATCCGGGTAACCCGATGACTCCGGTGTTCGACCAAATGAAGACGCTGCTCGATGCAATGCAAGCACAAACCGCCTGAGCCGCTAACTCGAGGCTAGCACTCCCAGCTAGAAGGGACCAGAAGCCAGCGGTTAGGACCATCCCACCACCATGGAGTAACAGCGTCGATGGCGGCTAGCTCTAACCAAAGAGCTTTTAGGACAGTACACTCCAACCTCCATCGATGGCGTCCGGAAGATCTCTGAAATCGAATCCCTCACGATCGACGAGACTTGTGTGACGTCCTCCGCGATCGACGGGAGGAGCGTGAACGAGAAAACCGTGAGTGGCGGGAAAACAAGTCTCCTCCTTCCAGGGGCCGATCTCCTGCGCTTTGGGCTCAGCGAGGCGATTCTCCACTCTTGAAGGGAAGTTCTCGCACGCGTCGGAGGCACTCTCCTCGCCGAGGTCCACGGCATGTGACCCCCGAGGATGACGTTGAAGGATGTAAGGCCTTCGCCCTTGAGCTACGTGCCGTTAGGTGGCCTAACAAGTTTAAGCTAGGCCCCATCGAGAAGTACTTGGGTAAGGTCAACCCAGTCAAATGGCTGCAGATTTATACCACAGTCATGAGGGCAGCTTGTGGTAAAGAGAAGGTGATGGCCAACTACCTACTTACCACCCTTGATGTTGCGGCTAGCTCTTGGCTGCTCAACCTCCTGCCTTACTCGATATCCTCATGGGCGGAGTTGCGGGCCCAGTTCATCGCCAATTTTTAAGGCACCTATGAACGCCCCCGGAACTCGTAGCGACTTGCATCGGGTGGTTCAGAAGCTGAGCGAGTCATTGCGCGACTTCATCCGACGCTTCAGTGACAAGCGTTACTCAATTTCGAACATCTCGGACGAGGCCATTGTCGTTGCCTTTGAGAACGGTGTCAGGGATAAGGAGTTGAAGGGAAAGCGTAAAGCTGGTCACTCGAAAAATCTGAACTCCTATGGAACTCTTCGAGTTGGCAGACGCCATAAGTGCCGAAGCCCACAACCACATCGACAAACCCGGGTCAGGCGATGACAAACCCGTGTCGTCCAAGCAAGGGGCAAAAAGAAACAAGAACCGCCAGGAGAAGCGTAAAGGCGACTCCATAGTGGCCGCGGTTGAGTGCGGCAAGGCGCGTAATATGGGCGACAACAAGGGCTGGAATCATGGAGGGGGCAAGTACTGCCCGGTCCATCGAACAGATAAGCACGATTTCGATGAGTGCCAAGTGATTGGCAAGAAGATCTAGGAAAAGCTCAAGGCTGCACTCGTTGAGCGCGGAGTCGAGCAGGCCAAAGAGAAGTCCCAGGAAGACAAACCCGAATACCGCAGCGTCGACCACAAGCTGACACACATCTTCAGAGGATTCGCCACGTATGAGTCCAAGAGACAATACAAGGCGGTCGAAAGGGAGGTCAACCTGGCTATGCCAGCCCTCCCCAGATTCCTCAAGTGGTTAGAAGTACCGATTACCTTCGACCAATCGGATCACCCATCTGTGGTCCCACATCCGGGTCGATACCCCATAGTAGTCGAGCCTACCATTATCAATATTAAGGTCGCACAAACCTTGATTGATGGGGTAAGCTCACTGAATCTTATCTTCGCCAAGACCCTGGATAACAAGGGGATATCTCGGGCGGAAATTAGGGACGGAGCAGAGCTGTTCCACAGCATAACTCCACGATCATCTTCCATATCGCTTGGCCAGATCGAGCTGCCAATCACGTTCGGCACGCCGAGCAATTTCCACACCGAGAGAATCCTCTTCGATGTGGGAAATTTTGAGACTGCCTACAACGTGATCTTAGGCCACCCCATGCTCGCTAGTTCATGGCTGTGGTACACTATGCGTACCAGATTGTGAAGATCCCTGCGCTAAAAGGAGTCCTGACAATCAAAGGAGACCAGCGCGCTGTAGTCAGGTGCGATAAGAAGAGCCTAGAGATGACCGAGCATCTCTGTGGGTCGGCAGCCAGCGTGGACCATGAGAAAGCTAAACGCCAGAAATCCAAGGGCGTTGATGAGGCTTCTACGTCCAACAGTGCCGCCAAATACTTAGTCAACGACGGTTAGAAGGGCGAGAAGACCGATGAAGGCGTTAAGACAGTGCCCATTGACCCGTCAAAGCCCTCCAAGACAGTCAAGGTAGGCACCAACCTCAACCCCAAATAGGATCTCGAGCTCATCACCTTTCTTCAGGCAAACCGCGATGTGTTTGCATGGCAACCGTCCGACATGCCCGGAGTGCCCAGAGAGGTGATCGAGCATCGATTAGCTGTGGAGCCTAGCGCCAAACCCGTGGTGCAGAAGCAGCGAAGATTTGTAGAAGATAGGAAGCAAGCCATACAAGAGGAGGTCGGCAAACTCCTGAATGTTGGCTTCATTCGAGAGGTTCGCCACCCAACGTGGCTGGCAAACCCGGTCGTCATCAAAAAAACCCAATGGCAAGTGGAGGATGTGCGTCGACTACACCGACCTTAGCAAGGCTTGCCCTAAGGACCCTTTTCCTCTTCCCCGCATCGACCAGATCGTAGATTCTACTGCGGGCTGTGAATTGCTAAGTTTTCTAGATGCCTACTCGGGGTATCACCAAATTAGCATGACCACAGAGGATGAGAAAAAACGGCTTTTACTACTTCCATTGGTGTGTTCTGTTACATTAAAATGCCTTTCGGTTTAAAATATGCGGGTGCTACGTATTAACACTGCATTCAAAATTGTTTGAAGTCCCAAATTGGGCGCAATGTGGAAGCGTATATCGATGATATCGTAGTCAAGTCGAAAACAGGAAACACCTTAATCAGCGACCTCGAGGAGACATTCGACAACCTCAAAAAGTATTGAATGATGCTTAACCCTGAGAAGTTCTCGTTCGGCATCTCATCTGGCAAGCTTCTCGGGTTCCTGGTATCCAGTCGAGGCTAACCCTTGAAAAATTGAGGTCATCGATCAGATGCGTTCTCCGTGAACATTAACGAAGGTGCAAAAGCTTACGGGCTATATTGCCACCCTTAGCCGATTCATCTCTCGGATGGGTAAACGAGGACTGCCTTTCTTCAAATTGCTCAAGAAGCAGGACAACATTGAATTGACCAAAGAAGCAGAAGAGGCTTTTCGAGATCTAAAAACGTACTTATCGTCTCCATCAGTCTTAAGCTCGCCTAGTGAAAAAGAGGAGCTCTTTTTGTACATTGGAGCTACCCCTCAAATAGTAAGCACAGTCCTGGTGGTCGAACAGGATTGCCTCGATAAAAGGACTAAAGTCCAGAAGCCTGTCTACTACGTAAGCGAAGTTTTACACGACGCCAAGTTGCGATACCCACAGATACATAAGATGTTGTACGCTGTCTTGATGACTTCCTGAAAGTTGCGACATTACTTTCAAGCGTACAAGATTACGGTGATGACAACATATCCACTCAAGGAGGTGCTATGTAAATGAGAAGCGATAGGTCGAATTGCGCAATGGGCGGTCAAACTCAACGAGTTCGAGGTCGACTTCGTGCCAAGTAGCAGCATCAAGTTAGGCATCTTGGCAGACTTCATCGCAGAGTGGACACACATCGAAGAAAAGGTGTGTGAGGCAGTCGATGACCATTGGGCTACGTTCTTCGATGGGTCGCTCACACTTCAGGGCTCGAGGGCTGGCATCGTGCTCAAAGCCCCGATAGGTGAGGAGCTGAAATACGTTATCCAACTCGATTTTCAAGCTTCAAATAACGTTGCAGAATATGAGGGACTGGTCAATGGACTCCGCATAGTCATGTCACTAGGCATCAGACTACTACTCGTGAAAGGGGACTTACAGCTAATCGTAAACCAAGTGCAGAAGGAGTACCAGTGCTCGGACGACAACATGACGGCGTATCTGAACGAGGTTCGCAAGCTGGAGCACAAATTCGAAGGGCTCGAGGTGAGGCATATCAGGCGATGTGATAACTCCACAGCCGATGAACTTGCCAGGCTCGCTTCATCTCGTTTGCCCATGCCAACAGGAGCGTCGAGAAACTCCTTAAACTGTCTGTTTCCCTGGTATGGGAAGCAGATGCTGTCCAACTCAATCAGTAGTCTGGTTGAGTCAGCGAGGCAGAAACCACAGACACGGAAGTTGCACTACTCGAACGCGAGCTGACTTGAATGACTCCATTCCAAGCCTATCTCGAAGGTCAAGAGCTCCCTGACGATGATGCTGCAGCCGAGAAAATTGCACGTAAGTCCAAGCTATACGCATTGGTAGACGGGAAGCTCTACCGAAAGGGGAGTAATGGAATCTTGATGAAGTGCATCACTCAGGTTGAGGGCAATAAAATATTGCTCGATGTCCATGGAGGCATCTGCGGCAACCATGCGTCCTATCGCACCTTGGTCGGGAAAGTTTTTCGACAAGGGTTCTATTGACCGACTGCCCTCCAAGATGCTTGCGAGCTGGTGAAAAAGTGCGAGAGCTACCAATTGTACGACAAGCAAACCACCTGACCAGCCCAAGCACTGCAAACCATTCCTCTGTTTTGGCCCTTATCTGTTTGGGGATTGGATATTTTGGGACCATTCCCGAAAGCCCAAGGAGGTTTCAAGTTTCTGTTCCTAGCTATCGACACGTTCGCAAAGTGGATCGAGGTCGAGCCCGTTAGGAACATCACCTCAGAAGTAGCTAGGAAGTTCATGAGGAGCATTGTTACTCGGTTTGGCATCCCTGATCGAGTAATCACAGATAATGGTAGCCATTTCAAAAGCAACGCTTTCATATCCTTTTGCGAGGAGTTGGATATCAAACTCTGCTTTGCCTCTATGGCTCATCCTCAAAGTAATGGTCAGGTCGAACGTGCCAACGGTTTAATCTTGCAGAGGGTCAATGTTAGTGTTATGCCCTTGAGGCAATCATTTAGATGATTGTAACATGACTATGTTTATGAATAATAATATGATTATTGGTCCAATAAATGTATATCATTGTATTGATCAACAAGTATGTGACTTGCTTATGAAGCTCTTTACTTATTGATGTAATTCGATAAATATCTCTGATCGGATATCATCCTATAGGACAACGATGAATAGATCATCACATGTAGTGATCGATGATCAGGCTTCATAGATCATGGGATATGGAGATATCATCTATACATTGTGGATGCATGTTGAAGAACATGGGTTAGATAGACCCGCAATGGGACACTGCGAGAACGTTACAATCTTATGTGTCATCAGTGTATCTCATACATAGTAGATGTATGATCCTTAGACCTGAGATTGTCATATTACCTACATGTGTAATAGTTTTCCTTGGGGCTATCAAACACTACTTCCTTACCGGATAGTTATAAAGGTAGCTTTCATGTTTACTATAAAATATGCAGAGGGAAGTGAGCAGTTGTCAGGACCCGAATATGCAAATTCAGACCCTCTGTGTATACAGCACTAGTCCAGGATCATGCTAGTGCACACAGGCTCAACATCAGTAAATATCACAATCATACATAGCGGAAACATTATGAAAGACATCATCTATTAAATATTAACTTGTTGACTGACCTTACGGTCAAACTTACATGATAATGCCTCGCAAGGCGAAATACAAATTAAACTGCAGCAGAATGAAAACACAGATAAACCCTTCAGTATACCACAGGCAACTGACAAAGTTCGCCCCTAAATACTCGTCTCCTCCTGGAACACCTCCTCCAACGCTGGTGTAGACTTCTCATTGGTGATGATGTTGTCGGCAAGGGTGAGTACTTAAAGCACTCAACAAGTTGTGCACAGAATGCATTGCTAACATAACTACATGCAAGGCTTATTCCAAATGAAAAGGCTATCATGGCTATTTTGCAGTAAAGCAGCATTTATGAAGAAGTACAATAAATAGATTGTAAAGACAGCAAAACAAATACCATTAATAGTAATTTCAACATTTCCGATAAACCATGTTATCCAGTCTAAGTCAAGTTCCAACTTTCAATAACAGCACCCATCATTCCCATCCAGGTTTTCATTTAATAAAATCTAACCCCTGACTGTAATTTCCGAGCATTGCTCAATACCACGAGCACGGCTATTTGAATAGATTTTACACTCTACAGAGGTTATGCACTTTACCCACACGACATAACCAAACACCACAAAGGCGAGTGGCCATGACAAAACCTTTCGGAAACCTTTATCCTAACATTGACCCTCCCGGTAAGCCATACACTACACCTCCCATCAGCGGAGGAGAAGGATAGGACCGACAAACCGTTAGATTGATGTGTAACACCACATCCTCCGCTATAACCACACTTTCATATATGCACGCTTCTTTGTGATTATCCACCTGAGGAATCATATATCAGGATATCGGTAATCCTACTTAGTTAGATCTGTCCCATTCCAGATCATGTGGTTGCATGATTGAATTAGTTCAAAGGCTCGCAAGGTTAAGTCCTTAATCGACTAGGGCAAGACTTCCACAAACCCTCTGCCATTCCTGGCCCACCTTGGCACACTGCCCCTTGCCACTGTCCCCAATCCAAATTATTTACCACCCCAGTTGATTACCATGCACCACATGCCATCAACAAGTCAACATCGTTTTGTGACATACGTCACTACAACTCAACATCATTGTGTGATAGCACCCGACACACCTTTCACAAACATGTTCTATATTCCATTAGTCAAGATTCACTTTCGATATTTCAAAATGCATGAGGTATACGTGGCATGGCTAAGCATACTGAACACGGTCTATCCAACCCATGTTGATTGCTAATATTAAGCAACTAATAAAGAACCATCCTAGGGTGACAAATAATCATGGCATACAAGTGACATGGTAGGGTATAATTCAATTGGATAGATTAACTAAATCCCAATTTAATTTGAAACAATTGTATACGTGAAATATCATGCAATAATGTAAATCAATATAGCAGTTTTCGTAAACTGGGTTCAACATGATCAAAGCACAACTTGCCTTAGAGAAGCCCTTATTCTTGCTCTGGACCTTGGTCTTGAGTTGACGAATCCTCCTCGGTTGCGTTGCACAATTTAACGTCTACGCGAATCGAGAGAGAACAACAAATAAATACCAAAATAGAGAGCAAGCAATCTCTAAAAATCATATAAAATTCACCATTAAATATATCTCAATTTTACAAATTTCTAGAAACTTGAATCGCCCAAATCCGAGTTAAAATGCAAAAGATATAGCATTTTGAAGTTTGAATAAATACTGAAAATACAGAAAATAGAAAATCCGATTTAACCGAATTATTTTTGTACTGAAAAACTGCATTTATAATGTCAGCATGATCTCATGATGAAATCGACTCTGCTGGTTTTTCTTGAACAAAATATTTTTCTACGGAAAAAGCAGTTTATGACGTCATCATGACATCAGCAATCCCTCGGACCAATCCCGTGCTGACACGTCGCCTCGGTCCATAGGCCCGGTTCACAATTTGGATCTGGTCCACCGTGAACCTGGTCCATGACTCTTCAGCCACAGTGCCGCCACGCGGCGTCACCGAGTTGGCTACGGCGCCGCCCGTGCCGATGCTCGACATGCAGCGCGCATCCACAAGATCTTTGGATCGGATGGCAACGAACGCAACGCGACGTGGCTCAATCCCATCCACTCATCCAGATCCGACGGCACAGACTAGACGATAAGGTTTACTATTTATGGGCGACGTGGCTCGATCTAGATCGCTTGCTGAAGATTTGACGGTCAATGAAGCTTGCCGACGAAGATGGCGACACGGCGGCGTGCTTTCACTGGAGCAGAGGAAAACGATGGCACCACGACACTCCAGAGGGTCTCCGACGACGTTATCAGGTGCGGTAGAAGCATCCCGACGCGGTGAGTACGAGGGTACCAACAGCGACGGCGGAGACGGCTCAACGGCGGCAGAAATGCGCAAAGTCCCGCGGCGGCGCAAGAAGCTACTTCGGCGAGCGCTCAAGCGACAACGGCGACTCCTCAGGCGACAGCGCTTTAGGGCAAAGGTGCGGTGCGAGGTGAGAAAGACGGAAGCGGCAGCAACGACTTAAATAGGCGCACGGGGAGGTGTGCGTATCACGGAAATCGGAGACGGTCTCGTGGCGGCGGCGGACTCTAGCGGCAACACGGAGCAGCGACGTGGCTCCATCCCGCGCGTCCGCGAGGCATCAATCCGACGGCTCACAAGCATCGGCGATGCAGACAAATCTTGATCGCACGATCGAAATCCAACGGCTGAGGTCCAAGGCGACTAGGGTTAGGTGAGACGGGCTGATTGGGCCGCACAGTAAACGGATCGGCCCGACACGGTTAAAGCATTTTCACTGCCTTTCTAATTAAAACAATTCCAGAAATTCATTTGATTTGTTTTAGGCAATAAAAATACCAGGAAAAATCCCAGAAAAATCTCAATAATACTTTGAGACATTTTGAACTCAAATAAAATATTTTTAGCAAATTTTTTTTAACTTTGCATAATTATGACTAGTTTTCACAAAAAGACCTATATACTTAAATTAAAATTAATTCAAATAAATCCAAAAAAATCCAATAAATTCCATAAATTCATAATAGGCACAAATGATATTAAAATAATATATAGGGCAATTTTTGGGATGTTACAAACCTCCCCCCTTAACAGAATCTCGACCCCGAGATTCAGGGCTAACTAGAAAATAGGCTTGGAAATTCTGACTTCAGATCCTCTTCACGCTCCCAAGTTGATTCACTTTCTGAATGATTGCTCCACTGAACTCTACAAAAGCGGATAGACTTATTCCTGGTCTTGCGCTTCATAACATCCAAAATTTTGACTGGCTGCTCCTTGTAAGTCAAATCTTCCTGCAGCTCTATTGCGTCTAACGGGGTTTGTTCTGTTGGCACCCTAAGACATTTCTTGAGTTGCGATACATGAAACACATCATGCACTACTGCCAATGACTGTGGCAATTCCAACTGATAAGCTACCTCTCCTCGACGGCTCAAAATATTGAACGGACCAACATATCTTGGCGCAAGCTTCCCTTTAACGTGAAACCTGTTAACACCTTTGAGAGGGGTAACTCTGAGATACACGAAATCATGTGGCTCGAAACTCAAATCTCGACGACGGTTATCAGCGTAGCTCTTCTGCCTTGACTGCGCTACTTTCAACCTCTCTCTGATCATTGCAACTTGCTCTTCAGCTTCTTTGAGAAACTCAGGCCCAAATACCATACACTCCCCCGTTTCATTCCAATTCAATGGAGTACGACAAGCACGACCATACAATGCCTCAAATGGTGACATCTATAAGCTAGCTTGATAACTATTATTGTAACTAAATTCTGCATACGGCAAACATTTGCCCCAAGATGTAGCGTAAGCTAATGCACAAGCTCTCAGCATATCCTCCAAAATCTGATTTATCCTCTCTGGCCTCGACCATCCATGCTGCGGGTGTCACACAGATCAAATTCGTGAGTTCCCATTGCTTCATTAATTTGTTCCAAAATCTTGAGGTAAATTGGGTACCTCTATCTGACACAATCTTCTTGGGCACTCCATGCAAACACACAATCCTCGACATATACAATTCCGCCAAACGATCTCTTGAGTAAGTGGTCTTCACTGGGATGAAGTGAGCGACCTTGGTCAAACGATCCACTATAACCCAAATAGAATCGTAACCTCTCTGAGCCTTAGGTAAACCGGTAATAAAATCCATACCGATTTCCTCCCACTTCCATTCAGGAATTTTCAACAGCTGTACAAACCAGTGGGTCTTTGATGCATGTCTTTCACCCTTTGACATATGTCACACAGAGCAACGTGCTCAGCTACTTCACGCTTCATGTTAGGCCACCAAAACCTTTCCTTTAGATCATGATACATCTTAGCACTTCCTGGATGAATTGCATACTTCGAATCATGAGCTTCCTCCAAAATCAACTACTTAAGCTCCTTCTTGTTCGGCACACAAATTCGACCTTTGAATCACATGGTACCTTGATCATCCAAAGTAAAATCCTTGGCTAAGCCTTCATCCTTCTTTGACTTGATTCTATTGATCTTCTCATCATCTTTCTGGCCTTCTCTGATCTGATCTTCTAACATTGGCTTCACTTCCAAAGCGGCTAGAAATCCTTCTTGAACAACTTCTAATTTCAATTTTTGTAATTCCTTGCATAATTCTGACTTATCCTCATGAACTAGCATATTGGCTATGTGCCTCTTACGACTCAAAGCATCAGCTACCACATTAGCTTTTTCAGGGTGATAATGAATTCCAACATTATAATCTTTGATCAACTCCAACCACCTTCTCTGTCTCATATTAAGGTCTGACTGAGTAAAGATATATTTCAAACTCTTGTGGTCCGTATATATCTCACATCTATTTCCTATGAGATAATGACGCCACAACTTCAATGCATGCACTACAGCCGCTAATTCCAAATCTTGCGTTGGATAATTCTCTTCATGCATTCTCAACTGTCTTGACGCATAGGCCACCACCTTGCCGTTTTGCATTAACACACAACCCAGACCTTGCTTTGAAGCATCACAATATATATCGAAACTATTCTGCACATCTGGCACTACTAACACAGGTGCGGTAGTCAATCGCTTCTTAAACTCTTGAAAACTCTTTTCGCATTCTGGTGTCCATGCAAACTTTCTCTCTTTCTTCAACAACTACGTAAGGGGTCTAGCAATCGTCGAGAATCCTTCTATAAACCGATGTTAATATCCCGCCATTCCCAGAAAACTACGAATCTAAGTAACAGACTTCGGTTGCTCCCAATGTAACACTGCTTCCACCTTGCTTGGGTCGACAGCAACTCCCTTGGCAGTCATCACATGACCAAGAAATTCAACCTTATCCTTCCAAAAATCACACGTACTGAACTTAGCATACAACTGTTGCTCTCGCAGCTTTTCAAGGACTAATTTCAAATGTTCCGCATGCTCTGCTTCAGACTTGGAGTAAACCAAAATATCATCAATGAACACCACAACAAACTTGTCCAAATATTCCATGAAAACTTTATTCATCATGTTCATGAAATATGCAGGAGCATTGGTTAATCCAAAAGACATAACAGTGAATTCATAATGTCCATATCGCGTGGAAAACGCAGTTTTATGAACATCCTCAGCACGAATCTTCCGTTGATGATATCCTGATCGAAGATCTATCTTTGAGAAAACTCCCGCTCCTCTTAACTGATCAAACAAATCATCGATCCTGGGTAATGGATACTTATTCTTGATCGTCACTTCATTAAGTGCACGATAATCAATACACATTCTTAAACTTCCATCCTTCTTTCTGACGAACAAAACCGGCGCTCCCCACGGCGAAGAACTAGGTCGAATAAAACCTTTTTGGAGCAACTCCTCGATCTGTTTCTTCATCTCAACTAACTCATCTGCTGGCATCCTATACGATCTCTTTGCTATTGGTGCTGTTCCAGGCACTAATTCAATAACAAACTCGACATGTCTGTTTGGAGGCATACCCGGCAAATCCTCGGGGAATACATCTGGATATTCTCTGACAACAGGCACTTCCTCGAAGCTAATAGTGTTAACACTGTTAATCATTAGCTGACCATCACTAACTACAGTCACTTGAAACTCCACTTTTTCTCCCTTAGGGCTTTCAACTGACACAACTCTTCAACCACAATCCAAAATAGCTTTGTTCTTAGATAACCAATCCATTCTAAGAATAACATCTAGGGTCTGAGTACCCAACACAACAAGATCTGCTTGGAACTCTATTCCGTCAATAAGCAACTTAACTCCCGAGCATCCTAGATTAGACTTGAGTTCTGATCCAGGGGATTGCACTAATAACATATACTTAAGATGCATAACATCCAACCCATTTTCTTCAGCAAAAATCTGGGAAACAAAGGAATGCGAGGCTCCAAAATCAAATAGAACCATTGCAGGTACGGAGTTAACTAGGAACTTTCCCAGTACAACATCCGATACTTTTTGAGCTCCATTAGTTGTAATGTGGTTAACCTGACCTCTTATTGTTGCTCGAGGTGCAGCTCCAGCTAGATTTGATCCACGGTTCACTCCGGGTAAAGGTGTCTTGGCAGGACTAGGACAACCAGTTGTAATACCTCCCTTCTTGGGATAGTTATTGGCAAAGTGTCCCAGCTTCTGGCAACGGTAACAACGCTTAATTGAAGTCTGTTGATTTCTTCCTAGCACATTGGTTACTTGAGCAGGTGTCTTGAAATTTTGATTAGACGAACACGGTTCAGGAGATGATATCTGGTCTATAGCCTGCGGCTGAAACTTTTCAAACTGCTGAGGGGGTTAATCTCAACCTTATTCGGTTTGGATGTCCTCCTTGTTGAATCATCTTGCGCTTGCATTCTTGACTGAATTCTTTAAGCTTGTCTTCAAGAATTATGGTCTTGTTAACTAACTCTTGAAAATCGGGAAAATTATGGGTAGTCAGGCTCACTTGTAAATCAGCGTTCAATCCCTTCATGAAGCAAGACTATCTCGCTTTATCTGTCATAACATCTTCAGGAGCATAATGTGCAAGCTGAGTAAACTTATTCAAGTATTCCGCCACTGACTGACTTCCTTGCTTAAGTGATCTGAATTCCTCTTTCTTCAACTCCATCATTCCTTCCGGAACGCGATATCGACAAAAAGCAGTAGTAAACTCCTCACATGTAATCTCCCGTGGGGCTTCATGTGCAGCACAATAGTTCTCCCACCAATCAGCAGCATTTCCTTCTAACTGGTGTGAAGCATACAACATCTTCTCACTTCCTTCACATTGAGTTATTTGCAACTTCCTTTCTATGGTCCTAAGCCAATCATCAGCTTCTATAGGATTGACACTCTCCGAGAATGTTGGTGGACGTGTCCTCATAAAGCCTGACAGTTTGGAAATAGAATAAGATCTATTGTTGGCTTGAGTTGCATTATTGACAGCAACTTGAGTTATCACATTCTGCATCTGCTGTATCGTGGTCTGCATCAGCTGAGTCTAAGCTAGGAGAAAAACTCCCAAGTTCTGCACATCTGCTGGTGATGACTGTTGAGGAATAGCTTCATCATTAGGACTGTCATTGGATTGGTTTCCACTTCTACTGGCTTTGTTGTTTCCACGAGTTTGCACCATCTGCTTGATTGCTTCATAGGTTAGGGAAGAGGGAAATAGCATAGATAAGAAAGAAGAATCCTAATACAGGGGAGATAGGTTTAACCCAACAACTTAAGAAATCAATAACAATAACTTGGTATAGTTGCTTAGATAAGCCTAAAAGCTCTGCAACACATACTGCACACTCAGCAATCATGAAAGAACCAATGCATCCTAAGCACACAAGACTACCGCCTACAAGGGCAACACTCCTATCTTAAGCAGACGCGACTCCCACACATGAGTCTCAACTGGCTACTATAAAAACTGGCTCTCTAGCTTCGTGAAGACTTCATCGATCCACTCCTCCTTGAGATTGATGATTACATTCTTCATGATCCTCAGGGTTAACGACAACAACCCATTGCTTCCTCCTAAGGTGTAGAACTTCGTTATCTACTAAAGATAACTCAGATAAGATTTTTTTTAACCTTTCCAGCAGGGGATAAGGAAGAAATTTCAGCAAGGGGAAGGATTAGAAGAATGAGATAAGTCAAGAACATATTATTCTTTCAAATCAAATCTTTCCTTTAGAAATTAATTTTGATGGTCCTATAAAGACGACCAGACTATCTAGGGCCAAGACCTACAGTCAGTATAGCTCTGGTACCACCTCTGTCGGGACCAAATATGCAAATTCAGACCCTCTGTGTATACCACACTAGTCCATGATCACGCTAGTGCACAATGGCTCAACATCAGTAAATATCACAATCAGACATAGTGGAAACATTATGAAAGACATCATATATAAAATATTAACCTGTTTACTGACCTTACGGTCAAACTTACATGATTATGCCTCGCAAGACGAAATAACAAATTAAACTGCAGCGGAATGAAAACGCAGATAAACCGTTCAGTATACCACAGGCAATAGACAAAGTTCGCCCCTAAATACTCGTCTCCCCCTGGAACACCTCCTCCAATGCTGGTGTAGACTTCTCACTGGTGATGATGTTGTTGGCAAGGGTGAGTACTTAAAGCACTCAACAAGTTATGCACATAATGCATTGCTAACATAACTACATGCAAGGCTTATTCCAAAGGAAAAGGCTATCATGGCTATTTTGCAGTAAAGCAGCATTTATGAACAAGTTCAATAAATAGATTTTAAAGACAGTAAAACAAATGCCATTAATAGTAATTGCAGCATTTCCGATAAACCAAGTTATCCAGTCTAAGTCAAGTTCCAACTTTCAATAACAGCACCCATCATTCCCACCCAGGTTTTCATTTAATAAAATCTAAATCTTGACTATAATTCCCGAGCATTGCTCAATACCACGAGCACGGCTATTCGAATAGATTTTACACTCTGCAGAGGTTATGCACTTTACCCACACGACATAACCAAACACCACAAAGGCGAGTGGCCAAGACAAAACCTTTCGGAAACCTTTATCCTAACATTGACCCTCCCGGTAAGCCATACACTACACCTCTCCTCAGCGGAGGAGAAGGATAGGACCGACAAACCATTAGATTGATGTGTAACGCCACTTCCTCCGCTATAACCACACTTCCATGTATGCACGCTTCTATGTGATTATCCACCTGAGGAATCATATATCAGGATATCGGTAATCCTACTTAGTTAGGTCTGTCCCATTCCAGATCATGTGGTTGCATGATTGACTCAGTTCAAAGGCTTGCAAGGTTAAGTCCTTAATCGACTAGGGCAAGACTTCCACAAACCCTCTGCCATTCCTGGCCCACCTTGGCACACTGTCCCTTGCCACTTGCCCCAATCCAAATTATTTACCACCCCAGTTGATTACCATGCACCAAATGCCATCAACAAGTCAACATCGTTTCGTGACATATGTCACTACAACTCAACATTATTGTGTGATAACACCCGACACACCTTTGGTAAACATGTTCCACATTCCATTAGTCAAGATTCACTTTTGATATTTCAAAAGGCATGAGGTATACGTGGCATGGCTAAGCATACTAAACACGGTCTATCCAACCCATGTTGATTGCCAATATTAACCAACTAATAAAGAACCATCCTAGGGTGACAAATAATCATGGCATACAAGTGACAAGGTAGGGTATAATTCAATTGGATAGATTAACTAAATCCCAATTTAATTTGAAACTATTGTATACGTGAAATATCATGCAATAATGTAAATCAATATAGCAGTTTTCGTAAACTGGGTTCAACATGATCAAAGCACAACTTGCCTTAGAGAAGCCCTTATTCTTGCTCTGGACCTTGGTCTTGAGTTGACGAATCCTCCTCGGTTGCGTTGCACAATTTAACGTCTACGCGAATCGAGAGAGAACAACAAATAAATACCAAAATAGAGAGCAAGCAATCTCTAAAAATCATATAAAATTCATCATTAAATATATCTCAATTTTACAAATTTCTAGAAACTTGAATCGCCCAAATCCGAGTTAAAATGCAAAAGATATAGCATTTTGAAGTTTGAATAAATACTGAAAATACAGAAAATAGAAAACCCGATTTAACCGAATTAGTTTTGTACTGAAAAACCGCATTTATGATATAAGCATGACCTCATGATGACGTCAGCACCGCTGGTTTTTCCTGAACAAATTATTTTTCAACGAAAAAAGCAGTTTATGATGTCACCATGACGTCATCATGACATTAGCAATCCCTCAGACCAATCCCGTGCTGACACGTCGCCTCGGTCCATAGGCCTGGTTCACAATTTGGATCTGGTCCACTGTGAACCTGGTCATTGACTCATCGGCCATAGTGTCGCCACGCGGCGTCACCAGGTTGGTTGCGGCGCCGCCCAGGCCGATGGTCGACACGCGGCGCGCATCCACAAGATCTTTGGATTGGATGGCAACGAACGCAACGCGACGTGGCTCAATCCCATCCACTCATCCAGATCGGACGGCATAGGCTAGAAGATGAGGTTTACTGTTTATGGGTGACGTGGCTCGATCTGGATCGCTGGCTGAAGATTTGACGGTCAATGAAGCTTCCCGATGAAGATGGCGACACGACGGCGTGCTTTCACCAGAGCGGAGGAAGACGACAGCACCACGGCGCTCCAGAGGGTCTCCGACAACGTTATCAGGCGCGGTAGAAGTGTCCTGATGTAGCGAGTATGAGGGTACCAACGGCGACGACGGAGACGGCTCAACGGTGGAAGAAATGCGCAAAATCCCGCGGCGGCGCTAGAAGCTACTTCGGCGAGCGCTCAAGCGACAACGACGATTCCTCAGGCGACGGCGCTTTAGGGCAGAGGTGCGGCGCAAGGTGAGAAAGACGGAAGTGGCAGCAACGACTTAAATAGGCTCACGGGGAGTCGTGAGCAGCGCGGAAATCGGAGACGATCTCGTGGCGGCGGCGGTCTCCGGCGGCAACATGGAGCAGCGACGTGGCTCCATCCCGCGCGTCCACGAGGCATCAATCCGACAGCTCACAAGCATCGGCGATGCAGACAAATCTTGATCGCACGATCGAAATCCAACGGCTGAGGTCCAAGGCGGCTAGGGTTAGGTGAGACGGGCTGATTGGACCGCACAGTAAACGGGCCAGCCCGACACAATTAAAGCATTTTCACTGCTTTTTCTAATTAAAACAATTCCAGAAATTCATTTGATTTGTTTTAGGCAATAAAAATACCAGGAAATATTCCAGAAAAATCTCAAAAATACTTTGAGACATTTTGAACTCAAATAAAATATTTTTAGCAAATCTTTATTTTTAACTTTGAATAATTTTGACTAGTTTTCACAAAAAGACCAATATACTTAATTTAAAATTAATTCAAATAAATCCAGAAAAATCCAATAAATTCTAGAAATTCATAATAGGCACAAATGATATTAGAATAATATTTAGGGCAATTTTTGGGATGCTACAACAGTCAAGATGGAATTTGCCACTCCAATGAAATGGAGATATATGACAAGGCCATTCGTGTGATATGATTAAGGAAGTGCATGGCCATGCCGTGATTGAGGAGTCAATCATAACTTATTAATATATCACGGATACGAGAGATGTATTGAATCATCAAAGGATGACATGCTTCTCGCCTTGAGTTCAATATTCATATACTTGGCAAAGGGATTATTACATGAGTACTTTTGATAGGTTCTGTCCGATTTGATCATTGTATGTTTGGGAGTTGGTATTCTTTGCAAGGAGCCGCTACCAACTATTGAATTGAAAAGGAGTTTCCCGAATCCATGTCCAAACATACGTGAACCTGCAGGGTTACACACTTAATGGGCTGGGACGCATTAATTTGGATTGGATCCGTAATTAATGGACCTCATGGGCTTAACACACTGATGGGCCCTGGTTTAGGGTTTCATCTCGTGGCTATATAAGGAGTGGAGGAGGGTGGGCGTAGGGTGTGCTTTTCCTACGTCTATAAGTGTTTCACCCGAAGCCCTAGCCTCCTCACGCTGCCCCTGCCGAGCGACTAGGTGCTTGCACACCAACGCACGGCGTTCGATCCCCGGACATGTGGACTACTGCGGTGACACTAATGCGACTGCGACGTGGGAGGATGATCCACTCCATCGACGCAATGACTGCGGCGAGGACGATCCAGTACATTGACGCGTGAAGGAGTCCGCAACTGCGCGTCTAGTGGTAATCTAATCTATGATCTCCTTGTGAGTAGCTTTCTGGTTATGCGGTAATTTTTTTATTTTG
The DNA here is from genome assembly GCA_036346275.1 of Otatea glauca. NCBI lineage: Eukaryota > Viridiplantae > Streptophyta > Magnoliopsida > Poales > Poaceae > Otatea > Otatea glauca. The sequence continues at coordinate 16,304,984 of CM070724.1, forward strand.
TGCTAGCGTAGCATAACGCTTTCATCTTCAGTGATATCAGAGCCATCTGGTATAGATTTGTGATTTGGATGTTGCACATATGATGTGTGAGGTTAGTAGATTGGATTTATTACATGTTCAGCTGGTTCATGTGATGAATTGGTGATGGCAGCCATCGATGAGATCGATCGGTTTAGGGTTTGAGGAAAGTGCAAACCGACTCAATCTTGATTTGGGTGAGTCCGTTCATGGTACGACGTTACCCTTACCGGTCGGGTTACCGCCATCAGGGTTTCTGAAATGTAACCATATGGGACCAAGCCAATCAGATTATTTTTGTTTAACTCGTTTTTGCAGGAAATTATGTGAAATAGTATGGCCTATGTGTATGTGATGTATGTAATTTTCACATGGCCTGCGTGCCGTGTCAAGCCATAAGGCTATTTAAATTGTATAACGACCTGCATGTCGATTTGTGATGCTTCAAACCCTCATGTAAAATCCATTATCAAAAGTTGTAAAGCGTTGCATCCATAATGATGAAGACGATGGTATCAAGCATTATGATTAGGTGAACAATCAAGCAAGGTAACTAGGTGAACAAACAAGCATGATAATGGAGATATTGCTACGAGCCATGCTATTTCACACCTTAATTTTGATTTTCTGTGGATGTGTGTTTAATCCTTGCTATTTTATTTATGCTCATTGCATGTGATGCCATGTTCATAGTAGATATTGTTCATCCCTATAGTTAAAATTTTAAATCAAAATATCCATCCAATTGTTGCACCTATCAAGAATTTAGATCGTTATTGATATGACTGCCAAAGTAGTATATTAATGGCTATATTAATAGATGATAGGGATGTGTTGGACACATTACGCATAACAATAGTAGATTTAATCAAGCTATCAAAATGGTTTTGGGCTTGAGGATATAAGTGGTTGGGATTTGATTTCAGTAATGAAGGAACATATACAAGACAATTGGTGTCTAGGAAAACACACATGAGGCAAGTTTCTTAATTGGCACCCGAAAACGGGAAGTGCTCCCTCCCTCATGTGAGCCCTTGGGGCAGGTTGACCTGGCCATGAGTCAAGTTGACGGAGGCATTCATTACTTGTTTTCATACTCAACTAACAAGAGTTACATAAGATGTAATTAGCAAAGGTGTTGCTTACCTATGTCATTAAATTTCTAGCAGTGATGCCAAAGCTCACTAGTGTTTGATGAATATGGATCTTGAATACTCACTACGTGTCTATAAAAGGGACATAAAATAGGAGTGTCTTTTATTAAAATATTTAATAAAACTATTACATAAACATAGTGCTTAGAAACTTTGCATGCTTTTGTTGTAGTTCAATGGCACCTTCTACACCTGGTTTTGCTTTGAGATCAGTTTTGGAAAGGGAAAAATTTAATGGAACAAATTTTGTTGATTGGTATCGCAACCTGAGAATTATTCTCAAGCATGAAAATAAGGACTATGTTCTAGAGAATCCAATTTCTGATGAACCAGCCGAAAATGCTCCTCACAATTTGAAGGTTGAATATGAAAAACATGTTAATACTTCTGTAGAGGTCACCTGTCTCATTCTAGTCACCATGGACTCTGAGCTCCAAAAGCAATATGAGGACCAAGATGCTTACAATATGATTGTGGGCTTGAAGGACATGTTTGGGAATCAAGCAAGAGCTGAGAGGTATGGTATCTCAAAGCTTTTATTTGCTTGTAAGCTGGCTGAAGGCAGTCCGGTCAGCCCTCATGTGATCAAGATGATTGGTTACATTGAGAGATTGGAAAAACTTGAGTTTCCCCTTAGCCTCGATTTGGCCACAGATGTTATTTTCGGTCTACGCACATTGAGCTTTGAGCCATTCATTATGAATTTTCATATAAATAGCATGGAGAAGAGCCTAACCGAACTACATGGGATGCTCAAGGCTACCGAGGAAAGCATTAAGAAAAAACCTAATCATGTGATGATGGTTCAGAAAACAACTGCATTCAAAAAGAGGAAGGCTAAGGCTAGGGGAACGGGAAAGAGCAAGGGCAAGGGCAAGGCTCAAGATGAGATCGCAAGCCTCAAAACTAAGCTTCAGAAGCTTAAATTTGACCCTCAACCTGATACCCAATACTTCTATTGCAAGAAGTCAGGACATTGGAAACGGAACTACGAAAAGTACTTGGCAGATAAGAAGAATGGAAATGTGATTTCCACTTCAGGTATTAATGTTATAGAAATTAATCTTGCTACTTCTTCACTCAGCTCATGGGTATATGATACCGGTTCGGTTGCTCACATTTGCAATTCAATGCAAGGGCTAATAAAGAGTAGAGACTTGGCAAAAGGAGAAGTGGATCTTCGCGTGGAATAAAGCAAGAGTTGATGGTGTTGCCGTTGGCACGTACCCATTGCATTTGCCTTCAGGATTAGTTTTAGAACTCAATAATTATTATTTTGTTCCATCTTTGAGTAGAAACATTATTTCATCTTCTTGTTTGGAACATGAAGGTTATGATTTCAGAATAAAGAACTTTGTTTGTTCGATATTTTTGAATGATATGTATTATGGTCGTTGCCCCATGGTGGATGGGTTGTACGCCCTTGAACTCAAGAAAAACTCGTCTATAACATTAATGTAAAAGGCCTCGCCTAATGATTTGAACCCTACCTTTTATGGCATTGTCGCTTAGGTCACATAAATGAGAAGCGCATGAAGAAGCTCCATGGTGATGGACTTCTAACCTCATTTGATTTTGAATCATTTGAAACATGTGAGTCTTGTTTACTTGGCAAGATGACAAAAGCCCTTTTCACAGGTTTTAGTGAGAGAGCGTGTGAATTATTGGCCCTAGTACATATAGATGTATGTGGACCAATGAGCTCGACTGCTACGGGTGGGTTTCAGTACTTTGTAACTTTTACCGATGACTTTAGTAGATATGGATATATCTATTTAATGAGGCATAAATCTGAAACTTTTGAAAGGTTCAAAGAGTTTCAGAACGAAGTACAATATCAACTTGGCAAATCAATAAAATACTTACGATCAGATCGTGGTGGTGAATACTTGAGCCAAGAGTTTGGTGATCATATAAAGCAATGTGGAATCGTTCCGCAACTTACTCCGCCAGGAACGCCTAAATGGAATGGCGTGTCCGAACGACGAAACCGAACTTTGTTAGATATGGTTTGGTCAATGATGAGCCAAACAGATCTGCCATTATCCTTCTGGGGTTTCGCTCTAGAGACAACTGCGTTCACTTTGAAAAGGGTCCCATCAAAATCCATTGAGAAGATGCCATATGAGATATGGGCTAGGAGAAGACCCATGTTGTCATTTCTCAAGATATGGGGATGTGAGGCTTATGTGAAACGTTTACAATTAGATAAACTCACACCTAAATCAGAAAATACTTTTTTGTGGGGTATCCTAAAGAAACAAAAGGATATTACTTTTACAAAAGAAACGAGAACAAAGTTTTTGTTGCTCGAAATGGTGTCTTTTTGGAGAAAGAGTTTCTTTCAAAAGAAATCAGTGGGAGTGTTGTGTATCTTGATGAAGTTTGAGAATCACATGAATATGTTCAGGCCACCACTGAACCTTCACAAGATGTACAAAGTGCTGTACAACCTGTGGAAGAGACACCAGCCCCACATAGGTCAGGGAGGCCGCGTCATGTACCCATAAGATATGGGTATGACATATTATTGTTGGACAATGATGAGCCCACGACTTATGAAGAAGCAATGATGGACCCAAACTCTGAAAAATGACTTGAAGCCATGAGATCCGAAATTCAATCCATGCATGACAATCAAGTTTGGAACTTGGTTTATCCTCCTGATGGTGTAAAAACCATTGAATGCAAATGGATTTTCAAGAAGAAGATAGACGTAGATGTAAATGTTCAGATCTATAAGGCACGGTTGGTGGCAAAGGATTTCAAACAAGTTCAAGGTGTTGACTATGATGAAACCTTCTCACCGGTAGCCATGCTCAAGTCTGTCCGAATCATTTTAGCTATTGCTGCATATTTCGATTATGAAATATGGCAGATGGATGTCAAAATAGCCTTCCTTAATGGGAATCTATCTGAGGATGTATATATGATACAACCTGAAGGTCTTGTTGATCCTAAATATGCTAAAAGGGTATGTAAGCTTCAAAGATCCATTTATAGGTTAAAGCAAGCATCTTGGAGTTGGAACATTCGTTTTGATGAAGTAGTCAAAGGATTTGACTTTATCAAAAACGAAGAAGAGCCTTGTGTTTACAAGAAGGCCAGTGGGAGCGCACTTGTGTTTCTGATTTTGTATGTGGATGACATATTATTGATCGGGAATGATATTCCTATGCTTGAAGATGTTAAAACTTCATTGAAAAGGAGTTTGTCAATGAAGGACTTGGGAGAAGCATGCTATATCTTGGGCATAAAATCTATAGAGATAGATCAAAAAGGTTAATTGGATTAAGTCAGGAAACGTACATTGACAAGATATTGAAAAGGTTCAATATGCATGAATCCAAGAGAGGTTTCATGCCAATGTCACATGGCATCGCCTGCAAGAATCGGTGTCCTTCGACATCCGATGAGCGAGACAGATGAGCAAGATTCCATATGCTTCAGCTATTGGGTCTATTATGTATGCCATGATCTGCACACGCCCAGATGTCTCATATGCTCTAAGTGTCACGAGCAGATACCAAGCGGATCCTGGTGATGGTCATGGATAGCCGTAAAAAATATCCTGAAGTACTTGAGAAGAATTAAGGGTATGTTCCTTGTTTTTGGAGGTGAGGAAGAATTGGTTGCAAAGGGTTACACCGATGCATGCTTCCAAACTGAAAAAGATGATTTCCGATCGCAATCTGGGTTTGTGTTTACACTAAATGGAGGAGCAGTAAGCTGGAAGAGTTCCAAGCAAAATACGGTGGCCGACTCTACAACAGAAGCGGAGTACATTGCGGCTTCGGAGGCCGCAAAAGAAGCTGTGTGGATTAAGAAGTTTATCACAAAGCTTGGTGTGGTCGCTAGTGCCTCTAGTCCAATGGACATCTATTGTGATAATAGTGGTGCCATTGCACAAGCTAAAGAGCCTAGATCTCATCAGAAGTCTAAACATATACTCCGATGCTTTCACCTTATTCGCGAGATTGTGGATAGAGGTGACGTGAGAATATACAAAGTACATATGGAAGCCAATGTGGCCGATCCGTTGACAAAGCCACTGCCACTGCCTAAGCATGAGGCGCATACGAGGTCTATTGGTATTAGATACTTAATTGATTGACTCAAGTGCAAGTGCGAGATTGTTAGTGTTATGCCCTTGAGGCAATTATTTAGATGATTGTAACATGACTATGTTTATGAATAATAATATGATTATTGGTCCAATGAATGTATATCATTGTATTGATCAACAAGTATGTGACTTGCTTATGAAGCTCTTTACTTATTGATGTAATTCGATAAATAACTCTAATCGGATATCATCGTATAGGACAACGGTGAATAGATCACCACATGTAGTGATCGATGATCATGCTTCATAGATCATGAGATATGGAGATATCATCTATACATTGTGGACGCATGTTGAAGAACATGGGTTAGATAGACCCGCAATGGGACACTGCGAGAATGTTATATTCTTATGTGTCATCAGTGTATCTCATACATAGTAGATGTTTGATCCATAGACCTGAGATTTTCATATTCCCTACATGTGTAATAGTTTTCCTTGGGGCTGTCAAACACTACTTCCTAACCAGATAGTTATAAAGGTAGCTTTCATGTTTACTATAAAACATGCAGAGGGAAGTGAGCAGTCAAGATGGAATTTGTTACTCCAATGAAACGGAGATATATGACAAGGCCACTCGTGTGATTTGATTAAGGAAGTGCATGGCCATGCCGTGATTGAGGAGTCAATCACAACTTATTAATATATCACGGATACGAGAGATAGATTGAATCATCAAAGGATGACATGCTTCTCGCCTTGAGTTCAATCTTCATATAATTGGCAAAGGGATTTGTTTGCACCAAAATTTGGCAGGTATGGTCAAAATCGGCAAGAGAAAGTCAACATGCAGTAACTAGCAGTCAATTTGGAAAGATTTGAAGACATTTGGTAACGGTAAAAATCTTTGAAGGAAAAACCATCCGGATTGAGGCCGATATGGATCAGGCTTTGTAACGTATTGTAAAAGGACACGATCAGCCGACGGGTATAAAAGGAGGACAAGGGCGAGCCGCACAATATATCAATCACAATCAAACACACCAGTTTACATTATTTTTTCCTATCGACTTGGAGTAGTTCTTGTAATTTAGTCTTTGTAATTCGAGTTTGATCAATAAAGTTGCGCATCACCAATTGTTGATCTTCTTCAAATTACGCCCCAGGTTCGATTTATTCTAATTTTGTTGCGCATCGCCTTCTTCAGAATCGATCTACCTTTATCCTCTGATTAGCCTTAATCAGCTAATTAGACTTACCTTTTTTTATCTTGGTTTAATCGGCTTTGAGCTGATTGAATCTAAGCCGATCGATCTTTACGATCGGCTTTGAGTGAATTTTATACCTTTACCTTGTCGATTATAGGTCAAATCGACTGGCACGCTCTGAACCAGGTGTTCATCTGGTATGCTGTTGTCAGAAACCCTACCTCAAGTTTTTGGCGTCAACACACTCTTGGCACACCTGGTGGGACAACCATGTCTTCATCAGGGAAGTCGATTCCACCATCCGATCTCAACGCTGAAGCTATAATCGTCCCGACGATGGACGATTTAACGCTGGAACAACGTAGAGAAATCGAAGATTAGAAAACCGCTCTTGAAGAGATGATGTTGAACTGTTATCAGAAAACTCGATGTGGCATCACTCAAAAGACTGCTTTGCCGACGATCAATGCTCTGGGGGATGCAGGCGTCATAGAAGGACCGGTAAGTCGATATCTGCCCACTCAAGCCGAGCTATCGGCTATGATTAATCAATCTGTACACCATGCTCCGATAAACCAGTCATCGGCTCTTGTCACAACCCTTAAGCCGATGATCGCGAATAAGGTTAAAAACATTGCCCAGGAATTGGCCTCATCCAGAAGTCTCCTTGACCCAGTGCAGGCTCTGCCAAGTTACCCTGTCTTTTCAATAGCACAAAACGCGTAGAGCACATTAGCCGATCCTAAACCATCGGCTATAACCTCACCCCCAACTATGATGCCCACTCAACCCACTATTGCACTGCCTAGAGATCCTCGGCCGAGTGGGGTAAACCATTACCAGGCTTACATCGATGCTGCTAAGTTAGATGCATCGACGAATCTATCGCCGTCAGCTCCGTTCTATGCTTTTCCACAATCAGTTTCACAACCGATTGAATCCAACAGATACCCACAATGTCATGAACCTGTCTTGCCCAGAAATCCAGGTTTGCATAGGGTAGTGACCTATTCAGAACCCTTTGTTCCAGTACCAGAACCATTAACTCGAAACAATAGGTACGACCAATACACTCGTCAGCCATTGGCTCAATTTAATTGGCAACCCGAGTTTGCACTCAGGGGGCAGAATGCCAATTATGACCAATATTATCAAGGACCTACTGTTCCAGTGGCCGATAATGTGAATTGGGCCGATCAAATTTCCGCTGTCTTAAGGGATCAATTCGGCATGCAGCCAAAAGAGAAGGTTATCAGCTATAGAAAGCCGTATTCTGATTACATAGATCGTATGCCTTATCCCCACAACTTCAAAGTCCCAGATTTTGCAAAACTCTCTGGCGATGACTCAATTACAACATTAGACCATGTCGGATGCTTTATCACACAATGCGGCGAAGCATCTCAGTCCGACGGGCTAAAAATTAGACTGTTCCCGTTATTATTATCGGGAGCAGCTTTTGCTTGGTTTACTTGTCTGCCTTCGAATTCGGTTCACTTATGGAATGGTTTGGAAAGCCGATTTTCTCGGGCAGTTTAGAACTCAGGATCTCCGATCTAAGCTCTGTTCGCCAGAAATTTGGAGAATTGATAACTTATTATATTAAGAGATTTAGAGAGATTAGAAATCTTTGTTTCAGTGTCACGTTACCCGATAACCAACTCGCTGATTTGGCTTTCCAAGGGTTAATTCTGCCACTTAGAAAAAGTTTGGAGGACAAGAGTTCACCGATTTGAGTCATCTGCTTCATCGTGTATCAGCTTAAGAAAGCCGATTCCCGGATAATAGGGCGTTTAAGGATAGGTTTAAAAATGGTAGCAATAAAGAAAAGGATAAAGCCAAAGTCAATATGGTCGACTATTGTCCGAGCGAATCTTCAGAAGATGATGAAGTGGAGATAAACATAGCCAAATGGATAAAAGGGTCTAAAAAATCCCTAGTCTGTTCTTGGCTTAAGCCGACTAGGAATAAGTCAGAAATTAAGTATACTTTTGATGTCTCTAAGTGTGATCGTATTTTTGATTTATTGTTACAAGAAAAAATAATATGATTGCCCGAAGGACTTGTTATACCATCGGCTGATGAGATCAAGAAACGCAGGTATTGCAAGTGGTATCATTCTTTTTCTCATAATACTAATGATTGTAATATTTTCCATCAGCAGATCCAGTCAGCTATCGAGGACAGTGGGCTAAAATTCGCTGATGAGCCAACTATGCAAGTTGATGTTGATCCGTTCCCTATTAATATGGTTCAATGTTCGAGCAAAGGAAAAAAACCGATGCATGACGAGGAGCCAAAAAGGGATCGACAGATTGACATTCAGTCAACCCCAAAATGGCAGCCAGACATTAAAAATCACGATCGGTTCATTACAAATAGAAACCGATCATGAAGGAAAAAATTCAAGAACTATTAAACCTAAGGGGAATCCGCAGGTTGGCAGATGGTATAAGGCAGAAAAATCACCGTCAAAACAGCCACCAAGAAGGCCGGGACCGACGTTTTCTCAGTTAATGGAGAAGTATGAAAGAATGAATAATCGACCATGGTGTTCTCCTCGTTGGTCAGATAATCTGTATTACACTAAGAATGCTGAGAGAGCGCATAGGAGATGTCCTTTTTGGCAGTTTTGTTGGGAAAGGGGAGTAGCATTGCGGTCTCCGTATACATGCCCAATGGTGCATTATCCCCAAGATGATTGGCCTAGCTGATCGGCCAGAGACAGGTTGTCTAGGCCAATACAAGATTGTCCCAGCAAAAGTTACAGAAGATCGGTTCACGAAAGGATCTTTGAACCTAATTAGGTGCCGAATCAGGTTAAAGAACAAGGGACTAGTTCTGATCGGGAATAATTGGTTGGCAAGATACGTGAGCCAATGGAACCTAAACCTAGGTGGTGTCCACCCGGCCTTAGCCGATCACAACGCAGACGGTTGCAGAGGCTAAGGACTCAGGAGATCAGAGAAGCCGATGCAGAGAAACAAAGAGACCAAACCTTTAATGAACTTCGGCTGATCAAAGTTATCAAGAAAGAATGGAGAAAGAAAGAACAGGTTGAAGAAGAATTTGATTCAACCGATGACCTGGATTCTCCCATGATTAGAGATGACACCCCTCCGATGGACATCAATATGGTATTTTCATTGCCGGCCGAGTTCAAAATTAAACTGAATCGGCCAAAGAAACTTTTGCTCAGTCATGTTCAGGCGCTCAAAACGCTATCTTTGAAAAACCTCGAGATGATCATCGGCATCTGAAGCCATTATATTTGAAAGGTTATATAAATGGCAAGCCGATATCAAGGATGCTGGTGGACGGGGGAGTTAGTGTCAATCTAATGCCGTACACCACCTGCAAGAAATCGGGTAAGTCCGATGAAGACTTAATCAAGACTAATATGGTTTTGAATGACTTCACCAGCGATCCCACGGAGGCCAAAGGTGTTATGGTCGCAGAGTATACTGTTGGCAGTAAAACTTTGCCGACCGCATTTTTTGTTATTGACGCTAAAGGAAATTACAGTGTGCTGCTTGGTCGAGATTGGATTCATGCCAATTGCTGCATTCCGTCGACTATGCATCAAGCGCTTGTTCAGTGGAATGGAGGTGAAGTTGAAGTGGTCACAGCCGATACATCGGCCCATATAGCCATGGCCAGTTCTGATGCGAATTGGCAACACGAAGAGGCTGGATGTATATCAGGGAAGACGTTGGATGATTGTGACTTCATTTGCGTAAGCAAGGCGGGACTTATGCCGATCAGTGTCAAGCCAGGCACATTTGATCGAGCAAATGAGGTATTACGCCGACGGGGACAAGAAAAACAATGAAGACTTTACAAGACAAAATGCAAAGCTATCGGCAAATAACAGATAGCTATGAAGCCATAGAAGATTTCCAAGAAATTGAAAAGTTAGGTCTAGGCTTCACGTCTAGTGATCTGCTTGAAGAAGCCGATATAGGTAGTGGCGATAGGAAAAGACCAACTTTTATTAGTGCAAAGTTAGATGTAAAATACAAAGAAAAATTAGTCAAAATTCTCACAGATTATAAAGATTATTTTACTTGGGAGTATCATGAGATGCCTGGTTTAAGACGACAGTTGGTAGAACATCGGTTACCTATTAAATCAGGATATCGGTCGTTTAAACAATATCCTAGACGTTTTAATCCGACCCTGTATAATGTTATAAAGGAAGAAATAGAACGGTTATTGGAGGCAAAATTCATTAGGCCTTGCCGATATGCAGAATGGGTTTCCAACATCGTTCCAGTCATGAAGAAAAACGGAAAACTCAGGGTGTGTCTCGACTTTAGGACTTAAATAAAGCCACACCAAAAGACGAGAGTATCCGATGCCGATAGACGATATGCTTATCGATGCTACATCAGGGAATAAAATCATAAGTTTTGATGAGACCATGCCGGCCAAGCAAGCTATGATTCTATCTCAAGCCAAGACAAGGGCCCAACAACTTCTGATGCTCCAATCCCAGCCCAAGATTAAACCCAATTCGTTCACGAGTCCAGTTCGGCCCCCAGGAGTAGTCCAACTAAAAATAACCATATCTTAGTCATACGAAGTCCGTTCGAGGCGTTCTTGGACTCTACGGAGAAGCCCACGACGAGAGCTTTCCAACGAAAGTGGTTTCACATCCAAACTCCCTCTAGATCGACAGGAATTGTCAAATAAATATGATGAACATAATCTACCAAGTGTTGCGCCACCTCCACTTGGGCCCAAAGGCCTTGTACGACCTAGGGTTTCACGGCCACCCCCTTGGCCGCCTCACTTGCTCTCTTCCTCATATATATTCAGTAGCCGTCTCTAGAATAGATGGGTTTTGCTTAGATTACAACTAGACACTTTGTCTGTTTTTCGCCGTTCATCGGTTTGTGGAACCCCAACTCGTGTGCTTAATATTATTCGCAATTTCAGATTGCATCTTCTACGTTCTTGCTTGTGTTCTCGATTCGCATGCAGGCATAAGCCTTCTTGGTGAGGTCAACCGTGTTTGCACGCAGTTGATAACCAAAGGAGCTGTGGTGTAGCGATTGCAGGGTTCGAATCAGTTTTGATTGGAAGCTGGATCGTTAACGTCGAGTTCTCCACCAATCGACTTACTACTACCTGTCGGAAGATCGGGCCACCATTCCCATCAAGTGGTCCCATCAACTGGACCCTAGAAGTTTGCTGTCTTGTTTTTACCGTTGTTTCGGTCATCTGTTCACTTGATGGGAATGGTGGACCGATCTTTCGACAAGTAGTAGTAAGTCGATTGGTGGAGAACTCGACGTTGATGATCTGGCTTCCAATCAGAACTGATTCGAACCCTGCAATCGCTACACCACAGCTCCTTTGGTTATCAACCACGCGTAAACACGATTGACCTCTCCAAGAAGGTTTATCCCTGCATGCGAATCAAGAACACAAGCAAGAACGTAGAACATGCAATCTGAAATTGCGAATAATATTAAGCACACAAGTTGGGGTTCCACAAACCGATGAACGGCGAAAAACTGACAAAGTGTCTAGTTGTAATCTAAACAAAACCCATCTATTCTAGCAACGGCTACTGAATATATATGAGGAAGAGAGCAAGGGAGGCGGCCAAGGGGGTGGCCGTGAAACCCTAGGTCGTACAAGGTCTTTGGGCCCAAGTGGAGGTGGCGCAGCACTTGGTAGATTCTGTTCGTCATATTGATTTGACGATTCCTGTCGATCCAGAAGGAGTTTGGATGTGAAACCACTTCTGTTGGAAAGCTCTCATCGTGGGCTTCTCTGTAGAGTCTAAGAACGCCTCAAACGGACCTCGTAATACTGAGATATGGTCATTTTTAGTTGGACTACTCCTGGGCGCTGAATTGGACTCGTGGACGAATTGGGCTTGATCTTGGGCTGGGATTGGAGCATCAGAAGTTGTTGGGCCCTTGTCTTGGCTTGAGATAGGAGCATGGCTTACTGGGCCGGCATGGTCTCATCAAGTTTTTTAGACGAAAATATCAGATACAATCAGATATGCATGGCAGAAGCCGATATACCAAAAACCGCCTTTAGATGTCCTGGTGCAATAGGATTATTTGAACGGACGGTTATAACTTTCGGTTTAAAAATGCCGGGGCAACTTATTAGTGGGCCATGAATTTGATTTTTCATGACTTAATCGGTCACATTGTTGAAATATATATTGATGATGTTGTGGTGAAATCGAAAAATGACTTACAACATTTAGTCGATTTAGAAAAAGTTTTTCAGAACATAAGATTACATGGTTTAAAGATGAATCCTTTCAAGTGTGCATTTGTCGTGTCGGCTGGGCAATGTCTGGGCTTTTATGGTGCATGAAAGAGGTATCGAAGTCAATCAAGAAAGGGTCAAGGCTATAGCCAAAATAAAGCCACCAACATGTAAAAACGAATTACAGAAGATGATTGGGAAGATTAACTATCTGCAAAGATTTATTTCCAATCTTTTCGATCGGATTCGTATGTTTACTCCATTGTTGAAGCTGAAGGATAATCAAGAGTTTGTGTGGGGAGTTGATCAACAAAGGGCTTTTGATGATATTAAAGAATACTTGGCCAATCCTCCGGTTCTGGCCGCACCACGAAAGGGAATTCCTTTCAAGTTATATATATCGGCTGAGGAGGAAACTATCGGGGCTATTTTAGCATAGGAAGTCGATGGTAAGGAAAGGGTAATCTTTTATTTAAGACGACGTCTACTAGATACTGAAGTCAAGTACCCTTTCGTTGAGAAATTATGCTTATCCTTATATTTCTCTTGTACAAAGCTAAGACATTACATTTTAGCATCGGCTTGTAAGGTGGTCTATAAAACCGATGTTATAAAGTATATGTTATCGGCTCCGATTTTACAAGGTCGACTTGGTAAATGGGCTTATGCCTTAATAGAGTTCAACCTATCATATGAATCGGCTAAGGCGGTTAAAGGACAAGTTATAGTCGATTTCATGACAGGATATGATACCGCTGCCGACCTAGTATCTGTTGCCCCTTGGCAATTATTTTTTGATGGGTCAGTATGCCGGGAAGGCGATGGTATCGGTATCGTACTCATACCGCCCAAGGGTCATAATTTTGAATTCGCGTTCCGGCTAAATAGCCGATGTTCAAACAACCAGGTGGAGTATGAGGCATTGCTCAAAGGTTTACAATTGTTAGAGAATATTGGAATAAGTACCGTTGAGGCATATGGCGATTCCATGCTGATCGTACAGCAAATAAAAGGTGAATACCAATGCCGTGATGAAATATTACTTAAATATTTAGAGCAGTGCTTTGAAATTATCGGCTCATTTACCTCATTTTCTATCGATCATATCCCTCGAGAATTGAACAATAGAGCCAACGCACTAGCTCAGCAGGCGTCGGGGTACAAGGACTTTGGCCGATATCAGGTGACTAAACTAGTGAGCAAAGCTGTCATGTGTGCAGATGTGGTTGATTGGAGAACACAAATAAGGAATTACCTAATCGACCCATCTAAGCCGACAGAGCGCAAGGTTAGGCAGCAAGCTTTGAAGTACGTAGTCCTGGACAATATTTTATATTACCGGACGATGGAAGGTTTGCTATTGAGATGTCTTGGAGCCGAAGAGGCGCAGTGTAACGTCCCAAAATTTACTTTTAATATATTTATGGCATTCTGAAATTATTAGAAATTTTCGGGAATGTATTTGAAATTTTTGAAGTTAATTCGAACTTAAGCCGTATTGAGTTAATCTTATAAAATAAAGATTGTGTGTGTCATGTGCGCATAAAATTTAAAAATTTAGTTTAAAATAACGACATGGAAAAACAAGAATGTTCCTATCGAATATTTTCAAAAACTTGATATATAAATTAAGTTGTTGATTTTATAAACATCTGCACAAGTGTCTGTTTCACTAAAAGAATTTTTGCAGAAAATCTATATATCAAAAAAATACGAAACCAACTTCGCTAGGGTTCAAATATTCCCTAGTAATTTAGAGTTTTTTTTCCAAGATTTTTAGAGGCCTTTTGCTAATTTATCTCAATCGTGTTTGACCCAGCACTGTTCAAATTCGGAAATTCAACCGACAGGCACGTAATGAGTACGCATGATTTGCTCCTCCCAGCCGTTTCTTCTGCCTTTTCCTTTCCTTTCAGTTACTACTCCCTAATCACCTCTTAATCTTTCCTTTACACTGCTGTTTTTCCTCCCCAACGTTTTGGCTGTGTTCCTCTTCACCCCTCCACGTCTCCCTGCCATTTTCTCCCGGCTTGGACGCTGCCTGGCCGAACTCCGCTTGGTTGTCTCCTTTCACGCTCATCGATCTGCGTTGTTGCCGCTGATTGTCTCCGGTCTCGCCTCTTCCTACACCGACGATCTGCGCTGCTGTCCGCGCCGATCGGTACTCTCTCTTCTCCCTTGCGCGTGCTTTAACTTTGCCGATCGGATGATTCCACCCGTGTGTATTTGTGCATGTATATGTGTGTATGCTTGCAGATAAGTCAGGTTTGGATATATATGTTAGGCTTGTATATGTATATATTTTAGGTCGAATCATGAACGCTTATACATGTTCTAGTACATAGTCTTGTATACATGGATATAATAGGAATGTACGCATGTATATATGTAAGTATATGTTAGGATTTGTACTGTGTTTACATATATATGTTAGTATGTATACGTATTTTTTTTAGGCGTTGATTCGATTTCTGCGTCGCCGCCGCCAACGAGCAACTACGATCACGCCTTGGCACCGCCGCCGCCGCCGTCGTTCTTCTTTGCCGCCACGTTCACGGTCCCGCGTGCTCGCCGACCGTCTTCCAGAGCATCAACCTTGTATTCTATTCGTCTCTCTCAGAGCAAAGATAGCTACCGAGAAACGCATGAAGTATACTCTTATATATGATCAATAGTACCTTGCATGCTTCCAGCCGGTTTGTTATTTGTACATGAATGCGTCCACAAATCGCGAAATTTGTCTTTTTCGCTACAAATTCGTTTTAGCTCCAATCAACATGAGACAAATTTTGTAAATGAGCAAAAATAAACACCTAGCTATGTTAATTTTACTGAAATTTTTCAAATAAATTTGTACTGTTAAAATATTCACGGAAAGTCCAAACCTACGATTTTTGTAGCTCCTAAACTATACGTCCAAAAATGTCAAAATAAATTTTATAAACCTTAGAAAATGCTAAATTAATTATCTGGAAGTTTTCATAATGTTATGAATTAGTTTGATTTGCGGGAGTTTCTGAATGTGTGTTTGTACGTTGTTTTGCGTATTCATTTGGTTCTTATCTGTTACGCGTAGACGTCGAGCTGTGTGAGGACGCGGATTTCAAGGATCAAGCTCCAGACCAAGGCTTAGACCAAGACTCGCTGCTTTACGAAGGCAAGTTATGCTTTGACCATCTTACTCCTAATGTTTTTAAATATTATGTTGATTTAAATTATGCATGCTAATTAAATTATAAAAGCTTTAAAATAATTTGGGTTTAGTTAAATCACCACTTGTTATCGATTCCTTGTTCCCGTATTTGTATGCCATAAATTCATTGTCACCCTAAGATGGGAACTATTAAATTGGTCAATACTAGTCACCAACGGGAAATGGTTAGAACGAAGTAGGTATGCTTAGCCAAGCGGTACGCTTCATTGACACTGTTTTCACGGAACGATGAAATATTGAATAATGAACTATGAAAAACATTTTGAGAATGTGACACGTGTGTTGATGTTATTGATGGCACACGGTGCACGGTAACCAACCAGGGTGGTAAAATAATTTAGACTGTGGCAAGTGGCAATTGATTAATGGAGGGCCAGATGTGGCACATGGGAATGATGTTGTTGAATTTGGTTTTGTGAACTTTGGATAGTCTTGCCACGGTCAACCTAAGGACTTAACCTTGCAAGCCTTTGAACTGGGCCTAACATACAACCACATGTCTGGTATGGGACAGACCAAGTTGAGTATGATTCCGAAGTCTTAGCATGTGAGACCTCAGGTGGGTTTTGTAGTTGTGGATATGGAAAGAAGGGTGTAGTGTTTACCGGATCGGTCTTACATCTCTTCAACGGTATACGTTAGCCCTGTATTTCCGCTCCGCAAAAGGGAAGGGACAGTGGGGACTATACCGTGAGGTACGCATGCGAGGATAGAAGTTTCAGAAAGATTTTGTTATGGTTACTCGCCTGTGTGGTGTTTAACTATCTCGTGTGGGTAAAGTGTATAACCTCTGCAGAGTGTACAAACTATTCGAATAGCCGTGTCCACGGTATTGGACATTGCTCGGGAATTACAGTCAAGGGTTAGACTTTGTTAAAAATGTGGTTGGGTTAAAAGAAGAAGTTGATGGAAGTACGGATTAGGATGTGGAAATGCTTTTACATAACTTCTGGAAAAGTTATTGTTAATTCTACTTGTTTTTTTACTGCTTTTGAATCTACCTATGTACTTGTTAAATGCTGTTTATCGCAAATTAACCTTTAAGCCATTCCATTGGAATAAGCCCGGCATGTAGCATATTAGGATGCATTACATGCATGGCTTGTTGAGTACCAATGTACTCACCCTCCATAATCACAATATCGTAAGATGAAGAAGCGCAAGCATATGAGGAGAAGAACGATGACCCGCTAACTAAGGGAAGGCTCATCGGTTACTGTGTAAACCGAGGCGCCACGAATAATTTTATAATTCCGCTGCTATTATTTATTTACTCTGAACTCAGCCCTGCGTGGCTTAATATTGTAAGACTGACCATAAGGTCTTAACAGTTTAATTTGAATTAAATACATTATCATTATTTTTCCATTTGTGTATGTGTGATGGTATTCATCTCTGTTGTATCTGTGAGCACCAGCGTGATCTGGGATCGTGTATCACACAAAGTGTTGAATTCAAATTCAAAAGTGACGAGAAGGTGGTATCGAGCCATACCGATCAGTAGGGATGACCCTTAGCTAGAATGGTTGTTGGGAGGTGAAAATTATTTTCTAAATCTAAAAGTGAACAAGAAAATAAAATTACTCCTGTCTCATCCCTTCTTCCTATTCACTCCTTTTTGCTGAAATCCTCGTGGTTACTTTGTTTTATAATTCCAAGAGCTGACGAGGATACCTTTTGGCAGATGAGGAGGATCCACACCTATGGAGAGCGCACTGGAGGATTCGCCGCTGAGCTATGGCGCTTGATGCAACTTCTTGGAGGCTTCGACAGACCACTCTATCAGGGGACCACTGTAGTGCGGGCAGGACTTGATATCGCCTGGGATGTCAAGATCACCGTATATGCTCGGGAGAGGACGAGGGCGAGCCGTCCTATCTACATCACCGCCAGGAGGACTACATTTGAGGCCGGGATCCAGGAGACGGCGCGTCTTGCGATGCGATAGATTGCCCGTACTTACTCCGCAGAGTTGGAGGGCACTGTTTTCCGTCACCATCCGCGTCGAGATAATCGCCATGACAGGATGGAGCTCTTGGAGGAGGACGCCACGATCACTCATCTGGCGAGGTATGTCATCGCTCAGGAAGAGGCCATGGACGAGACAGTCCAGGAGCTGCAGAGAGCCCGCGACGAGGTCACGGAGGCGAGAACTCAACTGCGGGAGGGCTTAGCTCACTCCATGCAGAGGATCCAGGAGCTGGAGATGGCTCTGTATGGACCTGAGCCTGAGCCAGTTTTAGAGCTGCACGATCCTGATCCGGAGGAGCAGAGCAGAGGCACCGGTCACGGCCGCCGCAGGCACAGAGCGGCGTGGCTGGGACCAGCAGAGTCGGTGGGTCGATCGACGAGCTTCTTGTAGGGCATCGTGACCGTTTGCCCCTATGCCGCCGCGCCGCAAGATACCCTTCGGAGGACCGCACCGGATGGTTCGATGTCCGAGAGTCTATTTTCTTTTAGAGTTGACTCAAATGTTGAGTCGGTCTTATTGAGTCTAGTTAGTGTGGTGTCGAGACTCGAGTGCTTGAGTCGTGTCTTTTGAGTCACCATTAGGTGTGAGTCGTTGTTGAGTCTTAATGTTTGATTACTCTCGTATGTGAGTGTCTGGTATGTGTTGCATGGCCTTTGGCACTTGCGAGCAACCATACCATTTTACTAAATTAATAAAGTTGCTGAATAATTTAAGTTACACCTGTTTCCCCTGTATAAGTTCCTTTACTTGCCTATGCTTCCTTCTTCTCTCTTAACCATGAAGTTTCCAACGGATGGTGAGGACTGTGATGTAACGCTGGTGCTAGCGGAAGTGGAGCTAACTGTGCAAGAGATCGTAACGAGGACCCAATTCCTCAACCGCCGCAAGTGGATCTGCAGAATTTGGGAGTTTTTCTCGCTGCTCAAACCCAGCTGATGAACACAATGATGCAGACAATGCAGCAGATATCCAATCAAGCTGCTGCAAACGTTCCACAAGGGGGTAACCATGGACCACACCCCTATTCAAGACTATCAGAGTTCATGAGGACACGTCCACCCACGTTCTCAGGCAATGCCAATCCGTTGGAGGCGGATGATTGGCTGAGAACTATCGAAAGGAAGTTACACATAACTCAATGTGTAGGACATGAGAGGGTACTATATGCCTCTCACCAACTAGAGGGAACCGCCGCTGAATGGTGGGAAAACTTTTGTGCTTCGCACGAGGATCCTCAGAGTATCACGTGGGAGGAGTTCATAACAGCCTTCCGTCAATACCATGTACCCGAGGGTATCATGGATCTTAAGAAAGAGGAATTTCGGAACCTCAAGCAGGGTGGCCAACCAGTGGCCGACTACTTGAACAAATTTACTCAATTGGCTCGATATGCGCCAGAAGATGTAACAACGGATAAGGCGAGCATACCCCGATTCATGAAGGTGAATCAACTGGCTTCAAGTAGGACTGATCACCCACACGTTCCCAGACTTTCAAGAGCTTGTCAATAAGGCGCTCATTCTTGAAGATAAGCGCAAATAAATAGGAGAGGACCGCAAGCGCCGGATGTCAGGCCAAGGGGGACGTCCGAATCAAATGAGGCTGAGAGTTAATCCTCAGCAATTTGCAAAATTCAAACCTCAACTGCCCAATCAGAGGACAGTTTCTTCGCCCGGATCTTCGAGTCAAGGCTTTAGGACACCAGTGCAGAGGAATAATGCACCGGGTTCCAATCAGCAAAATACAGAGAAGCGTTGCTACAGCTGCAATGAACTAGGACACTTTGCCAATCAGTGTCCAAAGAGAGGCAATATGACCCCAGTTCGCTTCAACATGGGGCCAACACCGACGAAGGCACCAAAGACAGTAGCAAACCGTGGAAACAATCAATCCATAGTGCACCGCCGACAATCGTCCGAGGCGCGTGAACTATGTCACAACCGCCAAGCTCAAGATGCCACGGACGTAATATGGGGTACGTTTTCAGTTAACTCAGTACCTGCCATAGTTTTATTTGATTCTGGTGCTTCACATTCATTCATCTCTCAAGACTTTGCTGTGGGGAATGGGTTGGAACTGAGAAAACTTAAGTGCACACTAGTAGTGCAATCACCTGGGTCGGAACTTCAATCTAACCTAGGATGTTTGGGAGTTAAGCTGGTCATAAACGAGGTAGAGTTTCTAGCAAATCTAATTGTGCTAGACACCCAAACCTTGGATGTAATCCTCGGAATGGACTGGCTCACCAAATATAAAGCGGTATTGGACTGTGGCCACAGAGTAGTGTCTGTAGAGAACCAAGATGGAGAAAAAGTGGAATTTCAAGCAACCACAGCCCGAAATGGAAAATTTATGGTCAATAGTATGAAGACCGTTAGTCTAGAAGAAGTGCCAGTGGTAAAAGACTTTCCGGATGTTTTTCCCGAAGATTTGCCAGGGATGCCACCAGATAGGGATGTTGAGTTCGGGATTGAGCTAGTGCCTGGTTCAGCACCTATTGCAAAGAGGCCTTATAGGATATCCACAGAAGAACTAGTGGAGATGAAGAAGCAGGTTGAAGAACTCATGGAAAAAGGTTTCATTAAACCTAGCTCATCGCCGTGGGGAGCACCAGTTCTGTTCGTTAAAAAGAAAGATGGAAGTTTTAGAATGTGTATAGACTATCGTGCACTAAATGAGGTGACGATAAAGAATAAATATCCTTTACCTAGGATAGACGATCTTTTGATCGCTTAAGAGGAGCGGAGTCTTCTAAGATAGACCTTCGATCCGGATACCACCGATTAAAAATACGAACCGAGGACATACCAAAGACAGCTTTCTCGTCAAGGTATGGGCATTATGAATTCACGGTCATGTCTTTTGGATTGACCAATGCCCTGACTTATTTCATGAATATGATGAACAAAGTATTCATGGAATACTTGGACAGTTTGTTGTCGTTTTCATTGATGACATACTAGTCTACTCGGGACGGAAGAAGAGCATGCGAACACTTAAGGATAGTTCTGGAAAAGCTAAGAGAAAACCAACTATATGCCAAATTCAGCAAATGTGACTTCTGGAAAAAGAAGGTAGAGTTCTTGGGTCATGTAATGACTGCCGAAGGAGTAGCTATCGACCAAGAAAGTGGAGGCGGTGTTACAGGAGCAACCAAAGTCGATTACCAGTTAGAAGTTTTCTTGGAATGGCGGGATATTACCGCCGGTTCATTGAAGGTTTTTCATCAATTACAAGACCTCTTACGCAGTTGTTGAAAAATGATAAAAAGTTTGTATGGACGCCAGAGTGCGAGAAGAGTTTCCAAGAACTGAAGAAGCGTCTAACTTCGGCACCTGTCTTGGTGTTGCCGAATGTTAAGGACGGCTTTGATATATACTGCGATGCTTCGCGTTAGGGACTTGGATGTGTTCTGATGCAGAACGGCAAAGTAGTGGCTTATGCGTCAAGGCAGTTAAGGCCACATGAGCAGAATTACCCAACTCACGACCTAGAGTTAGCTGTTGTAGTGCACGCCCTTAAAATATGGCGCCACTATCTCATCGGAAACCGATGTGAAATATATACTGACCACAAAAGTTTAAAGTATATATTCACTCAATCAGATCTTAACATGAGGCAAAGAAGATGGTTGGAGTTAATCAAGGATTATAACATCGGAATCCACTACCATCCAGGAAAAGCAAATGTGGTGGTGATGCTTTGAGTCGGAAAAGCCACTGACCTAAATGTGGTGGTTGCGAGAAAACCGAGTTGATTTGTGTAAGGAGCTTCATAAGCTAAGATTGGAGGTCGTACCTAGAGGATATATGGCTACCATGGAAGTAAAGCCGACCCTAGAAGAACATATTAGGGAAGGTCAAAGGATGATGATAAAATTCATAGGATCAAATCCAAGATGGACGAAGGCTTAGCCAAAGACTTTAGAGTAGATGAGCGAGGTACCTTGTGGATGAAAAATAGAATCTGCGTACCTCATAAACTGAATCAAGCAGTTGATACTTGAGGAAGCACACGATTCCAAGTACTCAATTCATCCAGAAGTGCAAAATGTACCAAGATCTCAAGGAAAGATTCGTGGCCAAACATGAAACGAGAAGTAGCCGAACATGTCGTATTGTGTGATATATGTCAAAGAGTAAAGGCAATGCATCGAGACCAGCAGGATTTGTAACCTCTAAAAGTACACGAGTGGAAGTGGGAGGAAATCGGTATGGATTTCATTACGGTTTACCGTAACTCGACAAGGTTTTGATTCGATATGGGTTATAGTTGATCGCCTAACCAAAGTAGCCCATTTTATACGGTGAAAACCACATACTCCGGAGATCGCCTAGCTGAGCTATATATGGCCAGAATTGTGTGCTTGCATGGTGTACCAAAGAAGATAGTGTCGGATCGAGGTACTCAATTTACCTCAAGATTTTGGAATAAGTTGCATACAACAATGGGCACCGCTTGAATTTCAAGACGCATACCATCCACGCATGATGGTCGGTGAAAGAGTAAATCAGATACTCGAGGATATGTTAAGGGCTTGCGCTCTGTCATATGTCACTTCATGGGACAAATGTCTGCCATACGCAGAATTTAGCTATAACAACAGTTACCAAGCCAGCCTAAAAATGTCTCCATTTGAAGCACTATATGGCCGTCCATGTCGAACACCGTTAAATTGGAATGAGACGGGTGAACGTCAAATATTTGGGCCCGACATTCTTATCGATGCTGAGAAAAAAATTGCCATGATTAGGGAAAGATCAAGATCGCATAATCAAGGCAAAAGAGTTCTGCCGACAACCGACGCCGCGAGTTAAGCTTTGAGCCAGAGGATTATGTATATCTCAGAGTCACACCGCTCAAAGGAGTCAAAAGGTTTCACACCAAAGGAAAACTTGCTCCAAGATACGTGGGTCCATTCAAGATCTTGAGCCGTAGAGGTGAAGTCGCATATCAGTTGGAGTTGCCCCAATCGTTGGCAGGAGTGCATGATGTGTTCCATGTATCTCAACTTAAGAAGTGCCTTGAGTGCAACAGAGCGGACACCGTCGAAGAGATAGAATTGCAGGAAGATCGACCTACAAGGAATACCCAATCAAGATCTTGGACACGGTGAACGAGAAACCAGAATAAAACAATTCGCCTGCGAGTTCAATGGAGCAATCACTCGAGAACGAAGCAACATGGGAGCGTGAAGAAGATCTCAAGAAGGAATTTCCCAACCTTCTCTTTAGTTAGATACGAATCTCGGGACGAGATTCATTAAGGAGGAGGTTTGTAACGTCCCAAAATTTACTTTTAATATATTTATGGCATTCTGAAATTATTAGAAATTTTGGGAATGTATTTGGAATTTTTGAAGTTAATTCGAACTTAAGCCGTATTGAGTTAATCTTATAAAATAAAGATTGTGTGTGTCACGTGCGCATAAAATTTAAAAATTTAGTTTAAAATAACGACATGGAAAAACAAGAATGTTCCTATCGAATATTTTCAAAAACTTGATATATAAATTAAGTTGTTGATTTTATAAACATCTGCACAAGTGTCTGTTTCACTAAAAGAATTTTTGGAAAATCTATATATCAAAAAATACGAAACCAACTTCGCTAGGGTTCAAATATTCCCTAGTAATTTAGAGTTTTTTTCCAAGATTTTTAGAGGCCTTTTGCTAATTTATCTCAATCGTGTTTGACCCAGCACTGTTCAAATTCGGAAATTCAACCGACAGGCACATAATGAGTCATTCAATCTATACGCATGATTTGCTCCTCCCAGTCGTTTCTTCTGCCTTTTCCTTTCCTTTCGCCATTACTACTCCCAAATCACCTCTTAATCTTTCCTTTACTGTCTGTTTTTCCTCCCCAACGTTTTGGTTGTGTTCCTCTTCACCCTCCATGACTCTGCCATTTTCTCCGGCTTGGGTATTTGCTGGCCGAACTCCGCTTAGTTGTCTCCTTTCACGCTCATCGATCTGCTTGTTGTTGCCGCGATTGTCTCGATCTCGCCTCTTCCTACACCGACGATCTGCGCTGCTTTGTCGCGCCGACGTCAGTACTCTCTCTTCTCCCTTTGCGTGCTTTAACTTTGCCGTCGGATGATTCCGCTGTGTGTATTTGTGCATGTATATGTGTGTATGCTTGCAGATAAGTCAGTTTGGATATATATGTTAGGTTTGTATATGTATATATTTTAGGTCGAATCATGAACGCTTATACATGTTCTAGTACATAGTCTTGTATACATGGATATAATAGGAATGTACGCATGTATATATGTAAGTATATGTTAGGATTTGTACTTGTGTTTACATATATATGTTAGTATGTATACGTATTTTTTAGGCGTTGATTCGATTTCTGCCGTCGCTGCGCCAACGAGCAACTACGATCACGTCTTGCCACCGCCGCCGCCGTCGTCATTGCCGCCACGTCGCCCGTTCGCGGTCCGCGTGCTCGCCGGCCGTCAAGCCTGCAGACCAACCTTGTATTTCTCTTTGTCTCTCGCGTAGTAAAGATAGCCACCGAGAAACGCATGAAGTATACTCTTATATATGATCAATAGTACCTTGCATGCTTCCACCGGTTTGTTATTTGTACATGAATCGTCCACAAATCGCGAAATTTGTCTTTTCGCTACAAATTCGTTTTAGCTCCAATCAACATGAGACAAATTTTGTAAATGAGAAAAATCAACACCTAGCTATGTTAATTTTACTGAAATTTTTCAAATAAATTTGTATTGTTAAAATATTCACGGAAAGTCCAAACCTACGATTTTGTAGCTCCTAAACTATACGTCCAAAAATGTCAAAATAAATTTTATAAACCTTAGAAAATGCTAATTTAATTATCTGGAAGTTTTCATAATGTTATGAATTAGTTTGATTTATGGAGTTTCGAATGTGTGTTTGTACGTTGTTTTGCGTATTCATTTGGTTCTTATCTGCATTGCAGCGAGACGTCGAGTGTGTGAGGACGCGGATTTCAAGGATCAAGCTCGGACCAAGGCTTAGACCAAGACTCGCTGCTTTACGAAGGCAAGTTATGCTTTGACCATCTTGCTCCTAATGTTTTTAAATATTATGTTGATTTAAATTATGCATGCTAATTAAATTATAAAAGCTTTAAAATAATTTGGGTTTAGTTAAATCACCACTTGTTATCGATTCCTTGTTCCTGGTATTTGTATGCCATAAATTCATTGTCACCCTAAGATGGGAACTATTAAATTGGTCAATACTAGTCACCAACGGAAATGGTTAGAACGAAGTAGGTATGCTTAGCCAAGCGATGCGCTTCATTGACACTGTTTCACGGAACGATGAAATATTGAATAATGAACTATGAAAACATTTTGAGAATGTGACACGTGTGTTGATGTTATTGATGGCACGGTGCACGGTAACCAACTGTGGTGGTAAAATAATTTAGGCGTGGCAAGTGGCAAGTGATTAATGGAGGGCGGATGTGGCACATGGGAATGATGTTGTTGAATTTGGTTTTGTGAACTTTGGGTAGTCTTGCCACGGTCAACCTAAGGACTTAACCTTGCAAGCCTTCGAACTGGGCCTAACATACAACCACATGTCCGTATGGGATGGACCAAGTTGAGTATGATTCAAGTCTTAGCATGTGAGACCTCAGGTGGGTTTTGTAGTTGTGGATATGGAAAGAAGGGTGTAGTGTTTACCGGATCGGTCTTACATCTCTTCAACGGTATACGTTAGCCCTGTATTTCCGCTCCGCAAAAGGGAAGGGACAGTGGGGACTATACCGTGAGGTACGCATGCGAGGATAGAAGTTTCAGAAAGATTTTGTTATGGTTACTCGCCTGTGTGGTGTTTAACTATCTCGTGTGGGTAAAGTGTATAACCTCTGCAGAGTGTACAAACTATTCGAATAGCCGTGTCCACGGTATTGGACATTGCTCGGGAATTACAGTCAAGGGTTAGACTTTGTTAAAAATGTGGTTGGGTTAAAAGAAGAAGTTGATGGAAGTACGGATTAGGATGTGGAAATGCTTTTACATAACTTCTGGAAAAGTTATTGTTAATTCTACTTGTTTTTTTACTGCTTTTGAATCTACCTATGTACTTGTTAAATGCTGTTTATCGCAAATTAACCTTTAAGCCATTCCATTGGAATAAGCCTGGCATGTAGCATATTAGGTGCATTCTGTGCATGGCTTGTTGAGTACCAATGTACTCACCCTCCATAATCACAATATCGAAGATGAAGAACCGCAAGCATATGAGGAGAAGAACGATGACCCGGCTAACTAAGGGAAGGCCGATCGGTTGCTTGTGGTAAACCGAGGCGCCACGAATAATTTTATAATTCATTGCTATTATTTATTTACTCAACTCGACCTGCGTGGCTTAATATTGTAAGATGACCATAAGGTCTTAACAGTTTAATTTGAATTAAATACATTATCATTATTTTTTCCGCTGTGTATGTGTGATGGTATTCATCTCTGTTGTATCTGTGAGCACCAGCGTGATCCTGGACTGGTGTATCACACAAAGTGTTCGGAATTCAAATTCCGGGTGCGACACGCAGGTGGCAATGGGTGAAGTGCATGAAGGTATTTGCGGATCTCACCAATCGGCTCATAAGATGAAATGGATGCTTAGGCGAACGGGGTATTTTTGGCCGACAATGTTAGAGGATTGTTTAGGTATTACAAAGGATGTCAGACTTGTTAAAAGTTTTGAAATGTACAACTAGCACCGTCATCGGCTTTACACCCGATTATCAAGCCATGGCCGTTCAGAGGATGGGGGATAGATGTAATCGGCCAAATATTTCCCGCTTCAAGTAAATGATACAAGTTTATTTTGGCCGCAACCGATTATTTCTCTAAGTGGGTTGAAGCTATACCGCTTAAAAAGGTCACTAGTGTGGAAGCGATTGGGTTTGTTAATGAACACATTGTCCATCAGTTTGGAATACCACAAACAATCACGACCGATCAAGGTACAATGTTTATGTCTAATGAGTTTCAAAATTACGCGAAGAGCCTGGAGATCAAATTGTTGAATTCATCCCCATATTATGCTTAGGCTAATGGTCAAGCCGAGTCGTCTAACAAAACGTTGATCAAGCTGATCAAAACAAAAATCGATGAAAAACCAAGGAATTAGCACTCAATGCTATCGGAGTCCCTTTGGGCGTATCGGCTAGCTTATCACGGAGCAACTAAGCTTTCGTCTTATCAGTTGGTATATGGCCAAGAAGCCGTTTTGCCCGTATAGATTAACATCGATTCTATACGAATAGCCAGGCAAAATGGTTTGTCGGCTCAAGATTACAATGATTCAATGATGGATAACATAAATGAATTAGCAGAATTACGTTTGTCTACATTGGATCGGCTTAAGAAGAATAAGGTTAGAGTTGCAAGGGCATACAATAAAAAGGTGGTGCCTAAGTCTTTTGATGAAGCCGATTTAGTTTGGAAAACGATACCGCCTATTGGTTCTAAAGATAACCGATTTGGAAAATGGTCGCCTACGTGGGAAGGACCGTATAAAGTTAATCGGCTATTCGATGGAAATTCATACATACTTGAGACGTTAGAAGGATATGTTTTGCCTAAAGCGATTAACGGGAACTACTTGAAAAAATATTGTCCTAGCATTTGGGTTGAAGCTTAGCCGACTAGAAAAGAAAATCGCTCAAAAGACCGAGTTAACTCGATGCTGTTAATCGGCTAGAAAGAAAGCAAAATATATAAACAAAGCCAAACATAAATTGGTTAAACAGCCGATTATAAAACATCAGAGTTACAAAAGAAGTGTTTCAAGACATCCAACAAAGTTTTGCATCTCAAGGAAAAGTTAGTATTGAATGCTAGATCCTGGGAGAGTTGCTCCCAAAGCCGATAAAGCACCCACAGCCTTGGCGATTACACATTGAACTTCATCAATAATGTGATCGTCTTCTTTGGCACTCTCTGGCACCGGCACCACTTTGGCCATCTACTTCTTTACTCCGACCACGACCATAGCAATGCCAAGCTTCTGATCTTTGATGGCCGATGAAGTTTTCTCAAGGGTTTGTTGGCCTTCTAGAATCTGCTTCTCTGTCTTGGCCAACTCTTCCAAGAGGAACTTCTTGGTAGTCTCAAGCTTGGAGATGGATTCCTTGGTGGCGTTGAGCAGCTCGATGTCGGCATCAAACATCTGTTTCTTGGCCTTGGCGTCAGCGACCAGCTCATTCAAAAGTTTCTAATCGGCTTCTTGAGCTTCGCGTTGTGCCATCCTTGCCTGAGATGCCTCCACTTCAGATTTTCTATCGTCTAAGTGGCAGACGTTGAGGAGAACTTCCATTGCTTCTGGGGGCAGGTCGGCTTCAATGGCCACCATGGCATCTCTGATCTGCTGGTTGTTGGCCAAAATCTTCGATTGTGGCTTCATTACCAGATCAAAAAGTTTGTTAAGCCTTTCTTGCATTCCTGGCGCTGAAGTCACCGCAGTCGATGCTTCCTTTGACACTTCAAGAATCTTTCTAATCTCTGCATCGTAGTCGTATGTGGCCATAATTTCAGGATCATCGATATCGGCCAAGGAAAAACCCAATAAATTTGTTGGGTTGGAGAATTCTGGCAAGTCAGTGGTTGGAGCCGTTAGCGTTGGTTGAGGAGGAGTCAAGGCTGCTGAAGAAATCCCAGGAAGATTCGCTAGGATTTTCGCGACCTCCACCATCGGCGTCGGCTGAAGAAAGCAAAAGTTTAGGCCAAATATTTTGAGGCAAGAATCGTTAAATCAAAAGTATGCTGCTTACCTCTGAAGTAGCCAACACGTGCGGTGAACTCTCGCCACTCTGCTCCTGGGGCTTTGATCCCCTTTTCGCCGGAGCTTTGGTATACTTGGTTTTCTTCTTTTATGAAGTTATGATCGGCTAAGAATTAGTTGCAAAAGAGATATGAAGAAATGGAAGTCGATCATGGTACACTTACTTGGTTGTTTTTTCTCAATGTCTGATAGTGACGGACTTTGGGTACCCAAGGTACCCGAGGTGTACCCAGCAAGGCCAGTCGATTGGTGTGGCCTTTTACCTCCTTGGCCACTACCCGATTGGACAGCAGCGGGTTTCTTGCCAGCGGCCTTGGCCTGTGAAGCAAACAAAGATTGGTCGATAAAATGTCTTAAGAAAAATAAAGACAAAAAAGGAGATATTGATTAAAGCCGATACCTCGATCGTTATTTCTAAACTTGTGTCAGTGTAACCCGCTGAACTAGCTTCACTGCCAGAATCGTTGTTAGACACTAAAGATGGCTCTAGCAGGTCTGGGAAGAATTCCTTGATTATGAGTGACGGAGTTTTTTCCATATATATTGACTCTACAATAGCTGACCACCATGATGTGAAGCCTCTTGCCCGGCGAGCATTCAGGAAGAAGTGAGGAAGACTGTGAAGCTGAAGTTCATCGGATATTTCCAAAACCAGCTCGACTGAGGTAGCATTACGGACTCGAGCCCTGGGCTGTAGCCGATCAAGAAGTGGTAGGCTTGGAATCACCTGACCAAAACCTAGCTGTTTTACATAGATTGAAGGATGGTAAAACTCGTATGATGGTTGGAATATCCGATTCCTAGTGTAAAGGTCGGCGTGAAAAACACATGGAGAGATGAAGAGTTTATACAAATCCAAAGTCTCCCTAGGCATCAAAGAGTTGTCGGCTTCCAAATGCAAGAAGGAAGGCCAAGGGAAATCGGCTGTGGCACCGTAACTAAAGAAGTCCTGTTGCTTGAAGTCTTCAGTGTCTAATTGCAGGAAAAATGATAAAAATTTTCTACAGCCGATATGTGTGATTCTTGTCTCATTACTGGAGCACATCATAAATCTCTCACAAAAGGATCGACATTCTCTTAACTGAAAAGGTGCTCCTTCTGGAATATCTTCTCCTGGAAAAGGAGTCCCGTCGGCTAAATTCAAATTAAAGGGACGGCTGAATAGGTAGTACAACCATATCTGCACAAACCACATCGGACCGCCCACATTACCAACAGTGAAATTTTCAAAACCAGTAAAAAGCCAACTCCTTATTACGTATAACATCTGATACAGCACCGAGAAAAGTTTTTCCTAATGCTAGCCGACGACCTTCAACAAGCTGTTCTGCTATGGCTTTGTAGACTTGGGTCGGCCCAAGGGATGCCCCACAGAATAAAAAGCGATCTAGCCAAAGGTTTAGGAAAGTAGCATGTTCTTCATCCGATACCGGCCCATTAACCTTATTATTGTTTCCAATGTATTTGGCCCACCCTTCACCTTTAGATCTGATAAGTTTATACTTGGGCTTGCCACTAAAAGCCGACACTTGTTCACCATTTGGCCAAAGGCAGCACAGTTGGGATACATCCAAAAGAGTTGGGCCGATGGCACCGGTGCGAAACAAAAAGGCATTGAAGCAATCTGACCAAAAATAACAAGCCGTTGCCACTAGGGGCTCATTGGCTTCTCGATTGGCTAAGGAAAGGGGGATGCATTCGGTTATACCCATCTTTTCCCATTCACCCCTCTTTTGGGTTGACACTCTAATAAACCAATTCCTCCACCCCTTAAGAGCTGTCGACCAAGCTCTGAAACTTTTATTCCAACCTTATATATTATGACCAAAAGCCGACAATGGAAGACAAGGAATTTCTTGATTTGTGACGGTATTGACATCTAGATTTCCTAAAGGACCCAAGAAGTATTGATCATTGCTATGTGGGATCGGGATGAGTACCTAACTCGGGTCCATTGAAGCCGATCTAGAAAGGTGATTGAGCTAAGAGATTGCTTCAAAGGTTTGTCAAACGAAGAACTTAAGCCGATTGCAGATGGTTCGGGCTCGTGGAGAATGACCGTGTGGGGGCCTCATTTTATAGCACGGTGAAAATTTTAAGTGGCAGGAAATGGATCTCAAAAGACACGAGTAGTTAAAACGCATTACGCGCATGTTAGAAAATTACGGCGCAATTAAAGCAGCAGTTACTGTATGAAGCTTAGCAGTTAGCCGATGGAGAAAAGCCGATAGTTGCAATTTTTGAAAAGATAACAAGTCATCTTTCAAAAATAGGGGGCATATGTTTGCACCAAAATTTGGCAGGTATGGTCAAAATCGGCAAGAGAAAGTCAACATGCAGTAACTAACAGACGATTTGGAAAGATTTGAAGACATTTGGTAACAGTAAAAATCTTTAAAGGAAAAACCATGCGGATTAAGGCCGATACGGATCAGGCTTTGTAACATATAGTAAAAGGACACGATCGGCCGACGGGTATAAAAGGAGGACAAGGGCGAGCCACACAATATATCAATCACAATCAAACACACTAGTTTACATTACTTTTTCCTATCGACTAGGTGTAGTTCTTGTAATTTAGTCTTTGTAATTCGGGTTTGATAAATAAAGCTGCGCATCGCCGATTGTTGATCTTCTTCAAATTACGCCCCAGGTTCAATTTATTCTGATATTGTTGTGCATCGCCTTCTTTAAAATCGATCTACCTTTATCCTCTTATTAGCCTTAATCGGCTAATTAGACTTATCTATTTTATATTGGTTTAATCGGCTTTGAGCTAATTGAATCTAAGCCGATTGATCTTTACGATCGGCTTTGTGTGAATTTTATACCTTTACCTTGTCGATTATAGGTCGATTTGACTGGCACGCTCTGAACCAGGTGTTCGTCTGGTGTGCTGTTATCAGAAACCCTACTTCAAGTTTTTGGCATCAACAGGATTATTACATGAGTACTTTTGATAGGTTCTGTCCGATTTGATCATAGTATGTTTGGGAGTTGGCATGCTTTGCAAGGAGCCACTACCAACTATTGGATTGAAAAGGAGTTTTTCGAATCCATGTCCAAACGTACATGAACCTGCAGGGTTACACACTTAATGGGCTGGGACACATTAATTTGGATTGGATCCGTAATTAATGGACCTCATGGGCTTAGCACACTGATGAGCCCTGGTTTAGGATTTCATCTCGTTGCTATATAAGGAGTGGAGGAGGGTGGGCGCAGGGTGTGCTTTTTCTACGGTCTAGAAGTGTTTCACCCGAAAACCTAGCCTCCTCCTCTCGCTGCCCCTGCCGAGCGACCAGGTGCTTGCACACAGACGCACGGCGTTCCATCCCCGGACGTGTGGACTACTGCGGTGATGCTGCTGTGACTGCGGCGTGGGGGGACGATCCACGGCAAGGCGAGGACGATCCACTCCATCGACGCAACGACTACGGCGAGGATGATCCACTACATCGACGCACGAAGGATTCTACAACAGCGTATCTAGTGGTAATCTAATCTATGATCCCCTTCTTGCAAGTAGCTTTCTGGTTTTGTGGTAATTTTTTTTATTTTGTGCTAGCGTAGCATACCGCGTTCCTCTTCAGCAAATGCTAAGGCAAGGAACATCCTCATACAGGGTCTTATCCGCAGTGAATATGATAGGATTTCTCACCTCCGTTCTGCTCACCAGATTTGCGTGACCCTCACTGCTTGTCATGAGGGCACTACTCAAATCAAGACGGTGAGACAGGACCAATTCAAGCGTGATTACAACAAGTTTGAATAATACGCTGGTGAGAGTCTTAATGAGTGTTTCAGTCATTTTACTAAGATTTTGAGCGATCTCCGAGTAGTTGGTTGCATATACTCTGACTCGGATAATGTAACATCCCAAAATTCTCCTAAATATTATCTTAACGTGATTTGTGCCTTTTGTAATTTTCTGGAATTTATTGGATTTTTTCTAGAATTTATTTGATTTAATTTCAAAATTATGTATATTGACCGTTTGTGAAAATTAATTAAATGTAGTAAAGTTTAATAGAAAGTTTTGTCAAAAATAATTTATTTAAGTCAGAAATATGTCAAAGTATTTTTGAGAATTTTCTTGGATTTTTCCTGATAATTTTATTGCCTAAATCAAATTAAATGAATTTATGTGATTATTTTAAATCAAAATTCCTTTTTAAAATTGATGAACAGTAAAGGGCCAAGCCTATTTACTGTGCGCTCTTGGCCCAAGTCCGCGCGGCCCATTTAGCCCATCCGCCTAAAACCTTAGATCGTGTCCTTTGGATCATGATCGAACGGAGGAGTTTCATCGAGAAACCCTAGTCTTTCTGGCCGGTGGATCGAGTTCGAGTTAGCGGCCGCGATTGCGCCACGTCTCCGGCAATAACGTGCGGATCGTGCCGCGTGTGTGGCAGGATGTATCGACGTTGCGCGCCGCCTCTCTGCTCGGACCCGATTTCCACCGCGATGTAGGCTTGAGTCCGTGTAGAGGCACGAATCCCCGCGCTATAAAAGCTGTGCCCGCTTGTCGAGGTTGCCCTTTGAGCGCTTCATCTTTTGGCCCAAGCATCGTCGCCGGAGACCGTGAGGCTCAAGCTCACGAGGTCGTCGGAGTTTGTGTGGGCGCCGTCGCGTTTTCCGTCAAGAACGTCGCCGTCGAGGAGTCTCCGCTGAAGTCAGGCCTGGATTCGCAGTCACCGCATCGAGCAGCACCGGATCCGGTCAGTTTCGCGCCAAGGAGCTCACCGGAACGCCGGTTCCATCGTCGTCTTCCTCGTGTCCGGTGATTTCGTGCCAGCGACCTCGCCGTCGCACTGCTCGTTAGATCGTGGCGATTCGATTTGCGGTGAACGCGCCCGATTAAACCACGTAATTGCCGTCGTTGCCAGCATCTGGGATTGTCTGATTTTCCACGGGCGGTTCTGATCTTGCCACGCGTCGGCAATCGGGCGCGCATTGTGGCGGCGCGTGAGCGATCGATCCGCGACCGCGTGTCGGCGACGGTGCCGAAGAGACGTGGACCAGGTCCAAAGTGGACCAGATCCAAACCGTGGACCGGGTCTGTGGACCATGGTGACGTGGTGGCTCGTGATTGGTCCGGTGGCGGTGACATCACGATGATGCAATAAATCAGGTTTTTCAGTATAAAAATAAATCGAGAAATTCTGAATTTCCAATTTCTGTATTTTCAGTATTTATTCAAACTTCAAAAAGCTATATCTTTTGAATCTTAACTCGGATTTGAGTGATTCAAATTTCTAAAAATTTGTAAAATTAAGATCTATTTAATGGTGAATTTTAATTGGTTTTGGAGTTCATTTGCTCTCTACTTTGGTATTTATTTGCTTTTCTCCTTTGGTACGCGTAGACGTTGAATTGTGCGATGCTTCGGAGGAAGATTCAACAACTCAAGATCAAGGTCCAGAACAAGAATAAGTGCTTTTATAAGGCAAGTTGTGCTTTGATCATGTTGAACCCATGTTTATAAAATTGCTATATTTGTTTTACCCTATTGTATATTATTACAAGTATACAATTGTTTCAAATTAAATTAGGACTTAGCTAATATACCAGATTGATTTATATCCTACCTTGTTATTTGTATGCCATGATCTATTGTCACCCTAGATTGGTTCAATATAGTTGGTTAGTAATTATAATCAACATGGGATGGTTAGTCCGTATTAGTTGCTTAGCCATGCCACGTCATCATATGTACATGAATCATCAATGATTAATCTTGACTAATGGAATATGGAACAATGACGTGAACTTGTGTGTCATGTGGGATCATACGATGAGATTGAGTTGTTGTGGCGAGTCATGTCATGCAACGATGTTGAATTGTTGATAGCACGTGGTGCTTGGTAATCAACTTGGGTGATAATCACTTAGATTGGGGCAAGTGACAAGGGGCGAGGATGCCAAGGTGGGCCTGACGGGCATAGGGTATGTGGATGTCTTGCCTTGATCACTCTAAGGACTTAACCTTGCAAGCCTTTGACCTGAGTCAATCATGCAACCACATGTCTGGTATGTGCCAGCTTAGCTGATTAATTTGCAATGTCTTAATTTTGTTACTATCTTGGTCGGTGTGAGTTCCCGAGTTATGGAGTAATTCACATGGCGCAAGAGGGGGGCCCTGGTTGTGGTTTTCAGACCCACCAGTGTTGAAACCTTAGCGGGTAGTATTGGATTAAGCCAGAGCATTGTAAAGGCTTTGTCATGATCTCTCCGCCGACACATCAAAGGAAGTGTGTTAACCCGGAAGGTACCAAGAGACGATCATGTCATGAGGGTAAAGTGCATAACCTCTGCAGAGTGTAAACCTATTCGAATAGCCGTGCTCGCGGTATCGAGCAATGCTCGGGAATTACAGTTAAGGGTTAGTTTAATTAAATGGACAACTTGGTTGGGATGGCAGGATTGCCATATGGAAGATGGAATTTGATTTAGGATTGGAAAACTTGGTTTACTTGAGAAATGCTGAACCTATCTATTACTGATATTTGTTTTACAGTCTTTGCAATCTATTTATAGTATTTATTCATAAATGCTGCTTTGTTGCAAAATAGCCATGATAGCCTATCCTTTGAAATAAGCCTTGCATATAGCTATGTTAGAATTGCATTCTGTGCGCAACTTGTTGAGTGCTTTAAGTACTCACCCTTGCCAACAATAACTTCACCAGTTGAAGAGTCTACATCAATGCTGGAGGAAAGATTCCTGGAGGAGACGAATGTTTAGGGCGCAAGCCTTGTCAGTTGCCTATGGTATACTGAGGGGTTGTCTACGTTTTCATTCCGCTGCAGTTTAATATGTCATTCAGTCTTGCAAGGCATAGTCATGTAAGTTGACCATAAAGTCATTCAACTATTAGTATATAATATATGATGTCTTTCATAATGTTTCCGCTATGTATGATTGTGATATTTATCGATGTTGAGCTTGTGTGCCTTTGGCGTGATCTGGACTAGTGCGGTATATACAGAGGGTCGGATTTGCATATTCGGTCCCGAGCGAAGTGGTATCGAGCCAGGTTGGTGTAGGCCTTGACCCTAGATAGTCCAGTCGTCTCTATAGGAACTTCAAAATTATTTTCTAAAGAAAAGAATTAACTTGGAAGAATAATATGTTCTTGACTTATCTTATTCTGCTATTCCTTTCCTCGTCAGAATTTTTCTCTTTTCCCTGCTGAATTTCTTTCTCTCTCCCTTGCTGGATCGAGTTAAAAACCTTATCTGAGCTGTCTTGGTAGTTGACGTGCCACACCTTAGAGAAAGCATCAAGTGCTTGCTGTCAACGCTGGAAATCATGAAGGAGGGAATTATCGAGCTCAAGGAAGGGGTAGATCTATGAAGTGTTCCAAAAGCTAGAAGATCTATGCTTCGAGTAGCCAGTTGGGACTCATGTGTGGGAGTCGCGTCTACTTAAAATAGAAGTGTTACCCCCGTAGGCGGTAGTTTTGTGTGTATAGGTTGAATTGGTTCTTCCTTGATTGCTGAGTGTGCAGTATGTGTTGCAGAGCTTTTAGGCTTATATAAGCAACCATACCAAGTTATTAATATTGTTTGCTTTAGTTATTGGGTTAAACCTATCTCCCCTGCTTTAGTATCCCTGCTTCTTACCTATGCTATTTCCCTCTTCCCTAACCCAGTGAAGCAATCAAGCAGATAGTTCTGATTCGTGGAAACAACATAATCAGTGGCAGTAAAAATGAATCCAAGGAGAATCTCAATAATGGATTAGTTCTTCAACCGTCAGTACAGATGGATATGCAGAGTTTCAGAGAGTTCTTGACTGTTCAAACTCAGTTGATGCATGCAATGATGAAGCAAACGCAGATTATGACCGATCAAGCCAATGTCAATAGAGTGTCCCAAGCTGTCACCAATGAATTCCATTCCTACTCAAGGTTATCGAAATTCATAAGGACTCGTCCGCCGGTGTTTTCAGGAAATGTGTTACCTTCGGAAGCGGACGATTGGCTCGAGACCATTGAGAGGAAGCTGCTCATTGCTCAGTGTGAAGGCGATGAGAAAGTCCTGTATGCTTCTTATCAGTTACAAGGAATCGCTGCTGAATGGTGGAAGAAATATTGTGCTGTTCATGAAGCCCCGCAGAATATCAATTGGAATGAATTTGTTGTTGCTTTTCGTAATCTCTTTGCCTCACCTGGAGACAGTATGGTCACGGTAAATACGGAGCAGAATACTATCCCTGCACCTTGTGCGACATCTAAGCGTTGCTCTCTAAAGTGCTGTCAACCAGACAAGTCAGAAGATCGTGCATGCATTCGTTGTGGAGAAATAGGACATACCGCTGACGAGCATGCGATTAGTTGCTCCAGCTGTGAAGGAAGCCATTCTCGTGGAGAGTGTCCTATGAGTGACATCACATGTTACCTTTGTGAAGGCCGAGATCATGGTCCAGCTCAATGTCCCTTGGATCAAATAGTTATTGCTGTAACCCAGCATCAGCAAAAGAATCTTCGAGCCGTAGTTGTTCAAGAATCGTCAAGAAGAGGCGGAACGTCAGCTGCAAAAGTGGTGCCGCTCGAAGAGCTAAGGACACAATACCTTAATCCTGTTGGCCCTCATCAAGAAAGTAGTAATTGGCAATCACCAACAGCATGTTTCCTGTGGATGAAGAAGGTCATTGGGCTAGTGAATGCCCTACGAGGTAACCAGCTCTGACACAACAAGAGGACAACAATGTATATGTAGCTGCACAACAGCGAACACGGGTGTGTTACAACTGCCACAAGGAAGGCCATTATGCTAATCGATGCCCACAGAGAAGACAACCATTGTTTACGGCCATGGATGTTCCAGAAGTTACCTCAGTCAAGTTCACGACGCCAAGAGTGAGCAGTAAAGTCGCAAGAGAAGTTTGTACGGAGAATCAGTTGAAGAAGAGGCGTTGGAATGAAGACACTGCCTTAGTCGACGCATGCTCAAGGAAGAGAGGTGGACCTAAGCTTTGTTACACCTGCAACAAGCCTGGGCATTTTGCTAACAATTGCCCTCATAAGGAAGTGATCGCACCAGTGTAAGTCAATCTCAATTCTGTTCCAGTCAAAAACTTCAGCGCCAATGCCAATCGAGGAAGTTTAGATCGATGATTTTGTCCTATGCAAGTGTCATACCCTCGTTTGTAAAAAAAAAGTGACTAGTGATGAATTCCATGTAAAGATTTTCTTGCCTAAATAAATAAAGTAAAGATGGTTGAGAGGATGATACGTGAAGTGTTGGAATAAAAGCATTAATGATAAAGGATGTTTCTGAGTATTCACCTATGTTGACGGTTCACCTGAAGATGTTGCGTGTGCAATGATGATCAGTTCAGTGGTGTTTGCAAAGCTTGTCAGCCCGAGGAATTATCATTGACAGAAAGTACACTATTGCTTGATCTAACTTAGAATGTGATGGAGTTAAGTTGGAGAAACGTTTGTAGTAGGCGATACTGGATATAAGACCCGAGATGCTACTCCTGAAATGAATTGGTCGTCCAGACATAAGGCTGTCCTGGAGTTTGGTCAAAGAATTGTGTCAGCTAAAAGCCCTGAAAGTGGGAAAATGGAATTTCGAACGACTACGGTTCGTATGGGTCAGCGAAAGGTCAATAGCATGGAAGTTGTCATCTTGGAAGATGTGCTAGTGGTAAGAGAGTATCCAGATATGTTCCTGAGAATCTACTTGGTGTGCCAACAGATCGAGAGATCAAGTTTGTTAGTGAGTCAGTGCCTGATACAGCACCAAAAGTGAAGAAACCTCATCAAATGCCTATTGATGAGCTAGTTGAGATGAAGAAGCAGATCGAAGAGTCGTAGAAGAATGCTTCGCTAGAGCCAGTTGTCACCATAGGGAGTGCCTGTTATGAAGATGGGAGCTTAAGGATGTGTATCGGCCGCCGAGCATTTAATGAAGTGATGATTAAAAGGGTAAGTATTCGTTGCCCAGGATCGTAATTTGTTCGATCAGTCAAAAAGGAGCTGGAGTGTCCTCAAGAATAGATCTTCGATCGAGTTATCATCAGTTAAGAATTCGTGCAGAGAATGTTCTTAGGCCAGAGTTTTTCTATGCAATATAGACAGTATGAGTTACAGTTGTGTCTGCTAGAATGATCATGCCATTACAGAATTTATGAACATGACGAATGGAGTTCCATGGGAGAATTTGGTCAAGCTATTATGATATTTGGATAGGATGTCTTTGTTTACTTCAAGTCAAAAGGAAAGTATGCAGAACAATTGAGATTAGTTTTGGAAGGGTTGCTAGACCAATGGATGTATGCTAAGTTTAGCAAATGTGACTTTTGGAAGGAGAAAGTTGAATTTCTTTCCATGAGATGACTGCTAAAGGAGATACCGTGGATCCAACCATAAGCGATGTTACAGGAAAGAAATCGAGACCGCTTAGGCAATTAGGAGAAGAAGTTTGCATGGACGCCGCAGTGCGAAAAGAGTTTTCTATGATTGAGGAAACGTTTGACGACAGCACCTGTCTTAGTGTTGCCAGATGTGCAAACGCAGTTTGGATATATACTATGATGACTCAAGACAAAATCTTGGTTGTGTGTTAATGCAGAAAGGCAAGGTTGTGGCCTATGCGTCACGACAGTTGAGGCCACCTAAAGAGAACTATGCTACGCATGAATTGGAAATTGCTACCGTAGTGCATGCTTTGAAGTTATTGCGTCATTATATTGCTGGAGATATGTACAGACCATAAGAGTTCGAAGTACAGACCGGAATATGGAACGAAAAGGATGGTTGGAGTTGATTAAGTATTATAAGGCTGGGATCTGTATCATCCTGGTGAGGCTAATGTGGTGTCCGATGTCTTAAGTCGTAAAGGCTATAGTGCCAACACACTAATATCAAGTGATCAATCAAAATTGTGCAAGGTGTTTCAAAAGTTGAAATTAGAAGTGGTTTACTTCCCAAGGATTTATAGCTGCTTTGGAAGTTAAGACAAGGCTTGAAGATCAGATCAAAGTGGGTCAGAAGGATGAAGGTTTAACTGAGGATTTTACCGTGGATGACCGAGGAACCACACAGTTTAAAGGTCAAAGCTATGTATCGAATAAGGAAGAGCTTAAGCAGTTGATTTTGGAAGAAGCTCATGATTCTAAGTATTTAATCCATCCAGAAAAGTGCTAAGATATATCAAGGTCTCAAGGAAAGGTTTTGGTAGCCTAAGATGAAGCGTGAAGTTGCTGAAAGTACCGCTTTGTGTGACGTATGCTAGAGAATCAAAGCAGTGCATCAGAGATAAGCAAGTTTGTTACAACCGGTGCAGAGCTCTGAGTGGAAGTAAGAGGCAAATCAGTAATAAGATACCTAGCGTTGAGAATGGCCGAGAAGCCAGAAGTGATATGTTGAGAGCTTGTGCATTAGCTTATGCTACATCTTGGGATAAATGTTCGCCGAGGCCAAATTCCATTACAATAATAGTTATCAAACTAGCTGGCAGATGTCACCATTGAGGCGTTGTATGGACGTGCCTGTCGTACTCCGTTGAATTGGAATGAGACAGGAGATCGTATGGTATTGGACCTGATATTCTCAAGGAAGCTGAAGAGTGAGTTGCTATGATTAGAGAGAGGTCGAAGGTAGCTCAATTAAGGAAAAAGAGCTACGCTGATGACCGTCGTCAAGATTTGAGGTTCGAGCCAGAAAATTTTGTGTATCTCAGAGTTCGCCCTCTGAAAAGTGTCGAAAGGTTTCACGCTAAGGGGAAGCTTGCGTCAAGATGTGTTGGTCCGTTCAAAATTTTGAGCTGTCAAGGAGAGATTGCTTATCAGTTGGAGTTGCCGCAGTCAATGGCAGGAAGTGCATGATGTGTTCTATGTGTCATAGTTTAGGAAATGTCTCAAAGTACCAGCGGAGCAGATGCCATTAGAAGCAATTGAACTGCATGAGGATTTGAACTACAAGGAGCAGCCAGCCAGAATTTTGTATGTTATGGAGCGTAGGACTAGAAACAAGTCTATTCGCTTTTGTAGAGTTCAGTGGAGCAATCATTCTGAAAGTGAAGCAACCTGGGAGCGTGAAGAAGATTTGAAGTCAGAGTTTCCAAATCTATTCTTTAGTTAGCCCTGAATCTCGGGGTCGAGATTCTGTTAAGGGGGGGAGGTTTGTAACATCCCAAAATTCGCCTAAATATTATCTTAACGTGATTTGTGCCTTTTGTAATTTTTTGTAATTTTTTGGATTTTTTCTAGAATTTATTTGATTTAATTTCAAAATTATGTATATTGACCGTTTGTGAAAATTAATTAAATGTAGTCAAGTTTAATAGAAAGTTTTGTCAAAAATAATTTATTTAAGTCAGAAATATGTCAAAGTATTTTTGAGAATTTTCTTGGATTTTTCCTGATAATTTTATTGCCTAAAACAAATTAAATGAATTTATGGGATTATTTTAAATCAAAATTCCTTTTTAAAATTGATGAACAGTAAAGGGCCAAGCCTATTTACTGTGCGCTCTTGGCCCAAGTCCATGCGCCCATTTAGCCCATCCGCTTAAAACCTAGATCGTGTCCTTTGGATCATGATCGAGCGGAGGAGTTTCATCGAGAAACCCTAGTCTTTACGGCCGGTGGATCGAGTTCGAGTTAGCGGCGCGATTGCGCCACGTCTCCGGCGGTGAACGCGTCGGATCGTGCCACGTGTGTGGCGGGATGTATCGGCGTTGCGCCGTCGCCGCCTCTCTGCTCGACCCGATTTCGACGCCTTGTAGGCTTGAGTCCGTGTAGGGCACGAATCCCCGCGCTATAAAAGCTGTGCCCGCTTGTCGAGGTTGCTCTTTGAGCGCTTCATCTTTTGGCCCAAGCATCGTCGTCGGAGACCGTGAGGCTCAAGCTCGCGAGGTCGTCGGAGTTTGTGTGGGCGCCGTCGTGTTTTCCGTCAAGAACGTCGCCGTCGAGGAGTCTCCGCTGAAGTCAGGCCTGGATTCGCAGTCACCGCATCGAGCAGCACCGGATCCGGTCAGTTCCGCGCCAAGGACCTCACCGGATCCGGTCAGTTCCGCGCCAAGGACCTCACCGGAGTGCCAGTTCCATCGTCGTCTTCCTCGTGTCCGGTGATTTCATGCCAGCGACCTCGCCGTCGCACTGCTCGTTAGATCGTGGCCATTCGATTTGCGGTGAACGCGTCCGATTAAACCACGTAATTGCCGTCGTTGCCAGCATCTGGGATCGTCTGATTTTCCATGGGCGGTTCTGATCTTGCCACGCGTCGGCAATCGGGCGCGCATCGTGGCGGCGCCAGTAGCCCGATCGATCGCTGTGCCGGCGTGTCGACGGTGTCAAGAGACGTGGACCAGGTCCACGGTGGACCAGGTCCACGGTGGACTAGATCCAAACCGTGGCCGGGTCTGTGGACCGTGGTGACGTGGTGGCTCGTGATTGGTCCGGTGGCGGTGACGTCACGATGATGCAATAAATCAGGTTTTTCAGTATAAAAATAAATCGAGAAATTCTGAATTTCCAATTTCTGTATTTTCAGTATTTATTCAAACTTCAAAAGGCTATATCTTTTGCATCTTAACTCGGATTTGAGTGATTCAAATTTCTAAAAATTTGTAAAATTAAGATCTATTTAATGGTGAAGTTTAATTGGTTTTGGAGTTCATTTGATCTCTGTTTTGGTATTTATTTGTGAAGGACCGAGATGGCGAACAGAGGGGGGGTGAATGGTCGCAAATAAAAATTCCCCCAAAATACTCCAACAAAAACCTCGACAAGATCGCTCAAAAGGAATTGTGAAAAACCCGAAAAACTAGACAACTATGTGTACCCCAAGCTTGCATGGATAAGTACCATAAAATATGTGGGGATTTTTGAGTCACAATCCTGGTTGTCTAGTGTCCAAGATAAAGAGGAATCAATTCAAACTCTTGATTTTAGAAAGGACATCAATTCAAATCACAAGAGTCACTTTCAGAAAAGCAAAAGCAGAATTTCCAGAACTTGTCCTCAATTTGCACAGGAGGTTGGTGGGTTTCTGCAGCTCACAAAATTCTGAGCATTTTTCTCCCTATGAGCATCAGAGTCGTGAAGAACTCCACCAAATTTCTCCTCAAAAAGCCTTACAAAAAAAACAGGAGAAATCTAAGAACACAGTATGCTCAAGAACTTCGAGCAGAAAGTTTGGGGCTCGGTTTTCACCTCATGGCGCCCAAACGGTGCAACAAGTAAAGTCCAAAATTTTTATGCAGGTGTATATCAGAGTCCTGCACCTCCTCCAATAAGAATCACGCAAAAAGGATTTCTCTATATTTTTACAAAAATCAAACACTGACTGCTGCGCGAAGAACAAGTTCTGAACAAAGTTGGAACTTGAAAGAAAAGATATTTTATACTCAATCCAAGAGTGCAAAAGAGATGTAAAACCATATGAACACACTCAAAACATCCAATATCAGCAGCATTTAGAAGGAGGGGAGGCAAATCCAAATTACTTAAAAGTAAATTGCGGGAAAGTAAATGCTGAATTTAAATTGCGTAAAGTAAAGAAATAATGTAAATGCGCAAAATAAATTCAGAGGTGGATGGATAAAACTTTCATTTCTGGAAGGGGAGGTTACAAAGCCTCACATTCATGTGGGCAAAGCTCAAATGAGCATCAAAAACCTCAACACCTTCAAGGGAAGGAGGCTACCCCTCCACCCCTATTTATACTACTCTTGGGCCACCTACCACCCTTGGATGAGTCCCTCAACCCTAGAGCACTCATCTAAGGGCTAGGATTAACCCACACACACAGCCATGCAAGGGCTAACCCAAAACCCACACACATACCGGGTTTTCTTGCACGGTTTTCAAAGCATACTACCTAGACCCGCTAACCTATCAACTAGACCTCAATCCGACGGCCCTCATTGATCCACGCGGCATCTAGCTAGCATCAACTCCTTTCCTTGTCTTCTTGACTTGCCGGACTCCGTCTTGATCATCTTCCGCGATCTCCCAACCGTCTGGACCTCCGACGCTCCTCACCTAGTCCCGGTCATCCTTCGCCTCACCATGACCTAGCACCGTCGCCCTGCAACCATCAAAGACAAGAAAACTCCTCACATAGCAATGCCCACAAAGATGTGCAATAAACCATCCAACTCATCACTACCGCGTCCATACGACCGGTACTGCTACTCCTGACAGAGACAACTCAAATTGCTTCATTTTGAAAATCAATCCAAATCAAACTCAAACTTGAGCACACCTTGCTCAAATAAAGTCAAATACTCATCACAAACATGGATGGACCTCCACATGGTCCTTCAATTTGCTTTTCTCCTTTGGTACGCGTAGACGTTGAATTGTGCGACGCTTCGGAGGAAGATTCAACAACTCAAGATCAAGGTCCAGAACAAGAATAAGGGCTTTTATAAGGCAAGCTGTGCTTTGATCATGTTGAACCCATGTTTATAAAATTGCTATATTTGTTTTACCCTATTGCATATTATTTCAAGTATACAATTGTTTCAAATTAAATTGGGACTTAGCTAATATACCAGATTGATTTATATCCTACCTTGTTATTTGTATGCCATGATCTATTGTCACCCTAGATTGGTTCAATATAGTTGGTTAGTAATTATAATCAACATGGGATGGTTAGTCCGTATTAGTTGCTTAGCCATGCCACGTCATCATATGTACATGAATCATCAATGATTAATCTTGACTAATGGAATATGGAACAATGGTGTGAACTTGTGTGTCATGTGGGATCATACGATGAGATTGAGTTGTTGTGGCGAGTCATGTCATAGCGATGTTGAATTGTTGA
The DNA here is from genome assembly GCA_036346275.1 of Otatea glauca. NCBI lineage: Eukaryota > Viridiplantae > Streptophyta > Magnoliopsida > Poales > Poaceae > Otatea > Otatea glauca. The sequence goes on from CM070724.1 coordinate 16,349,456, forward strand.
TAGCACGTGGTGCTTGGTAATCAACAGGTGATAATCACTTAGATTGGGGCAAGTGACAAGGCGAGGATGCCAAGGTGGGCTGACGGCGGAGGGTATGTGGATGTCTTGCCTTGATCACTCTAAGGACTTAACCTTGCAAGCCTTTGACCTGAGTCAATCATGCAACCACATGTCTCGTATGGGCCAGCTTAGCTGATTAATTTGCAATGTCTTAATTTTGGTACTATCTTGGTCGGTGTGAGTTCCCGAGTTATGGAGTAATTCACATGGCGCAAGAGGGGGCCCTGGTTGTGGTTTCGGACCCACGGTGTTGAAACCTTAACAGTAGTAATCTTGGATTAAGCGAGCATTGTAAAGGCTTTGTCATGACCTCTCCGCCGACACATCAAAGGAAGTGTGTTAACCGGAAGGCACCAAGAGGCGATCATGTCATGAGGTAAAGTGCATAACCTCTGCAGAGTGTAAACCTATTCGAATAGCCGTGCTCATGTATCGAGCAATGCTCGGGAATTACAGTTAAGGGTTAGTTTAATTAAATAGACAACTTGGTTGGGATGGCAGGATTGCCATATGGAAGATGGAATTTGATTTAGGATTAGAAAACTTGGTTTACTTGAGAAATGCTGAACCTATCTATTACTGATATTTGTTTTACAGTCTTTGCAATCTATTTATAGTATTTATTCATAAATGCTGCTTTGTTGCAAAATAGCCATGATAGCCTATCCTTTGGAATAAGCCTTGCATATAGCTATGTTAGAATTGCATTCTGTACACAACTTGTTGAGTGCTTTAAGTACTCACCCTTGCCAACAATAACATCACCAATTGAAGAGTCTACATCAATGCTAGAGGAAAGATTCCAGGATGAGACGAATGTTTAGGGCGCAAGCTTTGTCGATTACTGTGGTATCTTGAGGGGGTCACGTTTTCATTCATTGCGATTTAATATGTCATTCGGTCTTGCGAGGCATAGTCATGTAAGTTGACCATAAAGTCATTCAACTAGTAGTATATAATATATGATGTCTTTCATAATGTTTTCGCTATGTATGATTGTGATATTTACTGATGTTGAGCCTGTGTGCACTGGCGTGATCTTGGACTAGTGCGGTATACACAGAGGGTCCGGATTTGCATATTCGGGTCCCGACAGATAATGCTTGTCATTTCTTGACTGTACTCGATCTTTAGAGTTTGGGAGATGAAGGTGACCACCATCAATGACACCATCGACTTGTTGACTCTGACTCTTGACAGGCTTTATTCTCGCCTCAAGACTCATGATGTTGATGTCGTCTCTCGAAAGGCGAAATCTCAGTCGATGTCTTTGGTCACCGATCCCATTGGATCTTCTTCTTCTGATTCTTCTGTTGGTTTTTCCCTCTCCACCCTTTATGAGCTAAGTGAAAGACCGAGATGGCGATCAGAGGGGGTGAATGATCCCAAATTAAAATATATTCTCTAAGGAGGATCACAAATACAGATTTTCACCCAAATAAACCAAGCCAAAACCCTTAGATATCAAATGGAAGCAAAAGAGTCAATTTTCACAAAAATCAGCCTGAGGCCAGTGCTCCCCCACTCTGGGGCCGGTATTACCGGATTACGGTAGCTACTGTAAATCAGGCATATGAACAGCGTTTTCAGCACGGGTTCAAAAGGAAAATTTATGAATCTTTTGATCCATTGATCCAAAATCAATAAAACTTGGTAGATAAGGTCCTCAGGATGTCAAGAACTTATTCCAACCTTCAATCCTAGGGATTGACGTCAAAGTTCCGACCTTTTTTCCCGGGAAGAAAGAACGCACCAAGTTTTGACAAAAATCGAAAGAACTTCGATCAAGGCTTGCTCGTGGGATTTTGATGATCAAAATGATCTTGAATGACTCCCCACATGTCCCAGTAAGCAAAGGAATACAAAGAAACTCAAGGATACACAATCTACAAGATCAGGCATTCAAGAACACAAAGAACAACTTCTTGCAAGAAGAACGCATGGATTTCTTAGATGATTGAGAACAAAAATTCAGAAGAAGAATCATTCATCCAACATCAACCTCAACAAAGATTCGTAAGCATGTAGAAGGAGAGGAGGCAAATCCAAATTGCGTAAATGTAAATTGAAAGAATGTAAATGCAGAATTTAAATTGCGTAATTTAAATGCGTAATGTAAATGTGTAAAGGAAATGAAACGTGAACATAAATGAAGAACATTTCATTTCTGGAAGGGGAGGTTACAAAGCCTCACATTTCATGTAGGCAAAGCTCAAAGGAGCATCAAAAACCTCAAAACCTTCAAGGGGGGAAAGCTACCCCTCCACCCTATTTATACAACTCTTGGGCCACCTACCACCCTTGGATGAGCCTTTAAACCCTAGAGCACTCCATCAAGGGCTAGGATTAACCCATTCCACCATCCATGCAAGGGCTAACCCAAAACCCACCACAACATGGGTTTTCTTGCACGGATCTCAAAGCACACTAACTAGACCCGCTAACCTAGCAACTAGACCAACATCCAATGGCCCTCATTGATCCATGCAGCGCCTAGATAGCATCTTATCCGTTCCTTGTCTTCACGGCTTGCCACGACACCATCTCCGATCATCTTCCAGCGATCACCGACCGTTTGGACCTCCGACGCTCCTCGCCTAGTCCCGGTCATCCTTCGCCTCACCATGATCTAGCATCGTTGACCTGCAACCATCAAAAACAAGGAAACTCCTCACATAGCAATGCCCACAGAGATGTGCAATAAATTCATCAAAGTTCACTCATTAAAATTCATTTTTACTCGTTATGGCCGGTGCTACCGCCCTCAGGTCGGTAGCACCGCCCACTGTGGACCGGTGCTACTGCTCTCAAGCTGGTAGCACCGCACAGCGCAAAACTAGAAAACATCCCTCTCTGGAATTTTTACACTGCTCCTCGGGCCGGTGCTACTGCTCGCCTGGTAGCACCGGGCTACCATGGCCGGTAGCACCGCCCGGCAAAAACCCCGAAAAATGCCCTCTCTGGATTTTCCACACCTCACTCGGGTCTGGTACTACCACTCACCTGGTAGCACCGCGCTACCATGGCCGGTAGCACCGAGAAAATAGAGAAGATCTCAAATTGCTTCCATTAGAAAATCAATTTCAAATCAAACTCAAACAAGAGCAACCCAAGCTCAAATTTAGTCAAATACTCATCACAAATATGGGTAGACCTCCACATGGTCCTTCACTAAGCGATGACCAACTTAAGAAATTTCCAGAAAATGAGTTTCCTCTTTTAGCTCAGAAATTCTCTCATGCATACAAGAGGGTGAGAGAGAGGAAGAGAGGTGGCACAATCACCTGCTTTGAGTGTCGTGGCCCCAACCACATTCGAGCAAACTGCCCCAAGCTGGAGAATGGCAAGAAAGACACCGACGATTCGGCAAAGAATGACTATATCGACAAGAACCGCAACAAGAAGCCTCCAGTTCGCGAGCCGGTGCGTGAGAAGAAGTAAGTCAACTTCTCCAAGAACAAGAAGCTCTTCCACCGCGTCCTCACCGCACTTGACGACATCAACCTCTCCGACACGGAGACATGGAGCGACGAGGGCGAGGATGAACCGCAAGAGAAGAAAGGCGACGACGACTTCACTGGCATGTGCTTCATGGTAGACGCCAACGGCATCAGCGACTCCGAGCTCTATAGCGACTCGGACGAGGTACCCTCCTATGACCAGCTCAATGAAGCTTTCTGCAAATTAGGAAAATTTTATGCTAGAGCTAGAGCTAGGTGTATGGAGCTCGAGAAGGAAGTAAGTATCTTGACTCAAGAGTTAGCTTCTCTTAGATCTTCTTCATCCTGAGCCACTGATGACTGTTCTTTGTGCGATGCTTTGCTTGAGGAGCTGGAGAGCCTAAGGACCATACATGATAGTGCGCTTGCTGAACTTGATGGTCTTAGGTTGAGGAATGCTAGCACTAGTTATGTTGATTCTATTCCTATTGAGGCTAGTTTTCTTTAGCTCACTCTAATCCCTCATATGAAAATTGCCCTAAACTGCTTGCTGAAATTGATGCCATGAGCACTCACCTTAGGAAGCTTTCTACTAGAAATGATGAACTTGAAATGCATACTTCTAAGGACTCAGTTAGCTCATGTGAGGGCTGTAGGCAACTAAAACTTGACAATGAATGTTTAAATGTCAAGTGTGCTTGCCATGCACTGAGATTGAGGGGGACTTTGATAAAATCCATGTCGAACTTAGGAAAAAACTTGAGGCCCAGACCTTTAGGTAGCCGTGCTGATGGAGAAAAATGCACATGCTGGTAGATCTTCTCTTCCTGGTTCTTCTTCCTCTTCTTCCCCCTGTTCTTCGTGTGCCTCTTTCTTCTGAAAGTGTGAGTATCTCATGAGCACTCTCAAGAAGTTTGTAGGAGGCAAGAAGAAGCTCAATCTCTTTCTAGACCAATTCAAGATTAGTCGATTCAATCAGGGTCTAGGAGTTGATTACTTGGAGCACGCTAGGGCGCATCCTCCTACTATTGTGCGTGGCTCCAAGAGTGGTGAGATCGTGGTAGCTCCCAGGGTGAGTACCACTATGTTTAGATCTTTCGGGTTTGTTCATGGGATCTTTGATCAGAAGGTTGCTCCTCCTGCTACATCTGCCTCTAGCAAGGCGAAGTATACTTGCACCTTCTGTCAGAAGGATGGACATTTGGCACATTTCTATTTCAGGCATGCCAACATCACAAGGCGTGAACGTGTTGCTACTCTTAGGGGGTATTCAGGGTCATCCCCAGACTCTGAGTGCTTCTAAGGCACGCTCTGCTTCTAGACAGGTTAGAGAGTCGCTTGTTTTTTGGCAGCGTCCTGGACTCAGTTTTTAGGCTATTCAGTTGAGTTTTAGTCCTGGAGCTGCTCGTGGTCAGTCTTTCTGTTGTCCTCTTGATATTCCTCATTTTTCCTATCAAGGTAGATATCAGCGACGTGAGGTGTTTTCTGGTAAGAGATTCAGGTAGCATCGCTGGGATGGTCTGGCCTTTGCACCACGTCGGGCCAAACCAACTTTAGCTTCTCGATCTTCTGCTAATGCTGTTACTGATCTTGTCAGAGTTGAGTGTAAGAGAGACGCTAGAGTCCAGTCTTCTTCTTTGGCTGGTACCTTGAAGCGTCGTGTGATTCAGTATCGGGTACCTAGGTCTTCACTTTATCCCAGTACTGAGTCATCTCTTTCTTCTATGACTTGATCAAGTTCGTCGGATGGGGAAGGGAGAGGTTTGGATTGTCGACTCCGGTTGTTCTCGTCATATGATGGGAGACTCTCGTTGGTTCACTTCCCTAGTCCGAGCCCCCGTTGATGAGTTGATCAATTTCGGGGATGCTTCTTCAGGTAGAGTCATTGCTAAGGGTACCATTTGCAATAATCAAAATTTCATTCTTAAAGATGATGTCTTAGTAAGTAAGCTGCAGTATAATTTTCTCTCTGTTTCTCAGCTTATTGATGACTTTTTCGAGCTAAGCTTCAAGAGTAGTGCTTGTAGAATCCTCGATTCATTCAGGAGGGTTAGTTTGTGGGATTTCTAGATATGGGAGTATCTTTCGTGCTGATTTCTCTGCTTCTTCTGGAGACTCTCTCCTTCATTTGATTGCTTCAGAGTCCTGTGATCTCTCCTTCTGGCAGAGGAGACTTGGTCACATTGGATTCGATCATTTGACCCGAGTTAGCAGCCACGACCTCATTGGTTTGCCTAAACTCAAGATGGTCAAAGACTTAGTTTGCACTCCTTGCCGACATGGCAAGATGATTGCTGCTTCTCATCCCTCAATCACTGTTGTAATGACTGATGCACCAGGATAGCTTTTACATACATATGGACATTGTTGGGCCAGTTAGAGTGCAGTCAGTGGGTGGAAATTGGTATGTTCTTGTCATTGTTGATGATTTTTCGAGGTACTCTTAGATGTTTTTCATGGCCTCGAACGATGAGTCTTTTACCCATTTCAGGGGTTTGGTTCATAGGTTGTCTCTTGAGCTCCTTGGTGCCCTACGAGCTATACACAGTGACAATGGCGTGTAGTTCAAGAACTCCTATTTTGAGAGTTTCTGTGTGGAGTTTGGTTTAGAGCATCAGTTCTCCTTTCCCTACGTCCCTCAGCAAAATGGTGTAGTGGAAGGAAGAACATGACCCTGGTAGAGATGGCTAGGATGATGCTAGGCGAGTACAACACTCCTAGGAAGTTTTGGGCTGAGGCTATAGCTACTGCTTGCCATGTTTCTAATTGCGTATCTTGAGAGCACATTTGCACCGCACTTCTTACGAGTTGAGGTATGGGCGAAAGTCCAGTGTTTCTCATTTTCGTGTGTTTTTGTGCATGAGGTAGATGCCACTTCTGCTTCTGGACCTCCCTGCAATATTCAGAGACATCATCCACCCGATTAGATCATTGGCGACCTATTTGAGTGGTCACTCACTCAAAATCGGGTTTGTCCAGTTTCTGCCTCCACTCTGCCTTTGTTGCCTCCTTTGAGCCAAATGATGTTTCTCATGCATAATCCGATGAGTCATGGATTAATGCTATGCATGAAGAACTTGAGAACTTCGATAGGAACCACGTATGGCAACTTGTCGAGCCCTCATCTGGTCATAATGTTATTGGAACCAAGTGGGTGTTAAAAAAAAGCAGAGTGAGGATGGGGTTGCCATTTGAAACAAGGCTAGGCTAGTTGCACAGGGTTTCTCTCAGGTTGAGGTTCTTCACTTTGAGGAGAACTTTTCCCTGTAGCTAGACTAGAGGCTATTAGGATCCTGCTTGCATTCTCTGCATCCAAAGGCTTCAAGCTTTATCAAATGGATGTCAAGAGTGCATTCCTCAATGGCTATATTGAGGAAGAGGTTTATGTCAAGCAACCTTCAGGATTCAAGAACCCCAAGTTTTCGAGTCATGTATACAAGCTTTCCAAAGCTTTGTATGGACTCAAGCAGGCCCCCAAAGCATGGTATGAGAGGCTCAAGTCTTATCTTCTCAACCATGGCTTCAAGATGGGCATAGTAGATAAGACTCTGTTCATCAGACACCATGAGTCCCACCTTCTTCTCGTCTAGATTTATGTGGACGATATCATTTTCGGTGGCTCATCTCATTCTCTTATGTCTCAGTTTTCTGACGTGATGACCACAGAGTTTGAGATGAGTATAATGGGCGAGTTGAGCTACTTCCTTATTCCAAATCAAGCAGACTCGGGAGGGCACCTGTTGGAAATATGCCCTAGAGGTAATCATAGAGATGATTATATTTCCATAAATGTTCATAAACTATGATATTATTCTTTGAATAACATCATGGATATTGATTAATAAGTATGTGACTTGTTTGTGAAACTCTATATTCATTTTTATGATGTTCATTCTAAAAGTGATCCCTAGTCGATAAACATATGAGGACACATACGAATAAACTAGCATATGTATTGGTTGATGACCATGTTTCACAGGTCATAGATATGGAGATATCTAACCAATAATATGAAGACATATTAGAGAACATGGTGTTGGATCGACCCACCTTGAGACACTGCGAGAATGTTGTATTCTTTCATGTCATCAGTTGGTCTCATATATGATGAGTATGCTATATCCTTCGACATGAGATTACAAGCGCTACTCTTAAAGCTTACCTCGAAAGAGTCATCGATAAGCTGAGAGACAAAGCAAATTGTATTGCAGCTTACTCACTAAGGCAATGTCCCTAAGAATGAAATTGTCATTAATGCAGATGGTACCTTTGGCAACGACTCAACCAGATGAAGTGTCCCCAAAAGTGATCAACTCATCACCAGGGGCTCGGACTAGTGAAGAGAACCAACGAGAGTCTCCGGTCAAATGACGAGAACAACCGGAGTCAACGACCCATACCTCTCCCTTCCCCATCCTACGAACCTGGTCAACACACGAGAGAGAGATGACTCAATACTATGATAAAGAGAAGATCTAGGAACCCAATACTGAACCACGTGACGCCTCGAAGTGCTAGCCACAGAAGCAAAAGACTGGACTCTAGTGTTTCTCTAACGCTCTAATCTCACAAGACCAGAAGAAGCACTAATAGAAGATCTGAGAACAGGAACTGGATTAGCCCGCCGTCGTGCAAAGGCCGTACCATCCCAATGAGGCTGCCTAAATCTCCTACTAGGAAACACCTCTCGCCGCTGATATCTACCTCCATGGGAAGAATGAGGAATATCAAGAGGACGGCGGAGAGACTAACCACGAGCAGCTCGAGGGCGAAAACTCAACTGAATAGCCTGAAAATTGAGTCCTGGACGCTACTCAAAAATAGGCAACTATCTAACCTGTTTAGAAGCAGTGTGTGCCTTTGAAGCAGTCAGTGTTTGGGGATGACCCTGAATACCCCTAAGGGCATGAACACCCTCATGCCTTGTGATCTTGGCGCGCCTGAAGCAAAAATCTTCTAGATGTCCATCCTTCTGATAGAAGGTGCACGAGTACTTCTCCTTGCTCAAGGAAGAAGTAGTAGGAGGAGCAACCTTCTGTTCAGAGATCCCATAGATAACCCCAGCAGATCTGAACACAATGATACTCACCCTAGGAGCAACCACAATCTCTCCACTCTTGGAGCCACGCAAAATGGTAGGAGGATGAGCCCTAGCGTGCTCCAAGTATTCAAATCCTAGACCTTGATTGAATTGACTAATCTTAGACTGGTCTAGGATGAGATTTAGCTTCTTCTTGCCTCCTACAAACTTCTTAAGAGTGCTCATGAGATACTCACACTTCTGGAAGAGAGAGGCACAGAAAGAACAAGGGGAAGAAGATGAAGAAGAATCAGATAAGGAAGAACTACCATCACGTGCATTTTTCATCCTCAGCACGACTGCCTCAATCTTGAGGACCTCACAGGAAACACAAGGGGCATTTCTTAACCTAAGGGTCTAGACCTCTAGCTTCTTCCTATGTTCGACTTGGATTTCATCCAAGTCCCACTCAATTTCAGCACATCGCAAGCAACTTTCTTGTGACTTAACTAGTAAGTACTTAGCAAGTTCAGCACACTTGACATTTAAAGATTCATTGTCAAGTTTTAGTTGCCTACATCCCTCACATGAGCTGACTATATCCTTAGAAGCATGCAATTCAAGTTCATTTTTTCTAGTAGATAGCTCCCTAAGGTGAATGCTCATGACATCAATTTCAGCAAGCAATTTAGGACAATTTTCACACGATACGCTAGTGTGAGCATGTAGAAAACTAGCATCCATAGGAATAGCATCAATAGAATAAGTGAAAGCATCCTTCGACCTAAGACTCTCAAGCTTAGAAATCACACTATCATGCATGATCCTTAGGTTCTCAAGCTCCATAAGCAAAGCATCGCAAAGAGTACAATCAGCAGACTCTTGGGAGGAACATGATCTAAGAGAAGCTAACACCAGAGATAAAGTTCCTACTTCATTCTCTAGCTCCACACACCTAGCTTTAGCTTTAGCATGAAATTTCCCTAATATGCAGAAAGCTTCATTGAGCTGGTCATAGAAGGGTACCTCGTTCGACTCACTGTAGAGCTCGAAGTTGCTAATGCCATTGGCATCCGCCACGAAGCATATCCCGGTGAAGTCGTCGCCGCCATTGTTCTTCTCTTGTGGATCATCCTCACCCTCATCACTCCAGGTCTTTGTGTGGGAGAGGTTGATGTCGTCGAGTGCGGCGAGAAAATGGTGGAAGAGCTTCTTGTTCTTTGAGAAGTTACGATACTTCTTCTCATGCGCCGGGTCACAAGCCGGAGGCTTCTTGTTGTTGTGTTTCTTGTCGGTGTAGTCGATCTTTCCCGAACCGCCGGAGTTGTTCTTGCCCTTCTCCAGCTTGGGCAGTTCGCTCAAATGTGGTTGGGGCCACCACACTCGAAGTAGGTGATTGTACCACATCTCTTCCTCTCCCTCACCTTCTTGTAGGCATGAGAAAATTTGCAAGTTAGGAGAGCAAGCTCATTTTCTGGAAAAAATTTTAGCTATTCATTAGTTAGCTCGCAAAGGGCGGAAAGAGAGAAACGAACTGAAGTCTCGGAACATGATCCAATGGGATCGGTGACCAAGGCCATCGACTGTGACTTCGTCTTGCGAGAGACGATCTCGATCTCATGAGTCTTGGGTCAGGAATAAAGTCCGTCAAGAGTCAGAGTCTATAAGTCTGTAGTGTCCTTGATGGTGGTCACCTTCATCTCCCAAACCCGAAGATCAAGTGCGGTCAAAAAATATCGAGCATTATCCGAGTCAGGGTATATGCAACCGACTACACGATGATCACTCAAAATCTTTGTGAACCGACGAAAGCACTCATCAAGGGTCTCACCAGCGTGTTGTTCAAATTTATTGTATTCACGCTTGTATTGATCCTATCTCACCGTCTTGATCTGAGTGGTACCCTCATGGTAAGCATCGAGGGTCACCCAGATCTGATTAGCAGAACGAAGGTGAGAGATCCTATCGTACTCACTGTGGCTAAGAACTTGTATGAGGATGTTCCTTGCCTTAACATTCGCCTCAACGTCAGCCATATTACGGGCTGTGACGTTATCATCGGCAGGAACCTCATACAGGCGCTTCACCTTCTACCAAATTAGGAAGCCCTAGGCAGTGATGTACGACTCCATTCGAGACTTCCATAAAAGAAAATAAACTCCAAAAAGGATGAGAGGCTTGGTGGAATATTTGTCTATCGCCATGGCTCTCGAGTTCGGCCAAGATCTATAAAAGAGTAAAACTAGTTCTGATACAAATTGAAAGACCGAGATGGTGATCAGAGGAGGGGGGTGAATGATAACAAATTAAATTTTTATCCCCTAAAAAACCTACCCAAAGTGCTAAGACATTAAATGGAAGCGGAAGAATCAATTTTCAGAGATTTCTGCCTGAGGCCAGCATTACCGCGATGAACAGTAAAATCAGCCATATGAACAGTAATTTTCAGCACATGTTCAAAACGAAAATCGATGTAACTTTTGATTGAATGATCCAAAACTCATAAAACATTATATGCACCTTCCTAAGGATGTCAGGAACCTATTCCAACCTTCAATCGCAAGGATTGATGTCAAAGTTCCAACCTTTTTCCAATTGAAGTAAGAGTGCACAAGAACGGGTTCAAGAACAAAAACTAAGCCCCAAACTTGCTCGTGGGTTCTTGATGATCAAGGTGATCCTAGATGGCTTCCCACATATCATAGCAAGCTAGAACATAAGACAAGAGCAACCAAAAACCTGATCTTCCAAGATTGATCCTCTCATGAACAAAAAATCAGTTTCTTGCAACGAAGAACACAAGATTTGCCTAGATGATTGGGATATGGTCTGAAGAAGACTCATCCATTAATCATTCATCCTTGGCATAAGATCCAAAAATATTTAGAAGGAGGGGAGGCAAATCCAACTTGCTTGAAAGTAAATTGCAAGAATATGTAAAGTGCAGAATTTAAGACATAATGAAAATGCGGAAAGTAAATTCAGAATTGAGAGGAATGGATTAAACTTTCATTTCTGGAAGGGATGTTTACAAAGCCTCACAACAAGGTGGGCAAAGCTCAAATGAGCACAAAAACCTCAAAACCTTCAAAAGGGAAGGCTACCCCTACCCCTCTATCTATACTACTCTTGAGTCATCCTTCACCCCTTGATGAGTTCCTTCTACCCTAAGGATCAGCATCAAGGACTAGGATTGACTCACTCACTCAAACATGGGCTAACCCGAAATCCAAACACATAACGGGTTTTGCACGCTTTTCAAAGCATACTAACTAGACTCGCTACTCTATCACCTAGACCGCAATCCAACGGCTCTCCATGATCCGAGCAGCTCCTAGCTAGCATCTCATCCATTCCTTGTCATCTAGGTTTGAACCAACTCCGTCTCCGATCATCTTCGACGATCCTCGACCGTCTAGACCTCTAGCTCACCTCGTCTAGTCCCGATCATCCTTCGCCTCACCATGACCTAGGACCGTCATCTCGCAACCTTCAAAAACAAGGAAACACTTCACATAGCGTTGCCCAAAATGATATGCAATAAATCTCATGCAAATACAAAATTCAAATCGGAAAAATTGCTTAAAAGGTCAGCACTACCACCCCCTGGGGCCGGTAGTACCACTCGACCGGCACTATAGCCCCAGCATGGCCGGTGGTGCCACTCCCCTAAAAACTCAGTGAATACGCTCTCTGGAATATAACTACCGCTCCCTTATGGCCGGCAGTGCCGCTCCTAGCAGACTCAAATCAAATTGCTTTATTTTGAAAATTCAATTCAAATCAAACTCAAACCAGAGTGTACTAAGCCCAAATTTAGTCAAATGCTCATCACAAAGAAGGTTAGGCCTCCACATGTTCTTTCTGTAGCGAGGGTGTTTTTGGGGGTCTTCTAGGCCAGCAATACTAACCATCTTGGAGTGATACTACCGTAGGTGTGGTAGTACCGATCCTAGTGGCCGGTAGTTATTTTACCGAGTGCATGATTTTGGGGAGTGCCCAGGCCAGGCCAGGACTACCGACCAACTTATGGTTGTACTGTCGTAGGTGCAATAGTACCGGCCCTAGTGGTCGGTAGTTGCTTTCTAGAAAGGTGCATTTCTAACTTTTTGTCATGTCTGCACTACCGCCCATGTGCGAGCTATACTGCCACAGGTGCGGTAGTACCAACCCAAATGAACGGTAGTTTTTTACTAGAAAATGGTGAAAATACACATTTCTGGGTGCTTATGGCCGACACTACCAGTCCTACATAGGCGGTAGTGCCGAGGGTACTATAGCAATGGTTAGTTCCTCTTAGCATTAAATGCTACAGTCGACCGTTGAGACTGAGGCCAGTACTACTAGCCCTACATGGGTGGTAGTACCGACTTTCCTGAATTTTTCAAGAATTAGGTGGTAACGGCTAGATTTTTTGTTGGGGGCTATAAATACACCCCCACCTGCAGCAAGGGCATACTCTTAAACATTCATTGTGTATTTGTGAGCCCTTGCAAGTCTCTCATCATCTCTAGTGCATTTAAATCACATTTTATGAGTTGGTTAGAGAATTCAAGAGTGTGCTTTCAATTTGAGCCATTAGACACTTAATCAACCTCAAGAAAGCGTCGATGTCTATTCTCTTGGACGTTGCCACTAGAGGTGGGCGTCGTGCTGGGCCGAGCCGGCTCGGCACGGACCCATCGTGCTGCTTCGTTCCTGAACCATGCTGGGTCACGACGGCCCATTGTGCTCGCCGTGCCATGCCTTGTAGGCCTGGCTCTCCTTTGGCGAGCCCAAGCACTGCCCTTTTGCGCTTCGTGCCGTGCTAGCCTAGACCTGGCCTATTTGCACTATTGCGACAAGAGGAAATGAGCCGGAGACGCACGGAGTTGAGGTAGTGAACACAAATATTATGGAAAAGAACTAAAATTTATTTATTCTTGAACAGTTACAGAGAGTGAGGGGGATGTGCTGAACGCAGGCAAGAGAGGGGCAATGGGCAAGAAAGAGAGTGAGGGAGACAGGCAAGCGAGACTGAGAGAGACGGGCGAGAGAGGGAGAGATTGAGAGAGACGGGTGAGAGAGAGAGTGAGCTGAGAGAGATTGAGAATGACGAGTGAGAGAGAGCAACTTCTTGCACCATCTGTCAATCTCTCTCAACTCTTGCCCGTTTCTCTTAGGTATCGACTGCGAGGGTGGCGTCCATGTTGCTGGGTGCATTCATGGCACTCATGCTCTACCGGTCAGTGACCTTCATGCTGCGCTTCTTCCTCATGCCCTAGGTCATCGGGCCTAGTACGGTCTGTGCTACAGTGTCGTGCTGGGCCGTGCTGCCCGTCGTGCTTGGTTCTTAAGCCCGGCAAAGCTCGTACTACAGTATCGTGCCTGGCCAGGCTTTGGATCGTGCTGTGCCTACCGTGCCTCAGGCCGGCCCAAAAAAGCCTAGCCCAAGTGCCCACCTCTAGTTGCCACCTCCTAGACAGCTTGGAGGCGTGAGAAGTAATGATCTCCTCGAGAAGCTTGTGCGGAGGCCCCGTGGATTGTGAAGGTTGGAGCTCACCTACCTGGAGTGGGGAAGAGCTATCACTAGTGATCAAGGGAGGCTCAATTGCGCAAGGAGCCGGCTTGATTCGTTCAAGTTTACTCAACGTGGATTAGGGGGGACCGGCAAGTCTCCGAGACTACAGGAAAAATTATTGCGTCCATCTCTTGTGGTTTGATCTCTTGTGTTAAATTGTGCAAATTTACATTCCTAGTGTATTTGGTGCTTGCTCATATTTCTAGGATTGTGTAATTTTTTTAGACATAGCTTGTTGGTGAACTAAGCGATACCTAGACATTCTAGACTTTAATTGTTAAAATTCTTAGTTCTAGTATTATTTGATCATCCATTGCAATTAGAGCCAAAGAATTTTAAATACCTCCTATTCACCCCCCTCTAGTCGATTATCCTTGATCGTACAAGTGGAGCACTAGATTCGACCACTACACTGCCCCTACCCACTAGCTGCTCTCCGCCATTATTGTTGCTGGCAAGAACCACATTTATTTCCTGGTAAGAACCCATTTAGAACATGGATGTTTTTCCCTATAACTACATATTGCTCCCAGTTGTATGCTGAATGATGCTATGGGTATATTGATGAACTAATACAATTAAAGTAGTGAATGTGGCCTTGAACTGTAGAGTTGCATCCTGTTAATGCTAGAAAGTATTAATTTTATTTCACTGTCTTTGAGCTTGATCATCATATTCAGTATCTGGTTTATACTCATTTGATTATTACTAAATATACTGATTATGATTGCCTAGCTTACTCTATTTGTAGCGTCTATTTAGTCGGTTGTTGATATACCTCCATGGCTGAACTGTTCATAATCTAATTTTGATCATTTGTGTAGTGAAATTGACTTTAAATACTTTATGGTGCATAATTTAGGAATGTAAGAGTTCAAGGCCTTATTTGCTTAGTTAATTGTCTAGTTCAATTTTGATTATATGACCCTGGTGTAGTGGAGGTAAGAGATTAGTCTTTAGCAGCCCTACACCTTGTGGCGACTAGGCTGAAGGTCGAACCTTCTGTAGCCCGACACCTAAGAGCACTCTATCATACAATTATTCATTAACTTGTGAAGTAGACATGATTTAATGACAAGTCGACATAATAATTATGAATTGCTTTATCCTTTTGATTATGTCATTTTTGCAAGCTTTGAATTGTGCAATTATATATTCCAAAAACATCTAGATGTTTAACTTCTTATTAAGAGAGAGAGTAATTTGGATGTTCATGTGTCGTGATTCATCACATATTTATTTATGTCCCAGTGACCACAAATTGCACACATATACAAAATACAACCTACAAACAAGATAGATGATATGAAAAAGTTGTTGGATGCTAAACAAAAACATGAGGTGGAGATAGAACAATTGAAGGAAAAGCCTAAGTTAACAAGAAAGATTTATGAGATGAAATAAAAACTAAAAGACATAGATGACAAATCGCAGGATATTGAATCTCTTAACAAGGTACCCATCATTATAGAGCGCAGGGAGAATACATAGTTGGAAGAAGGCAAAGCTGAGCTTATAGAGGTAATATAAAGGTTTTTAGTATTTAATTCTTTTGTAGGGATTAAGAGATATGACTGAAAGTTAATCTGTTATTGGTGTCAACAAATGGGCACTATGCCGGAGCTATAGAACTTCAAGAAGAACCAAAAGCCTCTGTTGCAGAAGTTATGACACATATGATAGCAGATATGGGAAAGCCCTATGGTCTCCTTGTCTTGATCTATCAAATAATGTTATATCTCAATGTATGCTTATTGATATATGTGGTATCATATCTCTTCTCAATGTATTGTCACCTGAAATTATCCTTAATATTTGCTCATCTTGAATTAATCCAATTACAGAATAGTGTCTTTCTTGTTGGAACCAAAATATTATCGTAGGTATATTTTTCTTCGTGTCATGGAAGAAATTTCATGATTAGTATTTGTTGTTGGAAATTTTCTTCTCCTTCTTTTATTTCTGCAATAACATTTACAAGGCACAAGTTATAGATTTTGTAATTGAATATCTAAACATCCTAGATCCATCGAGGCAAAAGTTTGTCTAATCAGGATCATCGTAAAATATGAACATTGTAGCACTTTCATATCCTTTCATATTCTAAAGTTGATAGATTCCAAGGCAAAATCTATTTCCTTCCACAGTTCGTCATGAAAGTTGTCGTACTCTGGTTTATTTTCCACTTTATTCTCATCTCCGAATGAGAATACTATAGGCAGCCTATTTTCACTCTACTCTTATGTAGGAATATGATCATTTTGATGGTTTTCTATTTGATGAACTCCATATTTGATGATCTTGTTCCTACACAAGATCAGAGTGAAAATAGGCTGCCTGTGGTATTCTCATTCGGGGATGAGAATGAAGTGAAAGATAAATCAGAACATAACAAGGGTGTGTTTGGTAGAACTCCAGCTCCAATTCCTAGCTTTACCAGATCTGTGGAGCTGGAGCTGTGAGTACATTAAGAGTGTTTAGATGGATCATCTTGTTTACATTTTAAACAAAAAATATAAACTTAATTCACTTTATTTTAGCATACAAGTTTCAGATATCAGGTGAAGCTGGGATCAGGAGCTCTACCAAACAGGCTCCAACTTTCAGACGAATAGTTGATGAATTGAATTTTGCCTTCGAATCCATCAACATTAGAATAAGAAAGGATATGAAACTGCTACAAATGTTCATATTTTGACTTGATCCTGATCAGACAAACTATTGCCACGATGCATCTCAGTTGTTTAGATATTCAATTACAAAATCTATAACTGGTTGTGCCTTGTAAATGTCGTTGCCGAAATATCTAAGGAAAAGAAAATTTCCAACAACAAATACTGCTCATGGAAATTCTTCCAAGAGAGGAAGAAAAATATCTGGATCACAGACGGTTCTTTACACAAACCTTCTGTGATAGGCTACTTCATAGATGGCTCGATATAAACTGTCTGTGGCTAATATCATAGACGGTTTGTACCACGAACCGTTTCTAATAGGTGTTTCATACACTACTACAGAACAGCACATCACTGCTAGTTCCAAAACGCCATCATTGCCGGTCATTGGTGCCGGCAGTGTTTGGTCGGCAGTGATACTCGAGGATTGTTACTGCCGGCTCAGGAACCGGCAGTGATAAGGATTATCACTGCCGGTTCTACCTATAACTGGTAGTTATATTGAACTATCAATGCCGGGTCAAACCAAAATTTAGGTAGTGATGATAATTATCACTGCCGATTATACATAAAACCGACAGTGATATCGAACTATCACTGCTGGATTATACCACAATCCGACAGTGATATGTACATATCGCTGCCGGTTTTCTCCAAGAACTAGCAGTGACAAGCCGTTCACCAAATATTTTTATTGCATATTTTTTGTGCAATATATATATATTTTTTTATATAATTGTTTATACAGTGTCCATATATAGTATATAAAGCATCGTTCAAATCATAATCCAAATATATCCATATATATATAAAGCATCGTTAAAATCATAATTCAAATATATTACATTCCACATCACAATATTTTGTTTTTACAATGATTTGTTTACAAATGTAGTTCGACTACATCTCATCTCATCTCATTCACTTTGATTTTGCACCGGCTACAGTAGAAGGAGTCAAAGTAGGTATGTCACGAGTCTAGATCGAAGGAATGAGGGCGATGAGGCTACTCGTGGAACTCGTCGTTTGGATTGATGACATCATCATGAATGAATCCAGCGATCTGTTCTTGAATTGCTATAATTTCTGTCAGTAATAACTTATTGGTTCTCAGTTTGGAGCGCTGTTATTGAAGAAAAGAGAAATTTAATTAATGATGATATATGTTAAATAAAAAAAGTAGGCATCAATGTGTAATTATGTACCATGGCTTCCTTATAGCCCACAGTCTCCGTGACAATTGAATGTAAATTTGTACATACATATTATGCACATAAATTGTTTCCCGAATCTTGCCTCATACATGGAAATTCGGTTACTATTTCAAAATATTTCCTGTAGGGATGATGCCGAACACTTTTCTTGCAGTACATGCGAATGCCCTGTGAATGATTTTGAATAGTAAGTAAACTTAAATGCAGTAGAATGGAATATTGCTAGAGCAATAACGCAACAATCGAGTTTACCTGTCATCATGTCCCAAAAGTCTTGATATAGATTAGTTGGTTTTCTCCTAGAGTCCAAGACAAAAATCCTGCTAGCATCTAACTGGATGACGAGGAGGACCCAGTGAAACCTACACATATATGTCAACGTAGTCAATTACTCCAACATCGTACGTGTTACACAAAAATAGTAAAACGATATTAGAAGTAGGGAAATACATACTTAAAGTAATAGGGTAAAAGTATGGAGGTTTTGTATTGTAACTTCAAAAAAGTATTAAATAAATAATCTTCATTGTACTGTGGATTGTCCCTCACAGGCTTCTCGTTGACAAGCCCCGGATCTAGGAATGCTAGTTGTCATTGCCATTTCTTCTACATGTCTGTATCTCCATTCTACATAAGAAATAAGTCAGACATGCAATTAAACAGTAAAAGAATGCACAATAATATACGTAGAGACTTACAAAGTCCACAGTCTAAGTATATTCACGTCCAGGGCATCTTGCTGGTACAACATATACAACTCCTCAAAATTCACCCAAAAGATGTTATCCCCATTGTGAAAATCTTGCTCTGTGTATCTGACTGCGAATGCCTCCATACCATCGTTGGACTGTTGCATGTACCACTGATGGACGCACCACAGTTGTGTTGTTAGGTGATCGAAATGAGCTAGTTCAACCAGTGGTTTCCCCATAGAGAACTTCCACCTTAGACCTTACTCCTGAGCATCTCGTTGAGCAGCATCTGCTTGAGCATCCAACCTCAACGCGTCGACACTAGCCACCTTCAAGTATTGCTTTCTGGATATGCACTCGTAGTCCGACATTTTGCAAGGTTCAAAAGCCTGCCCCGTCTTTTGCACTTTTGCCATACTCAAGAAAAACTTTTGCGCGTTAGCATCAACTTTAGTCTTCTCAGGTGATGGCACCTTTTTAAAATGAGATGGTACGCTGTCGCTTACATTCTTTTTCCGTTCTTCTTCAGTCATCTCAGCTGGTAATTTCTTCTGGGATTGTCCTTGCTTCACAGATGATTGAGATTTCTTCGAGGATGGTGCTCACTTCTGAGATGTTGCTGGTGTTCGATTTTTCTCAAATTTCGGTAGTGGAGTCAAACTTTTTCTGCTTGGTGCCGGCGGAGGAGTTGGACTTTGTTTGTGTGGTGGCGACCAGGGCGGGAAGTCTCTATGTGGAGTGCGGCTGCTCATTATCTTCGTCGTCCTCATCGTTGGAGCCAAACTTAATCTAGCTCTTGTGCCACGCGAGGAAGCTATGCACGTTTTCTCCTAGTTTTTTGTTTCCGTCCTCGCCAGGGATCTCTACCTCCATTTTACGGTATTAGCAGACTACACTATCCACTTCGACCCTGGCGAATCCCTGTGGTATCGGGCGACAGTGCAAAACCTGCGACTCTTGGCATGGCCAAGACCTGCCCTCAGCCACCTTGATGGTAATGCCATATGCGGACAAATGTAGCTTGCACGGTGTCGGTTCTTTAATGCCATCCACAGGAAAATGGAATCCATGCTCTTCGGGAATCCCTGTGGACGCGTAGCTGCTCTTACAAGCACCAGGACTAATGAGCTCAGGGCTTTCATCGGGTGGCGGTCGTGAGCTGAGAGCTTTCTGTACTGCTTGCTCCACAGCCTTATCTAGTTCCGCTCTCTGTTCCTCTAACGCTCTTGCCACAACATTTTTTATTTGACGGTCCAGTTGATCTTCTCTTAATCTCTTTGGACGCTTATACAACCATACGTCTGCTGGGAAGGCTTCTTTCCACGGCACCAATCCAACTCCTCGGGTGCGACCTGGATGCTCCTTTTTACCCAGGGCTACGGTTAGCTTGTTATTCTCCCTTCGTGGCTTGAAAGATACTTGGGAAGACTGCATGTGAGCATCTGTGATTCTGCGAGACACTTCCTGCTCTCTATCGCTTCTGAAGCTTAAGCTGCCATCATCCCAGATAGAAGCACCCCTCCCAAGCAACCAGTGCTTCGATCGTTCGCTCAAGGCGGCCGTTGCAGGAATGACACCCTTGCAGGTTAGTTCTTCTTCAGACCGATCCCATGCTGGTATTTTCTTCATGTACCCTCCTGTTCCTAGTGTGTGAGGGTGAATATTCTTATCCGCGTTTACCTTGTTCCTTTGACTTACTATCTGCACTTCTTCAGACCTCTTGTACGCCATAAAGTCCTCCCAAAACTCTCTTAACTTTGGGTACGTGTCAAAATTCGGTGTTTCATTCTTCTTCACATAGTTCTTATTTAGTGTCGTCTTCCAATTCTTCCACGCTGTGCACGTGATGCATAATGCACGTTTCTTTGCAACCAGCTCAGTCCCTTGGGGGAACTGGAACACTTGTTTTAGTTTGTCCCACAACGAGTTCTTCAAATCATTGGGACCCACCCATGGGTCACCTCAGCGGCCAATCCATGATCTGTAGCTGATGGGCACATCATCCCTAGCAAGAACCCCGCATGTTGTCCTGTACGGCCCCAACGATGACTCAGGTAGAGCAGGTTCCCCGACTGCCGAGAGCTCCACTATGTTAAAAAGTCCCTTAGGCATCTTGTTCGGACCATGACTTGCACGCTGCCTTCGTTGATCAGACGTCCGAGCCTGCAATTTGATCTTCTTATTAGTTGTCTGGGCCTACAATGTTTTGGGAATCACAGTGTACTAATACTTTACCTTGCCTACATTAGTGACATTAGGTTGGTCTATGGCAGGATCCTGCAAGTTCAGGTAGGACGTTGGGCTATGGTTCTGGCTACCCGTTCCTCCTTTGTCCATATTTGAGGGCCCAACTCCCTCCGGCATTTGTCCTTGGTCAGAGGCCATTTCTAGCAAGTTTATCGGAAATTTCAAATTAACAAGGTCAGTTTTGAAAGACACATACAAATGAAGATAGACATAACAAATGAACATAGATGTAAAAGCACATGAGCCTACGTATAGCCGCGTTGCTGGCTATACTATTCTTCTGCTCATGATGCTGAACTTATCAATTCAAATAAATAAAATTAATACACATATTTGAAAGGCACATACACTAAGGTTTGGATTGATAAGAGGAAAACATTCATGGTAAGCAAGTTGTAATTTAGATATTTTTCTATAATTTGGTTGTCCATATACTAAAGTGCAGTTTGTGAACATTTAGGGTTTTTGTTGTGATTGGATTCAAATGCAAAACAAGTTCTAATTAGAATCTTTTTCCAGATTATGGTAATATATATATCAAGTAATGTTTTTGGGCTATTCCCTCATTATTTTGTATTAATATAGGATATTTTACGGGCTGCCGAAAAAGCTTAAATGACCATGTTACTAATACATTTGCGGTCCAGTTTTCTTTTTATGATTGCGGCTACACCGTATATGATATTCTAACCATTTTTCAGGCATAAGTAGGGGATATCCCTACGAGTGTTTTAAAGTTAGTCCCGTGATACTTTGCACTTATTCGTGATTGTTTTCATATAGATTATCATTAAGGCTTAATATGGATCATCATTAAGGCTTAAACTTAGAGGCAGTAGCAGTTCGACCTAAGTCATTTTCTCTTCTGTCTTTCTCAATTTCAATTTCACCACAAATTGTAAAATTAAAATACAGCTAATATTTATTGAAAGAGGGAGTACTCAATAATAATGCACAGACATTTCGTGCTGTCAATTCAACGACAAATACATAACAATTCCCGAACTTATCAATTCAAAGAAATAAAATTAATACACATATTTGAAAGACACATACACATATTTAAAGAACATGTACACATATATATTTTTTTATCTTTATACACATACATCTTTGAAGGACACATACACATATACATCTTTTTTTTGAATCTGCATGCTCCAGAATAATTTGACCAGGAACACAAATATACACATACACATACACATACACATACACATACACATACACATACACATACACATACACATACACATACACATACACATACACATACACATACACATACACATACACAGGATATATACACATACATCTTTGAAGGACACATACACATAGACATCTTTTTTTTGAATCTACATGCTCCAGAATAATTTGACCTTGAACACAAATATACACATACACATTCACAGGATATATACACATATGCAGGAGATCTACACATATATATATAAATATTTTTTCTGAATCTGCATCTGTTTCACAATGAATAAAAAAGTTATGAGTACAACTAGTCACACTTGGTAAATATTATCATCAAGATAGGAAAATAAAATAATTAGATGTCACAAGTCACAACCAACGGTAACATGAAATTTAATTAATATGTGTATTGAACTTTTGATGGAAATAGCAACACAGAGTGTTTTATAGTAATTCAGACCATATTTCAGGCATAAGTAGGGGATATTCCCAAGAGTGTTTCAAAGTTAATCCATTGATATTTTGCACTTATTCGAGTTTTTTTCCGTACAGATGATCTGAAAATGTAAATCTGTTAATGTTCATATGAGCTCTTGCACAAGTAATCGAAGGTACAGACCTTTTCAAGTCAGCAGTCAAAATAGAATTAATTTGTTGCGAAGCTGCCATATTGAAGAGCTTATGACCAAATAGGCAAATACTTTCACACTCAGATTACATCATTCAAAGAATCTTAGAATCAGTTGTTCTTATTGATATTCTAGCCAACTTTTTTGTCTGTGAACCCTAGCTGGACATTCATCTTATTCTTATATAAATTGTAAGTAAAGAAAACAAAACATGTGCATATCAGGCTCTTTTAGCAAAAACCTACACTGTACAATTTGTACAAAAAGATTTGAGGCCAAGAATCAAGACTCTCGACATAGCAATGCTTAATTCGAACAAATACCTAGATCATCAAGCCAACAAGAAAAAATTCAACATTTTGCATACACACACAGACATCAACATTTTGCATACACACACAAATTCAAGCACATACATAAGAATATATATGCTCACACACACACATTCAACATTTTGCATACACACACAAATTCAACCACATACATAAGAATATATATGCTCACACACACATTCAACATTTTGCATACACAGACATCAATTCCAAATTGTTCAACAATTGAAATCAGAGCAATCAGAGCTCTTGTGAATCTTCGGCTCTGTCAGCCCACCGGCGAGCGCGAACAGCGGCGGGTCTTCGGCGGCCTCGGGAGAGAGGAGGAGGGCACGGGGAAGGGAGAGAAAGGGCACTAGGGCTTCACCTTAATGGCGCGGATGGCACGGAGGGGATGCGGCGCGACGGCGCGGAGGGGATGCGATGGCACAGAGCTTGACACGACAGCAGGGAGGTCGAGGCGACGGCGGGGAGGCCTGAGGCGGTCGAAGGCGCGGAGGTAGACGAGGTGAAGGTGGCGGAGATGCAAGTGACAGGAGAGGACGCGGCCTTTAATATTTATAGGGGTCGACTATCACTGTCGGGTCCCCAGAAGAACCGGCAGTGATAGCATATCACTGCAGGGTCATAAAGAGAGCCGATAGTGATAATGGCCTTATCACTGTCGGCCCAATTTAAACCCGGCAGTAATACTAAGTATCACTGCCGGGGTTAAGTAGAACTGGCAGTGATAGTTGACGTATCACTGCCGGCCGAACCCAAACCCGGCAGTAATACTAAGTATCACTGCCAGGTTTTAGTAGAACCGATAGTGATAGGAGTTATCACTGCCGGTTGAGCCTAAAATCGGCACTAATAATAGACAGTACTGCCAGTTTTTTGGGGAAACCGGCAGTGATAAGCTGGTGTCTGCCCAATTAAGTGAAACTTTCAGTTTATTTCATTTCAAAGGCTGAGTGCTTTGGGATTTTTGAAATCCTATCAAATTGGATCCAAATTATCTAAAATTTTTTGGAGGCATACTGCAGGACATATACTATTTTCTATAAATATTTTCCCCTAATTTTGACTAAGTTCTAAAATTATGAAAAACCAGATTGCTCACTATTTTAATATTTTATAAATCAAATAATGCTTCAAAAATTCACACAAATGCTATAAATAATTTCAAATAAATGTACGAATTCACACAAATGCAGTCAAATTCATTACTTCATATAATACATTAATTGTTATACATGAGAAAATAAACATGTTGTTCGTACAAAAGAAAACATTTTTTTAATTTGTACAACTAAGCTACGATTCGACCTTCGTTATGATCGCGACGTATGTACATAGCTTCCTCACTCTCTTCCATGAGACTTAGGTCAACGTCCTCTCCGAAAGGAGGAAGCTCATCAAATTGGTTGTATTCTCCCTCGTCGACAACATTCTAAACTCCGACAATACTTCTTTTTCCTTGAATAACCACGTGACGTTCCTTGTTAGCCGGGTCAGTTACAAAGAATATTTGTGTAACAGAATTAGCAAGTACGAATGGTTCTTCCTTGTATCCGATGAGTTTGAGGTCTACGGTAGTGATACCGTACTTGTCGATGTTCACGCCCCCTGGAAGTCTGGCCCATTGGTACCGAAAGAGAGGGACCTTCAAAGGTCCATAGTCAAGCTCCCAAATCTCTTCTATGAATCCGTAGTAGCTTTGTCTATTTTCATTGCTGTCATAGGCATCTGTACAGATACCGCTGTTTTGGTTCGTGCTCTTTTTATCTTGTGCTCTTGTATAAAATGTAAAACCATTTATATCGTATCCTTGGAATGTGCGAACTGTAGTTGACGGTCCTTGAGCCAACACTTTCAACTGAGCGCACTATATCTCCACATGCATCATATGCCTACGCATCCAATCGCCGAAGTTATCTCTATGCTCTCTCGCGATCCAACCCTCTGACTTCCCTGGGTTTATTCTGGATAGCATGCTCTTGTGCATGTTGACATACGGGACCACCACAACTGATTGTCCCAAAACTGCGAAATGTGCTTGTGTGAATGAAGCTAGATTGGTTGTACTGAGTGATTTCTCGCCTACTGTCCCTTTCCCCTGTAGCCTCCCCTCATGCCGAGATATAGGCAAACCAATCGGTTTGAGATCCATATAATCGACGCAGAACTCAATGACCTCCTCAGTTCCCCAACCATCGGCAATGCAGCCTTCCGGCCGATGACGGTTACGAACATATTTCCTTATAACCCCCATGAACCTCTCGAAAGGGTACATCTGATGTAGAAACACGGGACCAAGAATCCATATCTCTTTCACAATGTGAACAATGAGATGGACCATAATATCAGAAAACGATGGAGGGAAACACATCTCAAGCCTGCATAGAGTGTGGACCACGTCTTCCTATAGCTTATCTAGTTTTAATGGATCGATGGCCTTCTGTGAAGTCGTGTAATTGGGTCTCGGGCTTTCTCTGGCAGAACACCCCTAATTGCAATTGGAAGCATCTGTGTCATCATCACGTGGCAATCGTGAGACTTCATGCCAATTAATTTTAAGTCTTTCATTCAGACTAGTCTCTTTATGTTGGCAGAGTAACCAGACAGAACTTTGACTCCGTGCAAGCATTCGCACACGCTAATTTTTCTTTCTTACTCAGAGTGTAGCAGGCTGCGGGAAGGTACATTTTTCCTGTATCCATGTCTTCATGATGCAGCTCCTTCTTGAGTTTAATATCTTCAAGGTCCATCCATGCGTGGAGGGTATCTTTTGTTTTGCCAGGTATATCCAGTAAGATACCAAGCAACCTGTCACACACGTTCTTCTTTATGTGCAAGACGTCGATTGTGCGTTGAACTTCCAAGTGTTGCCAATAAGGTAGGACCCAAAATACTGATCTCTTTTTCCACAAAGGAGCCTTATCACGGGAACTCGAGATAGATGTAATGCCGGCTCCCTTCCGTGAATAATATGAAGATCCTTTACGACCGCAAATATCTGTTTCCCAGTGCGATTCTTCGGAGCTAAGGCAGTCTCCTTTGTCCCGTCAAAAGCTCTCTTATTATTACGGTATCGGTGATCCTTGCGAAGGTACCTACGATGCCGCATATAAGCCATTTTCCAACAGTTTTTCAGTCACCGGCTAGCGGTATCATCCAAGAACTGGACGCATCCATTGAACCCTTTTGTCGTATGTCCTGACAGGTTACCAAGGGCAGGGTAATCATTAATGGTTACGAACAACAATGAGCGTAGGATAAAGTTCTCTCTTTTGTACTCATCCCATGCCCATACTCTATTGTTCCACAATATTAGACGATCTTCAACAAATGATTTGAGGTACACATCGATATTGTTGCCAGGTTGCCTGGGCCCTTGGATCAGTAGTGGTATCATAACGTACTTCCGCTTCATACAAAGCCAAGGAGGAAGGTTGTAGATACATAGAGTCACCGGCCAAGTACTGTGTCGACTACTCATGTTGCCGAAAGGATTCATCCCATCCGTACTCAACCCGAACCTTATATTCCTCACATCATATGCAAAGTGCTTCTTATATTTTCGGTCGATGTTCCTCCATTGCACAGAATCAGCAGGGTGTTTGAGCATTCCATCCTTCTTACGCTCTTCGGCGTGCCATCGTAGCAATTGAGCATGCCTTTTGTTCGCAAACAATTGCTTCAGACTGGGGATTATAGGGAAATACCACACCACCTTACGGGGGATCTCTTCTTCTTACGCTCTACCCCGACACCATCGTTGCCCTTATACCGCTTTGCTTTGCAAATAGCACATGCATCCAAGTCTGCAAACTCATTGCGATACAACATGCAATCGTTTGGACATGCTTGTATTCTTTGTACTTCCAGTCCCAACGGGCAGACAACCTGCTTGGCTTGGTACGTAGTTGTAGACAACACGTGACCCTCTGGAAGCAAGTCCCCCAAGAGACATAACAGCTCAGTGAAGCTCTTATTAGACCAACCATTGCTTGCCTTCAACTGCAGTAGTGTAAGCACAGTATGCAGTTTTTTTTGCTCCCTCCTTGCAACCCGGGTACAATGGTGTTGTGGAGTTCACTACCATACGCTGGAACTTTTAAAACTCTCTTTCACTCGTGAAGTCCCCCCTCCCCATCACGCAACATTTGATCTAGATCGTCGTCGTGGCTATCGACAAACGTATCTTCGACCGCCGTTATATCGTTGTCACACCATTAAAGAACTCTACGCCGCAACGGTCCGTGTCATACATCCACCTGGTCCATCTATATTTAATTAAATCAAACATCACATAAACATATAATTGCGAATAACAATATAATTCTAAATTATAGCAATTAAAAATGCATGTAGCAATTTTTACTATATTAAAATACATCAACCTTTTTTCATTTTGTAAATATCCAACTAGCAATTTTTTATTATTTAATAAAATGAATATAATTGTAAATACTTAGGATATATTTTTACTATATTAAAATACATCAATCTTTTTTCATTATGTAAATATCCATCTTGCAATTTTTTATTATTTGAAAAATAATAAATAATTGTTAATAGTTAGGATATATTTTGACTGTATTAAAATACATCAACTTTTTTTCATTATGTAAATATCCTTCTACAATTTTTTATTATTTACAAAATTGAAAATAATTGTAAATAATTAGGATATATTTTTACTATATTAAAAATATCCAAGTAGCAATTTTTCAATTACTTTCATAATTGATAATATCAATGTAGCAATTTTTTAATTACTTTAAAAATTGAAAATAAGCATATAATTGAAAGTACACGATATATTTGTAAATAATTAGATTTACAAATGTATCTTGCAGTTTTCATTATTGCAATATTCATCTAGCCATTTTCACTATTTAAAAATCCACTAAATCCCTGAAATGAATAAGAATTGTAATTATCAAAATCTAAAGCAATCTATAAAGTAAAATCCAAATACAAATATAATGTAGATCAAATTACTAACCTTGAAGAGAAATAGATATGAATTTTAATACAATTTTTCAGCATCAATTCGTCACAATAAATGGAGCAGAGACGCCTCTCTGTTATGCTCGATCGGTCGGGAGAAGGGATGGCCAGATATATAAAGGACAAGCTCGGATTGCGCGGAAAAATAAAATCAGGCGGGAAAATAAATATCACTACCGGTTCTGGTGTAAAACCGGCAGTGAAAATGCCAATATCACTGCCGTTTTATAGAAGATCCGGCAGTGATATATCACTACCGGTTTTAGATATAAACCGGCAGTGATATCTGGTTATCACTGCTGGTTGATAAGTTCTACCCCCCGGCTTAACTTTCGAACCGGTAGTGATATGTTCGCACTGCTGGCTCTATCCCAACCGGCAGTGATAAGCCGGCAAGGATTGCCTGTTCTGTAGTAGTGATACACGGTTCAAAAACTATCTGTGCACCGTATTTTTACTGATACATGCTTATAGATGGTTCAGTAAACCATCTGTGATGATATTTTTGAACAATCTGTGATTGCTTTTTCTACAGTAGTGGGAAGCTCCTTTCAATTCCAACAAAGTACAAAGCTAGACAAAAAATACGACTAAAGAAATCATACTCATTAGCTAGAGAGACTCTCTGTCTAGTGCCCTCGTAACGCAATCCGTGAGTCCAAATCTGTTCTGCACCAAGCAGCCACTAAGATGCAGCTATCTTGGAAAAATAAGTCCATAGATAGAAGCACCATCCACGCACATTATAGCATACTTCTAACTTACTCGGTGGCCAAGCAGCCGGTAGATCGTGGTGTGTTGATCAGTCGGTAATGCTGAACGACAGTGACTACCGTAAGTAAGAAAAATATTTCCAATACAAAAGGGAAACAAGAGGGAACAAGAAATATCTGCCGGCTTCTGCATAGTGCTTTGCTCAATGAGTGACATGGGCGCACAGCAGCATATATAGCATGCGATATTCACTACTACAGAATGGTACAGCACTATCGCTTCATCTGTGTCGGTTCTTAAGTTTTTAGGAAAAAATGATTGTGATAGATGACTTAGGAGAGGCATTAATCATAATCACTATCGGTTCTCAGGTTAGAAGTGATAGTGATGTAGCATTGGGAACATCACAATCGGTTCTTATGCGAGAAGTGATAGTGATGTGCATTATCATCACTATCGATTTTCATATAAAAAGCGATAGTGATGAGCCCGTACACATCACTAAGGGTTCTTTTGCGAGAATCGATAGTGATGTGCATTATCATCACTATCGCTTCTTCAATAAGAACCGATAGTGATGTGTACGGGCTCATCACTATCGCTTCTTATGTGGGAACCGATTGTGATGACTATGATAATCACTATCGCTTGGCTTATAAGAACCGACTGTGATGTGCATGATCACATCACGATCGCTTTTTATATGAGAACCGATAGTGATGTGCCCGTTAGGTTATTTATATCACTCGAGCTGAACTCTTCTCTGTTATTGTTCCAGAGGAGGTTTCTTCGCCGCCACCAGAAAAAATAGCTCATATTCTGTGGTTGGAAGCAATACTTGGGTGAGAAAATTTGAAATCCTCAAGGGTGGGTGTTAAGAGGGTTAATTTGAAGCCCTAACATGAGGAGATTTCCCCTCATTTTGCATAATTTGTGGTTTTCTTCAAAATGTGAGCATTCCTTCAAACCCCTTTAATTTTGCATTATGTAATTTTGATATGTCGAAGAAAGTCTAGATTGCTTTGGTATTGTGTATGTCCTATCGATTTCACACCCTTTATTTCACAAGCATGTACACATATGTATTTAATTATCTTAATTTGTAGTGCTTTGATGTTAATATGGAATTATTATTGTTGTCACCGATGAATGCTAGAGTTTAGGTGCGGAACCTACATCTCCTGCTCGAGGATGCTTGTTTATAAATATGCCGAACGAAATGGCATATTTATAAGCGGCGATCTCGAATTGTCCACGTTTGATAGTTCGAGGATATGCTTGGGCAAGTTCTTGTTGTGTTGTACAACTGCAGAGTAGAGATTTCGGTAGCGTCTCCCTGGTATTCTCCAGATACACAACCCTCTTGACCTGTTGTCGAGACGTGTATATGGAGAATAGCGGGGAGATGCTGCTGAAATTTTCTCTGGAGTTGTAAAACGGCTTAGGAACTTGTCGGAACCACATATCCTCGAATGGGATTAGGACCAAACCTATTTAGAGATTAGGGGTCATCGTTGGTACCCTTGTTTTGTTTCGTTGTAGTCAAAAGATCGTGAGGCTCTTGCACTATATAATTAGATTGTTTGATATCATTGTTGATGTTAAAAATGTATGTCTCCTATATAGGGAATTGGAAGCTCTAAACCAGGGAAGAATCTAGGTATCGATTGGGAGAACACATTTTATATATCTTGCAGAACTTGCAGTCCTCTATTTTGCAAAGGTAATATTAAATGAAATGATGTCTCAATATTTCAAATAGCTAGCTAGCTTGTTGTCGCTCGATTCTTCCTTAATTTATTGTGTGAAGTTTAATTGCGAGATGGACCGTAAGGAATGGATGTATGACAAAAGTCGTGTGAGTCTTTGAATTTCGAGGGGTGTTAAGGAGTTCAAAAAATTGCCGAACAGGACAGGGTGAGGAGGGTGTAAACTTCATATCTTGTCCTTGCATTGATTGCACCAATCGAGAAGATTTAACAACCCAGCTCAAATTGAGGACCACCGATTCAACGTGGCCGTGAGGAATTACACGTGTTGGATCCATCACGGGAGACAGTAGTACCGCCGGTATGCAATGAAGACACGGTGGAACCGGATGATGATTTGCACTGATATGTTTGAGGAGGAGAATTTGGACCAAATGTCATGCGGGATGTGGAGGGTAATTATACGGAAAGAGAGTTTGAAAAGTTTAAAAGCTTGATGGAAGACGATGCCAAACCGCTGTTCACAAAGTTGCAAAGCGAATACACCAAGTTGGGTTCGGTCCTTGCATTGTTCGAATCAAGGCAAAACACCGCTGGGATGATACAAGTTTCAATGCACTTCTAGTTCTTCTATCGGATCCGCTTCCGAGGGAAACGAGTTGCCAACAAGCATTTATGAAGCGAAGAAGCTACTATGTCCCATGGGAATGGAAATAGAAAGGATACATGCATGTCCGAATGATTGCATCTTGTACCGTAACGCACATCAGAGCTACACGCTTGTCCGGTTTGCGGTGTGCCCGGTACAAACAAAAGGAGAAGCGTAACGACAAGAAGCGTAAGAGCCGGGCAACGACGGTGAAGAGGTCACTAAAGGTGCACCGCCAAGGTATTGTGGTACTTGCCCATCATTCCCGTCTAGAGAGGTTGTTTGCAAATCGAGAGGCAAAATTGTTGTGTTGGCATTATGAGTCTCAAACGAAGATGGAAAGTCGAGACACCTGGCGATTCGCTCAATGGAGAAACATCGATTGGAAACATGAGGAGTTTGGTGCGAAATGAGGAACATAAGATTTGGGTTGAGTACCGATGGAATGAATCCGTTTGGTAACATGAGCGATCGTCACAAAGACGTGGCGATTCATTGTGCATCTACAACCTCCCTCCTTGGTTGTGCATGAAGCGGAAGTATATCATGATGTCGTTGCTAATCTCGGGACCCAAACAGTGGAAATGATATTGATGTGTACCTCGCCCACCGATCGAGGATTTGGTAAAATTGTGGAATGACGGGTCATTGTGTGGGATGCGTCTGAAGAGAGCATTTCACCCTACGGGCTATGGTATTTTGCATAAATGATTTCCGGCTCTTGGTAATTTGGCGGCTCTGAGACGAAAGGAGCAAAAGCGTGTCCTATTTGTGAAGAGGAGACCGAGAGCCTATGGTGCCAAATTCCAAGAAAAGCTGTATATGGGTCACCGAGGTTTCACCTCATGATCATCGATACCGTAAGATGGATGACAAATTTGATGGGAAGAGGGAAGTCCGTTGGGCACCGCAGCCTATGAGTGGAAGGCAAGTATATTCACGTGTAGAGGATATCGATGTTCAGTACGGAAAGAGCCGTAAATCTGTTCGTTCTAGGACCATTTGGAAGAAGAGGTCAATATTTTGGGACTTACCGCATCGAAGGAGTTAGATGTCGGCATTGTATTGATGTCATGCACGTTGAGAAGAATGTCTGCGACAATTTGGTTGGCATCCTGCTGAACATACCTAGAAAGACAAAGGATGGTGTGAATGCTCGTCGCGACATGGCCTATATGGGAATCAGGCCTAGGCTTGCGGTGATAGAGGAGGATGTAAAAGGTCCGTACATCCCCGCTGCATGCTACACCCTATCCAAGAAGGAGAAAGAGGACCTTTGCAAATGTCGCAAGGTATTAAAGTTCCATCCGCTACTCATGAACATTAAGAAGCTTGTGTCCTTGGATGATTTGAAGTTCTTTGGGCATGAAGTCCCACGATCGCCATGTCTTGATGACCCAAATGCTCCCGGTTGCAATCCAAATATTCTACCAGAGGATGTCAGGTTTGCAATCACGAAGCTCTGTTACTTCTTCAATGCGATCTCCTACAAAGTTATTGACCCCGACGTGCTAGACAACTTGCAAAGTGAGGTGGTGCAGACTATATGTCAGCTTGAGATGCATTTCCCACCGTCGTTCTTCGATGTAATGGTCCACTTTGTGGTTCACCTAGTCAGAGAGATTAAGATATGTGGACCCGCTTTCCTACGTTACATGTATCCGTTCGAGAGGTACATGGGTATATTAAAGTCCTACGTGAGGAATCGGTCAAGCTCGAGGGTAGTATTGTTGAAGGTTATGGGACTGAAGAGGTTATTGAGTTCTGTGTGGACTACCTAGGTAAAAGACAAGCAATCGGTGTTCCTGTATCTCGTCACGACGGCAGACTTGCTGGTAAAGGAACCCTTGGGTCCAAACTAATGAGTCCGAGGTTTGATATGTATTGCAAAGCGCATTTGATGCTTTTGCGAGCAAAGGCGTAAGTTCGATCCATACATCGAGCAAAGATAAGTTGATATTACGGAAGAGAATCCACAAATGGATGAGCTTTTCATCGCACAAGAACACAATGCTCGATTCCTCACATGGTTCAAAGAAAAAGCGGAGGTCTCCTTTAGTGAGAATGTAAAATGGTTGGCTGACGGACCAAGATTTAATGTACGACATGGCAAGGGTACGATATTAATGGTTACACCTTTTACATCGAGAGTCAAGATGCCAAAAGTCTGTCCAAAAAAGTGATGTGTGCATAAATGCTTTCTCGACTATCATCACTCGAAAAGAGTCTCCCGCCACAATGAACTCCTACTATGGGTTGATCAAGAAATTTGGGAGCTCGATTACGGAATATACCAAGTTCCATTGTTCGATGTAAGTGGGTAGGACTTCCACATGGAGTAAAGGTCGACAAGAGAGGTTTTACTATTGTGGATCTCAGAGACTCGCCTACAAAGATGACCCGTTCGTCCTGCGAAGCAAACAACTCAAGTCTTCTACGTGCTTGATCCGCCAATCCGAGGTTGCGTCGTTCTTCATGGCAAGAGACGGATCGTAGGAGTTGAAGATGTTGTAGATGAAGAAGAGTACAACCAATTCGATGAGATACCTTCATTTGCAGATGGGGCCTGTCTTAGTGGGGATGACGACACACATGGAGCCAATTACATGCGAGTAGATCATCATGAAGGACAGTATTGTAAATAAATGGACTATTATAATGTTTGTTGTTAATTTCATTGTTCTATTATGTATGTAAAATAGTTTGCAATGTTATCAAAGTAAAAATCTAGGGTGACTTGTTGTTGGAGGCTTTGATGGAAATGCAATTTCTCTTTGTGCCTGCACTTTGTGCCACATGTTGTGAAAGAAAATTCCATTTGACGATTGTAAATAGTCGAAAGTTCATTTCTGGAACTTTTTGTACAATTCTGGATTATTTTGAAATTTTTTTGACTTTTCAACGCTTTACGCACAAATCATGTCTACGAAATGAATTTCGGCATATTTATTGAATGAGTTCGCTTTTTCCAAAAATTCTTGTATGAAAAGTTTTGCAGTATCCTGAAATATGTTTCTGCAAAATTTCTAATAAATTCAACAATGTATAAAAAAGTTATGGTATTTTCTCTCTTTGGTGAAATGCTGAAAATTCAGAACCTACATATGGTGTAGTCTCGATGTGATGTACAATTTACATATTTCTGAGACACAGAAATGAGGCTAAACTATATGAAATCATTTTTGGAAATTTTCAAAAAACCTGTTCTTCATTTGAGAAAGTTTTGACTTTTCAACTATTTAAGGAAAACTAATGTGTAGAAAGCAAATTTTGGCATCTTTTTTCAATGCTAACTCTTTTTGGCAAAATTCTTTTTGCAACAGATTTGTATTATCTCAAAGTATATTTCTGCAAAATTTTAAATAATTCCAACTATATTTGCAAAAGTTTTTCACTCTTTGATCTAATTCTGAAAATTTAACTTCATGGTTTGTCTAGAAAGGCAATAGTGAAATGGTATCAGTGTCGGTTTTATTTAAAAAAGTGATACGGATAATGCTACACATCGGTGTCGATTTTATTTAAAAAGCGTCTGAGCATAGTTTTCTTTAAAAAAGCAATACGGATTAGAAACATCAGCGTCGGTTATCTGTAAAAAAGCGATATGGATGTATGACCTTATCAGTGTCGGTTTTATATGTAAAAGCGATACTGATGACTATTAACATCTGTGTCGGTTTTATTTGAAAAACGATACGGATATTAAGACACATCTGTGTCGGTTTTATATAAAAAAGTGATACAGATGTGTAGCAGCATCAGTGTCGGTTTTAGATATATTGATAAGGTGAATGAGGAAGAGCGTCGAGTTGACTTCAATGTGATGTATAAAAGGGTACATTTCCACCGTGACGAGAATGGGATATTCCTGCCGCTTTGAGGATCTGTTTCTTGTGTACCAATTAAAAGCCGTCGATATTTCTACTTTACGATCTTGGACGCCGTGAGTATCGCACCATACAACATGAGTCGACGACTTTTATAGGATTTTGCATTATGTTTTCTAATATCAACACGAGTTGCGGGGCAATGAGACAAAGGAGCCGTGACGAATCTAAACCAAGTTGGGTTAAATGCGACCCGAGCTAGTGTCTGCGACCACGGCTAGGATACATCCGGTGTTTGTTGTGGCTACGCCAAGAGGGTATTGCATCTCGAGTTGACGAAGGACTTCGTTGTAATACTGGTCACCAGGAGTAAGTAGTACAAACCCTTCAATTACTTGTACGCACTTAAACCGTATGCGAACTTATTTCCTTGCACTACATTCCATTTAATAAGCAACCATTGGGTTCTACTCGTCCTCGTCCGAGTGAAAACACAGTCTACATTTTTAACTCAATCAAGAAGAGACCGATGGCCTACGCGATCAAGTGTCCTTTGCAGAAGTAAGTACATTACCGTAACCTAACACTTTCTGAATTTAACTATATTTTTTTACTCAATGGCATCTCTCCAATATATGTAGGGGTTTCTGACTATGTCGATGAAGGAGGGTCACATAATAACAAAAAGGGCAAGATGGAGTATAAGAAATTCACGGACAAGTGCCTAGCATATATACGCTTAATTTTTTTGACATCTAATCTTCGTGTGTTAATTTCTTTTCTCTCTTCACAGTTGTCATCAACAGGCGTGATGACACATGCGGCTTCTATGTCATGCAACACATGTTGGTTGTGGTCGTGGCTCACACCTTTTTCCTAAGGTATATGTACATGCATACTTAGCCTTTCACATACAAATTTTGAAACTTAAATTCATGCACTCATTTATGTTTTGCAGATGATCAATATCCCCGAGAAGAGCTTAGACAGCAAAGCACTCAACAATTTACGAGATCACTTATGCCAATGGTAATGGTTAGAAGTTATATCGGAGGACGGTAGGTTTAGAGATCCAAGCGCCCTACTAGTCCATATGGAAACAATATTAATTGTATATGTCAATGTGATATATATGCACGTAATCGATTGTTAAGCATGTTTGTGTTTGTATGTTGTGAACGAATGGGCTATATGTATTGCAATTTACGTATTCGTGTTACGTGAATGTGATATGTGCATTACGTGTTATGTATTGTCAATGTGATATATACATGCCCAATGTTAATATGTGTGTTATTTTGGATAATATGCAAAATTGAAACACTTCGTGAGGGTCATCGAATCGGTTCTTATGAGGAACTGACAGATGACCTCTCATCGAATCGGTTCTTTTAAGAAAGCGATTGTGATGACCACATTAGTAGAATCGGTTCTTTTTACAGGCGATAGTGATAACCATACCATTACAATCGGTTCTTGGAATAAAGCGATTGTGATGATACATTATCAAAATCGGTTCTTTAAAGAAAGCGATTCTGATGACCTCATTAGAATCGGTTCTTTTTGAACCGATTTCGATAACGTTATCGTAATCGGTTCCACAAAAGAACCGATTCTAATGAGGGTCATCGAATCGGTTCTTTAAAGGAAGCGATTTCGATGACCTCATTAGAATCGGTTCTTTTGCGAACCGATTCGATAACGGTTATCGAATCGGTTCGCAAAAGAACCGATTCTAATGAGGGGGTCATCGTAATCGCCTTTAAAGAACCGATTCGATGACCTTTATCGTAATCGGTTATTAAAAACCGACAGATAATGTGTTCATCGTAATCGGTTTGATCTAAGAACCGATTCTAATGAGGCTTTATCACTGTCGGGCAAAACCGATCGTGACAACTCCACCTCATCACTATCCAAAGACTTCGTATCGCCACTTGAACCGACTGTAATGACAAAAAAGAACCGATTCTGATGTACAATTCTGTAGTAGTGATTGCGAGTACGCCGCAAAGCGCAGATCAAGCGTGCGATAACTTTTTTCCTTTCCTGCCGGCCTCAAACTTTTTGTATTGAGAAGAACGACGAAGCCCATGATAACATTTTGATGATTGGACGAATTAACTGAGAAATTAGCGACAGGCACTGCAGAAATCTCCTTGCTCTTTATTTGACCGCAAGATTTGAACAATTAAATGGGAAAAGGTAGATATGCACTTAGTTAGATCATCTATGATCTGATTTGGTTTATCATGGCGAATAGCTATTCTTGTATTTTTTTAATTATGATGGTAAGTGTGTTATGCGGCATATCATGTCAAAAAGCCTGCTCATCCAGAATTTGTAGGAAAAATTGTCACAAATCAGAATTGACCAAACACTTTCTCCACCATCCACGACATAGTTTACAAGTGGTGACCAATTGTGGAGATCACTACTACAAAAGGACTTATATTAGACCCCTCATCACTGACGGTTTTCAAAAACCGTCTATGATGAGGGCTCATCACAGATGGTTTTTTGCAAAAACAGTTAGTAATGAGTACCATGCTTATCACAGATGGTTTTTGACAAGGCAAGTGGCATGTAATTGTGGTGGGCCAGTGCGGCACTTGGGAAGTCGAATTCTTTTTATGATAATGGTTGGTTCATGATTATGATGATTTTTAGTTAGTCTTGCCTTGGTAAATTAAGGACTTAACCTTGCAAGAATTTGAACTGAGTCATTCACACAACCACATATCTGCTATGGGACAGGCCTAGCTAATTAATCTGTCGAATCTAAGCTTTTGTACTATTTGTGGTGGTGTGAGGCCCGGGTAGTGGTAACCAGTCCTCGCACGGGTGCGCTCACATGGCGCAAGAGGGGGGCCCTGGATGTGGTAACCAGTCCTACCAATGTTGAAACCTTAGCGGATAGTACTGGGTTTAGATAGGCATTGGAAAGGCTTTGTTATAATCACTCGCCTTTGTGGTATATGGTTATATCTTGTGGGTAAAGTGTATAACCTCTGCAGAGTGTAAAACCTATTCGAATAGTCATGCTCGCGGTATTGAGTATTGCTCGGTGATTACAGTTAAGGGTTAGATTTTATTAAAAACAAATGTGGGTCTGGATATGAAATTTGGAATAAGGTAATGAGTTGGTTATTGGAAAACAAATGGAAAAATGCATTATTGATATTATTTATTTTACTGTCTTTCAATCTATTAATGCTATTCTTTTATGAACGCTGTTTATACAAATTAACCATGTCAGCTTATCCTTTGTATTAAGCCATGCATATAGAATATTAGACTTGCATTCTGTACACAACTTGTTAAGTGCTTTATGTACTCACCCCCTTGCAACAAAACATCACCAATTGGAGAAGAAGCAACGCCTGCATTTGAGGAAGAGTATCAGGAAGAGGCAAATAACTAGGGTGCGAACCTTGTCAGTTGCCTGTGGCAGATTGAAGGGTTTCTATGCTTGTGTTTATTTCCGCTGCTATTTATTTACTTTCAGTCTTAGCCCTGCGAGGCGTATTCATGTAAGGTTGACCATAAGGTCGTCGAACAGCTATATTTAATATTGATGAAGTCTTTATTATGTTACCGTTAAGTATGATTGTGATATTTATCAATGTTGAACCTGTATGCACTAGCGCGATCCTGGACTAGTGCAGAATACACAGAGGATCCGGACATATTCAGGTCCCGATAGAGGTGGTATTAGAGCCATACTAACTGTAGGTCAAGCCCTAGCTAGTTTGTTGTCTTAGGAGTGTCCAAAACTATTTTCTATAGGCAAAATTAACTTGAAATATTAAAAGGATCTTGACTTATCCCTTCTTTCTTGCTTTCCACCATTGCTGAATTTTTCCGTCTTTTCTATAGTTTTGAGTTGAGGTTTTTACGAGAGTCACTTTCTGCAAGTTGAGATGGAGTGTCTTTATAGAGAGCGTAAAGGAGGATTTGCCACTGAGCTTTGGAGGATGTTGCAGCTGTTGGGAGGCTTTGACCGTCCTATCTACCGTGGTACCAACAAGATCGTGAATAGAAAAATAAGAGGGACAATCTGCAAGATCACGGTCTACGCTAGGGAGAACACCATCAGGAGTCGCCCCGTCCACATTTCAGCGAGGAGATCCACATTTGAGTCTAGGATCCAGGAGACCGCCCATCTTGCACTTCGTCGCCTTGCCCACGACTACGCATCAGAGTTGGAGTCCACCGTATTCAAGTATCATCCCAATGGAAGTGTCATCACTAAGGACAGGATCAAGGGGGAGGAAGATGCCACCGTCGTCCACCTAGCACGTTTTGCTTCAGCACAGGAGACCCTCACAAAGGCTACAAATCAGGAGCTTACAGAGGTATATGAAGCATTAGAGAAGGCCGAAAAGGATCTTCGGGAGTCTAGGAGGATGGCTTCTGAGAGGATAACCGAGCTGAAGGAGGTTCTCTACCTCAGGGAGGAGGCAGCTGAGCTGGAGGAGTACGTGGAGGATCCAGAGGAGCTTGTGCCAAAGCCGGAGAGTCAGGGATCAGTGTCATCCAACGAGACCCCCGGTCATCGGAACAAGTTTGCCCCGATGCCGCATCATCCGCCGCAGTGTCCACCTGGAGGCCCGCACCCAGGATGGCTTAGTGACTAGGTAGAGTCTTTAGTTTAGTAGTAGTGACTCAAGTGTTCGAGTCGCTTAAGTTTAGGTTTAGAGTTTTGCCACTAGTCGATTAGAGATGCTTATTTAGCTTAATGAGAGTTTTTATGGTCTTTTTGAGTGTGCAGTATGCGTTGCATTGCCCTTAGGCACTTGTGAGCAGTCATACTAAGTATTAAATAAAGTTTAATATATTTAGAGTTTGAGATAAAGCTTTTCCCCCGCATAAGATCTTATATTACTTGTCTATGCCATTTCCCTCTTTTCTCTAAACCTTGGAGTAATCAGCAGATGGTACAGACCCGCGGAAATATCGGAGCTGGTGGAAGTGGAAGCCGTCAGAATGAGAACCAGAATGAGTCGCCAATTCCTCAAGCAGCGCCACCAGTTGATATGAGCAATTTTGGAGATTTTCTTGCTGCGCAAACTTAGCTTATGCAAACCATGATGCAGCAAATGCAGCATTTCACCAATCAATCAGTGGCCAATAATGCAAATCAAGCTGCTAATAATGGAAACCGTCCATTCTCGAAGTTGTCAGTCAGACTCCAAGAGGACCCATCCGCCAACTTTTTCTGGGAATGCTAACCCAATTGAGGCTGACGATTGGCTAAGGACGATTGAAAGTAAGTAGCATATCACCCAGTGTGAGGGAAATGAGAAGCTGCTCTATGCTTCTCATCAATTTGAAGGCACAGCTGCCGAATGGTGGGATAATTACTGCGCATCATAGGAGAACCCACAAGAGATCACTTGGGAAGAATTTTCTGCCAGTTTTCGTCAGTATCATGTTCCTGAAGGTGTCATGGACTTAAAGAAGGAAGAATTTAGAGCCATCAAGCAGGGAGGCCAGTCTGTGGCAGACTACGTGAACTGGTTCACTCAGCTTGCTCGCTATGCACGTGAAGATGTAGTGACTAATAAGGCAAGACAGTCCCGCTTCATGAAAGGACTAAATTTAGGATG
This sequence comes from Otatea glauca, assembly GCA_036346275.1. Lineage (NCBI taxonomy): Eukaryota > Viridiplantae > Streptophyta > Magnoliopsida > Poales > Poaceae > Otatea > Otatea glauca. The sequence goes on from CM070724.1 coordinate 16,390,040, forward strand.
CAGGTTCGGTTAATCACCCACAATTTTCTAAATTTTCAAGAACTGGTGAACAAGGCCCTTATTCTGGAAGACAATCGCAAAGAGTTAGATGACAACCACAAGCGCAGGATAGAACAACAAGGTGCTCACTAAGGACAGTAAAAATTGAGGATTGCACCGTAGCAGTTTGTCAGGTTTCAGCCCAAGGCAATTTTAGGATGCCTTCTTCCGCACCTCGCCCGAGTGGCCAGAATTTTCAGACACCTGTTCAGATCAATAACACCTCGGGAGGAAATCAACAGTCAGCAGTCAGGCACTGTTTTAGCTGCAATGAGCCAGGACATTTCGCCAATAACTGTCCCAAAAGAGGAGGTGTTACACCTGTTCGCTTCAACCTTGGGTCTATGCCGGCCAAACGCCTGCACCAGGAGGAAACCGTGGAGCTGTTTAATCTGGAGCTACGACTCAAGCCACGGTGAGGGGTCGTGTTAATCATATCATGACTGATGAAGCCCAGGAAGCATCGGAGGTCGTACTGGGTAAGTTTTTAGTTAATTCAGTACCTGCTACAGTTCTATTTGATTCTGGATCTTCGTATTCCTTTATTTCTCGAGATTTTGCTACTGGGAATGGGTTAGAAATGATAAACCTTAAGTGCATGCTTTTGGTCCAATCCTCTAGATCAGAATTGCGATCTAACCTAGGATATATGGGAGTTAGGATGCTCATGAATGGAGTAGAGTTCCTAGCGAACCTTATTATTCTGGATACTAAATCATTAGATGTTATCCTTGGAATGGATTGGCTGTCTAAGCACAAGGTTGAGCTGGATTGTGGTAGAAGAGTAGTGTCAATTGAAAGCCCGAAAGGTGAAAGAGTGGAAGTCCAAGCAACTGCCGTCCGCCATGGTCAGATGATGGTTAATAGTGCTAAAGCAATCGGCATTTAAGAAGTGCTAGCTGTTAATGAATATCCAGATGTTTTCCTTGAATATTTACCTGAAATGCCACCTGATCGAGATATTGAGTTCGTGATTGAATTGGTGCCTGGGGCAGCACCAATAGCCAAGAGACTGTACCGGATGCTTACGGATGAGTTGTTAGAAATGAAGAAACAGATTGAGGAGTTGTTAGAAAAAGGTTTTGTGAGGCCAAGTTCGTCGCCGTGGGGAGCACCTGTTTTGTTTGTTCGAAAGAAAGATGGAAGCATGAGAATGTGCATTGATTACCGAGCTCTGAATGAAGTGATAATAAAGAATAAGTATCTGCTACCTAGGATAGATTATTTGTTTGATCAATTAAGAGAGCTAGAAACACTATGAGTTCACAGTCATGTCATTTGGATTGACAAATGCTCCTGCATATTTTATGAACTTGATGAATAAAGTTTTCATGTAATATTTGGATAAGTTTGTCGTCGTATTTATAGATGACATTCTTGTTTACTCCAAGACAGAAGAAGATCATGCCACACATATGAGGGTGGTTCTTGAAAAGCTTCGAGAGCAGCAATTATATGCGAAATTCAGTAAGTGTGATTTCTGGAAAAAGAAAGTGGAATTTCTTGGTCATGTTATGACTCCTAAAGGTATTGCAGTCGACCATAGTAAAGTTGAGGCAATATTGCACTGGGAACAGCTGAATTCGGTGACACAGATTCGCAGTTTTCTTGGAATGGTGTACTATTACCGTCGATTCATTGAAGGATTCTCAACAATTGCTTGACCCCTTACGCAGTTGTTGAAGAAGGAGAAGAAATTTGCATGGACACTAGATTGTGAGAAGAGTTTTCAAGAATTAAAGAAAAGGTTAACATCCGCACTAGTACTAGTGTTGCTAGATATTCAGAACAGTTTTGATATTTACTGTGATGCTTCGTGTCAAGGACTTGGATGTGTGCTAATGCAGAATGGTAAGGTTGTTATATATGCATCAAGGCAGTTGAGGCCACATGAGGAGAATTACCTGACACATGATTTGAAATTAGCTGCAGTAGTGCATGCCTTGAAGATATGGCGTCATTACCTTATTGGAAATCGCTGTGACGTATACATAGACCATAAGAGTTTAAAGTATATTTTCACATAGTCAGACCTGAATATGAGGTAGAGAAGATGGTTAGAGTTAATTAAGGATTATAACCTGGGAATTCATTATCACCCTGGGAAGGCTATTGTGGTAGCCGATGCTTTAAGCAGAAAGAGTTACAGTGGTAGCTTGTTAGTGCAGAAGGATCAATCTGAGTTATGCAACGATTTTCATAAGCTGAGATTAGGAGTGGTACCAAAAGGGTTTTTAGCTACCCTAGAGGTAAAGCCAACCTTGGAGGATCAAATTAGAGAAGAGCAGAAAGATGATGCCTAAATTGAGAGAATTAAGTCCAAGATGGATGAAGGTAAAGCGAAGAATTTTACTTTGGATGAGCAAAGAACCTTATGGATGAAAGGTCGGATTTGTGTGCCAAATAAGAAGGAATTAAAACAATTAATTCTTGAGGAAGCTCATGACTCAAAGTACTCTATTCATCCAGGAAGTGCAAAGATGTACCAGGATCTTAAGGAAATATTTTGGTGGCCTAATATGAAGTGTGAAGTTGCCGAGCATGTCGCTTTGTGTGATATATGCCAGAGAGTGAAGGCAATGCATCAGAGGCCAGCAGGGTTGTTGTAACCATCAAAAGTACCTGAATGGAAGTGGGAGGAAGTTGGTATGGATTTTATTACCGGTTTACTTAGGTCCCAGAGTGGATATGATTCAATATGGGTCATAATCGATCGCTTGACCAAAGTTGCCCATTTCATACCAGTAAAGACCACATATTCAGGAGATCGTTTGGTAGAATTGTATATGTCAAGGATTGTGTGTTTGCATGGAGTACACCGAAGAAAATAGTGTCAGACAGAGGTACGCAATTTACCTCAAGATTCTGGAATAAGTTGCATGAAGTATTGGGAACTCGCCTAAATTTCAGTATAGCTTATCATCTGCAAACAGATGGTCAAACTGAGAGAGTCAATCAGATTTTGGAAGATATGTTGAGAGCTTGTGCTTTAGCTTATGCCGCATCGTGGGATAAATGTTTGCCGTATGCTGAGTTTAGCTATAATAACAGTTATCAGGCCAGTTTGCAAATGTCATCGTTTGAAGCCTTGTATGGTCGATCATGTTGTACCCCGCTAAATTGGAATGAGACGGGGGAGCGTATGGTTTTTCGACCAGATATTTTAATGGAGGCCGAAGAGCAAGTCATCATGATTAGAGAAAGGTTGAAGACTGCTCAGTCAAGGCAGAAGAGCTATGCTGATAATTGCCGCTGAGAGTTGAGTTTCGAACCTAGTGATTTCTTGTATCTCAGAGTAACCCCTCTCAAGGGAGTAAAAAGGTTTCATGCTAAAGGGAAGCTTTCACCAAGATATGTTGGTTCGTTTGAAATATTGAGTCACAGAGGAGAGGTTGCATATTTGTTGGAGCTACCGCAGTCGTTGGCGAGAGTGCATGATGTGTTCCATGTGTCTCAGTTGAAGAAGTGTCTTCGAGTGCCCGCAGAGCAGACGCCATTAGAGTCAATTGATCTGCAAGAGGATCTAACCTACAAGGAGCAGCCAATCAAGATTCTGGATGTAGCAGATCATAGAACCCGAAGCAAGTCAGTGCGTTTCTGCAGAGTGTAGTGGAGCAATCATTCCAAGAGCGAGGCTACATGGGAGCGTGAGGAGGATCTGAAGTTAGAATTTCCAAACCTATTCGTTAGTCAGCCCTAAATCTCGGGGTCAACATTCCTTTAAGGGGGAGGTTTGTAATATCCCAAATTTTGCTTTTATCGAATTTAATATGATTTTTCTTTGTTATTGAATTTTTGAGGTTTTATTTAATTCATTTTGGAATCTTGAATAAAGCCTTTTGCTATCTTTTAATTATTCAGAGAGAAGTATTAATGATCTTTGGTTGGAAATATTTTATTTGAGTTCCAAATGTTCCAAAGTATTTTCTAGAATTTTTTGGGATTTTTCCTGATATTTTTGCAATGTATTTTGGCTTTATCTATTTATCTAAATTATTTTAATTCGAAAATATTTTAAAAATCGGATGAATAGTGTTGGGCCGAAACCCACCCGGTTCGGCTCATTTCTTCATGCAGCCAGCCAACGCAGCCCGCCCCGCTGAACCCTAGCTGCGCGACCGTTGGATTTTGATACAACGGTTGTGATCGTGCCGCGCCGCCGCTTGCTCCCAGCCGTTCGATCGGATCTGCCTAGACGTCTGTGATCATGCCACATCTACTCGTTTGAATCCGCCGCACTGTCATATACCGTGAGACTCGAAATTCATTTTCGCGCCCTACACGGAAGCCGAGGGTCCTATTTAATGCGCCACCGCCACCCCTGTGTCGCGCACGTCGAGATGCATCTGTAACCCTACCGCGCGCATCCTGATCCACCACCGTTCACTTGCAAAAGCTCGACGTAGTTGTGCTCTATGCTGCTGTGGTTTTTGCCTCATCCCGCCATCGTCGGTCTCCATCCGCCGCTGCCAAGGTCACCGGAGTGTCTCCCTCACCCAGCCACATCGAACCGAGGAGGAAGCATCGCCGGAGTCGCCCCAGAACGCCGTTGCCGTGGTCATCGTCCCAAAGTCCGGTGAATACTTCGCCGTCGTGCCGCCATCAGCGTCGCAAGCTTCGTCGACCATTGGATCTTCAACCAGCGGTAAGGATCAAGCCACGTCGCCTTAGCTATAGTAAACAGCTCCGTCAACATTAGCCGTTAGATTTTAATCGTGTGGTTCAGATCTGACCGCATCGTCATCTATTGCTCCGCCCATCGTCGCTGTTGGATACGCGCCGATCGGTGCAGATCGCGCCGCTTGTCCCCCCATGTGCCGCTGTGTCGTTTGATCTGAGCCGTCGGATTCAAACTGAACGGTTGTGCTCGCACCGCTCACCGAGCCAGCCCCGTGCTACCGCGTGTCACGCAGAAACCAAGGCGTCGCCGCAGCCGGTTTCGCTAACGTCATCGCCTTTGATATCGACCGTCCAATCTAAAATGAATGGTCCAGATCAACGCCACTGTGTGTTTAATTGCGTCCGTTAAATCTGTGCCACGTGTCATTCATTCAAGGGTGCCACGTGTGTGCTTGTGTCAGCCGGTGCACAAGCACAGTGCCGCCGGTCCACCGTGGACCAACGTCGGCCATGGACCGAGTCCATAGCCGGTGACACGTGTCGCACTGTGGTTGTGCCGCATGTCAGCACTCGATTGGGCCACGTGTCTGCTGACATCAGCGTCATGTCATAAATCGTTTTTCTTTAGAAAAATAATTTGCCGAAAATCATATTCGGTGCTGACGTCATAAATGCTATTTTCCAGTGTAAAAGTAATTCAGTTAATTCGGTTTTTTCTATTTTTTAGAATTTTCTTTTATTCCAATCTTTGAATAGCTATATCTTTTTGAAGGACCATGTGGAGGTCCATCCATGTTTGTGATGAGTATTTGACTTTATTTGAGCAAGGTGTGCTCAGGTTGAAGCAATTTGAGTCTTCTCCTGTTTTTGCGGTAGTACCAGCCAGGACGAACAAAAATGAATTTATTTTGTGGACTATGATGAATCTATTGCATATCATTGTGGGCATTGCTATGTGAGGTATTTCCTTGTTTTTTATTGTTAGAGGTCGACGATGTTAAATCATGGTGAGGCGAAGGATCACCGGGACTAGGCGAGGAGCGTCGGAGGTCCAGACGGTCGAGGATCGCTGGAAGATGATTGGAGATGGAGTCGTGGCAAGTCGTGAAGACAAGGAATGGATGAGATGCTAGCTAGACACTACGTTGGTCTAGTTGATAAGTTAGTGGGTCTAGTTAGTGTGCTTTGAGAACCGTGCAAGAAAACCCATTATGCGTTGTGGGTTTTGGGTGAACCCTTACATGGCTGGTTGAGTGGGTAAATCCTATCCCTTGATGGATGCTCTAGGGTTTAGAGGCTCATCCAAGGGTGGTAGGTGGCCCAAGAGTTGTATAAATAGGGGTGGAGGGATAGCCTTCCCCCTTGAAGGTTTGAGTTGCTCCTTTGAGCTTTGCCCACATCAAGTGAGGCTTTGTAAACCTTCCATCCAGAAAATACAACTCTTGGGCCACCTTCCATCAAGTGAGGCTTTGTAAACCTTCCATCCAGAAAATACAACTCTAGAAAAATTTGTGAGTCCACTGGTTGCACCGTTTGAGCGTTATGAAGTGAAAATCGAGCCTCAAACTTTCTGGTCGAAGTTCCTGACTGTCTGTAATACTTGATTTTTCATGTCTATTATACAAAGCTTTTTAACGTGATTTTAGGTGGACTGTTTCACGACTCAACTTCTCACAGGGAAAAAAATTCCCAAAAAATTTAGAGCACCAGAAACTCACCAACCACCTGCTCCAAGTGAGGACAATTCCTGGAAAATCTGCTTTTACTTTTCTGAAAAGAGACTTTGTTGTTTTTAGCTTTATCTCTTTTAGAAAAGAAGTCTTTGAATTGATTCCTTTTTGTTTGGACACTTGACAACCAGGATTGTGATTAAAACATCCCTAACATGGTTCATGGTTCTCAACCATGTAAGCTAGGGGTATACATAGTTGTCTAGTTCGGGTTTTGGAGGGTGTGCGAATCTGAGAAGCACCAGTTTGAACGAAAATCTTTGGGTGTTTCAGATTTTTATTATGAGATTGTTTGCAGTACTTTGAGTGGGGGAAAATTTTATTTGGGATCATTCAGCCCCCTCTGATCGCCATCTCGGTCTTTCAATTGGTATCAGAGCCGGTTTTGCTCTTTTCATAGAACTTAATCGGTCTCAAGAGCCATAGCGATGGACAAGTATTCCACCAAGCCTCCTATCTTTGCTGGAGTTGATTTTCCATTTTGCAAATCGCGGATGGAGTCATACATCACTGCCCAGGGCTTCCTGATATGGCAGAAGGTGAAACTCCCGTATGAGGTTCCTGCTGATGAAAACGTCATGGCCGGAAATATGGCTGACGTTGAGGCGAAAGCTAAGGCAAGGAACATTCTCATACAGGGTCTTAGCCACAGTGAGTATGATAGAATTTCTCACCTCCTTTCTGCAAACGAGATTTGGGTGACCCTCGATGCATACCATGAGGGCACTATCAAATAAAGACCGTGAGGCAGGACCAGTTCAAGGGTGAGTTCAACAAGTTTGAACAACACGCTGGTGAGAGTCTTAACGAGTGCTTTGGTCGGTCGGTTTATGATGATTTTGAGCGACCTCCGAGCTGTCAGTTGCATATACCCTGACTCGGATAATGCTCGACATTTCTTGACCGCACTCGATCTTCGAGTTTGGGAAATGCTCGACATTTCTTGACCACACTACTAACTTGTCGACCTTGACTCTTGATGGGCTTTACTCCCGTCTCAAGACTCATAAGATCAACGTCGTCTCTCGCAAGAAGAAATCATAGTCGATGGCCTTGGTCACTGATCCCACTGGATCTTCCCTTGATCTTTCTGCTGGTTTCTCCCTTTTCGCCCTTTGCGATCTAAGCGATGACCAACTGGAAAAAATTTCAGAAAATGAGCTTGCTCTTCTTGCTCACAAATTTTCACATGCATACAAGAGGGTGAGAGAGAGAAAGAGAGGTGGCATGATCACATACTTCGAGTGTTGTGGCCCCAACCACATTCGGGCTAATTGCCCCAAACTGGAGAAGGCAAAAAACGACACCGGCAGTTCGGCAAAGAACGACTACATCGACAAGAACCACAACAAGAAGCCTCAAGTTCATGAGCCGGCGCGTGAGAAGAAGTACCGCAACTTCTCCAAGAACAAGAAGCTCTTCCACCGCGTCCTCGCCGCGCTTGACGACATCAACCTCTCCGACACGGAGACATGGAGTGACGAGGGCGACGATGAACCACAAGAGAAGAAGAGCGGCGATGACTTCTCTGGCATGTGCTTCATGGCCGACGCCAACGGCATCAGCGACTCCGAGCTCTATAGCGACTTGAAAGAGGTACCCTCCTATGATCAGCTCAATGAAGCTTTCTGCAAATTAGGAAAATTTCATGCTAAAGCTAGAGGTAGGTGTATGGAGCTAGAGAACGAAGTAGGTACCTTAACTCGGGAGTTAGCTTCTATTAGATCTTCTCCCTCTCGATTCACTGATGATTGTTCTTTGTGTGATGCTCTTCTTGTGGAGTTGGAGAACCTAAGGACTAAGCATGATAGTGTGTTGTCTGAATTAGATAGTCTTAGGTTGAAGAACGCTAGTGATGATTCTATTGATGCTATTCCACTAGATGTTAGTTTTCTTCATGCTCACTTTACTCCATCATGCTCTAATTGCCCTAAATTGCTTGCTGAAATTGATGCCATGAGCGATCACCTTAGGAAGCTTTCTTCTAGAAAACGATGAACTTGAAATACATGCTTCGAAGGACCAAATCAGATCATGTGAGGGCTGTAGGCAACTAAAACTTGACAATGAAGCTCTAAATGTCAAGTGTACTAATCTTGCTAAGGACTTACTAGCTAAGTCACAAGAAAGTTGCTTGCAATGTAATGTAATTGAGGGGGACTTGGATAAAATCCGAGTCGAACTTAGGAAGAAATTAGAAGATTAAGCCCATATGATTAGAAATACATCTTGCGTTTTTTGTGAGGCCCTCAAGATTGAGGCAGCCGTGCCGAGGGAGAAAAATGCACGTGCTGAGAGAGCTCATCTTTTTGGTTCTTCTTCCTCTTCTTCCCCCTATTCTTCTTGTGCATCTTTCTTCCGAGATTGCCAGTATCTCATGAGCACTCTCAAGAAGTTTGTTGGAGGCAAGAAGAAGCTCAATCTTATTCTATACCAATCCAAGATTAGTAGATTTAATCAAGGTCAAGGATTTGATCCCTTGTAGCACGCTCGGGCACATCCTCCCACCATTGTGCGCGACTCCAAGATTGGAGAGATTGTGGTAGCTCCCAGAGTGAGTAACATCGTGTTTAGGTCTGCTGGGGTTGTCCATAGGACTTCTGACCAGAAGGGTGTTACTCTTGTTGCTTCTGCCTCTAGAAAGGCGAAGTACACATGCACCTTCTGTAAGAAGGATGGTCACCTAGTAGATTTTTGCTTCAGGCGCGCCAAGAACACTCGGCGTGAGCGTGTTGCTGCTCTTAGGGGTATTCATGGTCATCCCCAAACTCTAAGTGCTCCTAAGGCACACACTGCGTCTAGAAAGGTTAGAGAGTCGCCTGTTTTTGGGTAGCGTCCAGGGCTCAGTTTTCATGTTGTTTCTTTGCGTTTTAGTCCTGAAGCTGCTCGTGGTCAGTCTTTCCGCCGTCCTCTTGATATTCCTCGTTTTTCTCATCGAGGTAGATATCAATGACGTGAGGGGTTTTCTAGTAGGAGTTTTAGGCAAGCTCACTAGGGTGGTCCATCCTTTGCATCACGGCAGGCCAACCTAGTTTTAGCTCTTAGATCATCTACTAGAGTTGCTACTAATCTTGTTAAGGTTAAACATCAGAGAGACACTCGTTCCAGTCTTCTTCTGTGGCTGGTACTCTGAGGCGTCGTGTGGTTCAGTATTGGGTTCCCAAGTCTTCACTCTATCCCAGTACTGAGTCATCTTTCTCTCTTGTGTCTTGATCAGGTTCGTCGGATGGGGAAGGGAGATGTTTGGATTTTTGACTCCGGTTGTTCTTGTCATATGACCGGAGATTCTCAATGGTTCTCTTCCCTAGTCCGAGCCCTCGGTGATGAGTTGATCACTTTCGGGGATGCTTCTTCAAGTAGAGTCATTGCTAAAGGTACCATCTATATTAATGACAATTTCATTCTTATAGATGTTGCCTTAGTGAGTAAGCTGTAATACAATTTGCTTTCTATTTCTCAGCTTATTGATAACTCTTTCGAGGTGAGTTTCAAGAGTAGCGCCTGTAGAATCCTCGATTCTTCAGGAATGTTAGTTTGCGGGATTTCTAGATATGGGAGATTCTTTCATGCTGATTTTTCTGCTTCTTCTGGAGACTCTCTTCGTTGTTTGATTGCTTCAGAGTCCTGTGATCTCTCCTTTTGGCATAGGAGATTTGGTCACATTGGTTTTGATCATTTGACCCGAGTCAGCAGCCATGATCTCATTCGTGGTTTGCCCAAACTCAAATTGGTCAAAGACTTAGTTTGCTCTCCTTGCCGACATGGCAAGATGGTTGTTGTTTCTCATCCCCCAATCACTGTTGTGATGACTGATGCACCAGGACAGCTTTTACATATGGACACTATTGGTCCAGCTAGAGTGCAATCAGTGGGTGGGAAGTGGTATGTTCTTGTCATTTTTTATGATTTTTCGAGGTAATCTTGGGATTTTTCATGTCCTCGAAGGATGAGACTTTTACCCATTTTAGGGGTTTGGTTCATAGGTTGTCTTTTGAGCTCCATGGTACCCTACGAGCTATACGCAGTGACAATGGCACGGAGTTCAAGAACTCCAATTTTGAGAGTTTCTGTGTGGAGTCTGGTTTAGAGCATCAGTTCTCCTCTCCCTACGTTCCTCAGCAAAATGGTGTAGTAGAAAGGAAGAACATGACCCTGGTAAAGATGGCCAGGACGATACTAGACGAGTACAGTACTTCTAAGAAGTTTTGGGCTGAGGCTATAGCTACTGCTTGCCATGTTTCTAATCGTGTATTCTTGAGAGCACATTTGCACCGTACTTCTTATGAGTTGAGGTATAGGCGAAAGCCCAGTGTTTCTCATTTTCGTGTGTTTGGTTGGAAGTGTTTTATTTTGAAGTCTGGTAACCTGGATAAGTTTGAGTCTCGTTCTTCTGATGGTATCTTTCTGGGTTATTCGACTTCTTCTCATCTAGAGTTGCGATGCTCATAGGATCATAGAGACCTATGAAGTGACCTTTGATGAGGCTAGCTCAGGAGCTAGACCTGACATCTCAGGATCTTCTTCTTCCTCTGAGACCATCTTTGTACAGGATGAGGACGATGGAGATGATGGTGTTCCACCGATCCATCCTCTCGACACCGAGGCGCCCCTGCTTCCATCTCGCACTCAGAAGGCCAGCCCTTGCCTTCTGACTCTCATACAGCTAGTGGCTCTGCTCCTACCTCTTCTTTGCATGAGGTAGAGGCCACTTCTTCTTCTAGATCTCCCCATCATATTTAGCGTTCTTATCCACGTGATCAGATCATCGGCGATCTGTTTGAGCGGGCCACTCGCTCAAAATCAGGTTTGTCCAGTTTCTGCCTTCACTCTGCCTTTGTTGCCTCGTTTGAGCCGAAGGATGTGACTCATGCATTATCTGACGAGTCTTGGACTAATGCTATGCATGAGGAACTTGAAAACTTCAAGAGGAACAAAGTCTGGCAGCTTGTAGAACGTCCATTTGGTCATAATGTCATTGGGACCAAGTGGGTGTTCAAAAACAAGCAGAGTGAGGATTGGGTTGTCATTTGCAACAAGGCTAGGCTAGTTGCACAGGGCTTTTCTCAGGTTGAGGGTCTTGGCTTTGAGGAGAAATTTGCCCCTATAGCTAGATTAGAGGCTATTAGGATCCTGCTTGCATCCTCTACATCCTGGGGCTTCAAGCTCTATCAAATGGATGTCAAGAGTGCATTCCTCAATGGCTATATTGCAAACAACCTCCAGGATTTGAGAACCCCAAGTTTTCGAATCATGTATACAAGCTTTCCAAAGCTCTGTATGGACTCAAGCAGCCCCCAGAGCATAGTATGAGAGGCTCAAGTCTTATCTTCTCAGCCATGACTTCAAAATGGGCATAGTAGACAAGACTCTGTTCATTAGACACCATGAGTCGCATTTTCTTCTCGTCCAGATTTATGTGCACGATATCATTTTTGGTGGCTCGTCTCATTCGCTTGTGTCTTAGTTTTCTGAGGTAATGAGCACAGAGTTTGAGATGAGTATGATGGGCGAGTTGAGCTACTTTCTTGGCTTCCAAATCAAGCAGACTCGGGAGGGTACTTTCTTACATCAAGGCAAGTATACCTGTGACCTCCTGAGGCGCTTCGATATGTTTAATGGGAAGCCGGTGATGACTCCTATGGCCACCACTGCTGTCCTTGAGCCCAATAAGGATGGTGAGCCTGCTGATCAAAAGAAGTTTCGGAGCATGATCGACTCCCTCTTATACCTCACTGCTTCGAGGCCGGACATACATTCGTTGTGTATCTGTGCACTTGATTTCAGGCTTCTCCTCACGCCTCTCACCGCCAGGCAGTCAAGCGCTTCTTCAGGTACCTTCGTGCTATCACTGATTATGGTATTTGGTACTCTTCTTCTTCTTCTTGTCTATCTCTTAGAGCTTTTTCTGATGCCGACTTTGCTGGCTATAGGATAGATAGGAAGAGCACTTCTGGCACTTGCCAATTCATTGGCACTTCTCTTGTTTCTTGGTAGTCTAGGAGCAGTCAGGACTTGCATAGTCCGCCGTCGAGGCCGAGTATGTTGCTACAGCCAGTTGTTGTAGCCAGGTTCTCTGGATGAGATCGACCTTGCGGGACTTTAGGTTAGAGATAGAGAGTGTGCCATTTTCTTGTGACAACACTTCTGCTATTTGCATTGGTAAAAACCCAATGCAACATTCCCGGACCAAGCACATTGATATTAGATATCACTTCCTTAGAGACCATGTGGAGAAGGGAGATATCGCGCTTCAGTTTGTAGAGCGTAACCTCCAGTTAGCCGATATCTTCACCAAGCCTTTGGATAGCTCCAGATTTGTTGGCTTGAGGTGTGGGCTTGGAGTCGTGAGCCCTTACGTCCTTTCGTGAGGTGGAGCTAGTTTGTATATTATGTAAAATATTGTTCCCTTACAGCTTTTCTTTTCTCTTTGTGTTTTCTTCTAGATGACTTTGGGCTTATTTTTTCTTGAGTTGAGTTCACTCAAGTAGACTTCTGGCATGCTCTTCATGGGCCTCTTATCTTTTGTTTTAGGTTGCTATCATGCGTGATTAGCTGTTCTCTCTTCTCTCTAGGTTGATTTCCCTCACAGTCTTATAAGTCTAGCAAGTGTTGGGCCTCTTGGGTAGATAGGGTCTGTGTGCACTCCTTAGTTGAGATCTAGAGTCAGCTTCCCTATGTTAGTCACTGGGGAAGATAAGAGCGAGTGAGACATAGTGAGTCTCTTCTATCTTTTTTATGCTCTATAACCATCCAGTTTGCAGTTTCTCGACTTCTTCTCCTCACTCTGTTTCTTTTCTAGTTGTTATTGAGTTCATTTGGGTTTTCTTTATGCCTAATCTTGATAATAACTCAACTTTAACCAGATTTGAGGTTAAAATTGATTCATTTGTTAAGGGGGAGTTTGGAAATATGTTCATGCATTGCATTTAGACTGCATTTTCTGTTTTATGAGCTTTGTCTATTATGCAATTGACTCAATCTTCATGAAATACATCATGTTATATCTTTGAAGAAAATCACTAGCTTAGATATATCCAATCCATTTATCATGTGTCGGGACCCGGATTTGCAAATCCGAAACCCTCTGTGTATACTGCACTAGTCCAGGATCACGCTAGTGCACACAGTGGAAACATAGATAAAATACCATTCTATACAACGAATTAACTAAGAAGAAGCAAATTATTATTAAATAAAGCAAACAACCTTATGGTTAATGTTTACACCATTATGCCTTAAGGGCTTAAGAAACAAATACTATTGCAGCGGAAAAGATAACTTGAGCCATTCGACATGCCACAGGCAATCGTCTGGGGAACGCCTTCCTAATCCACGTAGTCTTCATAGAATTCCTCCTCATGATATTCATCATCTCCTTCAAGAATCGATCAACAAGGGCATAAAGCCGTGAGTACAAAGGTACTCAAAGAAGTCGTAGGGAAATGATGCAATATATTTATGCACGGCTTGACAATGATGGATATATAGTTCTTTTGCGTAAAGCAATAACTTGAATTGAAATACAATAAATAGATTGAAAGCGATTTATGAAAACATAAATAAATAACTCGATAGATCAATGATAGACAACAAAACAACAAGTGAACTCCTCGCTCACATCCCAACAATTCCACATTTTATGAAACACTCTATACCCCGTGTGAAATTCCTGCTTTGTCCATGACCATGACGCGCTATTCGAATAGTTTTACACTGCAGAGGTTGTACAACTTTACCCACAAGACATGACCATCTCTTTGTGCAATCGATAATAACACACCGCCTTTGGTGTGTCGCAGATATCATGACAAAGCCTTTACAATGCAATCGTCTAAACTCAGACGCTCGCTAAGGTTTCGCCATTAGGCCCCCTCTTGCGCTTTGCGAATCTACTCCGCCCATCCCGAACCCACACCACCAATTGGCGTTACTCAAGGCTAGACATTGCAAATTAATCAGCTAGGTCTGTCCCATTCCAGACATGTGGTAGTACGGTTAGGCCCAGTTCAATGGCGCACAAGATTAAGTCCTTAAGTTGTCTAAGGCAAGACATCCACATCCCAATGTGCTAGAAAGCACCCCCTTCACTGCACGATCACTTGCCCAAGGGGAAACAATTCGTTCAACCAAGACCAATGGCAAACCCCGCCATGGTACAACAAATTTTACAACAGTGGCTAACGGCCACGATTCAATATCTCATTAAGTCAATATTAACATTATTCACATGTGACATGAATCCCAACGTATATGTAAGCATGTCTAAGCATAGCTACGATAACCCAATGTTGGTATAATGATTATGTCCAACTAGTAATGTCCCAACCTAGGTTTAACAATGGATACATGGCATACAACTAATCAAGGTGGCATAATGTCAACTAGGTATACATCTACTCCCATTAAATAAACATTGATACGTAAATAGCATGCAAGTGTATAAAATAAATTACTTTGCAAATATAGGATCAATATGATCAAAGGTTACGACTTGCCTTGCTGATCTAGTGCTGAATCTTGGTCTTCAAGTCTTCGTCGCTCCTCGGAATTAGCGCTCACCAAAAAGAAGCAACGAAACCAAATAAATACAAAACAGAGACTCAACCAAGCTCAAAACTGAAAATAAATGGCTCTGGAAGATAGATCTTGATTTTAGAAAAATTTAGAAACTTGAATCGCCTCAATCGGAGTTCGTATGAGTGAGAACGGGCCTCCGAAAGATTAAATTCAGAGAAAATACAGAAAATCAGAAAATCAGAATTCTGGATTTATTTTTGTACTTAAAAGCGATTTATTGCGCAATCACGACGTCATCCGCTCACGGTGGACTCGGTCCACGGCGCTGGCTCGACCACCGCGGCGCCCGGCGACGGCCGACGCTACGACGCTGGCTTGGCCGACGCAATGGCCGACGCAGCGCCACGCGGCGCAGATCTGGAGAGAGCCGACGGACGGCCGAGGAGGGCGCAGCGGCGGAGGTGACGCGGCATAATCCGGCAAGCGCCGATCGCGACGGACGGCGGGATGCAAGAGCTCGACCGACAGACGTGGCCGTGATCCGAGACGCACGAGGCGATCGGACGGCCGGGTTGGGCGGCGAACGGTGGGGAGGTTTTACCGAGACTGGAAGAAGACGAGGCCGGCGGCGAGGAGAGCCGGATCGGGCGCGGGCAAGGCGGAATGGGAGAGGACGACGCAGTAATGCGGAGAGACCGACGGCGGCGGCGGAGAGGCACCGGCGACGACGGAAAAGACGGCGGAAGGGCTCGGGCACGGCGGAGATCAACGGCGAGCTCGCGCGGCGCGACGGCGGCAGCTAGGGCAGCGAGAGGTGGGGCAAAAGGGGCGGCGCGAGGAGGCGATCCTCGGGGGGTGTGCGGCGGCTTAAATAGGGGCCTCGACGGCCGTGTTCGACATGGACTCAAAGGCGGCGGCGGACGCGTTTCGACGCGGCGGTGGCTAGGGTTAGGCACGCGGCGCACTGGCCTGGTACGGCCGCGGGGAGAAGCGAAGCGGGCATGAGCGGTCGGGCCGAGGCGACGCCGAGGAAACGGCCGCGTTGAAACGGAGCGGCCGGAGGAATTTCGCCCGAGAGCGTTTTAAAACATTTTCCGATTTTAAATAATTCCAGAAATCCGAATAAAACCAAATAAATTCAAATAAATGTCAAATAAATTTAGAAAAATCCCCAAAAATACAGAAAAATTACTTGGAGCACAATGAACCCAACTAAAACTGAAATTCTTTAGTTTGATGAATAGTTTAGCTAAATTAAATCCTTTCACTATTTAGAAATTAAAATTAAGCTAGACTTAATTCCAGAAAATGCAAATGGTTTAATTTTGAAATCAACATTCCGAAACTCAAATTTTGGGATGTTACATCATGCAAAGCTTATTAAAATCTGAAAATTTTGAAAGCCTTAAATGAAAACTTTATGAAACATGTTGCTTTTATTTACTAAGTTTCTTCTCTAAGGGTTTTTACCATGAATTGTGAAATTTTGGATTTCTCTAAAGTCCCTATAGCAACTCGGGTGAAATTTGTTTGATCCATATTTGAGTCCTTCGGAATTGCTCATATATGCTAAATTGAAAATTAAAAAAATATTTGACTCTTTTGTGCAAAATTGATCTCAAAACTTTATATTCACGAGACTACTTCCCATTGTATTTCGGATGAATTTGGAATATATTGTGTATGACCAAGATCATTCTATTAAGAGTTACTCTTGAGATGATCCAAAATGGCTTGAGTCAATCAATAAAATAAAAAAAAAAGCAAATATCAAACACATAAGTGGGTAAGCAAATAATGTCAAACATTTGCACTCCACTATGCTTTTCAAAGTCTTAAAGAAAATTTGCATAAATTGAAAAATGAGCTTGAAGGACCTAATGTGCACTTCAAAATTTTCCAAAGTGTTGGGTAGTTTGAACTCTAGGTTTTTCATTTGATCCTTGAGTGGTTTTGCTTCTAGGTTTGAAACTTTGCTAAGTTTAGCACTTGTCAAATCATGCTAAAATGAAATATTGTAAACTAAGCTTTTTCATAAAATGTATTGGTCTTGGACATGTCTTAGTTTAGTCATATTCTGAAATTGACAACTTTGGTGTAATATCTTTCCATTTTGATAAATTGGATAATCTTCAAAGCTCTTTAGATTGCATTTCATACATACATAAAACAAATTGATGCCTATATTGCCAAAAGGGGGAGAAAACATAGAAAAGGCATCTTATAGGGAAGAAAATTTAAATAAAAAAATGCTTTATCATGATCATGTTGAACAGTTGTCCTTGCATTTGGATCATGAGTAATATTGAGCTTTTTGAGAGATTTCTGAAAAATTGTTCTTTCTTGTGTTGAGCTCTGAAAATCTTCTCATCTACTTGGTCGTGGATTTGCTTTCTCTTTCAATTGGACCAAGTATGATTTTTGCAATCAAATTGCTTTTCTTCTTTTATTTTCAAACTCAAATTTATGCCTTTTGTGTGGTTTGTCAATATACTCATCAAGGGGGAGATTGAAGGACCATGTGGAGGTCCATCCATGTTTGTGATGAGTATTTGACTTTATTTGAGCAAGGTGTGTTCACGTTGAAGCAATATGAGTCTTCTCCTATTTTTGTGGTAGTACCGGCCAGGACGAACAAAAATGAATTTTAATTTGTGGACTGTGGTGAATCTATTGCATATCATTGTGGAATGTGATGAATCTATTGCATGCATATCATTGTGGACTAGTGCAGAATACACAGAGGGTTCGGTTTTGCATATTCGAGTCCCGACACTCATCTCTACAAAGATGGTCTCGGAAGTGGAAGAAGAGCCTGAAATGTCAGGTCTAGCTCCTAGGCTAGCCTCATCAAAGGTCACCTCGCAGGTCTCTATGATCCTATACGCATCGCAACTCCAGACGTATAGCTATGAGAAGAAGTCGAATAGCCCAGAAAGATACCATCAGAAGAACGACACTCAAACTTACCCTGGTTACCAAACATCAAAATGAAACACTTGCAACCAAACAGATGAAAATGAGAAACACTGGGCCTTCGCCCATACCTCAACTCATAAGAAGTGCGGTGCAAATGTGATCTCAAGAATATCCGATTAGAAACATGGCAAGCAGTAGCTATAGCCTCAACCCAAAACTTCCTAGGAGTGTTATACTCGTCTAGCATCGTCTTGGACATCTCCACCAGGGTCCTGTTCTTCCTTTCCACTACGCCATTTTGCTGAGGGACGTAGGAAGAGGAGAACTGATGCTCTAAACCAGACTCCACACAGAAACTCTCAAAATAGGAGTTCTTGAACCCCGTGCCATTGTCACTGCGTATGGCTCGTAGGGCACTAGAGAGCTCAAGAGATAACTTATGAACCAAACCCCAGAAATGCGTAAAAGACTCATCCTTCAAGGCCATGAAAAACATCCAAGAGTACCTCGAAAAATCATCAACAATGACAAGAATATACTACTTCCCACCCACTGACTGCACTCTAGCTGGACCAACAGTGTCCATATGTAAAAGCTATCCTGGTGCATCAGTTATCACAGTAGTGACTGGGGGATGAGAAGCAGCAATCATCTTGCCATGTCGGCAAGGAGAGCAAACTAAGTCTTTAACCATCTTGAGTTTTGGCAAACCACGAATGAGGTCGTGGCTGCTAACTCGGGTCAAATGATCAAATCGAATGTGACCAAGTCTCCTATGCCGGAAGGAGAGTTCACGAGACTCTGAAGCAATCAAACAATGGAGAGAGTCTCCAAAAGAAGTAGAGAAATTAGCACGAAAGACTCTCCCATATCTAGAAATCCTGCAAACTAACCCTCCTGAAGAATCGAGGATTCTACTGGCACTACTCTTGAAGCTTACCTCGAAAGAGTCATCAATAAGCTGAGAAACAGAGAGCAAATTATATTGCAGCTTACTTACTAAAGCAACATCCTTAAGAATGAAATTCTGATTAATGCAAATGGTACCCTTAGCAATGACTCTACCTGAAGAAGCATCCCCGAAAGTGATCATCACTGGGGGCTCAGGCTAGGGAAGAGAACCAACGAGTGTCTCCGGTCATATGACGAGAACAACCGGAGTCAAAATCCAAACCTCTCCATTCCCCATCCGACGAAACTGATCAAGTCATAGAAGAAAGAGATGACTCAGTACTAGGATAAAGTGAAGACCTGGGAACCCAATACTGAATCACACAATGCTTCAATGTACCAGCCAAAGAAGAAGACTGGATTCTAGCGTCTCTCTTACACTCAACCCTTACGAGATCAGTAACAGCATTAGCAGAAGATCGAGGAGCTGAAACTGGATTGGCCCGCTGTGGCGCAAAGGTCGGACCATCCCAGTGAGGCTGCCTGAATCTCCTACCAAAAAACACTTCATGCCGCTGATATCTACCTCGATGGAAAAAACAAGGACAATAAAGAGGACGGCGGAAAGACTGATCACGAGCAGCTCCAGGACAAAAACTCAAGTGAACAGCATGAAAACTGAGTTCTGGACGCTACCCAAAAACAGGTGACTCTCTAACCTGTCTAAAAGTAGTGCATGCCTTAGAAGCACTCAGAGTCTAAGGATGACCCTGAATACCCCTAAGAGAAGCAACATGCTCACGCCTTGTGATCTTGGCGTGCCTGAAGCGGAAATCTGCCAAATGTCTATCCTTCTGACAGAAGGTGCAAGTATACTTCACCTTGCTAGAGGCAGAAGTAGCAGGAGGAGCAACCTTCTGATCAAAGATCCCGTGGACAACCCCGGCAGATCTAAACATAGTGGTACTCACCTTGGGAGCTACCACAATCTCACCACTTTTGGAGCCACGCACAATAGTGGGAGGATGCGCCCTAGCGTGCTCCAAGTTATCAAATTGTAGATCCTTAATGAATCGACTAATCTTGGATTGGTCTAGAATGAGATTGAGCTTTTTCTTGCCTCCTACAAACTTCTCGAGAGTGCTCATGAGATACTCACACTCTCGGAAGAAAGAGGCACACAAAGAACAGGTGGAAGAAGAGGTAGAAGAACCAGGAAGAGAAGATCTACCAGCATGTGCATTTTTCTCCCTCAGCACGGCTGCCTCAATCTTGAGGGCCTGACATGAAATGAAGGGGCATTTCTAATCCTAAGAGTCTGGGCCTCAAGTTTCTTCCTAAGTTTGACATGGATTTTATCCTAGTCCCCCTCAATCTCAGCACATCGCAAGCAACTTTCCTGTGACTTAACTAGTAAGTTCTTAACAAGTTTAGCACACTTGATATTTAAGTATTCATTGTCAAGTTTTAGTTGCCTACAGCCCGCAAATGACTGACTGAGTCCTTAGAAGCATGCATTTCAAGTTCATCATTTCTTGTAGAAAGCTTCCTAAGGTGAGTGCTCATGGCATCAATTTCAGCAAGAAGTTTAGGGCAATTATCACATAAGGGAGAAGAGTGAGCATGAAGAAAACTAGCCTCAATAGGAATAGCATCAACAGAACTAGTGCTAGCATTCTTCAACCTAAGACCATCAAGTTCAGCAAGCACACTATCATGTATAGTCCTTAGGTTCTCTAGCTCCTCAAGCAAAGCATCACACAAAGAACAGTCATCAGTGACTCGGGAGGGAGAAGATCTAAGAGAAGCTAACTCCCATGTCAAAGTACCTACTTCCTTCTCTAGCTCCATACACCTAGCTCTAGCATGAAATTTTCCTAATTTGCAAAAAGCTTCATTGAGCTCGTCATAGGAGGGTACCTCGTCCGAGTCACTATAGAGCTCGGAGTCGCTAATGTTGTTGGCGTCTGCCATGAAGCACATGCCGGTGAAGTCGTCGCTGCCTTTCTTCTCTTACAGTTCATCCTCGCCCTTGTCGGTCCATGTCTCCGTGTCAGAGAGGTTGATGTCGTCAAGTGCAACGAGGACGCGGTGGAAGAGATTCTTGTTCTTGGAGAAGTTGCGGTACTTCTTCTCACATGTCAGCTCGCGAATGGGACGCTTCTTGTTGCAGTTCTTGTCGATGTAGTCGTTCTTTGCCGAACCACCAGTGTCGTTCTTGGCCTTCTCCAGGTTGGGGCAATTTGCCCGAATGTGGTTGGGGCCACCACATTCGAAGCAGGTGTTCGTTCCACCTCTCTTCCTCTCTCTCATCTTCTTGTATGCATGAGAGAATTTGCGAGCTAAAAGAGCAAGCTCATATTCTAGAAATTTATCCAGTTGGTCATCGCTTAGCTCGCAAAGTGTGGAGAGGGAAAAACCAACAGAAGAATCAGAAGAAGGAGATCCAATGGGATCGGTGACCAAGGCCATCAATTGAGATTTTGTCTTCCGAGAGACGACATCGATCTCATGAGTCTTGAGGTGGGAATAAACCCCGTCAAGAGTTAGAGTCGACAAGTCGGTGGTGTCCTTGATGGTGGTCACCTTCATCTCCCAAACTCTAAGATCAAGTGCAGTCAAGAAATGACGAGCATTATCCGAGTCAGAGTAGATGCAACCAACTGCTCGGAAATCGCTCAAAATCTTAGTAAAGTGATTAAAACACTCATCAAGACTCTCATCAGCGTGTTGTTCAAACTTGTTGTAATCACGCTTGAATTGGTCCTTTCTCACAGTCTTGATTTGGGTAGTGCCCTCATGATAAGCATCGACGGTCACCCAAATCTGGTGAGCAGAACGGAGGTGAGAAATCCTAACATACTCACTGTGGCTAAGACCCTTTATGAGCATGTTCCTTGCCTTAGCGTTCGCCTCAATGTCAGCCATATTGCCAACTGTGATGTTTTCATCAACAGGAACCTCATACGGGAGTTTCACATTCTGCCATATCAGGAAGCCCTAGGCAAGGATGTATGACTCCATGCGGGACTTCCAAAACGGAAAATCAACTCTCGAAAAAATAGGAGGCCTAGTGGAATACTTATCCATCGCCATGGCTCTTGAGACCGGTCAAGATCTATGGAAGAGCAGAACCGGCTCTAATACCAATTGAAAGATCGAGATGGCGAACAAAGGGGGGGATGGTCGCAACTTAAAAACTTTCCCCCAAAATTAATCCAAACAAGCCAGCACAGAGAACACACAAAAGGAGCTGATTAAAATGAGTCAATTGAGCAGTCTGGCCAGTGCTACTGCAAGAGGGCCGGTAGCACCGCTCGAGGGAGGGTAGCACCGGGCTCAAGAACATTCTGAAAAATTCACCACAACCTAAAGCAAATTTTGAGGAATCTTTTGATTGGCTGGATAAAAACTCATGAAACTCGGTAGATAAGGTCATTGGGATGTCAGGAACTTATTCCAACCTTCAATCACAAGGATTGACGTCAAAGTTTCGACCTTTTTGCCCAGAAATGAAGAACGCACCAAGTTTTGAGCAAATTGAAAGACCTTAATTCAAGACTTGCTCGTGGGGTTTTGATGATCAAGATGATTTTGAATAGCTTCCCACACGTCACAGCAAGGAAAAGAGCAAGTAGAGACTTAAAGAAATGCAATTCACATCATCATTCACTCAAGAACACAAAATTCAGTTTCTTGCAAGAAAACGCATAGATTGCCTAGATGATTGAAATATGATCTAAGAAGAGATTCATTCAACAATCAACATCCTCAGCATAAGAATCGTAAGCATGTAGAAGGAGGGGAGGAAAATCCAAATTGCAAAAATGAAAATTGCAAGAAAGTAAATGCGGAATTTAAATGCGTAGAGTAAATGCATAAGGGAAATTGAACATAGATAAAAACATTTTCATTTCTGGAAGGAGAGGTTTACAAAGCCTCAAATTCAAGTGGGCAAAGCTCAAAGGAGCACAAAACCTAAAAAATCTTCACCTAGGAGAAGGCTACCCCTCCCCCTCTATTTATACTACTCTTGGGCCACCTACCACCCTTGGATGAGCCTCTAAACCCTAGAGCACTCCATCAAGGGCTAGGATTAACCCACTCACATAGCCATGCAAGGGCTAACCCAAAACCACCAACAAACCGGGTTTTCTTGCACGGTTTTCAAAGCATACTATCTAGACCCACTATCCTATCAACTAGACCGCGATCCAACGGCCCTCATCGATCCGAGTAGCGTCTATCTAGCATCCCATCTGTTCCTTGTCTTCTTGGCTTGCACGGACTACGTCTCCAATCATCTTCCGATGATCCCCGACTGTCTAGACCTCCAACACTCCTCGCCTAGTCCCAGTCATCTTCTGTCTTACCATGACCTAGCACCGTCATCCTGCAACCATCAAAAACAAGGAAACACCTCACAAAGCATTGTCCACAGAGATATGCAAGAGATTCATCAAAGACCACAAATCAAAATTCAACACTGTTCATTCTAGTCGGTGCTACCACCCTCAGGCTGGTAGCAACGTCCATAGTGGACCGGTGCTACCGGCCCCAGGCCGGTAGCACCTCAGACATCGAACTGAAAAAAACCTCCTTCGGAATTTTCACACCGCTCTCCAGGGCGGTGCTACCGCTCGCCGGTATCACCGGGCTACCATGGCCGGTAGAATCGCTTGGCAAAATCCCCTAAAAGACCCTCTCGAGTTTTTCCTCACCGCTTTGGGGTCCGGTGCTACCGCTCGTCGGTAGCACCATTGCTACCATGGCTGGTAGCACCGGGAAAAGCAGACAGAGCACAAATTGCCTTAATTTGAAAATCCAATTCATGTCAAACTCAAACTAGAGCAAACCAAGCTCAAATTTAGTCAAATACTCATCACAAACATGGGTAGACCTCCACATGGTCTTTCAATAAGGCTCTACGGCTATTTTGCATCGACGTAAAAGAATTGTAGGCATATGATTTTGATAGATTGCAAACGAAATTTATAAAGACGATGGGATTTATATATCAAAGATTATGTAATTGAATCCCACAACACAGTCTACCCGACTATGAAGCCCAATCATTGTTGACCCCCGGCATAAAATGACGGTTGCTAACGAGTTCCAAACCAAAACCAGTTTTCAAAAAATACCAAAACTCTAACATCGAGATGACTTCAAGAAGTGCCCATGACTGTGGGCGCGGCCAATCGATTATGTAACATTCCAAAATTTTGGATTTTTAGAATGTTTAAATTTGAAAATTCACCATTTGCATTTTTCCTCAATTAATTTCAGCTTAATTTGAATTTTATATTTATGAAAGGATTTAATTTGACTAATCTATGCATCAAACAAAAGATTTTCAGTTTTAGTTGGGTTCATTATGCTGCAAGGAATTTTTCTATACTTTTGAAGATTTTTCTGAATTTATTTGCTATTTATTTGAATTTATTTGTTTTTATTCGGATTTCTGGAATTTATTAAATTCGGAAATTTTCTTTTGTTTCGAATTCCTTCCGGGCTGAATCCATCTCGCTGGCCCATTCCTTTATCCTCGTCGGCCCGCTCCGCACGGCCCGCTCCCTTCTACCTCTCTCGACCCAGCTTCGCCGCTCGCAGCCCAGGCAGCCCGCTCGCCTCCACCGTCGGATCGGCGACACATGCACGGTCCAGATGCAGCCGCGTTGCCCTGTCGCCACCGAAACCCTAAACCTAACCGCGTCAATTCCGTCGCCGCCAACTCGGTTTTCGGATTTGGCAAGCCACCCTGAGCTATTTGCCGCCACGACTGCACCGAGGTTCGCCTCTCGCGCACGACGCCGCCTCAAGCCTCGCCGCCGAGATGCTCCTGTCATGAGATATCGCCGCGGGTTCCGCCGCCCCGAGCGCTTCTTCGCGTCTTTCTCCTTCTCCGTGAGCCTCCGTCGCTATTTTGGTCGCCTTGAACTCCCCGCGACTCTCCTTCTTTGCCCTAACCCGGCGACGCCGTCACGTTTTGCTCGCGGCGCCGCTTTTCTTCTCCGCCTCCGCATTGCCCGCGCTAACGCCGCCGCCATCGCCCTTGCCGAGCGCGTGGTCGTCCGATCCGCTCGCCGCCGGATGCTCGCCGTGGGACGGGCCCGTCCGGGCGCGTCGCCACAACATGATGCCGGCCGCCAGATCGGGCAACGCGTGGCCAGCCACGTGTGCCCTAGCCCCGCGTGGCACGCCACGTCTGCGTGGTCTGCCACGTCTCCCCCAGATCCCCTCGGTGGACGCAGTCCACCGTGAACCTAGGCACTAACATGTGGGCCCCACGTGTCAGTCGCATTTCTTTTTCTTTTTCCAATTTTCCAGAAAACCCAAAAATCCAACCAATCACGTGTTGCCATGTGTCAGCCTCTCTGTTTTTCTGATTTTTCTGATTAGGAATCTTCCAGGAGCCCGTTCTCCTTCGTTCGAGCTCCGATTCCAGTTATTCAAATTTCTAAATTCATCTAAATTCAAGATCTATCTTCCAGTACCATTATTTTCAATTTTTGAATTTTATTTGAATTTGTTTTATTTATTTGCGCTCGTTTCGCGTGTAGACGACGCAATAAGATCACTAATCAACAATCAGAGGTAGAACCAGCAAGAGGCAGCGAAGGCAAGTCTTCCTTGAACATATTGATCCCAAATTTTATGAAAATTTTATGTTGTTTTTAAATTATGCATGCTTACTTTATGCAATGTACTTTAAACATAGTTTTAGAGTATAGTGAAATTCCAGTTTGTTATACCCTCATTGGTATTGATCATGTCGAACCTTTGACACCCTAGATGATATATACTAGCTATTTTATTTGGTGATAACCAGAGATTAGCATGGAACGTAGAATTGCTTAGTCCAAATTTAAGCATTTCTAAGTATTGTGCCATTATGGGAATCAGTTCAAATATTGTTCAAACTTATTTGTGAAAGTGCGGCAATTGGTGTTGCTGCAGTGATTTAAATGAAATAAAGTGGAAATGGTTTAGACAGGGGCGGATGGATGTTTGGCGGGTGCAGAAAGCACGAGACCTTGGTATGTGAATGTTCCGCCCTAGTCAATTAAGGACCGAAGCGTGTGTTACCATGGACCGAGCAATACCGTACAATCACAAGTCTATATGGGTATGACCTGGCTAAATAATTTGTGCGTCTCATTATTAGCTTCGCCAGTTGGTGAGTGCCAGATGTTGGCAGGCGCAAAAGGGGGCTTCAGACTTGGGCGGCTAGAACCCTAATAAATGCGAAACCTTAGCGGGCGAGGTTAATAGTGGGGTTGTGCATTGTAAAGGCCTTGTCATGATCTCTCTGCCGACACACCAAAGGAAGTGTGTTAATTGCATGGCAACATATGTCGATCATGTCTTGTGGGTAAAGTGTACACACTGTAGAGTTAAAACTACTTAAGTAGCCGTGCTACTGGTCAAGGGCAAAGCGAGGTACGCTTGCACATTGTAGATTTTATGGTTTTCTTTTAAAGGAAAATGATGGTTTGGGAATCCGAGAGCAGATGGAACTCTTGGGTTATGGTTTGGTAGATGGAGCCAGTCAGGTAGATGGAACCTGCTTTAATTGTCATATCAAATTCAATTACTCTGCTATTACATTTTGATCAAATCATGCTTTATGAAATTAATATTGGTATTTACAGTTAAACTTTGCTTTATGCTAAAAGAGCCATATTATGCCTTCAATTATTTAGCCTAGCATATAGTTATCATGCATTATGTTTCCAAGACTTGCGGAGTACATTTTGTGCTCACCCTTGCAACATCCCCAACCTTCCACAGAAGAGTTCGCAGGTCAAGGTGACTACGATTTCTACGCTTGTGGTTACGACGAAGGTGATCCGAATGTTAGGACGCGAACCTCACCGATTGCCTCGCTGGGCAAATGGATGGGCTTACTTACTTTGTCTTTGTTATTTCGCTTCACTGTTTCTTATTGAACTCTAGCTATGATGCTTCTTATTTGTAATAATTGGCCATAAGGCTAATATTCTTTTGCTTAATTAATATTATTTGATTCGTGATATGGATGTGTTGTCATCACTGGTTTCACTTTGTGTGCTAGCTTTTCCGGACTAGCACAGTTATACATGAGGGTTCGGATTTGAAAACCGGTCCCGCTGCAGGTGGTATCAGAGCCATATCGACTGTAGGTCACATCCCTAGTTAGTCTGGTCTTCTTAGCAAGAACTTCAAAACTATTTTCTAAATCAAATCAACGAATTGCTGTGAATAGATTATCTCATCTCATCTTATTCTTAGGTTCTTACTCCTTTCCTTTACTGAAATATTATTTTAAAATTTTAATTTGATCTTATCTTTTGAAACTTCTCAAAGCCTCGAGCCTTCTGCAAGAATCCAGATCATGGAAGAAGATGATCAAGCCGTCAAAGAGTATATCCGAGAAGACTACCATATAGGATAAGTTAGTAGTGCTCAATAGTGTTGGAGCGTTTTACCCCTTTTTAATTTAGCAACGTATAGTTCTAGTGTATTAGAATTTTTGTTGCTTGTTTGTTGGGTATGATGTACACTTGCGCTAGCATTGTGTTGCAGCCACCTTTATTTTGGAGTTTTATAGCATGTTTGGTCTTAGAATGGCTACCTCCCTAGTCTTCTCATCTTTTGCTCTTTCCCTCTCATCTATTGCTAACTTTGTCCCGGCCGCTGCTTGGATGGAAGGTCAAGGAAGAGGTCGGAGCTGGTCGCAGAGGAGGTCGTGTTGGAGGTCGTGGTCGTGGTCGTGGCTAGGCAGAGCCACAAGAGCAACAGGATGTTCAAGATCAGCAAGTGCCACCGCCGCCGCCGCCAGTCCAACCCCCAATCGCAGATATCCAGCAGATGATGGCAATGCAGCTTCAGTTGTTGCAGGCCCTTGCTCAGAATATAGTAAACAATCCGCAGCTTAGCACCACCATGCACCAAAGGATGCCGCCTAGCCTAAGCTTGGAGAGTTTATGAGAACTAGACCGCCTACCTTCACGGGAGCTGGTGAACCCTTGGAGGCAGATGATTGGTTGAGAGATATAGAGAAAAAGCTCCAGTTAGCTCAGTGTGATGACCGTGAAAAGGTTCTCTACGTGAGTCATCAATTAAAAGGAGTAGCTGCTACTTGGTGGGATAACTTCTGTGCTGCCCATCAGAATGCTCAAGCTATCACTTGGGAGGAATTCTCTGAAGCCTTTCAGACGCTTCATGTGCTCGCCGCATAATTGAAATGAAGAAAAGAGAATTTCGCAGTCGCATCGTGGAAACCAGAGTGTTTCGAGTATCCAATCGGTTCACTCAATTGTCAAGGTATGCACGTAAGATGTGGCAACCGAAAGTGCCAAGATCCGAGGTTCATGGAGGACTTGACCTCGACATCAAGGTGCAGCTAGTTGCTTTGGATTTTCCAAATTTTCAAAGATATGGTGAACAAGGCACTAGTACAAGAGGATGCTCAACGCCAACAATGAGAGTCCCGCAAGAGAAAGATGGCATTCCAGTGCTCAAGATGCAATGAGTGGTTCTCGCCGCTTTCAACCTCAAGAGCTAATAGAACACCTGCTCAAGGAGCACCTCAGATTTCTAATTCGACTCGCCAGCTTGCTCAAGGACCCCAAGAGAACAACGCCAAGGGTCAACAAAGAAAAAGGGAATTCAAATGTCGCAGGATTCAGTGTTTCCATTGTCACCGATGGGACATTATGCCAAGAATCGCCCTCGAGCGTCGACAAGTGACCCCGGTGCCGCTCAACTTGGGATCCAATTCCGCCAGAGCTCCTACGCAAGGACAAGGTCGTGGAACACCCTGACGCCAAGAGCTCCGCAATCCTTTGAAGAGGACGTGTCAACCATGTGACCGCCAAGAAGCTCAGGAAGCATCAGATGTGGTTTTGGGTAAGTTCCTTGTTAACTCAATACCTGCCTCAACATTATTTGATTCTAGAGCATCGATTCTTTTATATCAAGAATTTTGTTGAACAATTTGGTTGGGAAACCTTTACTCTTAAGAGCCCTATGATAGTTCAATCACGGAAAAGAATTGAGAACTAGTTCAAGATGCCCAAGTGCAACCATAAAATCAATGGGGTAGAATTCCTAGCGAATCTTATCATTCTGGATTCTAAAGGAATAGATGTCATCCTAGGGATGGATTGGTTAACCAAATATAAAGGTCAAATAGATTGTGCCAGTAGAGCCGTCACCCTTACCAATTCAGAAGGCATCCGAGTGGAGTATATGCCTGATGAGTCTGCAAGTAAGAAATGCACTTTGAACAGTTTGAAGGAATCAACTTTGGAAAGTATGCATGTGGTGCAAGAATATCCAGATGTATTTCCTGAAGATTTGCTAGGTATGCCGCCTGATCGAGATGTAGAGTTCGTCATAGAGCTAGTTCCTGGTACGGCTCCAATTTCCAAGAGACCATACCGCATGCCAGCCAATGAACTCGCCGAGATGAAGAAACAGATTGAGGAATTGCAAGAAAAAGGATACGTTCGTCCAAGTTCGTCACCTTGGGGAGCGCCAATTCTTTTTGTAAAGAAGAAAGATAATAGTTTGCGTTTGTGCGTGGACTACAGAGCCCTGAATGAAGTCACAATCAAGAACAAGTATCCGTTGCCCAGGATTGATGACTTGTTTGATCAGTTAAAAGGAGCATGTATTTTCTCCAAGATCGATCTTCGATCTGGATACCATCAGTTGAAAATAAGGTCACAAGATATTCCGAAGACAGCTTTTGCTACCCGATATGGATTATATGAGTTCACAGTTATGTCTTTTGGTCTGACCAATGCACCAGCCTATTTTATGAATTTGATGAATAAAGTGTTTATGGAATACTTGGACAAGTTTGTGGTAGTATTCATAGATGATATTTTTATCTATTCTAAGGATGAAGCGGTCAGAAATCATCAGTTGTATGCTAAGTTCAGCAAGTGTGAGTTTTGATTGAAAGAAGTTGGTTTCTTAGGACATGTAATTTCTGCTGGAGGTGTCTCAGTAGACCCTGAAAAAGTGAAAGGTGTACTTGATTGGAGGCAACCCAAGTCAGTGCCTGATATCAGAAGTTTTCTTGGTTTAGCGGGATACTACCGAAGATTCATAGAAGGATTTTCAAAGATTGAAAGACCGCTACCTGGGATTGTCAAGAAGGAAAAGAAGTTTGAATGGTCTGAAGCTTGTGAGCAAAGTTTTCAGGAATTAAAGAAAAGACTGACCTCAGCCCCAGTGTTCATTTTACCGGATATTCGGAAGAACTTTGAGATTTTTTGTGATGCTTCAAGACAGGGTCTTGGATGTGTTCTGATGCAAGAAGGCAAAGTAGTTGCATACGCCTCACGGCAATTGCGACCACATGAGGAAAACTATCCAACCCATGACTTGGAAATGGCTACAGTTGTGCATGCACTAAAGTTGTGGAGGCATTATCTCATCGGGAATCGATGTGAAATTTTCACAGATCATAAGAGTTTGAAGTATATCTTCACTCAAGCAGACCTCAACTTAAGACAAAGAATATGGTTAGAATTAATAAAGGATTATGATGTGGGAATACATTACCATCCTCGCAAGGCTAATGTAGTTGCCGATGCCTTAAGCCGGAAGAGCTATTGCAATAATTTGATGATTCAAGAAGATCAACCTGCTCTTCACAAGGAGTTTCAGCGTTTGAATTTGGAACTAGTAGAGGAAGGTCTCGTTGCTGCTTTGGAGATTCAACCAACCTTGGAGGATCAGATCAAAAAGATGCAAAAGTCAGATAAAGAAGCTGCTAAGATCAAGGATAGAATAAAGGAAGGTAAAGCCCCAGGATTTTCGGAAGATGAAGGAGGAACCATTTGGCTTCGAAAAAGTATATATGTGCCGAATCAAAAAGAGATCAAGCAGTTGATATTAAAAGAGGCGCATGAGTCAGTGTACTCAATTCATCCAGGCAATACTAAGATGTATCAGGATCTTCGTGGTATATATTGGTGGCCAAGGATGAGAAAGGAAATCGCAGAGTACATAACTATGTGTGATGTATGCCAGCGAGTTAAAGCTGAACATCAAAGACCCGCAGGATTGCTACAGCCGTTAAAGGTGCCTGAATGGAAGTGGGAAGAAATTGGAATGGACTTCATTACAGGACTTCCGAGAACCAGGTCAGGTTATGATTCAATATGGGTTGTAGTGGATCGATTGACAAAAGTTGCTCATTTCATTCCTGTGAGAACAACCTACCAGGGAGATCAACTTGCAGAGTTGTATATGTCAAGAATCGTGTGTTTGCATGGTGTGCCAAAGAGAATTGTATCAGATCGAGGCACTCAATTTACTTCAAGATTCTGGCAAAAGTTGCAAGAAGTGTTGGGTATCAACTCAATTTCAAAGATGACTTATCATCCTCGATCGATGGGCAACCGAGCGAGTAAACCAAATCCTTGAAGATATGTTAAGGTCTTGTGCTTTGTCCAATGCGGCAAGATGGGATCAAAGTTTACCTTATGCAGAGTTCTCATATAACAACAGTTATCAAGCAAGTTTACAAATGTCGCCATTTGAAGCCTTGTATGGAAGAAAGTGCATAACACCTCTCGTTGGAATGAAACAGAGATCGCCAAGTCTTTGGTCCCGATATTTTGCAAAAGGTTGAAGAACAAGTAAAATGATTCAAGAAAGATTGAGAACAGCGCAATCTAGGCAAAAGAGCTACCGATAATCGCGGAGAGAGTTAACCTTTGCTCTCGTGACTATGTGTACTTGAAAGTCTCACCACTCAGAGGAATGCGTCGATTTCAAGTTCGTGGAAAGTTAGCACCAAGATTTATTGGACCGTTCCCAATCCTAGCTAGAAGTGGACAAGTGGCTTATCAGTTGGAGCTGCCACCGCGGTTGTCAAATGTGCACAATGTGTTCCATGTGTCACAACTGAAGAAGTGTCTCAGGGTACCAGAAGAGCAAATGCAGATTGAGAATGTTGAGCTCCAGGAGGATCTCACCTACCCAGAATATCCTATCAGAATTTTGGATGAGGCAGAGCACAGAACAAGAAACAGGACAATCAAGTTTTGCAAAGTTCAGTGGAGCAACCATTCTGAAAAGGAAGCAACCTGGGAGCGTGAAGAAGATCTTAGAGAAGAGTACCCCAACCTTTTTCCCTAGTCTGTCCAAATCTCGAGGTCGAGATTTCTTTTAAGGAGGGGAGGTTTGTAACATTCCAAAATTTTGGATTTTTAGAATGTTTAAATTTGAAAATTCACCATTTGCATTTTTCCTGAATTAATTTCAGCTTAATTTGAATTTTATATTTATGAAAGGATTTAATTTGACTAATCTATGCATCAAACAAAAGATTTTCGGTTTTAGTTGGGTTCATTATGCAGCAAGGAATTTTTCTGTATTTTTGGAGATTTTTCTAAATTTATTTACTATTTATTTGAATTTATTTGTTTTTATTCGGATTTCTAGAATTTATTAAATTCGGAAATTTTCTTTTGTTTCGAATTCCTTCCGGGCCGAATCCATCTCGCTGGCCCATTCCTTTTTCCTCGTCGGCCCGTTCCGCACGGCCCGCTCCCTTCTACCTCTCTCGGCCCAGCTTCGCCGCTCGCAGCCCAGCCAGCCCGCTCGCCTCCACTGTCGGATCGACGACACGTGCACGGTCTAGATGCAGCCGCGTTGCGCCGTCGCCACAGAAACCCTAAACCTAACCGCGTTAATTCCGCCGCCGCCACCTCGGTTTCCGGATTTGGCACTCCTCCCCAGGCTATTTAAGCCGCTGCTGCACCCAGCCCGAGGTTCGCCTCCTCGCGCCGCACTCGCCACCTCAAGCCTCGCCGCCCGAGACGCTTCCGTCGCAGAGATATCGCTCGCCGAAGTTCCGCCGCCGTCCCGAGCACTTCTTCGCCATCTTTCTCCTTCTCCTGTGAGCCTCCGCCGCTTATTTTGGTCCCCTTGAACTCCCCGCGACTCCCTCCTTCTTTTGCCCCTAACCCGGTGACGCCTCGTCACGTTTTGATCCGCCAGCATCGCCTTCTTCTCCGCCTCCAGCATTGCCCGCGCCAGCGCCGCCGCCATCGTCCCTTGCCAAGTGCGTGGCCGTCCGATCCGCCTCGCCGCCGGATGTTCGCGGCGTGGACGGGCCCGACGGCCGCGTCGCGTCGGCAGCGATGCCGGCCGCCGCGATCGGCACCGCGTGGCTACCACGTCGCTTTAGCCCGCGTGGCACGCCACGTCTGCGTGGTCTGCCACGTCGCCCCCAGATCCCCTCGGTGGACACAGTCCACCGTGAACCTAGGCACTGACATGTGGGCCCCACGTGTCAGTGGCATTTCTTTTTCTTTTTCCAATTTTCCAGAAAACCCGAAAATCCAACCAATCACGTGTTGCCACGTGTCAGCCTCTCTATTTTTCTGATTTTTCTGATTTGGAATCTTCCAGGAGCCCGTTCTCCTTCGTTCGAGCTCCAATTCCAGTTATTCAAATTTCTAAATTCATCTAAATTCAAGATCTATCTTCCAGTACCATTATTTTCAGTTTTTGAATTTTATTTGAATTTGTTTTATTTATTTGCTCTCGTTTCGCGTGTAGACGATGCAGTCGAAGATCAGTCGAATCAACAATCAGAGGTAGAACCAGCAAGAGGCAGCGAAGGCAATCTTCCTTGAACATATTGATCCCAAATTTTATGAAAATGTTATGTTGTTTTTAAATTATGCATGCTTACTTTATGCAATGTACTTTAAACATAGTTTTAGAGTATAGTTAAATTCCAGTTTGTTATACCCTCATTGGTATTGATCATATCGAACCTTTGACACCCTAGATGATATATACTAGCTATTTTATTTGGTGATAACCAGTAGATTAGCATGGAACGGTAGAATTGCTTAGTCCAAATTTTGCGTTTCAGATTGTGCCATTATGGGAATCAGCTCAAATATTGTTCAAACTTATTTGTGAAAGTGCGGCAATTGGTGTTGCTGCTGTGATTTAAATGAAATAAAGTGGAAATGGTTTAGACTGGGGCGGATGGATGTTTGGCGGGTGCGAGAAAGCACGAGACCTTGGTATGTGAATGTTACGCCTAGTCAATTAAGGACCAAGCGTGTGTTACCATGGACCGAGCACTACCGTACAACCACAAGTCTATATGGGTATGATCTGGCTAAATAATTTGTGCGTCTCATTATTAGCTTCGCCAGTTGGTGAGTGCCAGATGTTGGCAGGCGCAAGAGGGGGCTTCTGTACTGGGCAGCTAGAACCCTAACAGCGGCGAAACCTTAGCGGGCGAGGTTAATAGTGGGGTTGTGCATTGTAAAGGCCTTGTCATGATCTCTCTGCCGACACACCAAAGGAAGTGTGTTAATTGCATGGCAACATATGTCGATCATGTCTTGTGGGTAAAGTGTACACACTCTGTAGAGTTAAAACTACTTAAGTAGCCGTGCCCACGGTCAAGGGCAGGCGAGGTACGCTTGCACATTGTAGATTTTATGGTTTTGTTTTAAAGGAAAATGATGGTTTGGGAATCCGAGAGCAGATTGAACTCTTGGGTTATGGTTTGACAGATGGAGCCAGTCTGGTAGATGGAACCTGCTTTAATTGTCATATCAAATTCAATTACTATGCTATTACATTTTGATCAAATGATGCTTTATGAAATTAAAATTGGTATTTACAGTTAAACTTTGCTTTATGCTAAAAGAGCCATATTATGCCTTCAATTGTTTCGCCTAGCATATAGTTTTCATGCATTATGTTTCCAAGACTTGCGGAGTACATTTTGTGCTCACCCTTGCAACATCCCCAACCTTCCACAGAAGAGTTCGCAGAAGCTGAAGGTGACTACGATTTCTACGCTTGTGGTTACGACAAGGTGATCCGGAATGCTAGGACGCGAACCCCAGTCGATTGCCTGTTGGGCAAATGGATGGGCTTACTTACTTTGCTGCTGTTATTTTGTTTCCGCTGTTTCTTATTGAACTCTAGCTATAATGCTTCTTATTTGTAATAATTGGCCATAAGGCTAATATTCTTTTGCTTAATTAATATTATTTGATTCGTGATATGGATGTGTTGTCATCACTATTTCACTGTGTGTGCTAGCATTTCCTGGACTAGCACAGGTTATACACAGAGGGTTCGGATTTGAAAATCCGGTCCCGACAGATTAGATTCACTCTTCAAAGTTGTACAGCTTTACCCACAAGAAATGATTTGTCTCTTTTGCTAGGCCATTTGACACACTACCTTTGGTGTGTCGACAACGAGATCATAACATAACTGTTATATTACCTAGACATGACTTTGCACTAGCCCAATGACGTAAAAACCCTTACTATAGAGATAGAAACACACACCCAAGACATGGATCCATTAACACAATACCCAAGGTAGTCAGACCTGCCCACACCGTTTCTGCTCATAGCAAGGCATACATCATTGCATTGGTATGTAGAAACCCATACAAGCATACCTAACCGGAATGCTTGTGCTAACTCCCGCCTTCCAAAGTGCAAAGCCACACCTAAGTAACTTAATAGGTTAAGGCTGTCCCATACCAACACTTGTCGTTGTACAAGTTTCTTGGATCTATAGCGTCCCACTGTGTCGACTTTTGTAGTCAGCAATAAATTTATGGTGCAGGCGCTAGATCTCAAACTCGAAGGTCACACAAGACAAGGGTTTAGACAGGTTCAGGCCCTCGATGGTGGAGGTAATACCCTAATCCTGTGTGCTGAGATTATGTGGATCTCTTGGATCTAAGATTGCTCAAAGCGCAATGTGCTTTGGGCAATATGCGGTGTGTGGTTTCTAGCTCGATGATCCCTATTGTTCCCCGCCCTCTCCTTTATATAATGGGGGTGGCGCGGCTTATAGAGTCCTGATCGGTCTAAGAGATTCCGATCGGTTACAGGATTCTAGTCGGTTACAGGATAGAGTTTACATATTTGTCTACCATATTGACGACTTGGATTACAACTGAATCTTTTATATTTAAACAAATATCCAACTGTCTATAGGATGTTCCCCCTTCCGTACGGCAGCAAATATTGGCGCGGAGCTTATCCTCTGGGCCTTCTACTTGGGCCTGTCTTCTCCTCGGGTGATGCTGGGCTGGTCATGAAGATACCTGGTTTCATATATTCCACAGTAGCCCCCGAGTGATTCATGATCCGATTGCTATGTTTCTATCTGGGTCTCAACCTCGAATCATTGTTCTCAGCTTCCAGTGTAAACTTCCGACTGGTTTCTTCATTTGATTTGAAAGCTTCTTCTTGCAGCAAGGGGATTATGAAGGACTCGAATATAACCCTTGATTTTTTGCTTCAACTGATAATCTTTCATCTGACAAATCTGTTATGGGCAACTTTATGGACCTGACTTGCACCTCATTTGAAGATTTGATATCTCTTCCCGCTCGAGACGAAAACCTTAATATCCTTCTTCTTTAAGGATTAATGCCGGACAATCTTCGAGGTCGTCTTGATTTTCTGTGCCAATTCATTTGCTAAAAAACTCCTTGGCTTTTAAAACCATCTTAACTCTAAGTCTCCTCGGCTTTCGATGTCTTCATATCCTCGCATTTACTTTAACCTTATCGTATTGGCTATAAAAGGTGAACCAGCGCTTGTAGAATGCATTCCTTCGCGCTTAGTTCTCCATCTTCTTGCTTTGAGCTCCACCTTTTTTCTGAGGGATCTCCATGGCCGGCCAAGACTACGATCTTGCTGAGGAATGGGTGCTTTTCAACCTTGCCATGGCGGAGTGGGCGGAAGATAAGGCCGCCGCCCTCGACCGCATCGCCGTCGACACCCTCCTCGAGATCTTCCCCGCCCTTTATAGGGATAGGGAGGCTCTTGTGGAGGCGCTAGGCCGCGTGCACCGAGGAGAAGTTTAGGGCCCTGTAAATGTAATACCTTCCCAGGTATAATGCCTGGTGAACTTTATATATTAATAAAGAAATACCTTTTCCATGCATTTTTCCATGATTGTCGTTTAGACGTAGCTTGAACCCAGCTTGGGGCATATCGAGGCTTGCATGGTTCCTTGATCGGGTGATATTCGTATCCATCCGTCGTAGGATACATCTTAGGTCCGACTTGGGACATATTAGGATTCGCATGGCTCTTGGCCGAATGGTACCCATATCCGTAGGACATAGCTTAGGCTTGACTTGGAGCATATCAGGATTTCCTTGGCTCATGGCCGAGTGATACCCATATCCGACTGCTGTAGGATATAGCTTAGGCTCAGCTTGGAGCGTATCATGCTTACGGGGCTCTTGGCCGAATGATACCCATATCCGACTGGTATAGGATACGGCTCTGGTCCGTCTTGGGACATATCAAAATTGTCTTGGATCGTGGCCGAGTGATACCCACATCCGACTACTATAGGATATAGCCTAGGCTCAACTTGGAGCGTACATATTTATGTGGCTCTTGGCCGAGTGATACCCATATCCGACTGGTGTAGGATATAGCTCTGGTCCGACTTGGGACATATCGAGGTTTGTTCGAACGGTATTGGTACTCGTTTATTACGGTGCATAGCTTTTCGACCCTCATGGGGCATACCATTGGATTCGTGCCCGTTTAGGCTCAACTCGTGATATATGATTCCGTCATGCGGTAACCACCTAGCGATCCAGCATGGGATATATCACAAGAAGATATTTTTTAATCCAAAGTGGAGGATATCCACGTCCCGCTTAGCATGGTAAGTGATTAGACATCCCATCGTGGGGAGCAACGTGTCCCAAGTATGACTTGGTCAAACCACGACTGTCCCTATATGTCAGGACACCGGGCTAGCAAATCATTACGAAGCATAGAGTAGGGCTAGGGGTTCCGCAATCTTTTTCCCACCATCTTGGCGAAAACCTGATTTTTCCCCCCTTTAAGACTGAGCCGATGATTCATTTTCCCCATCGCACACTCCTACCTCTTCTGCTTCCTTTGTCTCTCCGCCTTCTCCGCCGCTAGGGTTAACTGCTGTTGCGAATGCAACCTTGCGCCGCCGTTGATCTTTTCCTCCCAAAATGTCTTCTCAATCTTCCAAGAATGTCTCCCCGTAGCCTTTGCCTCAAGATTGGACCACCTCAATCACGACGGAGGAACGGTTGCAAGCCATGGTGGATGACGGGGTTCTTCTTGCCCTGACTTTGATCTCTGCGCGG
Organism: Otatea glauca; assembly: GCA_036346275.1. Taxonomy (NCBI): domain Eukaryota; kingdom Viridiplantae; phylum Streptophyta; class Magnoliopsida; order Poales; family Poaceae; genus Otatea; species Otatea glauca. The sequence continues at coordinate 16,427,924 of CM070724.1, forward strand.
CCGGCCGCAGGTGAATCCATCCCAACCCCCCTTTTCGAAGAAATTGTGGTCTTTGAATCCTTCTTCCAGCGCAGCCTGGGCCTTCCTGCTTGTGCCTTTCTTCGCGGTCTTCTCTTCTTCTACGAAATTGAGTTGGTGAACTTGAATCCCAACTCTATCCTTCATATCTCCCTTTTTGTTCACCTCTGCGAGGCTTTCTTGGGCATCCGCCCTCATTTCAATCTTTTTTGCCATTTTTACCTTCTGAAGCCTTATCCCTCAAAGAGTGACCCCAAGGTAATTGGGGGAGCCGGATTCCAGTTGCGGGAGGTTTTAAAGAAAAATTACTTTGCCATTCCCTTCAAAACCTCCAAGAAAGGCTGGCACCAAGAATGGTTCTATTGTGCCAACCTCAAAGCTGCTCTTCCCTCCTTTGTCGGGCGCCGGCCTAAGGTGTCCCTTTCTTGGGTGTCTACCCCCAATGATGCCGACATGGACCAGGTGTATGATCTTCTGTCGTTGATTGAGAAGTTGAAAGTAGACAGCCTGACGGGAGTCGGCCTGGCCCTTCATTTTGTTGCTCATCGGGTACAGCCACTGAAGGAGCGAGTCCATCTGGGATACACATTTGAAGGAAAGGACGATCCGACCTGGGAACTGCCCGAAACATTGACGAAGGAGAAGGTATTTGGCCGGGTAGGCGACTTTTTCATGCCTAGCGTGGAGATTTCCAGCGTCAAATGCCCGAAGTCCTTCACTGCATCAAATCCTCCTCCTGAGGTAGGGAAGCTTAGCTGATAGATTTCCCCATTTGTCTATGAATGTCTTTTAAAAGTATAATGCTCCTTTTCAGGATCGGTTGTCTTTCTTTAGCGATGCGCCTCTCCCAGAGATGCCCGTTCATAAGGGCGCTCCATTTAAACGTCCTGCGAACTCCTCAGCCGGAGACCCCACCACCAAGAAGGGGAAGAAAGTGGTTGCCAAGGACCCTGTGCAGCCCCGGCGCCCGACTGGTGGTCCCAAGATCTAGGAACCGTCAGCACGAGCCCCGGTGCCTTCGGCTCCCCTCCCCCACGAGCCCGTGGTGCAGCCGAGTCGAATTCCGAGAGACTCGGGCAGTCGGGAGGTGCCCAGGGTTCCAGTTGGCAGCGCCCCGAGTGGTCCCTCCGGGAGTGGCTCCGCCACCCGAAAGAAGCCTCCAATGAAAATAAAGAAGTCCGACAGGTTGGATATCCTATCGACTCTTCATTTGACACAATTTTTGCTGGCTTATTCACCGATCATTCTTTTTGTAGGAATCCTTCGTATCATGTTCCTGTCGTGACTCCGTCCAGGGCTCCTAAAGAGGCTGGGCCCCTGAAGGTTCATGTCTTGGTTGAGGGGGCCTCGCCCGAGGACACAGGAGCGCCCTCCGAGCCCCAGCCGCCTTCACCGACACCTCATGCTTTGGCATCGGGCCCTACTGCTCAGGAGCCCGTCTCCCGTCCATCCCCCAAGGTTGAAGAGATCTCTCGGGTTCCGCCGACTCCTGCTCGCCCCCAGCTCATAATGCAAGCTGTGTGGGTTGATGAGAAGGACGGCTTGAAGCTTCTGGACGATTCGGAGGAGGAGAGAGAGAGGAATAACTTTTACAGTCATGCCACCGCTTGTGCATGCCTAGCCCGGGTAAAATTTTCTCTACTCTCGCCGTCTTCTTGCTTACGTCAGTTAGCATGTAGTCACCTTTTCCTGTGATGATTACAGAAATTAGGGGAGCGCTCTGAAAAGAAGTCCGAGTACCTCCAGAAGATGCTCCTGGAGGTCCGGACGAGCCAGGAATATCTGGCCGAATTGGAGCAGATCAAGGCTGGTCATGCAGCAGAGCTGCGATCTCTTCGGTCAGAGGTCCAGGTGTTGCGGGAAGGGCAGAAAACCCTGCGGCAGGAGAAACTAGACGTCCTTAGCTCCCTTCGAGGTAAATATTTCCTGGGCCACCTCGTGCTTTTGTTTAATTGTCCGGTCTTTTGATTTCCTTTTCTCCGTGACAGCTCGGGATTCCACTGTTGTGAAGCTTCAAGAACAACTCAAGGTCTCGGAGGCCTCCAAATTGAAGTCAGAGAAGGAGCTAGAAGGTATGTTCAGCAGCTTGGCCCTCCCTTGCCTCCATCGTCGTCTTCCTGGTACTTCTTAATAACCTGTTTTGCTTGCAGACTATAAGTTCAAGACGCGGGCGCAATATGCCGCTTATAGCAAACAAGTCGAAGCCCTTGAGACGTCTTGCGCCATGCTTCGTGAAGCCTCCGAGCTGTTGTTGAGTTCACTTCATCCCGGAGGCGAGAGGCCACTCAGCAGGGACCAGGTCATCTCTCAATTGGAGGAAGCCCCTGAGGCGCTCAGGAGACTCTTGAAGGAGACAGCGACCAACGGTGCTAGCCACGCTTTGGCGATCACCAAGTCGCTCTATCCCCGAGTGGATCTTGAAGCTATTAAGGACGGCTATGCCTGCAATGTGGATGAAGATCGAGCCGCCGAGCTCTGGGAGGAAGTCAAGGATGCCTCTTCGGCTGTTGTAGAAACTCTGGAGCTATAAACGAAATATATGAAAATGTTTCTTTGTTCTTGCATTTTGTCTTTTAAGAATGCTATTGTGCTTAATGAGTCCATCCGAGTGGTTTTTGACGTATTATGTTCGACTAGTCCAGCCCTCAGGCTCTAAGGCATGGTTCATGACGCATGTCTCAGAGTCTTAACATCATAGGAGCAAAGCACTCAGACGCATAAATCTTAAGAAGTTTGAACGAAAATAACTTTAAGAGCGAACATTCATTCATAAAGAAACAATTGAATTACAAAGTTCAAGTGAAAAAACGACATAGCTGTTCTATGTTCCAAGTGTTGCTGACTATCGTGCCGTCTTCGCGCTTGAGCTTATAAGCTCTGAGGCGTACCACCTCATCTATGACGTAAGGGCCTTCCCAGCTTGGGGAGAGCTTATGCTCGCACTTCTGATTATTTCTAAGGACCAGATCTCCTTTGGAGAAAGCGCGGCTCCTTACATTGCGACCGTGATAGCGATGTAAGCCCTGAAGGTACTTTGCCGACAGAATTGTTGCAATGTCTGGGGCTTCTTCCAGTCGGTCGAGGTCTTCTAGGCGGCTTTCTTCTGAGGCGACTTCATCATAGCTCCGAACCCGCTGGGATCCGAATTCTAACTCGGTGGGGAGGACCGCCTCCGAGCCATACACCAGTAAGAAAGGTGACTGCCTAGTTGCTCTGCTAGGGGTGGTTCGCAGCCCCCAGAGTACTGAAGGCAATTTTTTCACCCACCGGGTGGCGTATGGTTTCAGACGATAAAAAATCCTTGCCTTTAGGCCTTGTAACACCATGCCGTTGGCTTGTTCAACTTGCCCATTGCTTCGAGGGTGCGCTACCGATGCGAAGCATATTTTTATGACGAGTTCGCCGCACCAGTCTTGAAATATGCTGCCTCTGAATTGGATGCCATTATCCGTGATGATTCGGTTTGGAACGCCGAATCTAACCACAATTTCATGGAAGAATTCTTTGGCCTTTGCCGTTGTGATTGTGGCAGCTGGCTTGGCCTCAATCCATTTAGTGAATTTATCGACGGCGACGAAAAGATGAGTATAGCCGCCCTGAGCTTTCTTCAAAGGTCCCACCATGTCGAGCCCCCAGACTACAAATGGCTAGGTGATTAGGATGGTTTGTAGTTGAAGGACCATGTGGAGGTCCATCCATGTTTGTGATGAGTATTTGATTTTATTTGAGCAAGGTGTGCTCAAGTTTGAGTTTGATTTGGATTGATTTTCAAAATGAAGCAATTTGAGTTGTCTCTGCCAGGAGTGGCAGTACCGGCTGTATGGGCGCGGTAGTGATGAGTTGGATGGTTTATTGCATATCATTGTGGGCATTGCTATGTGAAAGGTTTTTCCTTGTCTTTGATGGTTGCAGGGCGACGGTGCTAGGTCATGGTGAGGCGAAGGATGACCGAGACTAGGCGAGGAGCGTCGGAGGTCCAGACGGTTGGGAGATCGCCGGAAGATGATCGGAGACGGAGTCCGGGCAAGTCAAGAAGACAAGGAAAGGAGTTGATGCTAGCTAGATGCCGCGTGGATCAATGAGGGTCGTCGGATTGAGGTTAGTTGATAGGTTAGCGGGTCTAGGTAGTATGCTTTGAAAACCGTGCAAGAAAACCCGGTATGTGTGTGGGTTTTGGGTTAGCCCTTGCATGGCTGTGTGTGTGGATTAATCCTAGCCCTTAGATGAGTGCTCTAGGGTTGAGGGACTCATCCAAGGGTGGTAGGTGGCCCAAGAGTAGTATAAATAGGGGTGGAGGGGTAGCCTCCTTCCCTTGAAGGTTTTGAGGTTTGTGAATGCTCCTTTGAGCTTTGCCCACATGAAAGTGAGGCTTTGTAACCTCTCCTTCCAGAAATGAAAGTTTTATCCATCCACCTCTGAATTTATTTTATGATTTACATTATGTCTTTACTTTATAATTTAAATTCAGCATTTACTTTCCGCAATTACATTCTTGCAATTTACTTTCATGTAATTTGGATTTGCCTCCCCTCCTTCTAAATGCTGCTGATCTTGGATGTTTTGAGTGTGTTCATATGGTTTTACATCTCTTTTGCACTCTTGGATTGAGTAGAGAACATCTTTTCTTTCAAGTTCCAACTTTGTTCAGAACTTGTTCTTCGCGCAGCAGTCAGTGTTTGATTTCTACAAAACTAAATAAAAATCTTTTTCAAGTGATTCTTGTTGGAGGAGGTGCGGGACTCTGACATCCACTGGAAGAAAAATTTTGGACTTCACTTGTTGCACCGTTTGGGCGCCATGAGGTGAAAACGGAGCCCCAAACTTTCTGCTCGAAGTTCTTGACCAGACTGTGTTCTTAGATTTTTCCTGTTTTTTCTGTAAGGATTTTTGAGGATAAATTTGGTGGAGTTCTTCACGACTCTGATGCTCATAGGGAGAAAAAGTATCAAAATTTTATGAGCTGCATAAACCCACCAACCTCCTGTGCAAATTGAGGACAAGTTCTGGAAATTCTGCTTTTGCTTTTCTGAAAGTGACTTTTGTGATTTGCATTGATGTCCTTTCTAAAAGCAAGAGTTTGAATTGATTCCTCTTTATCTTGGACACTAGACAACCAGTATTGTGACTCAAAAATCCCCACATATTTTATGGTACTTATCCATGCAAGCTTGGGGTACACATAGTTGTCTAGTTTTTCACGATTTTCTTTGAGTAATCTTGTCAAGGTTTTTGTTGGAGTATTTTGGGGGAAATTTTATTTGCGACCATTCACCCCCCTCTGTTCACCATCTCGGTCCTTTAATTGGTATCAGAGCCGGTTTTGCTCTTCCATAGATCTTGACCGGTCTCAAGAGCCATGGCGACGGACAAATATTCCACCAAGCCTCCCATCTTTAATGGAGTTGATTTTCCCTTTTGGAAGTCCCGAATGGAGTCATACATCAACGCCTGTGGTTACGATATGGCGAAGGTGAAACTCCCGTATGAGGTTCTCGCGATGAAAATGTCACGGCCATCAATATGGTTGACGTTGAGGCGAATGCTAAGGCAAGGAACATTCTCATACGTGGTCTTAGCGCATGTGAGTATGATAGATTTTCACCTTCGCTCCGCTCATGAGATTTGGGTAACCCTCGATGCTTACCATGAGGGCTCTACTCAAATCAAGACTGTGAGGCAGGACCAGTTCAAGCGCGAGTACAACAAATTTGATCAACGAGCTGGTGAGAGTCTCGACGAGTGCTTTGGTCGGTTTACAAAGATTTTGAGCGACCTCCGAGCAGTTGGTTGCATATACCCTGACTCGGATAATGCTCAGCATTTCTTGACCGCACTCGACCTTCGGATTTGGGAGATGAAGGTGACCACCATCAAGGACACCACCGACTTATCGACTCTACTCTTGACGGGCTTTATTCCCGCCTCAAGACTCATGAGATCGATGTCGTCTCTCGGAAGACGAAATCTCAGTCGATGGCATTGGTCACCGATCCCATTGGATCTTCTTCTTCTGATCCTTCTATTGGTTTCTCTCTTTCCGTCCTTTGCGAGCTAAGCGATGACCACTGGAAAAATTTCCAAAAAATGAGCTTGCTCTTCTCGCTCGCAAGTTTTCTCATGCATACAGGAGGGTGAGAGAGAGGAAGAGAGGTGGCATGATCACCTGCTTCGAGTGTGGTGGCCCCAACCACATTTGGGCGAACTGTCCTAAGCTGGAGAAGGGCAAGAACGACATTGGCGGTTCGGGCAAGAACGACTACACCGACAAGAACCGCAACAAGAAGCCTCCAGTTTGTGAACCGGCACACGAGAAGAAGTACCGCAACTTCTCCAAGAACAAGAAGCTCTTCCACCGCGTCCTCGCCGCGCTTGACGACATCAACCTCTTCGACACGGAGACATGGAGCGACGAGGGCGAGGATGATCCGCAAGAGAAGAAGGGCGGCGACGACTTCTCTAAGATGTGCTTCATGGCCGACACCAACGACATCGGCGACTCGAGCTCTACAATGACTCGGATGAGGTACCTCCTATGACCAGCTCAACGAAGCTTTTCGCAAATTAGGAAAATTTCATGCTAGAGCTAGAGCTAGGTGTACTGAGCTTGAGAAGAAAGTAGGTACCTTGACTCGGGAGTTAGCTTCACTTAGATCTTCTCCCTCCCGAGTCACTGATGATTGCTCTTTGTGTGATGCTATTCTTGTGGAGTTGGAGAACCTAAGGACCATACATGATAGTGTGCTTGCTGAACTTGATGGTCTTAGGTTGAAGAATGCTAGCACTAGTTCATTGATGCTATTCTGTTGAGGCTAGTTTTCTTCATGCTCACTCCACTCCAACATGTGCTAATTGCCCTAAATTGCTTGCGAAATTGATGCCATGAGCAAACACCTTAGAAAGCTTTCGCTAGAAATGATGAACTTGAATTGCATGCTTCTAAGGACCGGTCCACCATGTGAGGGTCAGAGGCAACTAAAACTTGACAATGATGCTTTGAATGTCAAGTGTGATCAACTTGCTAAGGACTTACTAGTTAAGTCAAAAACTGGTTGCTTGCTGTGTGTTGGGGTTAAGGATGATGTGGATCAAATCCATGTCGAGCTTAGAAAGAAGTTAAAAGACCAAACCCTTAGGATTAGAGATGCTCCTTGCGTTTCTTGTGATGCCCTCAAGATTGGGGCAGCCGTGCTAGGGGAACAAAAAGCACGTGCTGAGAGATCTTCTCTTTCTCTTTCTAGTTCTTCTTCTTCCTCTCCTTCCCCTTGTTCTTCTTGTGCTTCTTTCTTCCGAGATTGCCAGTATCTTATGAGCACTCTCGAGAAGTTTGTTGGAGGCAAGAAGAAGCTCAATCTTATTCTAGACCAATCCAAGATTAGTAGATTCAATCAAGGTCTAGGATTTGATCCTTGAGCACGCTGGGCGCATCCTCCCACCATTGTGCGCGGCTCCAAGAGTGGTGAGATTGTGGTAGCTCCCAGAGTGAGTACCACCGTGTTTAAGTCCGCTGGGGTTGTCCATAGGACTTCTGACCAGAAGGATGTTACTCCCATTGCTTCTGCCTCTAGCAAGGCGAAGTACACATGCACCTTCTGTAAGAAGGATGGTCACCTAGTAGATTTCTGCTTCAGGCACGCCAAGATCACTCGGCGTGAGCGTGTTGCTGCTCTTAGGGATATTCAGGATCATCCTCAGACTTTGAGTACTCCTAAGACACACACTGCTTCTAGACAGGTTAGAGAGTCGCCTGTTTTTGGGCAGCGTCCAGGACTTGGTTTTCATGCTAGTTCTTCGAGTTTTAGTCCTAGAGCTGTTCGTAGTCAGTCTTTCCACCGTCCTCTTGATATTCCTCATTTTTCTCATCGAGGTAGATATCAGCGGCGTGAGGTGTTTTCCGGTAGGAGATCCAGACAGCCTTATTGGGATGGTTCGGCTTTTGCACCACGGCGTGCCAACCCAGTTTTGACTCCAAGATTATCTACCAGAGTTGCTCCTGATCGTGTGAGAGTTGAGCGTCAGAGAGACACTCGAGTCCAGTCTTCTTCTATGGCTGGTACTCTGAGGTGTCGTATGGTTCAGTATTGGGTTCCTAAGTCTCCACTCTATCTCAGTACTGAGTCATCTTTCTCTCTTGTGTCTTGATCAGGTTCGTCGGATGGGGAAGGGCGATGTTTGGATTGTTGACTCCGGTTGTTCTCGTCATATGACCGGAGATTCTCGTTGGTTCTCTTCCCTAGTCCGAACCCCCGGTGATGAGTTAATCACTTTTGGGGATGCATCTTCAGGTAGAGTCATTGCTAAAGGTACCATCTGCATTAACCAAAATTTCATTCTTAAAGATGTTGCCTTAGTAAGTAAGATGCAATACAATCGCTCTCTGTTTCTCGACTTATCGATGACTCTTTCGAGGTAAGCTTCAAGAGTAATGCCTGAGAATTCTTGATTCATCGAGGGTTAGTTTATGAGATTTCTAGATTTGGGAGAGTCTTTCGTGCTGATTTTTCCGCTTCTTCCGAGACTCTCTTTGATGTTTGATTGCTTCGAGTCCCGTGATCTCTCCTTCCGCATAGGAGACTTGGTCACATTGGTTTTGATCATTTGACCCGAGTTAGCAGCCACGATCTCATTCGGGTTTGCCCAAACTCAAGATGGTCAAAGACTTAGTTTGCTCTCCTTGCCGACATGGCAAGATGGTTATCGCTTCTCATCCTCCACCATCGAGTGATGACAGATGCACCAGACAGCTTTTACATATGGACATCGTTGGTCGGCTAGAGTGCAATCAGCAGAGGGAAGTGGTATGTTCTTGTCATCGTTGATGATCTTTCTAGATACTCTTGGGTATTCTTCATGGCCTCAAGGATGAGACTTTTCTCACTTCGTGGGTTTGGTCAAGAGGTTGTCTATTGAGCTCCCTGTGTGCATTACGAGCTATACGCAGTGATAATGGCACGGAGTTCAAGAATTCTTACTTTGAGAGTTTCGTGTGGAGTCCGGTTTAGAGCATCGCTTCTTTCTCCCTACGCCTCAGAATGGCGAGTGGAAAGGAAGAACAGGACCTTGGTTGAGATGGCCGGACGATGCTAAACGCAGTACAAGACTCTAGGAAGTTTTAATGAGGCTATAGCTACTGCTTGCCATGTTTCTAATCGCATGTTTTTGAGAGCACATCTGCATCGCACTTCTTATGAGTTGAGGTATGGGCGAAAGCCCAGTGTGTCTCATTTTCACGTTTTCGGTTGCAAGTGTTTTATCTTGAAGTCTGGTAACCTAGATAAGTTTGAGTCTCGCTCTTCTGATGGTATCTTTCTAGGTTACTTGACTTCTTCTCGTAGCTATAGGGTCTGGAGTGTTGATGCGCATAGGATCATAGAGACCTGTGATGTGACCTTTGATGAGGCTAGCCCAGGAGCTAGACCTGATGTTTCAGGCTCTTCTTATCCCTCCGAGACCATCTTTGTAGAAGATGAGGATGATGGAGATGATGGTGTTCCACCAGATCCAGTTCCTCTACACCTAAGGTGCCTCCTGCTTCCATTTTCGCACCTCGTGGAGACCACCCTTGCCTTCCGACTCTCCTTGGCGAGTGGCTCTGCTCCTACCTCTTCTGTGCATGAGGTAGAGGCCACTTCTGCTTCTGGTCCTCCCCGACATATCCAGAAAGCTCATCCACCTGATCAGATCATTGGTGATCTGTTTGAGCGGGTCACTCGCTCAAAATTAGGTTTGTCCAGTTTCTGCCTCCACTCTGCCTTCGTTGCCTCCTTTGAGCCGAAGGATGTTTCTCATGCATTATCCGATGAATCGTGGATTAATGATATGCATGAGGAACATGAGAACTTTGAGAGGAACAAGGTATGGCAGCTTGTCGAGCCCCCATCTGGTCATAATGTCATTGGGACCAAGTGGGTGTTCAAAAACAAGCAGAGTGAGGATGGGGTTGTCATTCGCAACAAGGCTAGGCTAGTTACACAGGGCTTTTCTCAGGTTGAGGGTCTTGACTTTGAGGAGACCTTTGCCCCTGTAGCTAGACTAGAGGCTATTAGGATCCTGCTTGCATTCTCTGCATCTCTGGGCTTCAAGCTCTATCAAATGGATGTCAAGAGTGCATTCCTCAATGGCTATATTGAGGAAGAGGTTTATGTCAAACAACCTCCAGGATTCGAGAACCCCAAGTTTCCGAGTCATGTATACAAGCTCTCCAAAGCTTTGTATGGACTCAAGCAGGCCCCGAGAGTATGGTATGACAGGCTCATGTCTTATCTTCTCAGCCATGACTTCAAAATGGGCATAGTAGACAAAACTCTGTTCATCAGACACCATGAGTCTCATTTTCTTCTTGTCTAGATTTATGTGGATGATATCATTTTTGTGGCTCATCTCATTCGCTTGTGTCTCAGTTTTCTGAGGTGATGAGCACAGAGTTTGAGATGAGTATGATGGGCGAGTTGAGCTACTTTCTTGGCTTCCAAATCAAGCAAACTCGGGAGGGTACTTTCTTGCATCAAGGCAAGTATACCCGTGACCTCCTAAGGCGCTTCGATATGTCTGATGGGAAGCCGGTGATGACTCCTATGGCCACCACTACTGTCCTCGAGCCCGATGAGGATGGTGAGCCTGTTGATCAAAAGGAGTTTCGGAGCATGATCGGCTCCCTCTTGTACCTCACTGCTTCGAGGCCGGACATACATTTCGCTGTGTGTCTGTGCGCTCGATTTCAAGCTTCTCCTCGCGCCTCTCACCGCCAGACGGTCAAGCGCATCTTCAGGTACCTTCGTGCTACCACTGATTATGGTATTTGGTACTCTTCGTCTTCTTGTCTATCTCTTAGAGCCTTTTCCGATGCCGACTTTGTCGGGTCAGAGAATAGATAGGAAGAGCACTTCTGGCACTTGCCAATTCATAGGCACTTCTCTTGTTTCTTGGTCATCTAGGAAGCAGTCTGGGGTTGCACAGCCCACCGTTGAGGCCGAGTATGTTGTCGCCGCCTTCTGTCAGAGCAGTGCTCTGGATGAGATCGACCTTACGGGACTATGGGTTAGAGATAGAGAGTGTGCCACTTTTCTGTGACAACACTTCAGCTATTTGCATTGCTAAAAACCCAGTGCAACATTCCCGGACCAAACATATTGATATTAGATATCACTTCCTTAGAGACCATGTGGATAAGGGAGATATCGCGCTTCAGTTCGTAGAGAGTGACCTTCAATTAGCCGATATCTTCACCAAGCCTTTGGATAGCTCCAGATTTGTTGCCTTGAGGAGTGAGCTTGGATTCGTGAGCCCTTACGGCCTTTCATGAGGGGGAGCTGGTTTGTATATTATGTATTATATGTTTTCTTCCAGCTTTTCTTTTCTTTGTATTTCTTTTGGGTGACTTTGGGCTTGTTTTCTTGAGTTGAGTTCACTCACTTAGACTTCTGGCATGCTTTCCATGGACCTCTTATCTTGTGCTTTAGGTTGCTATCATGAGTGATTAGCTGTTCTCTCTTTTCTCTAGGTTGAGTTCCCTCACAGTCTTATAAGTCTAGCAGGTATTGGGCCTCCTAGGTAGACAGTGGTCCATGTGCACTCCTTAGTTGGGATCTAGAGTCGCCTTCCCTATGTCACCACTGGGAAGATAAGAGCGAGTCTAAGCCGTAGTGAGTCTCTTATATCTTTCTATGCTCTATAGCCATCCAGCTTTGCGTTTCTCGACTTCTTCTCCTCATTCTGCTTTTTCCGTTGTTATTGAGTTCATTCGGTTTTCTTTATGCCTAATCTTGATAATAACTCAACTTTAACCAGATTTGAGCTTAAAATTGATTCATTTGTTGAGGGGGGAGTTTGAGAATCTGTTCGTGCATTGCATATAGACTACATTTCCTGTTTAATAAGCTTTGTCTATTATGCAATTGATATCTTCTTCATGCAATACACCATGCTGCATCATATGGAGGAAATCACTAGCTCAGATATGTCCAAGTTCATTTAACTTGCTAAGCTTTAAAATGAAAAAAAAGCCTTAAATGAAAAACTTGATGAAACTTGTTGCTTTTACTTGCTAGGTTTCTTCTCTAGAGGTTTGTGCCATAATTTGAGAAATTTTGGAGTTCTCTAGAGTCCCTATAGCAACTTGGGTGAAACTAGTTTGATCCATGCTAGAGTCCTTCAATTGCTCATGAATCATTGTGCTAAAAATGAAAATTAAACAAAATTGACTCTTCTTGTGCACATACGACTCAACACCTTGTATTCACAAGACCGCTTCCCATTGCACTTGGGATGAACATGGAATACATCGTGTTTGACCTAGACCATCCCCTTAAGAGTTCATCTTGAGATGGTCGCATACGGCTTGAGTCAATTGGTTGTCAAAAGAAAATGCAAATAAATTAAAAACAAAGACATATGTGGGTAAAGAATGCAAATAATGTCAAACATTTGCACTCCGCTATGTCTTGTATGATGATAAATCAAAATTTGCATTAAGTGATAAATGAGCCCAAGGACCTTGTATGCTCTTCTAGATTCCCAAAGTGTTGAGTAGGTTGAACTCTAGGTTTTCTTTTGATCCTTAGAGTGGATATTCTTCTATTTTGAAACTAAAGCTAAGTGTTGCACTTGTCAAATCTTGCTAAAATGAAATATTCAAAACTAAGCTCGATTTGCACTTGGACATGTCTTAGTTTAGTCATCTTCTGAAATTGACAAGCTTGGTGTAATATCCTTCCATTTTGATCAATTGATAATCTTCAAAGCTCTTTCGATTGCATTTCATGCATACATAAAAAAATTGATTGATGCCTATATTGCCAAAAGGGGAGAAAACGTAGAAAAGGCATCACTAAAAGATAAAATGTGAATGCTTATTTGGTTATTATGATCTTTGTAAAACTATGCTACTATACATTGGATCATAATCACATTTGACATGTTTAGTTGGATTTTAGAGTTTTTGTTGAAAACTTGCTCTTTCTTAAATTTAACTCTAAAATCTAAATTCCTCTTCGTCAACTTGGTCATGGTTCTAATTTCTATCTTTGGACCAAGTTTGACTTTACAACTAAAAATTGCTTTCTTCTTCATTTTCTTCAAACTCAAATTTATGCGTTTTGTGTGGTTTGTCAATATACTCATCAAGGGGAAGATTGAAGGACCATGTGGAGGTCCATCCATGTTTGTGATGAGTATTTGACTTTATTTGAGTAAGGTGTGCTCAAGTTTGAGTTTGATTTGGATTGATTTTCAAAATGAAGCAATTTGAGCTGTCTCTGCCAGGAGTGGCAATACCGGCTGTATGGGCGCGGTAGTGATGAGTTGGATGGTTTATTGCATATCATTGTGGGCATTGCTATGTGAAAGGTTTTTCCTTGTCTTTGATGGTTGCAGGGCGACAGTGCTAGGTCATGGTGAGGCGAAGGATGACCGGGACTAGGCGAGGAGCGTCGGAGGTCCAGACGGTTAGGAGATCGCCGGAAGATGATCGGAGAAGGAGTCCGAGCAAGTCAAGAAGACAAGGAAAGGAGTTGATGCTAGCTAGATGCCGCGTGGATCAATGAGGGCCGTCGGATTGAGGTCTAGTTGATAGGTTAGCGGGTCTAGGTAGTATGCTTTGAAATCCGTGCAAGAAAACCCGGTATGTGTGTGGGTTTTGGGTTAGCCCTTGCATGGCTGTGTGTGTGGGTTAATCCTAGCCCTTAGATGAGTGCTCTAGGGTTGAGGGACTCATCCAAGGGTGGTAGGTGGCCCAAGAGTAGTATAAATAGGGGTGGAGGGGTAGCCTCCTTCCCTTGAAGGTTTTGAGGTTTGTGAATGCTCCTTTGAGCTTTGTCCACATGAAAGTGAGGCTTTGTAACCTCTCCTTCCATAAATGAAAGTTTTATCCATCCACCTATGAATTTATTTTGCGCATTTACATTATGTCTTTACTTTACGCAATTTAAATTCAGCATTAACTTTCCCGCAATTACATTCTTGCAATTTACTTTCATGTAATTTGGATTTGCCTCCCCTCCTTCTAAATGCTGCTGATCTTGGATGTTTTGAGTGACTTTTGTGATTTGAATTGATGTCCTTTCTAAAAGCAAGAGTTTGAATTGATTCCTCTTTATCTTGGACACTAGACAACCAGTATTTTGGCTCAAAAACCCCCACATATTTTATGGTACTTATCCATGCAAGCTTGGGGTACACATAGTTTTCTAGTTTTTCAGGTTTTTCACGATTTTCTTTGAGCGATCTTGTCGAGGTTTTTGTTGGAGTATTTTGGGGGAAATTTTATTTGCGACCATTCACCCCCCCCCTCTGTTCGCCATCTTGGTCCTTCAGTAGTTTCTGTGCCGGTTTGTTCATCTGTCGTGCAAAGAACTGACATCCTTCGCATGTCCGGACGATGTCCTCTGCATTATTAACAGCAGTCGGCCAGAAAAATCCCTGACGATAAGCCTTGCCAACTAGAGTTGATGACGCCGCGTGATTACCACAAACTCCCAAGTGGATTTCCTTGAGGAGATCTCTTCCTTCTTGTTCTGATATGCACTGTCGTAGTACACCAGAGGAGCTCTTGCGATAGGGTTCTTCCCTGATCACCACATAGCTCTTGCTTCGGCTTATTATTCGTTCGGCTTGTACGCGGTCTTCGGGTAGTTCGTCCTTCGTCAAATAGTCCAGATACGGAGCTGTCCAATCGGGGGTAATGACAAGGACTTCAGCTTCAACGTTCTTCTCCGCTGGGACGTCCGACTTCGATCGAGTGCTAATCGTGGGCTTATGAATTTCTTCGACGAGTACTCCCACGGGCACTGTAGACCGGCAGGATCCTATTTTTGCTAGCTCGTCGGCCGCTTCATTTTCCCGGGGGAGCACATGAACAAGTTCCAGGCCATCAAAGTTGCCTTCCACTATGCACCTCCCGGCAAGAGGCGCCATGTTGTCTTCGATGCAGGACCATTCTTTTTGCACTTGATTGACCACGAGCATTGAATCTCCGCGGACCGCCAAACGTCGGATACCGAGCGATATGGCGATACGGAGCCCATGGATGAGTGCCTCATACTCGGCGGCGTTGTTTGATGCGGGAAAAAGTATTTGCAGGACGTACCTCAACCGTTCTCCATTTGGTGATATGAGCACTATAACAGCCCCCGCGCCGCGGAACATGAGGGAACCATCGAAGTACATCATCCAATACTCGAGTTCTTTGATGACCGCCGGGTTTTGAAATTCCGTCCACTCTGCAGTGAAGTCGGCGAGTGCTCGAGACTTGATGGCTGTGCGAGGCTTGAATAGGATATCAAAAGCTCCAAGCTCAACCGCCCACTTTGCAATTCTCCCGGTGGCCTCCTGGTTGTGAAGTATATCTCCTATTGGGAAGGAGGTGACCACCGAAACAGTATGCTCTTGGAAGTAGTGCTTGAGCTTGTGAGATGTAAGAAGTACGGCATATAATAATTTTTGCACTTGCGGATACCGCAACTTAGATTCACTCAGGACCTCGCTGACGAAATAGACCGGGTGTTGGATCTTCTGCACGTGGCCCGGCTCCTCCCTTTCTACGATGATCGCAGTGCTGACTACTTGAGTCGTTGCCACGATGTAAAGTAACAAAGGTTCTTCTGGCATCAGTGAAACCAAGATCGAGGGCGTCGTTAAGAAGGTCTTCAAATCTTCAAACGCTTGTTTTGCCTCAGGTGTCCATTGGAACTTGTCCTGCTTCTTGAGGAGTTTAAAGAATGGCATACCTCTTATACCCAGTCGGGAAATAAACCTGCTAAGTGCGGCCATGCATCCTGTAAGCTTCTGGACGTCTTTTTGGCAAGTCGGCGGTTCCATATTTGATATGGCCCTAGTCTTCTCTGGGTTGGCCTCAATGCCTCGTTGGGATACGATAAACCCAAGCAGTTTTCCCAAAGATACTCCGAAAACACACTTCTCAGGATTAAGCTTCATGTTGAAAGCCCTTAGACTCTCGAATGTCTCGGTCAGATCGACGATAAGGTCCTTCCTTTCCCGAGTCTTCACCACGACATCGTCCACGTATGCCTCCACATTGTGTCCGAGCTAGGTGTGAAAACACCGTTGTATCGTGCGTTGATATGTCGCACCAGCATTTTTCAACCCGAACGCCGTCGTGGTATAGCAAAAGGCCCCGAAGGGCGTGATGAACAAAGTCTTGATGTGATCTTCCGCCTTTAGGCGAATCTGGTGGTACCCTAAGTAGGCGCTGAGAAAACTCAAGATCTCGCACTTGGCGGTTAAATCAACCACTTGATCAATCCGGGGTAACCCGAATGGATCCTTCGGACATTGCCTTATTGAGATCAGTATAGTCAACGCACATGCGCCAAATTTTATTCTTCTTTTGAGCCAGTACAGGGTTTGCCAACCAATCGGGATTATACACTTCTTTGATAAAACCTGCAGCTAAAAGCTTGGTGATCTCCTACTTGATGGCATTCCGGTGATTTGGAGCGAACCGCCGAAGCCTTTGCTTGATTGGCTTTGCCTTTTCATCGACGTGCAGAGAATGCTCGATCACCTCCCTAGGAACACCCGGCATGTCGGATGGTTTCCAGGAAAAGATGTTCTTGTTAGCCCGGAGGAAGGTGACGAGCATGTCTTCCTATTTGTCCTCGAGCCCTGTCCCGATCAGAGTCGTCTTGGATGGATCGGACGGGTCGAGAATAATTTTCTTGGTTCCTTCGCTGGGCTTTATCCCTGACGTGGCCTGCTTCTTGGACGGGACGTCGCCTTCTTCCTGCAATGTGGCTGCCTCTGCCTGGACATTCTTCCTCTCAGCGGCCGCCTCCTGCAGCTCAACAAGTTCACAATTTTCTCTGTAGCATTCCAGAGATCGCTTGACGTCGCTGCGAACTGTGATGACGCTTCTGGGTCCCGGCATCTTCATCATCAAATAGGTGTAGTGCGGGACTGCCATGAACCGAGCCAGACCGGGTCTTCCCAAGATAGCGTGATACGCTGTCTCGAAATCTGCTACCTCGAAATTTATGCACTCGATCCGGCATTTATCTTTGGTACCGAATGTGACGGGCAAAGAAATCTGCCCGAGTGAAAACGAAGACGCCCCAGGGATAACCCCGTGGAACGGCTGTGAGCTCGGCCTTAGCACGGAGCGAGGGACGTTCATATCGTTGAAGGTCTTGGCGAATAAGATGTTGAGTCCGCTCCCTCCATCGATCAAGACCTTCTTGAGCTTTACATTGCGAATGACAGGGTCGACCAATAGAGGGTACTTACCCGGATGCAGAACCCGGTTGGGGTGATCCGAGCGGTCGAAGGTGATCGGGACCTCGCACCACCGAATCATCGGGGTCGCCGTTCCACCGCATTGATCTCCCGAGCGGTGAGTTTTGCTTCCGCTTGGACTCATATCCGGTGGAGCCCCCGTATATGTAGTTCAGCTCGTGCTCGGGCTCTTAATAATCGTCCTCGTCTGGAAGGTCTTTCTTCTTGGCTGCCTCATCCTTCGCTGGGGCCGGCTGCTTGTTGCTTTCCAACGCAAAACGCTTCAGGATGAAGCAGTCTTTGGCGGCGTGCTTTCCCTTAGGGTGGAAAGGACAGATCGCATCCATAACAGAATTATAATCGGGCGCCTCTCTCGGTGGCTCGTGGTCGGTTATGCTCGTTACGCAACTAGCTCCTCGCCTTTTCGCTTCTTGTCTTTGTGCTTGGAGGGCTCGGCCTTGTCGCCTTTGCTCTTCTATTGTGGGCATTCTTCTTGGCGCTCGGCCAGGGCGTCTGAAGCCGTGGCGTAGCGTCGGCCAATGCAAACATCTCCTTCACAGAGACCGGGGGTTTCCTGGATATTTTCTTGATTAGGTCAGGATCACTTACCCCTTTCTGAAAGGCCGCCACCACCACTGCATCAGATACATCCCTGATGGTGTTCTTCTTCTGCATGAAACGCCGGATGAAATCTCTCAGCGTCTCGTCCTTCTTCTGGTGAAGCTGGTACAAGTTCCACGGGGTGCCAGGCCTCTCGTTGGTTCCCTGGAAGTTCACGATAAATTGATCGCAAAGATCGCTCCAGGAGTCCACCGAGTTCGTAGGAAGTCCCGTGAGCCATGCTTGAGTCGAGGGGGTGAGATTGACTGGCAGATAATTCGCCATCACATTCTGATTGCCTCCGGCCGCTTTAACCACCAGGGCATAGACCTGCAGCCAAGCTTTCAGATCTCGCTCCCCGTCAAACTTGACGATGCCCGTCAAACCGAGGAGTGAATGCTCGGATCCCGTCAATGGTTCTCTCATCATGATGAGGGGGAGACCGGCGTGGCGAGCTTCTGGCTCGGCGATTGTTGTCAACGCGTCGGGTGGAGTTCAGTGCGGCGAGTCCATGACTCGACGATTGTCGTCATTCCGACCCCGGCGATGATGGTCTCTATGGTCGTCGTCGTAGTCGTACCTTCGATCACTTCGTCGATCGTGGCCGGTGCCGAAACGCTCGAAGTCGTCGTGGTGCCCGCGTCGTTCTTCCTCGTCCCGCTCTTGCCGTTCGGCGATGATGTCTTGGCGGAGGTCGCGGTTGAGAATTCGGCGAGCCTCTCCGACTGGTGGTGTGAGGCGCCGACTGTCAGTATTCCGACTGGTTCTAGTCCGACTGCTAGCGACACGAGTGGCCGCGTGGGAGCGTGAGTGCGCTTCCCCTACCGGCTTCTCGTGATTCTGCTGAATCGCTGTCGCCGTCACCATGGCCTTGATCTGGGCCACGATCGGGGCTGCCAGACTGTCGAACGCAATCATTGGATCCAGCGTATCGAGAAGCGTCTTGGAGGCGACGACGTTCTGCAGTGGTGTATGAAAGATAGCTTGGTGTCCCAACCTGGACTGCAGGATGTCCTCTCGGACATGGCGACCGCGAGATCGAAGCGATCGCGTCTGTGCCTCCTTACTCTTATGAAGTAGATGATCTTCCTCCGCAGCTTCTTGAACCTCTTGCTGGCGTTGGAGATCGGTCTTCTGCTCTTCCATGGCGAAGATGCCACGAAGATCGTAGCAATTCCTTGTGACGCCGACTGGTTTGTCGGCCAAGTCAAAGTGACATACCTGAGATGGGTCGGCCTGATCTTTACCAGATTGGATCTAGTTCAGATTTAGGCAGATAAGTTCTCCACGCGTACTTGCGACGAAGTCCAGGCTTCCGAAGCGAAAAGCCTGGCCGGAGATGAAGGTGGCGGTGACTCCGCCGATTGCTGCCATCGAGTCTGTACGAAAAAGATTATAGCGCTTCCTCTACCTGGCGCGCCAACTGTTGACTTTTATAGTCGACAATAAATTTATGGGGCAGGCGCTAGATCTCAAACTCGAAGGTCACACAAGACAAGGGTTTAGACTGGTTCAGGCCCTCGACGATGGAGGTAATACCCTAATCCTATGTGCTGGGATTATGTGGATCTCTTGGATCTAAGATTGCTCAAAGCGCAATGTGCTCTCGGCGATATGCGATGTGTGTTTTCTAGCTCGATGATCCCTTTTGTTCCCCGCCCTCTCCTTTATATAATGGGGGTGGCGCGGCTTACAGAGTCCTGATCGGTCTAAGAGATTCCGATCGGTTACAGGATTCTAGTCGGCTACAGGGAAGAGTTTACATCTTTTTCTACCCTATTGACGACTCGGATTACAACCGAATCTTTTATATTTAAATACATATCCAACTGTCTATAGGATGTTCCCCCTTCCGTACGGCAGCAAATATTGGCGCGGAGCTTATCCTCTAGGCCTTCTACTTGGGCCTGTCTTCTCCTCGGGTGATGTTGGGCCGGTCATGAAGATACCTGGTTTCATATATTCCACACATTGTTCGGTCCTTAATCTGACCCGAGCGATACTTCACCCTACACTACGTGCAATTCCCTCTGCACAACCAACTATTGCGAATAATCATCCTAATCCAAACCAAAGTTTTATTTTGGATTTTTAATCAAAATACTAGCAACCTTTAAAAGTCATATCCAACATTTTTAAATTTTAAAGAACAATAAGGTTCCTTTCTAAGCATGGCTAAGCAAAATATTATGCTAACAATTATACCCAAGGTGACATTTTGTACTGCCTATTCTATACTAAGGTTATCAAGGTTCGCATATTCATACTTATCAAGGAAATTCCATAAGCTTTACAGGTATAGCTACCATTACTACCCAATATAGCCATTTTATGGAGAATTACGCGAATGCATAATAGTTTCACAAAAACAACATAAAGTAATTGATTTAGTGGGTTCAACATGATCAAGGGGGTGCTTGCCTTGCTGCTCATCATCTGGAGTGAAGTCGGGGTCTTCAACGAGATCATCGTTAGCACACTCAGAAATGTCGGAATATACGTGTCGTATAATAGGAAATAAATGACAATCAGTAAACTTCATTAAGGGCAAAAAGAAGATAGATAGAAAATCAAATAAAATCTCACTATAAAGAACATATGGTTTTTTTATAGATCATTTATTCTTGTTTTACGGATTCAAGAGGTTGATATTGTGTATTCTTGTATTTATAATTTTGAATTCTAGATGCTAAAATTATTTGGATTTGCAAAATTATGATCATTATTAACAAAGAAATGACATCTTATTAATAAGATTCAGATGTAAAGCAAAATATAGTTACCCTTTTAGTTATTCAAAACCATACTTCAATTGATATATATGTGTGTGTGTGTGTGTGTATACACTAATAACCGTATGATAAGGTCTACTTACCAATTAGTTTTAAAATAATATTTTAAATATTTTAATATTTAGGTCTTATACTGATATACTAGCTCATATGATTGAATTTTATCCAAATTTAAGTTATTTTGTGCAATCTATATTCTTATAACCATTTCATGCATTGGAATATACTTTTTTAGAAAATGATGCAAAACAAGGTTAAATGTAAATATTTTTTATATTTGAGTTCCTTTCAGAATAAGGATTCTAAAAAAATTTATTCTATTTTATTTTGAATTGATTTGCAAAGATCATATATAGAGCATATATATTTTAAACCTATACATAAATTTTAAATATTAAAAATTACACAATGTACATTTTCAAAATATTTTTACATATTCTGAAACTAAAATATTTTATATGATTTTACAAACTTATCTTGTTTAATTTGGAGCTATGGTTCAAAAGTTATAGCAGTTTAAATTGTTTTAGTTTAAGAAAATGAACTAAAATCCGAAAATACGTCTTCAATATCTGGAAAATGCCTTTCGGCTTTTGGGCGTGTGATTATTGAACTCAGCTTGCATTAACTGGTGGGTTGTCCCCACCAGCCAGTGATGCAAAGGCGCCAAAGTGGGCTAGGCCAGCCCGTCAGCATGCGCGGGCACAAGCAAGACGGCGACTGGTGCGTTGGCCTGCGGTTCAGAGCGACTGCCATGGTGGGCCCTCAGGTCAGAGGGCGTGTGCTAGAGAGCGGTGGCTGACAAGGCGGGTCCATGACTCAGTGAGACAAAAAGGCGATGAATGGGTAGCACAAAAATACTAGAGGGTTACTGCACGCTTATTGGTGGTACTGATTCGATCACAGGTGGCCAAAAAGTGGGTTGCCACTGCAAGGGTGCGGCCGATGCCATGGGCGAGCGAGCAAAAGCTCAACGGCGATGACATTTTCACCGGGAGAGTTCCAAGTGAGCATCAGTGAAGCGCAAGGACTTCATTTTACCTAAATATAATGTCGGAGATTAACCGGGTGAGGCTACCACTGCACACCAGCCTTTGAGAAGAAGAACCGAAGGCGGTGGTGCTACAACCAGTGTGAAGTGAAAATGAAGGTTGATTAGTACTTAAGGATCTCGTAGGAGGCTCTAGGTTGAATAAATTTCAAGAAGTTTTACTGGACGTGCTCAAATCGCCAATCCCCCCTCTTTTCAGTTTTCACCAACTGAAAGGAAGAACGACGGTGCACACTGTGATGACTGGGTCTAGTTCGATTCAGTGGATAATGGGGTGCACAAGAGGCTCTGAGCTGCTTATATTGGCGATCAAGGCGGTGATCAACACATTTTGAATGTGAGGAGATAAGGGCGGCGGTGCTGTTCTTTAGTGCCAGATCAGCTATAGCTCAGAGAATGGTTGGGCATGGCACAGGAAGGATGAGGCACGGTGCAAGTCCCTAAGGTTTGACATGGCACAATCGGAGAAGTGATTTGCAACTGATTCATCGAATTCGGTTGAGAATCGGCGAGCTAGAGAGGAAGAATTGGGAGAGTGAGAGAGCTGCGCCTCGGCTAGGACAGGAGGAGGGAAAAGGGGAATGGGTTAGTGACATGTGGGGTCAAGGCCCACCGGTAGAGGTTGAGGGGAAAATTCCTATTTCCTTCCAGCGAACGGAGTCGGTACAGGTAGTTGGGCCCACTTGTCAATGGAAGAGAACTAGATAAGGCAAATGTACAACTCTGGGAAAACTCATGTTTCTCATTAAAACATCTATCAAATCACTGCTAGATTATTGAAAACTTTTTGAATGGGGCCTTCAGATAAGTCTTATTCTCCAGTAAAAATCCTGGGTTAAAACAATTTACCGAAACATTATAAAAATTCTAACATCACTGATTGATCAAAAATCCTTTTTATAAATTTATTTTATTTGAGGATTAAAATGATATAAAATATTTTTGAAACTTTTATCAGAGTTTTTTATGGCCTGAGAACATTTGCATAAAAATTTCAAATCAAAATCTTGAATATTTATTTTGTAAAATTCTAACATGACAATTTCTAGATTTTCGGGGTTTCTGTTTTTGAATTTTAAAAGAAAATAAATTATATTATTAATTTTTTATTTTTTTATCGAAGGTGACTACAGTTTTGAGGATGTCATGCTAAATTTATTAGTTGAGGATAATGTTCGAAGATTTTTACTAAATTCTGAGCATCACTGTTTGAGGGTCAAAAGATGTCATTTCAATAATCAATTCATTATCCATTAAATTAAAATTTGTTGGACAGGTGAAATGAATCACTAGGGTGTTCAGGAAATTTAATATCAATTTTTCAAGATTTTGCCTTTACCTTTTTATCTTTTTACCATTATCCATTCATAAATCCTATTGTTTAATTTTCCTTTCAAGTCATAAATCCAAGAAAATCCAATAAATCAACAATGCCAAGAAAACTCAGAATTAATCACACTTAAATTCAAACTATCCATTTTCATTTTATGATTTTCTGGGATGTTACGAGAGCAGATTATACAGGAGCATGTAGTATTAACATCGTCGATGAAGTCAACGACACGCCAGATGATATCGACTGTGCTTTCAATGAGGATAGGTTTCACAATGACAATCTAGTTTAGATGCTGCACGATGCATAAGGGAACTCTGATGTGCGGGAGTATGTCAAATTCCGGGGCTTGATGGATGACTTGGAGAAACCTTTGTTCCCGGGTTGCAAGTCCAAATACACAAGGTTGTCATCCGTGCTTGAACTGCTCAAATTAAAGGCAAGGAATGGTTGGTCTGACAAGAGTTTCACGATGTTGTTAGGTCTATTAGTGGACATGCTTCTGGAGGGGAAACAAGTTGCTGACAACCACCTACAAAGCCAAGAAGGTTTTTTGTCCCTTGGTAATGGAAGTAGAAAGAATACATGCATATCCGAACGACACGACTGTATCCTCTACCGCAAAGAGTACGCAAACTTACATTTATGTCTTGTGTGCAACGCATCCCTGTAGAAGCATAAAGATAAATCAGATGATGACTACAAGGGCATCTAGGTGAAGGAAGGACCTCCTACTAAAGTGGCATGGTATCTGCCTGTAATTCTCCGTTTGAAGCATTTATTTGCGGACCCAAAGGAGGCAAAACTACTTCGGTGGCACTCAGATCAGCGTAAGAATGACGGAACGCTAAGGCACCCCGCTAATTCCACCCAGTGGAGAAACATCAATAGGAGGTTTGCAGAATTCGATATGGATCCGAGGAATATAAGGTTTGGATTGAGTATGGACGAAATGAATCCTTTCGGTAACATGAGCAGCCGTCATAGAGCTTGGCCCATGAATCTCTGTTTGTACAACCTTCCTCCTTGTTTGTCTATGAAGTGGAAGTATATATTTTTTTGTCTATACTTATCCACGGCCCGAAGCAACCTGGGAACGATATTGATGTGTACCTAGCACCATTGGTGGAAGATCTAAAAACACTTTGCACTCCTTGGGTATAGGTATGAGATGCTCACAAACGAGAGTACTTCACTTTGCACTGCCTGTTGTTCTGCACCATAAATGATTATCCTGCCCTTGCTAACCTGTCGGGCCAGAGTTCAAAACGACCTAAAGCCTGTACTCACTGCTTAGATGATACCTGTAGTGTGTGGCTGAATCACTTATGCAAAATCGTGTAAATGCATCATTGCAGGTTCATTCGGAGGAATCGCCCATACCGCAAGATGAAGAAACAATTTGACGGAACTAACGAAGACTGTTATGCTCCAAAGCCTTTAAGCAAGATAGATGTTCATGATATGGTTAAGAACTTGGATGTTGTGCTTGGAAAGGGACATAAATCGAGGACCTGTGAGAAGAGCATTTAGAAGAAGAGATCAATATTTTGGGATCTAACTTATTGGGAGCACCTAGAAGTTTGACACTGCATCAACGTCATGCATGTAGAGAAAAATGTCTGTGATAGCTTGATTGGTCTCTTACTGAATATTAAGGGCAAAACAAAGGATGGTATCAATGCACGGCTTGACTTGGTCGATATGGGCATCAGGCCTAAGTTAGCACCGATAGAGATCGATAAAGTCCGAACGTACTACAAATCTGCTTGTTACACTCTATCCAAGGCAGAGAGAACTGAACTGTGCCAATGCTTGCATGTTGTGAAAGTTTCATCTGATTACTCCTCCAACATGAAGAGACTTGTTTCAATGCGAGATTTGAGCTTAACTAGTATGAAGTATTTTACCGAGCAAGGTCCAAGAGACAATCACAAGGCTTTGTTATTTCTTTAACATAATTGCTCCGAAGGTCATCGATCCTGAAGGACTAGATGCTCTACATGCCGAGGTGGTGATGACTCTATGTAATCTTGAGATGTATTTCCCTCTGTCGTTTTTCGATATCATGGTCTGTCCCATTGTTCACCTTCTAAGGGAGATAAAGATGTGCGGGCCCATATTCCTACGTAGCAAGTACTCGTTCGAGAGGTACATGGGAATTCTTAAGTCCTATGTACAGAATCGATCTTGACCGGAGAGTAGCATTATCGAAGGTTATGCAACCGAAGAGGTCATCGGATTCTACATGGATTACATGGCTCAGGTCAAATCGATAGGTGTGGCTCGATTTCGCCATGACGGGAGGCTCCAGGGTATCAGGACCATTAGAAGGAAATTAATCACACCTGATCCAACTACGTGTGCTAAAGCCAATTTCATGGTTTTGCAACACATGGCTATAGTGCCCCCGTATATCGATGAGCATAAGAACTAGCTATGGCAACAGAATCTATCGTGGCAGGAGTCTTGGATCATCAGGCAACATAACCTTTAGTTCAATAGAGGGTTGAAGGAGCGGCAGCACATCACTGGAAGCTCGTCAGGTGATATGTTGATATGGTTGGCAAAAGGGCCAACATTTACAGTTGTAACATAGAAAGTATACGACTTAAATAGGTACCCATTTTACACGAGAGATCAAGAAATGAAGAACAAAAATCAGAATAGCGGTATTCATATAGATGCACTCAATACCGCTGGGTCGACGAGGAGCTCGTACTATGGGTTCACTGAGGAAATTTGGTAGCTCAACTATATACTATTCAAGATCCACTTATTTCAGTGCCGTTGGGTTCACTTGCAGCATGTGAAGGTTGACAAGTATGGCGTCACTACTATGGACCTCGAACGTGTCAGATAAGAAGACGAACCATTTTTACTCGCTAACCAAGTTGTTCAAGTCTTCCATGCAACCGACCCGTCCAACAAGAAGCACCACGTGGTTCTTCAGGGAAAAAGGAGGATTGTCGGAGTTGAGAATGTAGTAGATGAAGAAGAATACAATTAGTTTGACGAGTTGCCTCCTATCGGTAATGGCATCATGGTCTAGGAAGAACAACTTGACGAAGCTGGCTACACACGTGGCGATCATCGTGAAGGGCTAATTTTTATACAAAAGAATAAGAAAGTGGAGTTATGATGAGCTCGTCATGTTTATGTTAAGTGTACCTGTATTATAATTAATGAGATGTATGTACGTATTATAATTAAGGAGATGTATGTATGTATTATAATAAATGAGATGTATATATTACAATTAATTATAATTAATGAGATGTATGTATTATAATTAATGAGATATATGTATTGTAAATAATGACACTATGAAAGACCATGTGGCGGTCTACTCATGTTGGTGATGAGTATTTGACAAAATTTGAGCTTGGTATTCTCTGCTTTGAGTTTGATTTGAATTGGATTTTCAAAATGAAGCAGTTTGAGTTGTGTCTGCCATGGGCGGCACTACCGGT
Organism: Otatea glauca; assembly: GCA_036346275.1. Classification (NCBI taxonomy): domain Eukaryota; kingdom Viridiplantae; phylum Streptophyta; class Magnoliopsida; order Poales; family Poaceae; genus Otatea; species Otatea glauca. The sequence continues at coordinate 16,454,414 of CM070724.1, forward strand.
CATGTAGGAGCGGTAGTTATATTCCAGAGAGTGGTGTTAGCTAGATCTTCAGGGGAACGGCACTAATGGCCATGCTGGGGCGGTAAAGCCGGCCGAGCGGCACTACCAGCCTGATGTAGGTGGTAGTGCCGACTTCATGAGCGAATTGCATATTAAAATGTGATTTTGGATGATTATTGCATATCTGTGTTGGACATTGCTATGCGATGTGTTTCCTTATTTTTGATGGTTGCAAGTCGACGATGCTAGATCATGGTGAGGCGAAGGATGATCAGGACTAGGCGAGGTGCGCAGAAGATTCAGACGATCGGGGATCGCCAGTATATGATCAGAGACGGAGTCATGGCAAGCCGTGAAGACAAGGAACAGACGAGATGCTAGCTAGCTGCTGCATGGATTAATGAGGGCCATTGGATCTTGGTCTAGTTGATAGGTTAGCGGGTCTAGTTAGTATGCTTTGAAAAACATGCAAGAAAACCCATTTGCTTGTTGGGTTAGCCTGCATGGCTGTATGAGTGGGTCAATCCTAGCCCTTGATGGTGTGCCTTAGAGTTTAGGACTCATACAAGGGTGGATGATGACTCAAGAGTAGTATAAATAGAGGGGTAGGGGTAGCCTTCGTCCTCTTGAAGGTTTTGACGTTGTTGTGCTCCTTTGAGCTTTGCTCACTTTGTTGTGAAGCTTTGTAAACCTCCCTTCCAAAAATGAAAGTTTAATCCATACCTCCCAATTCTGAATTTACTTACCGCATTTACATTATGCTTTAAATTCAATCTTTAAATTCCATAATTTACATTCTTGCAATTTACTTCTTGCACATTTGGATTGCCTCCCCTCCTTCTAAATGCTTGTAGATCTTGTGCTGAGGATGTATGATTGATGGATGAGTCTTCTTTAGACCATATACTAATTATCTAGGCAAATCTTGTGTTCTTCTTTGCAAGAAACCGATTTTTTGTTCATGAGAGGATGATTCTTGGAAGATGAGGTTTTTAGTGTTCTTGACTTGTGTTGTAGCTTGCTATGACATGTGGGAAGTCATTTAGGATCATCTTGATCATCAAGAACCTACGAGCTAGCTAAGGGCCAAGTTTTTGTGCTATAGACAGTTGGGATAGGTTCCTAACATCCATAGGATGGTGTCCACAAAGTTTCATTGATGTTTTTACTGTAGCTACAGTACTGCGGTAGTACCGCCCCTACATGGGCGGTAGTGCCGGTCTCAGGATGAAATTTGTGAAAACTGATTCTTCCGTCTCCATTTAATACCTAAATATCTTGGCTTGGTTTTTTGGGTGAAAAATTATATTTGTGATCTTCTTTGGGGGATAAAATTTAATTTGGGATTATTCACCCCCCTCTAATCGCCATCTCGATCCTTCACACTAATTTAAGCTCACATTCTTTAATTTGGTAGTAGATGGAAATTGTAGCATTATCAATATTAACATGAGAAAAAATTGCTTGATGATGTAATTGGGATCTCTAGAAGTTGATTTAAACAAATTTAGTAGCAAATAAGGCCTTTAACAATGAGATTGATGTTTATATGATTATCACTGCATATCTTGAGTATAAAGAGATAGTGTCAATGGTATTAAATACACGCAATTTTGAATCTGCAAGAAGCTGAACTTTAAGAACCTTTTAGTCAATAATAACTTTTAAATTTAGTTGTCTTGGTGACCTTGCACGTGAAGGGGCCAGACAATTGTATTGTCTTGGGAACCTTGCACGTGAAGGGACAGACAATTTTATTGTCTTGAGGACCTTGCACGTGAAGTGGCTAGACAATGTAGTTGTCTTGGGGACCTTCTCACTGTTTGTAGCATAATTTAGGAAGGTAAGAGTTCAGGGCCTTATTTGCCTAGTTAATTGTTTAAGTTCAATTGTGATTATACTGAGAGCACTTTGTTCATAATCTATATTGTTGTGCAAAGAGGCTATACTTTATAGTCTTTGGGGCCTTGCATGTGGTGAAAGTGAGTGAAGTGACCTCTTCTCTTTCCTAATTCTGAACATAAAAATCTTTTTAGAAATATAATCTCCCTAGCAGACAATTATTTCTCATCGCGCAAATAAAGAAACCCTTTTTGATTGTTGATTTCCTTGTTCTAAACAATACTCTTAAATTTACATTCTTTCCTCTTCTACAGCCGTCAATGAATTGTTGATTTACCAACTTGCCTGATCTTTGAAGATCTAACACATTCTAGTTAAAAAGAAGATAGTGTCCCCTCATTCAATGTCGCCGAATGGATCTAATGAGCTGAACGTAGGAAAAATAAGGTATGGTCCAAGAGGGCTAAGTAAAAGGCTCCAGAGCTGATATACCATCACGGCAGTCGATCCGCACGATGGGGCCCCTAGCGCACCTCCTAACGCCTCAGTAGCCCGGACATTGTGCGAGATCGTTGGACGGGAAATGTAACGACCCCCATTTTTACATAAAATGCAAAAATGGAAATCTCATATGCATACAGTACTAGTCCCATGATTAGTGGCTAGTACATACATTTTCAACAATTGGAATCACAACCATACATTATATTATTAAAGCAAAAGCAATTTATTCATTGAATTTTACAATTCAGAGCATATATATATATGTGTAGCACAGAAGAAGCAAAGTATTGTAGTGTGCCCATCCAACCGTTAGGCAACTGACAAGGCATAAATCTCTAGAAAGATCTCTTCATTTGAAATTCCCGCAACCTGCGACAAAAAGATATTCTTCGGAGCTTCGCCTTCTTTCCACCTAAAACATTAGATTAAGCAAGGTTGAGTACTTTCGTACTCAGCAAGATTTAAGGTGGTATTTGCAAATGCAATAATGCAGGTTAAATCAAAGATGGCTTCTATGGTTAATTTGCATAAAGCGATATTGAATTTGTAAATCAAGTTGTCATCTGCAAACGGAATTTATAAGAGCAAATTTGACCGATAAGAAATAAGTAAAGCATAAATAATAACTCACAGTTCTCCATGACGTGAGCGTCGAGATGTCCAATTTCTTGCCAACCCGTGGCATAATAACAATCTTTTGCCAAAACAAGGCATGTTAGGTGAGAATCATCCCATTTTGAAAATAATAAAAAAACTAACTATGTGATGACGTTACCAAGTTACCTTAACCGCGGGCACGGCTAATCGATTAGGTTTACACTCTGCAGAGGAGTACAACTTTATCGACAAAAAAATGATCAACCTCTTTTGCCAGGCCAGTTGACACACTTCCTTTGGTGTGTCGGCAAGGAGATCATAACATAACCGTTACATTACATAGACCTGACTTTGCACAAGCCCGGTGACGTTAAGCCCTCGCTATGGTGGCAGAAACATATATATAAAATATGGTATCATCATCATAAAATCAGTGGGGCGCCATTTCTCCCCACAGCAAGGCGTACACTGTTGTACCGACATGCATTTAACCACACCATGGTGTGGAAGCCCCTCACAAGCAAGCCTAACCGGAATGCTTCTACTATCTCCCGCCTACCAATGTGCAAAGTTAGTTCTAGGCAACTTAATAAGTTAAGGCTGTCCCATTCCAGCACTTGTGGTTGTACGGTTTTCTTGGCTTATAAGCAACCCATAGCTCGGTCATTAATTCGACATGAGCGATACTTCTCCCTACACTATGTGCAAATCCATCTGCACGTCCGGCTATTACCAATAATCACCTACATCAAAACCGTAGTTTTATTTTGAGTTTTTAGCCAAAATACCAACAACCAACATCATGTCATATCCAAAATTTTCAAATTCTCAAGAGACAGTTTAATTCCATTGTCCCAACTTGTACTGCTAAGCATGGATAATATTCGCATATACCCAAGTTGACATTACGTATAGCCTAACCCTTTTCTATAGTTTTCAAGGTTCACATGTCCATACTTATGAAGGAAGTTCTATGAACAACAGGTATATCTACCAGTACCACAAAATAGCGAATTTACATAAAATAAGCGCATGCATGAAACAATTCGATAAACAAAATAAAAATTAAATACTAGGATCAATATGATCAAAGGGGTGCTTGCCTTGCTTATCTGTTATTTATGACGAAGTTGTGATCACAACTGACCGTGTCGACGGCGGAGTTAGTAACATCGAGTTCTACACGTCGTTCAACGAAAATATAGCAAATAGAAAATTTTAATAAAGGCAAAAAAAAGACAGACAGAAAACCAATTAAAGATTTTCTATAGAAAACAGGCGTGTTTCAGGGTTTGTGTTGTATGGCTTCACGTTCTCGTGTTTTAGTCGATCATACATTCACATATTTGTTTAACAGCTTTTAGGTCGTGCGATGCATGGTTTCGCTATAGATTATCTATCTTTATTTTTCGAATTCAAGAGGCTAAAATTATGCATTTTCATATTTATAATTTTGAATCCTAGATGCCAACATTATTTGGATTAATAGAATTAAAATATTAGTCACTTTGTTGGATGTTATATATGATTAGTATCTAATCCTTAATTGACTTTGCATAAGAACATGTTTTGAATGTGCTGGACTTGTTAAGTTGGATTACTTGTTATGTATTCATGGTTTTTAAGAAGGTTCTGGTGATACAGATATCTTGATACTGATTTCTCATTTATTATTAAGTCAGTTTATTCATGTTATGAACTCCAGAGATCATAATACTTAAGGTTATCTTGCTCACAAGATTTATATGCAGATCATGATGAAAAGAGATTATTTCTTCAGAACAAGGTAGCCTATATTTTGAGGAGCATTCCCATGCTAAGTTTACAAATTTCAGGATTTAGATGAGACGTTTTATTCATTGCTGAAATAGCTTATACGGTATTATGGTTCTTGTTATAAAGAATCGGATAAGGTGTAGTGTACTTAGCCTTATGTGTTTTGCCTGCAGGTGATTTATACACGTTGGGATACACAGAATAAGGCTACTGACTATATTAACAAGGTTACACAACAATTCTTATGACACAGGTGTTTTAGCTAAGGTTTCTTAGGCTCAACTATTCATATAAAGGCTTTAGCGATTATAACACTTAGCGTTATTGCACTAGCAGGATTTAGATGAAGAGCAAGTTGTAAACTGAATATTTTTCTAGATTATGGAAGTCCATATCCTTAATATCATTTCTAGGCTAATCTTCAAAACAATTGCATTTAGACGAGATACTTTTTGAGCTGCCGAAAAGGCATAAATTGTCATAAAGTTGACGTTGTAAGGAATCGGATTTTGTTTTAAGTTTGCGACTATACTAAACATCACTATCAACTCATTTTTTAGGCACTAGTAGGGTACAATCCTAGAACTGTTTAAAAACTGGTTTTGCATCATTTTGCTTTTGGCCGCGATGTTTTATATGCACACGAAGAGTGAATTCTTCATTGAAATCAATCCAAATTAGTTCTTTTTGCTGACTATCATGAGCTTGACTTTATGGATATTTTGAGATTAACTCTACCTGATTCCAATATTCAAATCATGACATTTACAGGTATATTTGAATCGTTAAGTTCACTGATATCATATAGAAGCCTACTTTAACTTAAAGGTTAAATACTAATCATGATCTTTTATCACGATTTTTTATGTATGAAGAAGTCTAATCATATAGGGCATTCAGGAACTAGTCTTTCCTGTACAGGCATCTTTTCAAATTATTGGGCAATGTTATCATATGAGCCTAGCATCCAAAACATATGATAAACATAATCTACAATTAAATAAGCATGAAATGTTTTTGCATATGCAAACTATTGTTGCTGTTATTCAAAACATTCCAATAGTTAACAAACTAGCTTCGTGGTCATTCTGGAATGTATGCATCTATCCATACTACTATTAGTTATCATTCGTAGGCACACATATTTACATTTGGGTCCTATTCCATTCATAAGGCTTATTCCAAATTAAGTTCACTTCTTAAACATGCTGTTGCTGTCAAGTGACTTAGTTTCATGGTCCATTCTGCACATATACATGTGTATAGATATTACTGGTAGTTATTCAATATTCATGCATATACATATCTATTTCTTTAACACCGGAGTCTCATTCTTATTCATGAAACAATTCAAGTCCATATTATTTCTTAAGTATTTTAGCATACTCAAGTAATCTACTAACATAATACCATTTAGAAATCAATTCTTCTCATTTTGGCTTTCTTTTGGATTAACTATGTATTTTTGAATATTTATAGTTTTGCAATTATCCTTTGTTAGAAAATGATTCAAATAAAGATGAAATACAAATGTTTTTGCATATTTAGTTTCCTGGAAGCATAAGGATTTGATCAAAATTGGTTTAATTAAATTCTGAGTTTATTTGCAACATTTTTGTGTATAGCATATATTTAGGCCTTTTCTTTAAATTTGAATTTCAAATTCAACCATTGTTCTTTTTCAAAATATTTTTTATATTCTTTAAGTACTTGATTTTATATGAATTTATAAATTTGTTTTGTTTTATTTGGGTTAAAAGTCCAAAGGATATTCACATTTGAAGTTGGCTCGGTTATGAAATTAGGAGAAAATCATAAATATGCTTTCAATCCTTGGAAGTGTACATTCGGTTTTTCCCCGTGGTTTATTTTTAAATGCAACTGACCGACAGGTGGGGCCCAAGTGCAAAAACTGTGTTAGGAGGGAGAGGCGACTGTGAAATGGTGGCTGATGTGGGGGTCCAGTGATTCATTCCAACCGAACAGGGGTCTCACCTTCGCGGCTTGCCGCCGACGAAGCATCTCCGGGGAGGTCCGGTCGCCAATGCAGTGAGCACCAGGGAGCTGAGGTGCACCCGTGGATAGTACCGTTTCGGCCGGAGGTGAAGTAGAGTGGTGCTGCCACCGAGAGCGAGCGGCGAACATGGCAAAGTCTTGGCTGGGGCAAAAACATTTGCGTTAGAGCTCGAACGGGTAGTAAATTAAGCATCAGGGAGTAGCGTGCGTTCCTTTTCTCGGTTGATGCGATCGGAAGCTCTTTGGAGTATCTTGCCAACGATGACTGGCCGTGGAGGAGAAAGCGTTCCAGGCGGTGAGGTTTAAGGTGAGATGTCCTAAATGTTTTTGGGGGTTTTTCATCTTTAGAGTACTACGGTGCTAGTGTTCAATGGAATTTGGCTTTGGTTTAGCGTTTTGTCTGGATTTCGTTTTTGGCCCGAGCTTTGGTGTTCTAGGCAATGGCAGCTAGCGGATGAAATTGAGGGGCTTCGACCTGAGAGAATGAATGGAAGGAGAGGGGAAATGGTTAGGCCGAAGTTGCAAATTCGGGGGTGCCTTATATAGGAGAGGAGGTGATGCGAATGAGCCCAGCCTCGGTCAAGAACTCGGTGGGGAGAATCAGCATCCATATAGGGGGAGGTATGGCTGTGGCAGAGGCAGGGCATGGGCTGCTGAACGCAAATTGATTTAAAGGCTACCGCGTGGTAAAGACCGACTTGCTGGAGTCTGCGGGTGACGCGAGCTACAGCGAATGACACCATCAACAGTGGAATCGACCTTCACATTGGAGAGCCAGTGAGCTAAGGAAGACGATGGCTGGCGGTTTCGCTAACGGGCGACCCCAAAAAGGGTTCGGGTCCTACGTGAAGGTGAGACAGGAGATCATTTCATGGTTTTTTCAGCTGGTTGAGCCGGGTCAAGTTCAATGAATTAGTTAGATATATTATCCCAAATTATTTGATAGGTTTTTTGTGTGATTTTTAGATAATGACCTTCATACTGTATAAATTTCAGATGAAAATACTCTGTACAGAATTTATAAAAATTCTAACAAGGTACTATGCACAAATTTCTGTTTTTTGTTTATAAATTTTTTGGGAATTTATAACTCATCAAAAAATTTTGAAACTTTTTTAAATGTTAAATTTAGCTACTGGGTACTTCGGTAAAATTTTTAACTATAAATATTTTTTAATTAATTTAATAAAATTATGACATTCTGATTCATGGATTTTCAGTTTCTCTGTAATTGAATTTTTAATTATAAAATTTCTTTTATTAATTTTAAATATTTTTACTGTGGATGTATTTGTACATTTCAAGGGTGATATAAAATTTCATGTCGAGATAATTTTTTAATATTTTTATTTAATTCTGACAATTTTACTGTTATTAGTCAAGGTCCGTTAATTGGCTTTCATTTCATGTTTAATTAATTTGATATGACTTTTTAAAATTTATAATTTATTTACTAGAGATGTCCTGAGCTTAGATAAAATTTTATTTATTTTATTGTTATAGATTTTATTCTTTTCTTTTCTATATTTACTTAAGATTATATATAAAGGATTTCTCCATTGAAGCAAAAATCAAGAAAATCCAGGAGAAGTCAAGAAAATCCAAAAAACTCAGAAAAAGCATCAGTAACAATAAATAAATGTTTAAGATTTAATTCGTCATTATATTTTTAGTCTTGGCAATGAAGCACGAAAGAAAATAATTAGGTTAAATGTTTTTATTAAGAACCAAAATTCATGAAAATTCAGATTAGATGAAATTTCAAGGTGAATTTTTATTTTCATCTCATTTTCATATTTTTTTATATTCTTGCTTATCCTTTTATTAAAGTTTGGATTCAAGATATTGAGATAAAAGATATTATTTTAGATCATACCCTTGATTCTATTCCAATGTTTTTATTTAATTTCTTTTTCAAATTTCAATTTTTTTTTTGTTTTTCTTATTTTTGAAATTTTCAGGATGTTACAGATCTACCCCCCTTACAAAAATCTTGTCCTCGAGATTTGTAGGGACTGAAAAGAGTTTAAGGTTGTCGAGAGAGTCTTCTTAATAGACACATGGTTATTTTTATGTAGACCTAAAGAGACAGAATGATTTCAAACTAATCTAAGTTCTGGTAGAAGCTGAATTCATAAGGGATGTACCTGGCACCGCGTTAGGTATGACATGCTCGATGCCTTGAGTTGGAGTAGGTACAAGTCTAGGAGCATGCTGGTCTTTCTTTAGGCACCTGTAGGCAAATTGTCCGTATTTACCTGAAGGACCGAGATGGCGAATAGAGTGGGGGGTGAATGGTCGCAAATAAATTTTCCCCCAAAATACTCCAACAAAAACCTGGACAAGATCGCTCAAAGGAAATCGTGAAAAGCCCGAAAAACTAGACAACTATGTGTACCCCTAGCTTGCATGGATAAGTACTATAAAATATGTGGTGATTTTTGAGTCACAATCCTGGTTGTCTAGTGTCCAAGATAAAGAGAAATCAATCAAACTCTTCCTTTTAGAAAGGACATCAATTCAAATCACAAAAGTCACTTTCAGAAAAGCAAAAGCAGAATTTCCAGAACTTGTCCTCAATTTGAACAGGAGGTTGGTGGGTTTCTGCAGCTCACAAAATTTTGAGAATTGTTCTCCCAATGAGAAATAGAGTCGTGAAGAACTCCACCAAATTTCTCCTCAAAAATCCTTACAGAACAAACAGGAAAAATCGAAGAACACAGTCAGTCAATAACTTGGAGCAGAAAATTTGGGGCTCGGTTTTCACCTCATGGTGCCCAAACGGTGCAACAAGAGAACTCCAAAATTTGTCTGCAGGTGTATATCAGCGTCGCACACCTCCTCCAACAAGAATCACTTAAAAAGGATTTTTCTATAGTTTTATAAAATTCAAATACTAAATGCTGCGCAAAGAACAAGTTCTGAACAAAGTTGGAACTTGAAAGAAAAGATGTTCTCTACTCAATCCAAGAGTGCAAAAGAGATGTAAAACCATATGAACACACTCTAAACATCCAAAATCAACAGCATTTAGAAGGAGGGGAGGCAAATCCAAATTATGTGAAAGTAAATTGTAGAATGTAATTATGGAAAGTAAATGGTGAATTTAAATTGCGTAAAGTAAGGACATAATGTAAATGCGCAAAATAAATTCAGAGAAGGATGGATAAAACTTTCATTTCTGGAAGGAGAGGTTACAAAGCCTCACTTTCATGTGTGCAAAGCTCAAAGGAGCATTCACAAACCTCAAAACCTTCAAGGGAAGGAGGCTACCCCTCTATCGGGACCCGAATTTGCAAATCCGGACCCTCTGTGTATACCGCACTAGTCCAGGATCACGCTAGTGCACACAGGCTCAACATAGATGCTATCATAGTCATACACGGCGGAATATAGCATAACTTTAATAATTAATAGTAATTGTTGTCTTACATGATTATTGCCACACAGGGCTTATAAAAGAAAAACAAATAAGCAAAGAATGAAAATAAATAAGCGTAGCAGCTCCCGATTCACCACAGCAATCGATGAGGCTCTGACCCTAAGCATTCGTGATCCACATAATCCTCCTCCACGAAGGGTGTAGATTCTTCCTCTTACGAAGTTGTTGTTGTTGGGGTGAGTACATAAAGCACTCAACAAGTTGTGCACAAGAATGCAAGTCTAATATTCTATATGCTTGGCTTAATCCAAAGGAATGGCTAATATGGCTATTTTGCAAGAGAGCGGCATTTAACAAGAATACAAGAAATAGATTGAAAAGCAAGAAACAATAACAAGAATTAATAGATTCAAAGATTTATGAAGTAAACCAAATTTCCAATCCTAAATCAATTTCCACCTCCCATGGCACCCGCCATCCCAACAAGTTTTTGTTTAACAAAAGTCTAACCCTTAATCAGTAATTCGAGCATTGCCCAATACCGTGAGCACGGCTATTCGAATAGATTGTACACTCGCAGAGGTTATGCACTTTACCCACATGATACAACCAAACACCACCAAAGCGAGTAATCATAACAAAGCCTTTACAATGCTACACCTAGACCAAGATCGCTCGCTAAGGTTTCAACATCAAGGGTTAAACCACCACAAGAGGGCCCCTCTTGCGCCATGTGAGTTAAACCAGTAAACCTGTGACTCACTGCTCACCACGACAAGATTCAAAATCTAGGCTTCACAAATTATTCACTAGGCTATCCCATTCCGCATATGTGGTTGCAAGAGAGACTCAGTCAAAGGCTTGCAAGGTTAAGTCCTTAAAGTGATTAAGGCAAGATTTCCACATACCCCGCCAATCTCGCCCACCTTGGCACACCGCCCTTGCCACTTGCCCCAATCTAAATCATTACCACCCGGCTTGATTACCAAGCACCACGTGCCCCCATATTTCAATCTAGTTGTGTGACCTCCTCGCCACGACAACTTGATAGCACTGTGTGACAACACATGACACACAAATTCTTAAACATTGTTCCATATTCCATTAGTCAAGATTAAGTGACAACATCTGCACACATGTGATGACGTGGCATGGCTAAGTAATCTACTTACGGCCTAACTAGTCCCATATTGATTATTAATATTAACCAACTATAATTCCACATCCTAGGGTGACAATTACATCATGGCATAAAATTGACAAGGTGTGATTTAATTCAATTAGGCATATCATCAAATTCCCAAATTAATTGAAATCATTTATACACATAAAATATCATGCATAATTTAAAAGACAAAATAGCAATTTGGTGAAATTGGGTGCAACATGATCAAAGCACAACTTGCCTTAGAGTAGGTGCTGGTCTTGCTCTGAGCTTGGGTCTTGAAGCGATGAATCTTCCTCCGGATCACCGAGTAGTTCAACGTCTACGCGAACGATGCCAAAATAGCAAATAAACACCAAAATAGAGAGCAACCAAACTCCGAAAATAAAATAAAATTCACCAATAAATATATCTTGATTTTACAAATTTTTAGAAATTTGAATCACTCAAATCCGAGTTAAAATGCAAAAGATATAGCCTTTTGAATTTTGAATAAATACTGAAAATACAGAAAATAGAATTTCCGATTTATCCAGAATTATTTTTCTACTGAAAAAGATTTTTATTGTGCAATGTCGACGTCACCTGGCCTGGACCAATCAGCGCCGCTGTCGGCTCGGCGCATGGACCCGATTCACGGAATCGCCTCGTTCACCGTGGACGCGCCCACGGCGCCTCGCGCCCGCACCCGCCACGCTGGCGACCCGGATCGGTCGCGACGCCGCCGTGCCGATGCTCGACACGCGCGCGCATCCGGTGACAATCCGACGACTATCAATCTACTCCAACGTGGTACTATCCTCGACCGCCATCTTAGATCTATGGTCCATCTTATCGGGAGGTTCATCACGATGAGGATGACGCGACGCGATCTCGACGGTTCGGCGAAGATCCAACAACCGCGGCTCCGAGACACCGCGACGGGCTTGCACCGAGCGAGGAAGACGACCACCCGAACGGCGCTCGCGCGACTCCGCGAAGAAGAAGAGACTCGGACGCGTCACGACGCGAGGAACTCCGATCTCGAACCCTTGCGACGGACGGCGGCTTGACGACAACGGAACCCGAAGAAAACCGCGGCGGCGAAGAGCAAACTCCAGCGAGCTCCTGCGAGGCTACAGCGGCGACTCAACGGCGAAGGCTAGCACAGGCGGATGCACTCTGGGATGGCAATCCTCGGGGTGTGGGCGGCGGCTTTTATAGCCTCGGCATGCGCACATGGAAGGAAACCCTAAATCACGCGGCGGCGACGGCAAGCGGCGGCGGATTCGGAAACCGAATCGGAGACGACAACCGAGAGCTGTCCGATCTGCAACGAGCGGCCACGATTAGATTTCGGCCGATCCAATCCAATCCGTACTTTCCAAAATCAACGGATGAGATCCAACCTTTCCAAAAAAACACGATCCGATTTCTTCCACACGATCTTGATCCAACGGCTCGCAGGTGTTAGGGTTTCTGATCTCGTCTTTAAATCACACGCGTCCCTCTACGATCCAACGGCCGACGCAGCACCGGCGACGTGGCTTGATGAAGACCACAAGATGAAGATCTGACGGTTACGCCTTTGGTAGGGCGACGCTGGCCGAGCAGCCGCATGATGGCGGGCGTCACAGACGCACACAAGATTGGGCTCTACGAGTACTCTTCACTCCGATTTTTCTAACGCTTTTCGATTTAAAATAATTCCCGAAATTAGATTAATTCATTTAAGGCAATTAATGCAAATTTTTCACTTAATGCAAATTTTGATTTATCATCATACAAGACATACAGGGGTGCGAATGTTTGACATTATTTGCATTCTTTACCCACGTATGTCTTTGTTTTTAATTTATTTGCATTTTCTTTTGACAACCAATTGACTCAAGCCGTATGCGACCATCTCAAGATGAACTCTTAAGAGGATGGTCTAGGTCAAACACGATGTATTCTAAGTTCATCCCAAGTGCAATGGGAAGCGGTCTTGTGAATGCAAGGTGTTGAGTCGTATGTGCACAAGATGAGTCAATTTTGTTTAATTTTCATTTTTAGCACAATGATTCATGAGCAATTGAAGGACTCCAGCATGGATCAAACTAGTTTCACCCAAGTTGCTATAGGGACTCTAGAGAACTCCAAAATTTTCAAATTATGGCACAAACCTCTACAGAAGAAACCTAGCAAGTAAAAGCAATAGTTGTATCAAGTTTTTCATTTAAGGCTTGTTTCATTTTTAAGCTTAGCAAGTTAAATGAACTTGGACATACCTAAGCTAGTGATTTTCTTCAAATGATGTAGCATGGTGTATAGCATGAAGAAGAAATCAATTTCATAATAGACAAAGCTCATAAAACAGAAAATGCAGTCTAAATGCAATGCATGAACAGATTCCCAAACTCCCCCTCAACAAATGAATCAATTTTAAGCTCAAATCTGGTTAAAGTTGAGTTATTATCAATATTAGGCATAAAGAAAACCCGAATGAACTCAATAACAACCAGAAAAACAGAATGAGGAGAAGAAGTCGAGAAACTGCAAAACTGGATGGCTATAAAGCATAGAAAAGATATAAGAGACTCACTACGGCTTAGACTCGCTCTTATCTTCCCAAGTGACTGACATAGGGAAGCTGACTCTAGATCCCAACTAAGGAGTGCACATGCACTGCCTACCCAGAGGCCCAATACCGCTAGACTTATAAGACTACGAGGGAACTCAACCTAGAGAGAAGAGAGAATAGCTAATCACGCATGATAGCAACCTAAAGCACAAGATAAGAGGTCCATGAAAGGTATGCCAGAAGTCTAAGTGAGTGAACTCAACTCAAGAAAACAAGCCCAAAGTCACCGGAAGAAACACAAAGAAAAAAAGTCGAAGAAAACATATAATACATAATATACAAACCAGCTCCCCTCACGAAAGGCCGTAAGGGCTCACGACTCCAAGCTCACTCCTCAAGGCAACAAACTGAGCTATCCAAAGGCTTGGTGAAGATATCGCTAATCAAGGTCACTCTATGAATCAAGCACGATATCTCCTTTCTCCACATGGTCTCTAAGGAAGTGATATCTAATATCAATGTGCTTGATCCGGGAATGTTGCACTGGGTTTTTAGCAATGCAAATAGCAGAAGTGTTGTCACAGAAAAGTGGCACACTCTGTATATCTAACCCAAAGTCCCGCAAGGTCGATCTCATCCAGAGAACCTGGCTGCAACAACATACTCGGCCTCAGCAGTGGACTGTGCAACTCCGGACTGCTTCCTAGATGACCAAGAAACAAGAGAAGTGCCAATGAATTGGCAAGTGCCAGAAGTGCTCTTCCTATCTATCCTACAGACAGCAAAGTCGGCATCGAAAAAGGCTCTAAGAGATAGACAAAAAGAAGAAGAGTACTAAATACCATAATCAGTGGTAGCACGAAGGTACCTGAAGATGCTCTTGACCGCCTGGCAGTGAGAGGCGCGAGGAGAAGCTTAAAATCGAGAACACAGACACACAGCGAAATGTTTGTCCGGTCTCTAAGCAGTGAGGTACAAGAGGGAGCCGATCATGCTCCGAAACTCCTTTTGATCAGCAGGCTCACCATCCTCATCGGGCTCGAGGACAGCAGTGGTGGCCATAGGAGTCATCACCGGCTTCCCATCGACATATCGGCTACCAGAGGTCACGGGTATACTTGCCTTGATGCAAGAAAGTACCCTCCCGAGTTTGCTTGATTTGGAAGCCATGAAAGTAGCTCAACTCGCCCATCATACTCATCTCAAACTCTGTGCTCATCACCTCAGAAAACGAAGACACAAGCGAATGAGACATGCCACCAAAAATGATATATTCCACATAAATCTGGACGAGAAGAAAATGAGACTCATGGTGTCTGATGAACAGAGTTTTGTCTACTATGCCCATTTTAAACTCATGGCTGAGAAGATAAGACTTGAGCCTCTCATACCATGCTCTGGGGGCCTGCTTGAGTCCATACAGAGCTTTGGAAGCTTGTATACATGACTCGGAAACTTGGGGTTCTCGAATCCTGGAGTTTGCTTGACATAAACCTCTTCCTCAATATAGCCATTGAGGAATGCACTCTTGACATCCATTTGATAAAGCTTGAAGCCTTTGGATGCAGAAAATGCAAGCAGATTCGGATAGCCTCTAGCCTAGCTACAGGGCAAAGGTCTCTCAAAGTCAAGACCTCAACCCGAGAAAAGCCCTGTAACTAGTCTAGCCTTGTTTCTAACTACAACCCCATCCTCACTGCTTGTTTTGAACACCCACTTGGTCCCAATGACATTATGACCGGATGGGGCTCGACAAGCCGCCATACCTTGTTCCTCTCAAAGTTCTCAAGTTCTCATGCATAGCATTAATCCACGACTCATTGGATAATGCATGAGAAACATCCTTCGGCCAAAGGAGGCAACGAAGGCAGAGTGGAGGCGAAATCGGACAAACTCGATTTTGAGCGAGTGACTCGCTCAAACAGATCACCAATGTTACGATCGTGTGGATAAGCTTTCGATATGTCGGGAGGACTGTAAGCGTATGGCCTCTACCTCTTGAATGTAAGAGGTAGGAACAGAGCCACCACCAAGGAGAGTCTCAAGGCAAGGGCCGGTCTCCCGAGGTGCGTAAATGGAAACAGGAGGCACCTCTGTGTAGAGGGACTGGATCCGGTGGAACACCATCATCTCCATCATCCTCATCTTCTACAAAGATGGTCTCGGAGGGATAAGAAGAGCTCAAACATCGTGTCTAGCTCTGGCTAGCCTCATCAAAGGTCACATCACAGGTCTCTATGACCCTATAGCTACGAGAAGAAGTCGAGTAACCTAAAAAGATACCATCAGAAGAGCGAGATTCAACCTTATCTAGGTTACCAAACTTCAAGATAAAACATTTGCAACCGAAAACGCGAAAATGAGACACACCGGGCTTTCGCCCATACCTCAACTCATAAAAAGTGCGATGCAAATGTGCTCTCAAAACACGCGATTAGAAACATGGCAAGCAAGAGCTATAGCCTCACCCAAAACTTCCTAGGAGTATCAGACTCATCTAGCATCGTCCCGCCATCTCAACCAGTGGTCCTGTTCTTCCTTTCCACTATGCCATTCTCACGAGGGGCGAGGGAGAAGAGAACTGATGCTCTAAACCGGACTCCACACAAAAACTCTCAAAGTAGGAATTCTTGAACTCGTGCCATTATCACTACGTGATAGCTCGTAATGCACCGGGAGCTCAATAGACAACCCATCGACCAAACCCTCAAGTGAGAAAAGTCTCATCCTTCGAGGCCATGAAGAATACCCAAGAGTATCTAGAAAATCATAAACGATGACAAGAACATACCACTTCCTCCCCCGATCAGACTCTATTTGGACCAACAAAGGTCCATATGTAAAAGCTATCTCGTGCAATATCATCACTACGTGATCGGAGGATGAGAAGCAAGAACCATCTTGCCATGTCGGCAAGGAGAGCAAACTAAGTCTTTGACCATCTTGAGTTTGGGCAAACCCGAATGAGATCGTACGCTAACTCGGGTCAAATGATCAAAACCAATGTGACCAAGTCTCCTATGCCGTAAGGAGAGATCACGGACTCGAAGCAATCAAACCTCAAGAGAGTCTCCGGAAGAAGCGTAAAAATCAGCACGAAAGACTCTCCCAAATCTAGAAATCCATAAACTAACCCTCCCGATGAATCAAGGATTCTACAGGCATTACTCTTGAAGCCTCCTCGAAAGAATCATCGATAAGTCGAGAAACAGAGCATATTGTATTGCACTTACTTACTAAGGCAACATCTTTAAGAATGAAATTTTGGTTAATGCAGATGGTACCTTTAGCAATGACTCTACTCAAGATGCATCCCCAAAAGTGATTAACTCATCACCAGGGGCTCGGACTAGGGAAGAGAACCAACGAGAATCTCCAGTCATATGACGAGAACAACCGGAGTCAACAATCCAAACATCTCCCTTCCTTATCCGACGAACTTGATCAAGACACAAGAGAGAAAGATGACTCAGTAATGGGATAGAGTGAAGACTTAGGAACCCAATACTGAACCATACGACTCCTCAGAGTACCAGTCACAGAAGAAGACTGGACTCGAGTGTCTCTCTGATGTTTAATCCTAACAAGATCAGTAGCAACTCTAGTAGATGATCTAGGAGCTGGAACTGGGTTGACCCACTGTGGTGCAAAAGTCGGACCATCCCAGTAAGGCTGCCTGGATCTCCTACTAGAAAATACCTCACGCCGCTGATATCTACCTTGATGAGAAAAACGAGGAATATCAAGAGGACGGCGGAAAAACTTACCACGAACAACTCCAGGACTAAAACTCAAAGAACTAGCATGAAAATCGAGTCCTGCACGCTGCCCAAAAACAAGCGACTCTCTAACCTGTCTAGAAGCAGTGTGTGCCTTAGGAGCACTCAAAGTCTTGGGATGACCTTGAACACCCTTAAGGGCAGCAACTCGCTCACGCCGATTGATCTTGGCGCGCCTGAAGGAAAAATCTACTAGGTGACCATCCTTCTTACAGAAGGTGCATGTGTACTTCGCCTTGCTAGAGGCAGAAGCAATAGGAGTAACATCCTTCTGGTCAAGTCCTATGGACAACCCCAAAGAGATCTAAACACGGTGGTACTCACTCAGGAGCTACCACAATCTCACCACTCTTGGAGCCGCAAGACAATGGTGGGAGGATGCGCCCGAGCATGCTCCAAGGGATCAAATCCTATACCTTGATTGAATCTACTAATCTTGGATTTGTCTAGAATAAGATGAGCTTCTTCTTGCCTCCAACAAACTTCTCGAGAGTGCTCATAAGATACTGGCAATCTCGAAAGAAAGAAGCACAAGAAGAACAGGGGGAAGGAGAGGAAGGAGAAGAACCAGAAAGTGAAGATCTCTCAGTACGTGTTTTTTTGTTCCCTTAGCACGGCTGCCTCAATCTTGAGGGCCTCACAAGAAACGCAAGGAGCATCTCTAATCCTAAGGGTTTGTTCTATTAACTTCTTCCTAAGCTCGACATGGATTTGATCCACATCATCCTTAACCCCAGCACACAGCAGGCAACTAGATTTTGACTTAACTAGTAAGTCCTTAGCAAGTTCATCACACTTGACATTCAAAGCATCATTGTCAAGTTTTAGTTGCCTACAGCCCTCACATGAGCTGACAGGGTCCTTAGAAGCGTGCAATTCAAGTTCATCATTTCTAGCAGAAAGCTTCTTAAGGTGTGAACTCATGGCATCAATTTCAGCATGCAATTTAGGGCAATTAGAGCATGATGGAGTGGAGTGAGCAAGAAGAAAACTAGCCTCAATAGGAATAGCATCAACAGAACTAGTGCTAGCATTCTTCAACCTAAGACTATCAAGTTCAAGAAGCACACTATCATGTATGGTCCTTAGGTTCTCCAACTCCACAAGAACAAAGATCACAGAGAACACAATCATCGCTGACTCGGGAGGAAAAGATCTAAGTGAAGCTAACTCCCGTGTCAAGGTACCTACTTCCTTCTCTAACTCGTAACACCGACCTAGCCTTAGCATGAAACTTGCCTAATTTACGAAGGCAGATTTAACTCGTCGAGGTGGGTACCTCATCCGTGTCATTTGTCAGACATTTCGGAGTCGCTGATGCCATTGGCGTCGGCCATGAAGCACATGCCGAAAAAGTCATCACCGCCCTTCTTCTCTTGCGGTTCATCCTCGTCCTCGTCGCTCCATGTCTCCGTGTTGGAGAGGTTGATGTCGTCAAGCGCGGCGATGACGCGGTGGAAGAGCTTCTTGTTCTTGGAGAAGTTGCGGTACTTCTTCTCACGCGTCGGCTCACGAACTGGAGGCTTCCTGTTGCGGTTCTTGTCGATGTAGTCGTTCTTTGCCGAACCGTCGACATCGTTCTTAGCCTTCTCCAGTTTGGGGTAATTAGCCCAAATGTGGTTGGGGCCACCACACTCGAAGCATGTGATCATGCCACCTCTCTTTCTCTCTCTCACCTCTTGTATGCATGAGAAAACTTGAGCGAGAAGAGCAAGCTCATTTTCGGAATTTTTCCAGCTTGGTCATCGCTAGCTCACAAAGGGCGGAAAGAGAGAAACCAATAGAAGGATCAGAAGAAGAAGATCCAATGGGATCGGTGACCAAAGCCATCGACTGAGATTTCGTCTTCCGAGAGACGACATCGAACTCATAAGTCTTGAGGTGGGAATAAAGCCCGTGAAGAGTCAGAGTCAATAAGTCGGTGGTGTCCTTGATGGTGGTCACCTTCATCTCCCAAACCCGAAGGTCGAGTGCGGTTAAGAAATGCCGAGCATTGTCCGAGTCGGGTATATGCAGCCAATCGCTCAAGGTCGCCAAAATCTTTGTAAACCGACCAAAACACTCGCCGAGACTCTCACGGTAGCGCTGATCAAACTTGTTGTATTCGCTTGAACTGGTCCTGCCTCACAGTCTTGATTTGAGTAGAGCCCTCATGGTAAGCATCGAGGGTTACCCAAATCTCGTGAGCAGAGCGAAGGTGAGAAATCCTATCATACTCACCGTGGCTAAGACCCTGTAAGAGAATGTTCCTTGCCTTAGCATTCGCCTCAACGTCAACCATATTGATGGCCGTGACATTTTCATCGCCAGGAACCTCATACGGAGTTTCACCTTCGCCATATCGTAGCCCCGGCGTGATGTATGACTCCATCCAGGACTTACAAAAAGGAAATCAACTCCATTAAAGATGGGAGGCTTGGTGGAATATTTGTCCGTCGCCATGGCTCTTGAGACCAGTCAAGATCTAGAAAGAGCAGAACCAGCTCTGATACCAATTGAAGGATCGAGATGGCGAACAGAGGGGGGGTGAATGGTCGCAAATAAATTTTCCCCCAAAATACTCCAACAAAAACCTCGACAAGATCGCTCAAAGAAAATCGTGAAAAACTAGACAACTATGTGTACCCCAAGCTTGCATGGATAAGTACCATAAAATATGTGGGGATTTTTGAGTCACAATACTGGTTGTCTAGTGTCCAAGATAAAGAGGAATCAATTCAAACTCTTCCTTTTAGAAAGGACATCAATGCAAATCACAAAAGTCACTTTCAGAAAAGCAAAAGCAGAATTTCCAGAACTTGTCCTCAATTTGCACAGGAGGTTGGTGGGTTTCTGCAGCTCACAAAATTTTGAGAATTTTTCTCCCTATGAGAAACAGAGTCGTGAAGAACACCACAAAATTTCTCCTCAAAAAGCCTTACAAAAAAAACAGGAGAAATCAAATAACACAGTCAGTCAAGAACTTGGAGCAGAAAATTTGGGGATCGGTTTTCACCTCATGGCGCCCAAACGGTGCAACAAGAGAACTCCAAAATTTGTCTGCAGGTGTATATCAGCGTCCCGCACCTCCTACAAAAATAATCTCTTAAAAAGGATTTTTATATATTTTTATAAAATTCAAATACTAAATGCTGCGCAAAGAACAAGTTCTGAACAAAGTTAGAACTTGAAAGAAACGATGTTCTCTACTCAATCCAAGAGTGCAAAAGAGATGTAAAACCATATGAACACACTCTAAACATCCAAAATCAACAGCATTTAGAAGGAGGGGAGGCAAATCCAAATTGCGTGAAAGTAAATTATAGAATGTAATTATGGAAAGTAAATGCTGAATTTAAATTGCGTAAAGTAAGGACATAATGTAAATGCACAAAATAAATTCAGAGAAGGATGGATAAAACTTTCATTTCTGGAAGGAGAGGTTACAAAGCCTCACTTTCATGTGGGCAAATCTCAAAGGAGCATTCACAAACCTCAAAAACCTTCAAGGGAAGGAGGCTACCCCTCCACACCTATTTATACTACTCTTGGGCCACCTACGACCCTTGGATGAGTCCCTCAACCCTAAAGCACTCATCTAAGGGCTAGGATTAACCCACACACACAGCCATGCAAGGGCTAACCCAAAACCCACACACATACCGGGTTTTCTTGCACGGTTTTCAAATCATACTACCTAGACCAGCTAACCTATCAACTAGACCTCAATCCGACGGCCCTCATTGATCCACGCGGAATCTAGCTAGCATCATCTCCTTTCCTTGTCTTCTTGACTTGCCCGGATTCCGTCTCCGATCATCTTCCGGCGATCTCCCAACCGTCTGGACCTCCGACGCTCCTCGCCTAGTCCCGGTCATCCTCCGCCTCACCATGACCTAGCACCGTCGCCCTGCAACCATCAAAGACAAGGAAAAACCTTTCATAGCAATGCCCACAATGATATGCAATAAACCCATCCAACTCATCACTACCGTGCCCATACGACCGGTACTACCACTCCTGGCAGAGACAACTCAAATTGCTTCATTTTGAAAATCAATTCAAACCAAACTCAAAATTGAGCACACCTTGCTCAAATAAAGTCAAATACTCATCAGAAATATGGATGGACCTCCACATGGTCCTTCATTACCGCAGCAGAAACAGATAACATTGATCGCCTGGTTTTGAGTACTAGAGAATTGTTCATTGGTGTTATTCGAGGGATGAATAGATGATGATTGAGGATGGAGTTGAGCAAATTCTTCTTGGAACTGGTGTCTTTGTTCAGACGTCTCTTCGTTAACTGATTATTTGGGCAAAATGCTCTTGATGTTTTACTGTCTTCTCTTGGAGTTATAATCTTGACTGAGGTGACTTCTGGTATGACTACAGTGGTAGGAGATGCTTGTCCTTCTTGTGGGTATTGATTAGCATAATGACCCTTCTCGCGACAGTTGAAGCACTTTCTTTTCCTTCGTGACGCTTTGCTGGGTACAATTGTATGTTCCACGTTGTTCTCCTTCTGAATCCTAACTCGTCGTTGCTTAGGGCACTTCATAGCCCAATGACCTTCTTCATCACAGAAGAAGTATGATGTCAGCGATGGACATTTACTACTACTTTCTTGGTGATGATTGTCAAGGTTAAAGTGTTGTCTCTCCTATCCTCCAAGTGGCATCTCTTGTGCAGCTCCTTTTCTATTTGCCAATTCTTAAGCAACTAAGGCTCAGAGTTTTTCTTGCTGATGCTGAATTGCAATGGTAACTACTGGATCCAGGGGCCATTGAGCTAGGCAATGGTCTTGCCCTTCACACAGCTAACACGTGATATTGTTCATGGGACATTCTCCAGGAGGATGATTTCCTTCACAGCTAGAGCAATTGATTGCATGCTCATTAGTAGTATGTCCTATTTCTCCACGGCGAATGCACGCACGGACTTCGGATTGATTTGGTCGACAACATTTCAAGGAGCAATGTTTAGGTATCGAATGGGGTGTAGGAGTGTCTTTCTGATCTGAATAATTTTCTCTTTTGACGAGAGCCATGCCATGATTGGTAGTGTTCTGCACCATCTGTTGGCGAAGAAGTGTGTGATTTTGACAATTTTGTTCTATCATGGTGAACATTTGCGCTATAGTCTGGGATTCTCGCAGTGGTTCTTCTAGGTTGGTTTCTTGTGGTTTGTGGGAAGGTGGGAAATCATGATAATTGCCACGTCGAGAGGAGGTTGCCTTAGCTGGATGCGAAGGTTCGGTTGGACTGAAGTAAGATTATTGTTTGGAGGTTGAGAGCTTTGCATAGGTTCATTTTCTAGAACTTTGCCGAGAAATCTTGTTACAGGCATCCTGCATCGATGGTTATAAGGTTATTTAGATGAGATTCTTTTGGGTTACAATGCTACATTTCGTTCCTCAAAATTTTAACTTATAATATTATTATCATTTTCAAGGATCAACTCATCATGAATTTTTAACTGGGAGATTATACATTCGCGAGGGTAATCCGAAGAATATAAAGCACTTTACATTCAAAAGTTCAAAAGAACGCCGAATACAATACTGATTATTATACAAGGGTTGTAGGGTTTCTAACTACTAGTGCTTCCATATATAGTCTAGTTTTACATATTCTAAGGATACATGAGGTTATAGGCTAACTAATTATTGTCCTAACTAGGAAAGCTCCTATTCTTATTTAAGGTTCCCATTTAGATTCTAAGGTACGGGATTCTATCCCATCTGGCTTAGAATCGCTATACACGACCCATGCATGACGAATCGGTGGAGAGGGTGGTGGATTTCCTATGGTGCAGCTGCTCTCCGAGCTTGATGGTTGTGGTGGAGAATTTCTTGTGGCAGCTGGTTGGAAACGTTGTAAGTATTGTTGATGATTGCCAGTTCAACGTCGTCATGGTCCAGTCGCTGAAGAAGGATCTTGAAGTCTTGTGCGGGCATTGTATGCTTGAATATGGGCGTTCATGTCAATTCCATGATCTTTGCATACTCAGCATAAGAGCTTGCGTTCGATTTCTTGGATGGCATTGAATCTGGTGTTGTCATGAAGCTTTGCGTAGTGATGTCGAGCTTGGCTTCCTAGTTGCGTTCTGATATGCCCTCTGACTTTATATCCAGTTCCATGGCTTAACTGGATTTGCCTGGTGTCGTAGACAAGTGCATGGTTTCTATGTCCAAGGCTTATAGCTAATTCTTTCAAGATATCGGTCCAGTTCGTCCGGTTGTCCATCTGGAATCATTTATAGAGATTAGAATGATAATTTAGATAAGAAAGTGAAAGACCATGTGGAGGTCTATCCTTGATTGTGATGAGTAATTGACTGTGTTTTAGCATGAGGTGCTTGAATTTGAGTTTGGTTTGAATTGGATTTTGAAAAATGAAGCAATTTGAGTTGTGTCTACTAGGAGTGGCACTATCGGCCTTTGGGAGCGGTAGTGCCGGCAAAAGCGGCACTACCTTTTTGCCCAAGGGGTAGTTATTTTACAGAGAGGGTTTTCGCGAGTTTTGAGTGCGAGCGGCACTACGATCTCCGGGAGCGAGAGTGTTAAGAAAAGCGGCACTACCACCCCACGGCTGTAGTGCATCTATTAAACAATGCAGGATTTGAATTATAAAATTTGTGAGATTTATTGCATATCATTTTGGGAAATACTATGTGATGTGTTTCCTTGTTTTTGATGGTTGTAGGATGTCGCGTTTTGATCATGGTGAGGCGGAGGATGACCAGGACTAGACGAGGAGCGTCGGAGGTCCAGACGGTTGAGGATCACCGGAAGATGATCGAAGACGGAGTCGCTGCGAACCTAGAAGACATGGAATGGATAAGATGCTAGCTAGGAGCTGCTCAGATCAAGGAGGGCCGTTGGATCGCGGCCTAGGTGATAGATTAGCGGGTCTAGTTAATTTGCTTTGAGAAGCGTGAAAAACCCGTTATGTTGATTTTCGGGTTAGCCCATGTATGAGTGAGTGAGTCAATCTTAGCCTTTGATGGTGTTCCTTAGGGTAGAAGGAAGTCATCCAAGGGTGGAGGATGACTCAAGAGTATTATAAATAGAGAGGTAGGGGTAGCCTTCCTTCTTTTGATGGTTTTTGAGATTTTTGTGCTCCTTTGAGCTTCGCCTACTTGTTTGTGAGGATTTGTAAACCTCCCTTCCAGAAATGAAAATCTAATTTCCTCTCAATTCTGAATTTACTTTCCGCATTTAAATTATGTCTTTAAATTCCGCAATTTACATTCTTGCAAATTACTTTTTGCACATTTCAATCGCCTCCCTGAAGGATCAAGATGGTGATTAGAGGGGGGTGAATGATCCCAAATTCAATTTTATCCCCCAAAGAGGATCACAAATGTAATTCTTCACCCAAGGAAACCAAGCCAACACCCTTAGCAATCAAATGGAAGCGAAAGAATCAATTTTCCCAAAATTCAGCCTTTGGCTGGCACTACCGCCCATGTGGCAGCGATACTACCAGAGTTATTGTTGCAACAGTAAAAACAGGCATACGAACAGTATTTTCAGCACGTGTTCAAAAAGGAAATTTGATGAATCTTTTGATCTGTTGATCCAAACTCAATGAAACTTGGTAGATGTGATCCTAAGGATGTCAGGAACTTATTCTAACCTTCAATCACAAGGATTGATGTCAAAGTTCCGACCTTTTTTGCCCGGGAAGGAAGAACACACCAAGTTTTGAGCAAAATGAACAAACTTGATTCAAGACTTGCTCGTGGGGTTTTGATGATCAAGAAGATCCTGGATAGGCTCCCACATGTCACAACAAGCAAGAGATCAAGTCAAACACACAAGGAATCGTGAGTTATAAGATCACGCATTCAAGAACGCAAAAATCAACTTCTTGCACAAAGAACACACGGATTGCCTAGATGATTGAAGATATAAAATCAAGAGAAGAATCATTCATCAAACATCAACCTCAGCAAAGATTCATAAGCATGTAGAAGGAGTGGAGGCAAATCCAAATTGCGTAAAACGTAAATTGCAAGAAAGTAAATGCGGAATTTAAATTGCGTAATTTAAATGCGTAATGTAAATGGGTAAAGGAAATAAATGACTTGTGGAAACATTTTCATTTCTGGAAGGAGAGGTTTACAAAGCCTCACAAACAAGTGGGCAAAACTCAAAGAAGCACAAAACCATCAAAACCTTCAAGTGAGGGAGGGCTACCACTACCCCTCTATTTATACTAGTCTTGGGCAACCTACCACCCTTGGAAAAGCTTCTAAACCCTAGAACACTCATCAAGGGCTAGGATTAACCCACTCAACTAGCCCTACAAAGGCTCACCCAAAACCCACCACACAAATGGGTTTTCTTGCACGGTTTTCAAAGCACACTAAATAGACCCGCTAACCTATCACCTAGACCAAGATCCAATGGCCCTCATTGATCCAAGCACCGCCTAGCTAGCATCTCAATCGTTCCTTGTCTTCACGGCTTGCCACGACTCTGTCTCCGATCATCTTCCGACGATCCCCGATCGTCTGGACCTCCGACGCTCCTCGTCTAGTCCCGGTCATCCTTCGCCTCACCATGATCTAGCATCGTTGACCTGCAACCATCAAAAACAAGGAAACACATAACATAGCAATATTCAAACTGATATGCAATAAATCATCCAAAATCTCATTTCAATTTTACTCAAGGTCGGCACTACCGCCCCCTAGGACTGGTACTGCCGCTCGGCCGGCACTACCACTCCCACATGGCCGGTAGTGCTGCTCGCCTAAAACCAGCGGATACATCTCTCTGGAATATAACTACCAGACCCCTGTCCGGTACTGTCGCCCCTAGGCCGACAGTATCGCCTCCACATGGCGGTACTGCCGCTTGGCCGGCACTACCACGCCCACATGGTCGGTAGTGCTGCTCCTGGCAGAGACAACTCAAATTTCTTCATTTTGAAAATCCATTTCAAATCAAACTCATATTCAAGCAAACCTAGCTCAAACACAGTCAATAACTCATTACCAACAAAGATAGACCTCCACATGGTCTTTCACTCCCCTCCTTCTAAATGCTTGTGGATCTTATGCCAATGATGCATGATTGATGGATGAGTCTTCTTAATACCATATCCCAATCAACTAGGCAAGTCTTGTTCTCCTTCTTGCAAGAAACTGACTTTTTGTTCTTGAGAGGATCAATTTTGGAAGATTGGGTTTTTGGGTGTTCTTGTCTTGTGTTCTATCTTGCTATGACATGTGGGAAGCCATATAGAATCATCTTGATCATCAAGAACCCATGACCTAGCTGAGAGGCAAGTTTTTTTTTATAGCCCATTCTTGTGCACTCTCCCGTAAAATTGAAAAAGGTCAGAACTTTGATGTCGATTCTTACAATCGAAGGTTGGAATAGGTTCCTAACATCCATAGGAAGGTGTCCACAAATTTTCACAAGGTTTGGATCAACCGATCAAAAGATTCATCAATTCCTTTTGAGTCGGCAGATTTTTACTATTCATCACACTGATTTCCTGTAGCTACAGCGACCTGGCAGTACCGCTACAGTACCCACAATAGTGCTGGATTTTGTGGTACTGTAGCCCGAAGCTGAGAAATTTGGGTTTTTCGCCTTCTCCGCTTTGCATTTTTGATGTGAGGATGTTGGTTGGATTGTTTTGAGTGGTGAAAATTTTATTTTGGGATCATTCACCCTCCCTTTGATCACCATCTTGGTCCTTCAGAAAGGGATTTAAAATGACAGGAAAAGAGTTACCATAATCATACATGCAATATATAATATCTTTTGAAGGTTATGTTTAGGTGCTATAGGCTCAAGTACAGCTAGAAATGGTGATGAACGTTGCGATATTCATCCTAATGAAGCTAGATTTTTTAGGAAGGCTAGAGATTTTAAAAGAATATATAAGTAAGGAGTTCTATAGAAAAAAGAGATACGCTATTTATAAATTTTTCCCTTTTTAACCTGTGGGTTAAGGTTTTCTCAGATTCGTATATAAAGGCAATTTGTTGTGAAACTTTAACCTAAAGGTTAAGGTTTTACGTAAATCATCCAGACAAGAAAAACAAAATCTAATTGCAAATAGCAAGGTATAAACACTACATGAGAATGCTTCATATAGCTAGAGTAGAATAATACTGCTACATGTAAGGGTTCTTATCTTATGGGGAATCTAATATATTTTATTCTTTCACGTTCTATTGTCGAGCGATACCGACTCTTCATGGAATAGGATCATCAAGCTTTACTTCTGCTCATTGAAGGTAGCAAAGTGTTGTCTGTTACCTTGAAATTGTTGGCATGGATGTTGTAGTCTTTGCCGTCTTGTCGAGAAAGGTAGCAACGTTATACTAAAGTTGAACTAGGATAGAGAACTATTTTAAATGAAATGAGAGTAAGGGTAAGGGCAAGATCTTACGAAAGAGGAAAGAATAGCAGAGTCTTCATTTCGCTAATATATTAAATTTTGGAAATATAATTTTGAATTTGCTTATTCTAATACTAGCAACCATTCTATCTAAGATATCCTACGGTCAGTATAGCTCTGATAACAACTGTAACGACCCCCATTTATACATAAAAAGCAAAAATGGAAATCTCATGTGGATACAGTACTAGTCCCATGATCAGTGGCTAGTACGCACATTTTCAACAATTGGAATCACAACCATACATTATATTATTAAAGCGAAAGCAATTTATTCATTGTATTTTACAATTCAGAGTATATATATATATATATATATATGTAGCATAAAAGAAGCAAAGTCTTGTAGTGTGCCCATCCAACCCTCAGGCAACTTACAAGGCATAAATCCCTAGAAAGATAGCTTCATTTTAAATTCCCACAACCTGCGACGAAAAGATATTCTTCGGAGCTTCACTTTCTTTCCACCTAAAACATTAGATTAAGCAAGGTGGAGTACTTTCGTACTCAGCAAGACTTAAGGTGGTATTTGCTAATACAGTAATGCAGGTTAAATCAAAGATGGCTTATACTATTAATTTGCATAAAGCGATATTGAATTTATAAATCAAGTTTTCATTTGCAAATGGAATTTGTAAGACCAAATTTGACCGATAAGAAATAAGTAAAGCATAAGTAATAACTCACAGTCCTCCATAACGTTAATGTCGAGATGTCCAATTTCCTGCTAACCCGTGGCATAACAACAATCTTTGCCAAAACAAGGCATGTCAGGTGAGAATCATCCCATTTTAAAAATAATAAAACAACTAACTATGTGATGCGTTACCAAGTGCCCTTGACCGTGGGCACGGCTAATCGATTAGATTTACACTCTGGAGAGGAGTACAACTTTACCCACAAAGAATGATCAACCTCTTTTGCTAGGCCAGTTGACACACTTCCTTTGTTGTGTCGACAAGGAGATCATAACATAACCGTTACATTACATAAACCTGACTTTGTACAAGATCGATGATATTAAGCCCTCGCTATGGTGGCATAAACATATATATAAAACATTATATCATCTTCATAAAAACAGTCGGGAGCCATTTCTCCCCATAGCAAGGTGTACACCGTTGTACCGATATGCATTTACACACACCGGGCTGTGGAAGCCCTTTACAAGCAAAGCCTAATCGGAATGCTCCAACTATCTCCCGCCTACCAATATGAAAAGCCAGTTCAAAGCAACTTAATAAGTTAATGCTATCCCATACCAGCACTTTTGGTGATGACTACATCCCAACTAAGGATACAACCGCTGCCCCTTCTTCCTCTATGTCTGCTACTTCGTATACGACGTCTAGAGGGCTTAATCCGGAAGCAAGTCCTTTCCATCCACCTTTGCTGGACCAGCACGTCAAGAACATCCACCGAGGACAGCCCACGTGCCATGGAAGGCCATAGATAAAGCCTAATTCGTCGTCGAGTCCGGTTCGGCCATCCAGGAGCAGCAGTACTTCAAACAGACGCCACGGCCACATCTGAACTCCGTTTTCGACGTTCGACAACTCGTTTGAAAGGTATCGAGATAAAATTTCCAATGGATCTGATCCCAAGGCTAAATTCCTCCTAAAGCAAAGGGAAATCACAAAACAATCTCACGGGACAGAAATTCCAGGTGCTGCGCCACCTTTCTTTTGGGCCCAAGGCCCATGTACTCGTAGGGTTCCACCCCTCCTTTGGCCGGCGCCCCTCTACTGGCTGCTGCACCCCTCTTGGGCGCCTCCCCTGGTGTGGGTACCCCTTTATATTGGGTTCTCACCCCTGTTCTTCATTTTTTAGGTTTTGTTGTGTTTTGGTAGACCCCGTGTGCGTCCCTCCTCGTGTTTGCGCGTGTCGACTAGACCGCCCGAGCCGAGAAACAGAACCTCAACTTGTTTTCTTTGTTTGATTTCAATACTACCTTTTCGGTTTGCTTCATACTTTGTTCTTACGTGTTCTCGATTTCTTGCAGGAACTACTGATAATTGGATCTTGTATCTGTGTGGATTTGGCATTGTGATTGTGAAGCTCCCAACCTGTATGGTAGGAAGCCCTAAATTCGGTGCCATCAACACCTCCAAATCGACGTATGATCATCCCACCGAAAGATCGGGATCGCTTCCCCCATCAAGTTGGTATCAGAGCTCAAGGTTGCTCGGTGAGATTTTCCATCATATTTCGTTTTCTACCTAGAGTCCAGAAAATTTGCCCCACAAAAAAAGGTTTGTCCCTTGTCCAAGCTAATTTGTGCCCTAACTTTTACTACTTGTTCTTGGTTTGTTGAATCGTCGGTTGCATAATCGTGTCTTTGCTGGTTTTAGAGTCTAGTCCCTTTAGAGTTTCGAGTTCGAGTCACGTTTTGGTCATAATTGCATTCGAATTGGAGTCAGTTTGTGCTAGTTGATCAGATCAGGACTCTCGGTGGTTGCTGGAGATCAGATTAGGTTGGTCTCTAGTTATCTTGATCTGTTCCCTAATCCGCGTGATTCTCCGTGTCTACCAAAGAAGATATCATTTTCCAAATATAAAAAAAAACAGGCCGGTGCAGATACAAGAGCCACACCAAATCAAGGAGATTTTTTTTTAAAAAAAGGCAAGTGCAGATAGAAAAAAGCTGCACCAAATCAGAGAAGAAAAGGCAAGTGCATCCTACAAAAGCCGCACAGATTCACTTGCAAAACCCAAGTTCAGAAAAAAAAATTCGAGAAGAGATCTCTTTCCCTAGTTGGGTTCGGTTGGCAGGAGATAAGGAAGGTATCTGTTTCGGTTTAAGAAAAGATCAGAGGGAAGGAAAGTGTAGCTTTTTTTTGCTTAGGTCTGGCTTTGAAAGGAAGGTATAGGCTGCCCCTCTCTGGTTTTGCATTCAACTTTCCTTTTGAAGTGGATTCGGATCCCCTCCGGACACCCTGCACGAAAATTGCCATAACTTTTGCATACGACCTCCGATTGGGCTTTGATTGGGTTCCCGAGGCCGCGAAAAATTCGTTCAACCCCAAAAAACATCGTTTAGGGCCTCAAAACGCCCCCGGAAGTTAAAAAAATTCGATCGCTCCGCTTTCACCGGAATTTTTTTGTTGGTGATTAGGCTCGCGCCTCTAGTACGGTCTAGCCTAGGACCAAAGACTGCATCGATTTTGAATGACTTTTCAGCTTGCTTTGGTTCAGTGGTACTAGTTCCTCCTTTGCTACATATTATTGCCTATCCAAGCTCCACCATCTTCTAACCACATAGGTTCCGGAATTTGCAATCGCTTGCCACATCGAGGACTTGTAAGAACTTGGTAGAAGCGTGAGCGTGTGTGAGGCTACCACTTCATACGGCCTAGTAGTTTATAGGAGCTTTCATATCTGTGTGAAGTTTCTTTATTTCTACTAACTATGGCAGGTAGTTCAAGCAATCGTGAGAGTAGCGTCGGCAGTGGGAGTGAACATGAGGACCGCCTCACGCCAAAGGAACGGCGTTGGGTCACATTTTGAGAGGATGCACAATCAGCATGAGATGCTAACTCGTGACACTCTTGATGCGATTCAGGCGCAATTGGCACCCCTCACTGAGCTTCAAGCATAGCTAGCACAACTTCTTCAAGGTGCTGCCCCCAACAATGGTGCCGCTAGTCATGCTTTGGGCCAACGCGGCGCTCCACCGGTTGTCCCTGTTACTTTAAACGGGGTGGATCAAGAGGAGAACAACTACGCTGCCGATACCGAGGACGACTACAAGGTAAATGTGAACAATGACCGACCTCACCGTCGACTCCGCAATAACAGGCAAGGTATGGCTAGAAATCAACATGATCAAAGGGAAGAACGTGATGACTCTATGGCAAAAATGAAACTTACTATGCTTCCTTTTGATGGTACTTATAATCCTGATATTTATCTAGATTGGGAGTTGGCGGTAGATCAAAAATTTTCTTGCTATGACTTCTCTGAGCGTAGAAGGGTTCACGTTGCCACTAGTGAATTTACGGGTTTTGCATCTATTTGGTGGAAAGAACTTTGTAGAGCCAACTGTGATGTACCTACAACTTGGGATGGGTTGAAGCGTATCATGAGGGCTAGATTTGTTCCTACATACTATGCTCATGATTTATTGAATAAAATGCAGCGCTTTAATCAAGGTGATAAAATGGTTGAGGAATATTATCAGGAATTGCAAATTGGCATGTTGCGCTGTGGGTTAGAAGAGAGTGAAGATGCAAAAATGGCTAGGTTCTTGGGTGGGTTTAACCGAGAGATACATGATATACTTGACTATAAAGAATACAATTCTATCACTCGTTTGTACCATCTTGCTTTGAAAGCAGAAAGGGAAGTGAAGGGTCGACGATCGACAACGCGAGGTAATATTGGAGGCTCTTCCACGTCCAAGTCGGTCCAGATCCATACCAAGGCAACATCTTCCATACCTGGATGTGTACTTACACCCGCTGTTCCAACTACTTCGACGTCATCACGCATTCCGGAGGCAAACAAGTCAGTCACACTTCAAGCACCCACCAAGAGTGCTTCCTCAGTTGCCTCCACCAGTCGAACGCGGGAAACACAATGCTTTCGATGCAAAGGAATGGGGCACGTGATGCGAGACTGTCCTAATCAACGTGCTCTAATAATCAGAGAAAATGGTGAGTACACTAGTGATAGTGACATTGATGAAACTGAATATGCTCTTGTTGCCACTAACACTACAGAGCCAGCAGAAGGATTATCACTTCTGCAGCATCCGAGAAATATCCAGCTCTTGTTGTCGCACGTGTACTTAGCGCACAGCCTGCACGCGATGAACAAAATCAACACCATAATATCTTTCGCACAAGGTGTGTGGTGAATGAGCGCTACTGCATGTCGTTGTTGATGGAGGTAGCTGCAACAATTTTGCGAGTGTAGACATGGTCGAGAAGCTTGGCTTGACCACAAAT
The DNA here is from genome assembly GCA_036346275.1 of Otatea glauca. Taxonomy (NCBI): domain Eukaryota; kingdom Viridiplantae; phylum Streptophyta; class Magnoliopsida; order Poales; family Poaceae; genus Otatea; species Otatea glauca. Next base: position 16,487,375 of record CM070724.1, read on the forward strand.
CCACTTCTCAACAAAGATGAAATTGAATGGCTCAATTCCACTGGTAAGGTTCAGATAACCAAAACCGTTCGAGTACCTATCTCGATTGGTTCTTATCATGATAATGTTGTTTGCGATGTTGTACCTATGGATGCTTGCTCTCTTTTATTGGGTAGACTGTGGATCTATGATATGGATGCTACACATCATGGTAGGACCAATGAGTATACTTTCTTGTATAAGGAAAAGAAAATTATTTTAAAACCCATGAGCCCTCAGAACTAAGAAACATTGATGTTAAAATAGCTCAAAGAGAAAAAGAAGAGAGTGGAATTAAATGTGAAGCTAGTAAATCAACCCATTCAACTACACTAGTTGCTCAAAAACCTGATCTTAAGTTGAAGGGTAAAGTATTGTTGGCTGCAAAAGTTCTCTCACAAGATAACATGGATAGTATAGAACCATTGCCATTCTCTGTTGCTTTGTTTTCTGTTATTACTAATACTTTGAAGGATAATGAGATGGAGTCGAGGACGACTCCAATTCAAGAAGGGGAGGATGATGAGGATATCCCAACCAACGATACAACCGCTGCCCCTTCTTCTTCTAAGTCCGCTACTTCGTCTACGACGTCTAGAGGGCTTAATCCGGAAACAAGACTTTTCCATCCACCTTTGCTGGACCAGCACGTTAAGAACATCCACCGAGGACAGCCCACGTGCCAAGGAAGGCCCAAGATAAAGCCCAATTCGTCGCCGAGTCCGGTTCGGCCATCCAAGAGCAGCAGTACTTCAAACGGACGCCACGGCTACATCCGAACTCCATTTTTGACGTTCGACAACTCGTTTGAAAGGTATGGAAATAACCTTTCCAATGGATCTGATCCCGAGGCCAAATCCCTCATGACGCAAAGGGAAATCACAGAATAATCTCACAGGACAGAAATTCCAAGTGCTGCGCCACCTTTCTTTTGGGCCCAAGGCCCATATACTCTTAGGGTTCCACCCCTCCTTTGACCGGCGCCCCTTTCCTGGCTGCCGCACCCCTCTTGGGCACCCTCCTGCTGTGGGTACCCCTTTATATTGGGTTCTCACCCCTGTTCTTCATTTTTTAGGTTTTGTTGTGTTTTGTAGACCCTGCAAAGGCCCCTCCTCGTGTTTATGCTGCGTGTCGACTAGACCGCCCGAGCCGAGAAACAGAACCTCAACTTGTTTCTTTGTTTGGTTTCAATACTACCTTTTCAGTTTGCTTCATACTTTGTTCTTGCGGGTTCTCGATTTCTTGCAGGAACTACTGTTCATTGGATCTTGTATCTGTGTGGATTTGGCATTGTGATTGTGAAGCTCCCAACCTGTTTGGTAGGAAGCCCTAAATTCGGTGCCATCAACATCTCCAAATCGACGTATGATCATCCCACCGAAAGATCGGGATCGCGCCCCCATCATTTGGTTGTATGGTTTTCTTGGCTTGTAAGCAACTCATAGCTCGGCCCTTAATTCGACACGGGCGATACTTCTCCCTACACTTCGTACAAATCCATCTGCACACCCAGCTATTGCCAATAATCACCCGCATCAAAACCATAGTTTTATTCTGAGTTTTTAGCCGAAATACCAACAACCGACACCTTGTCATATCCAACATTTTCAAATTCTCAAGAAACAGTTTAATTCCATTGTCCCAACTTCTACTACTAAGCATGGATAATATTCGCTATATCAAACTTGACATTACATATTGTCTATCCCTTTTCTATGATTGTCAAAGTTTACATGTCCATACTTATCAAGGAAGTTCCATGAATAACAGGTATATCTACCAGTACCACAAAATAGCTAATTTACAGAAAATAAGCGCATGCTTGAAACAATTTGATAAACAAAATAAAAATTAAATACTGGGATCAATATGATCAAAGGGGTGCTTGCCTTGCATATCTATTATTTATGACAAAGTTGTGGTCACAGCTAACGGTGTCGACGACGGAATTAGTGACGTCAAGTTCTACACATTGTTCAACGGAAATATAGCAAATAGCAAATTTTAATAGGGGCAAAAAAAAGTGAAAGATCGAAATGGCGATCAGAGGGGGTGAATGATCCAAAATAAAATTTTCGAATAAACTTTCCCCCTAGAATTCAAACCACCAAAAGACCAGAAAGAAAGAACTGAACCATCGATCGTGCAATTGCATGAACAGAGGCACCGACTAGTTAAGGTCGGGTGAACAAGAAAACCGCACCGGGTCGTAGCTCGTCGGATGAATAGTGTTTCGAATTAGCAAAGCATCGCGAACGTGTCGTCAAGACTAGTCGGATGAACAAGGTTCGAGATGAATAGCACTTCGACCGTAACTGGTCGGATGAATAGATCTCCGACCTACAGAGGTCGGATGAACAAGACTGGGTGAATAGTGTTCGTTGAACAAGAAAATCAGCACAATCTTAAAAACAGAAATCGATGTAACTTTTGATCTACTGATCCAAAAACAAGTGAAAATTGGTGTACACCTCCCTAAGGATGTCAGAACCTATTTCAATCATCAATCGAAGGAATTGATACCAAGGTTCCGCCCCTTTCGCTTTAACAAATGCAACACCAAAAACAGAGTCACGAACACAGACCTCACCCCTAACTTGCTGGTGGGAGTTGATAGTCAGAATATCCTTGGATGACTCTCCTCAAATCATAGCAAGTAAGTACACGAAGAAACAACCCTTCAAACAAAAAGAAACACGATCTGAAGGCACTTTCTTCTACTAGGCACAAAAATTGGTTTCTTGCAAAACTGAATAGAAGAGGTTGTAGATTGCCTAGATGATTGGGATATGATCTATAGCAGATTCATCCAGCAATCTTTCATCCTTGGCATAAAATCCTAAAGCACTTAGAAGGAGAGGAAGAAAATTCAACCATACAGAAGGTAAAGTGCATGAAATTAAATGGTGAATTTAAAGCAAAATGTAAATGAGGAAAGTGAACTCAAAGACGGGAAAGCAGTCTTTCATTGCCAGAGGGTAGGTTTACAAAGCCTCACTACAAAGTGGGCAAAGCTTTAGGAGCAGAGAGGCCTCCAGAGCACTCTCACCTACTCACGTACACTTTCCTCACATGCTCTTTTCGCACCAAGGGAGACACCCCTCTCCCTATCTATTTATAGCATGCTTGGACCACCTACCACCCTTGGATGAGCCTCTAAACCCTAGAGCACTCCATCAAGGGCAGAGATTTTACCCACTCACACAGCTATGCATGGGCTGACCCGAAACCCAACAACACAACGGGTTTTGCACGCTTTTCAAATCATACTAACTTGACCCGCTACTCTATCTTCCTGACCGCAATCCCACGGTCCTCCTTGATCAGAGAAGCTCCAAGTTAGCATCTCATCCATTCCTTTGTCTTCTTGGCTTGTAGCTATTCCCTGGCCTCAGTCATCTTTGGCAACACCTTGATCATCTGGACCTCAGCTCTTCCAGCCTAGTCCTGATCTCCTTCGCCTCACCATGACCTAGCTCCAAAGTCCTGCAACCATCATAGACAAGGAAACCACATCACATAGCAATGTCCAAAAACACATATCCTTCTCAACAGAAAGATATACATTACGCTGACCAGCAAAACCCCGACCACACGTGGTCTGACCACTGGTCTCCATCCTGACCACTCGAGGTCTGATCACTGGTCTCCGACCAGCCAAAGCCCAGACCACTCGGGGTCGGACAACTGGTCTCCGACCAACCACTCGGAGTCGGACGACTGGTCTCCGACTCAACCACTCGGAGTCGGACGACTGGTCTCCGACCAACCAAAGACCTGACCACTCGGGGTCCGACGATCGGTCTCCGACTCAACCACACTCGACCACTGGTCGGACGACCGGTCTCCACCACCAAAGCCCGACCATTCGGCCTGGACGACTAGTTCCGACCAGCCACTCAAATTGCTCTAGCTTGAAAATCAATCCAAATCAAACTCAAACTTGAGCACACCTTGCTCAAATAAAGTCAAATACTCATCACAAAAATGGATCGACCTCCACATGGTCTTTCAAAAAGATAGACAGAAAACCAATTAAAGATTTGCTATAGAAAATAGGCGTGTTTTAGGGTTTGGTTTGTATGTCTTCACTTTCTCGTGTTTTAATCGACCATACATTCACATATTTGTTTAACAGCTTTTAGGTTGTGCGATGCACGGTTTCTCTTATAGATTATCTATTTTTATTTAACGAATTCAAGAGGCCAAAATTATGCATTTTCATATTTATAATTTTGAATCCTAGATGCTAAAATTATTTGGATTAATAGAATAAAAACATTAGTCACTTTGTTTGATGTTATGTTTGATTAGTTTCTAATCCTTAATTGACTTTGCAGAAGAACTAGTTTTGAATATGCTAGACTTGTTAAGTTGTATTACTGGTTACGTATTTGTGGTTTTTAAGAAGGTTCTGGTGATACAGATATCTTGATTCGGATTTCTCATTTAGTATTAAGTCTGTTTATTCATGTTATGAACTTCAGAGATCATAATACTTAAGGTTATCTTGCTGACAAGATTTATATGTAGATCATGATGAAAAGAGATTATTTCTTCAGAATAAGGTAGCCTATATTTTGGGCAGCATTCCCAAGCTGAGTTTATAAATTTCAGGATTTGGACGTGATGTTTTATTCATTACTGAAATAGCTTATACAGTATTATGGTTCTTGTTATAAAGAATCGGATAAGGTGTAGTGTACTTAGCCTTATGTGTTTTGCTTGCAGGTGATTTATACATGTTGGGATCCACAGAATAAGGCTATTGACTTTATTTACAAGGTTATAAAATGATTCTTATGACACAGTCGTTTTAGCTAAAGGTTTCTTAGGCTCAACTATTCATATATAGGCTTTAGCGACTATAACACTTAGCGTTATTGCACTAGCATGATTTAGATGAAGAGCAAGTTGCAAAAAGAATATTTTTCCAGATTATGGTAGTCCATAATATTCAAAACAATTTCTAGGCTAATCTTCAAAACAATTGCATTTAGACGAGATACTTTGCGAGCTGCCGAAAAGGAATAAATGGTCACAAAGTTGACGTTATAAGGAATCGAATTCAACCCAACTTAACATCAGAGCAGCTGTGGGTCTGCCCCTGAGACGGACATGGACGATGCCAGATTTCCTCTCGAAGAAACCCGAGTAATATACATGTCTGCCAATTTGGGGGCACACATATCTATCCGGTCTAGGGACCTTTGTTGACGGTTACACAATAGATCCAGGCTACATGAAGGTCCATGTCGACGGTTGTCGACGATCGGAAGCACCGACCGCGGAGGTGGGATATGAGTAGATCATGTGAGGGCGAGGCCCGAAGTCATGCTCGTCCGGGAATGGCACGTGTCGATGGGTGTGCGTCGGGGAAGAAGCAATGAATACGAGGTTTATACTGGTTCGAGCCCCCGAGTTTGGGTATCAGCTCTACTCTAGTCTTGCCCTGAGGCGAAAGGTGTAAATGAAGCTCTGTGGGAGAATACAAGTGGGGCCCGAGCTCGTGGTCGCCAGAGCGGCGACGGTAGGAAAGCTGTGCTGACCACGCTTCACCTTGTGCGTGTCTGTCTCTATATGTATGTCCCTTTTTTTCTCCCCCCTTTTGGTCGGGGTGATCCACTGTCTTTTTATAGTCCTCTGGGAGCTTCGCTACCTGGTCCAGAGGCTGATGTCAGGCGTCTGTGGTGAGTCGACGGGGGTTGCTGAGAGGCGTCGACGGTTATTGGGGTTGACGGTAGCCGTTGGGAGTTAACGGGAGTTGTTGAGAGTTGCTAGGCCCTAGTTCCCGCGTAGGGGCAGGTTTGGCACTGATTCCCACAGAGGAGAGTTTTTACATGAGATAAACAAATTATTACAAATGCCTTTTACCCTGGGAGGTGCAAAGGTCGTGGTGTCGGGGTCGAGCAGGGTCTTTGTCCTTGCGTCCAAGCCCAAGCTCGCTGGACCTGAGCCCGGGTTTGAGGAGTGCACTTCCTAGGTCGGAGACAAGCCCGCGAGCTCATGGAAAGCTACCATGAGACCCGGGGGATGCTTACACGTGGCGAGGGTACCGATCCACGATAGCTAGCCCCCGAGGCTAAAGGGACGACCCTGAAGTTTGGGACGTTCTTGAGTCTAATGTCCTTCAAGAAGGGATCGGCTCCTTGGTCGAGCTCGGAAGCGCTCGAGCCCGACCTTGCATGCGAGAACCCCTCAGAGGCCTTTGATGTGGTCGTGCCTGGGAACGCTCGGGCTTTCACCGTTCTATCTTGAAATCGAAAACCGTGCCTGGAGACGCTCGGGCTCTGCTGCTTTGATCACCTACGGAGGAGTCGAGGAGGCGGTTCACGATGCCTCTTGTCCTGACAGGGAGGATGGCGGACGGCGGACACGGGACGCGATGCCTCGGGCTTTCGGAGGGGGAAGTCGAGGAGTCGCGATCGTGGCGCTTCGCGTTCCTTGCCTGAAAGTCTCGGCGTGCCTTTTGAGGAATAACCGATGCCAGCTGTAAGAGATCGAGCCTCTTTAAACTCGAAGCCGATGCACACTTCAGAAATTCCCCACTCCTGCGTCGTGCTCTAGCCTTCTTGCTTGCCGCCTCTTTCTTCTCCCAACCCGACCCCTTCTCTCTAAGCGCCATGGCCAAGTTCGGAAAGAGCACCCTGACCGTGGAGAGGATGAAGGAGCAGAGGCGCTGGGACTCTTGGACCCAGCGACCTGGTGGCTCCCGGCCGGGGAGGCCAAGCCGCACCCTCGGGAGGACGAAATCGTGAGCACAGCAATACACACTCTTCGTGCTACGGACACCGGAGATTGACTTCTTGGCGGCCGTTCTTGCACAATGCGAGATCGAGCTCGTCAATCTGTTACCGAACACCATCCTTCTTCTTTCTATCTTCTCCCATCTTTACGAGGGATTTCTGGGAATCCTTCCCACTCTCTCCCTCTTTTTTCGCTTTTATTCCTTGTTTCGCACCTCGAAGGACCGCGTAGTCGTGTGCCTGTACTTCCGGCTATGGACCGGACTTCCTTGCACTTTTCTTCAAGTCCCGACCCGGGACTCTCTCGGACCGTGGACGGAAAAGTGGTTTTACTTGAAGAAGGGCAAGGGAGGCGGGCTCGCGTACAACGCCGCCGCTGTGGACAGCAAGCGCGAGACCCCGGAGCCCGAGGACTCGGCGGCCGATCAAGAGGCCATCACCGCCATCCACATCTACGCGATGCATGGTCTCACCGGCCAGGCAGTGGTCGTCGACTACCTGCGAGCTCGGGTGTCCCCTCTACGAAAGAGGGTTCACCCGTTCTTCGAGATTTGAGGGAGGGTCGACCCTACTCGGGAAGGCACCAAAGGTAAATTTCTCCGACCTTAACCTTCCTCGAGCTTGGGTGAACTCCTTCCTGACTACCCTCCCCCTCCATTTTCATTTCCTTGTAGCCCCGACGGAATCATGGGTGGCAGCGCGCATGCAGGAGGTGTTTGGGAAGGCGGCCCACACCTACGTCCTTGACGACCCCGTCCCCAAGAACGTCTTGAGGCGGAGCGGTGAGGTAATTTTTCTTACACCCTTATCGAGTTTGATCTGAGCTCGGGCTTGCTCTAACCGTGTTGAGTCGTGCAGGAGAGCCGGGAACTCCTAGAGACGGCGAGGCGCCTACTACCGTTGCCCGGACTGGGCAAGAGCAAGAAGGCGGGCAAAAGGCCCGCCCCGGACGCCCCCAGCCATGCCGTCAAGAGGCCTCACGTCGAGTGGGGTGATCACGCGATGGTAAGTCGATCTTACCGAGCCCGGGAACTCTCGGGCTCGGTCCCAGCTCCTTGTTGTTTCCAATCATTTTCTTTTCTTTGACCTTCTCTTCCTCTCCCTACAGCAAGAACGGGCAGCGGGTGCCGCCGAGCCGCCGAGGCCGCGCCTGGTGTCGTGGCCGCAGGGCGCTCGTGGAGAAGATGCTTCCCCTGCTGCAGCGTGGGCGGGGTGTCAGGCCACGCCCCCTCCTCCCAGGAGATGGAGGCTTGTCACCGAGGTACGTGTACATTTTTTGCCCTAGATTTGGAGCGTAAGTGTTCCCTTTTTCCTAGTCTTAGCGACCTTTCTCGTTACATACTTTGGGCGCCCAACGGGCAATGACTTTGACTATTGTCTAGGACGAGGAGGAGGATGCAGGGGACTACCTCTTGGTCCCCCGAGCACGTTCGTAGCAAGCCAGGACTAGCGACGCCCGCGGAGGGCTGCGCGACCGAGGGGTTCGACCAGGGGCCCATTGGGCCGGATACCTGCCCAGGAGGGGCCAGAGGGGAAGAGGATTTGGACGTTGTGCCGTGTCGCCCGCGAACGTGCGCCATCGGATCGTCGCTGCTTGGACGGCCGTGATGGAGCCACGTCGGTCCGACCGGGCGTAATCGCCGGAGTTAACACCATCGAGCGTTTTCGCTCGTTTCACCGGTGTTTGCGCGCACGTCGAGGCTCCGTTTAAAGAGTTGGTTGCTGCGCCGTGTAGAGCTCTCCTCGTCGCTCCTTTTAGACTCCTTGCACGCACACCGAGACCTTCTCTAGTGCCCATGTGAGCTCGTCGTAGTTGCTTCCTCTCGCCGTCGTTCGAGCCGTTCTGTCATGCTCCGACCCCGTCCCGAGTTCGCCGAAGGAAGCCGCGTCGATTGGATCACTTCTTCACGCCGGAGGATCACCGTAGCGCCGTCGTCTACACCGTCTTCCTCAGCTCTGACAGCCCCTCCTTCTTCACCGCGATCAACCTCGTCGAACCTCGCCGATCGTTCGATCCTCATCGCACCACGTAGCCCTTCTCTGTTTTACGTTTGGATTAGATCGTAGCCATTAAATTTGTGATGTGCGGCGTAGATTAGATCTGGATATTAGGTCTTATAGTAGATCTTAGCCGTTAGATCTGCAGTGGACGCTTGAGATTGTGCCACGTTTCTTTGTGCACAGTAAACCGCTCCGGTAACATGCGCCATCCGATTAGATCTAAACGGTAGAGTTTAGATCTGGGTTGCCCTAAGGATCCGCGCCGTTCAGATTTGAACATGCGGCGGTGATGGCGCCGTACCCTCGCCGTTGACCGGGGCGGAGACCAGATCCGATCGTTGCTTTCAGGCGCATCACTGCGATCTTGCCGTGTGGCCGCACGTGAACCGAGTCGCCGCCGAACATGCGCGAGATCCAGCCGTCGGATCCGGGAGTCTCGCCGGATGCGCGACGTGTGTCGCGTGGATTCGAGGCAGAGCGGTGTGACGCATGAGATTTAACCGTTGATTCAATGAACGGCTCGGATCTTGCCGCGTGGAAGCACTGAGCTGGTGGACCGAGTCCACGGTGGAACCGATCCGAGCCGTGGACCGGGCCCATAAATCGAGGCGATGTGGCAGTACCAGAAGGTTGCCACGTGTCATACTGACGTCATAAATATTTTTTATATATAAAAGTATTTCAGCCAAAATTCATTTTGGTGCTGACGTCATAAATCCCAATTTTTCCGTATAAAAATAATTAAAACAAATCGGATTTTCTAATTTATATTTTATTTAAAACTTTAAAAGGCTATAACTTTTGCATTTTAACTCCGATTGAGGTGATTTCAGTCTCTAAAAATTTGTAAAATTGTTATATTTTTAATGGTGAATTTTAATTGAATTTTTAAGGTTATATAGTCTACTGTTTTGGTTATTTATTGCATATGTAATTTTTACGCGTAGACGCAAATTTGCCGAAAAGTTTCGAAGAAGAGTTCATCGCTCAAGATCAAGCTTCGGATCAAGATCAGCAAATCTTTGAAGGTAAGTGATGCTTTGACCATTTTGATCCCAGTTTCTTCTAAATGTATTTTGCTTTGAAATTATGCATGCTAAATTAATTAAAAATGAATTTAAATTAATTTGGGGTAGGTAGCTAATCAACCCATATTGTTATCGCCACCTTGAAATTACTATTTGTATACCTTTAAATCATTGTCCACCCTAAGGTTATTCGTATTTGTTTGATATTAATATGATGCCAACACGGGAGGCTAGACCGTGATTAGAAGCTTAGCCTTGCAACGAGTCATGAATGATCTTTCGGAAAATGTATCAATGTTGACTAATGAAATATTGAATTTATTTTGAAAGTGGTGTGATGATGCCACATGATGAGATTGAGGTACAGAGACCTGTGTGGTTCTATACCGATGTTGAGTTATTGCTGGCATGTGTTGCACAATAATCAACGGGGTGGGAAATGATTTAGACTAGGGCAAGTGGCAAGAAGCTTTGTGCCAGGTGGGTCTATGTGGCAATGGGTTGATGAGTGATGTGAGTCAGTGTGCCACATTGGGCTGTGTGCCACTGTTGAGTGATGAAAGTCTTGCCTTGGTCAGCTAAGGACTTCACCTTGCAAGTCTTTGAACTGAGTCACCCGTACAACCACATGTCCGGTATGGGACGGACCTAGTTGATTAGGTTCTGATATCTTTCCTCCGTACTCAGGTGACAAAGACACGGGTGTATTTGTGTGGGGGAGCGTACCTGTGCTACGGCTTGGTGCCCATCCAACGGTGTTGGCCTGTCCTATACTTCGACTCTGTGTGAGGGGAGTGATAGTGAAGGCAAATCGGAGAGGTTCATTGGTTAAGATAGAGGTTCCTGAAAGGTTTTGTTACGGACAATCACCTGTGTGGTGAGCGGCTGTATCTTGTGGGTAAAGTGTACAACCTCTACTGAGTGTCAAATCTATTCGAATAGCCGTGCTCGAGGTATTGAGCATTGCTCGGGGATTACAGTCAAGGGGTAGATCTTCAAAAATAAAATATGGAATGGGTGGCTGTGTACCAGTGTGAAAATGAATTTTTAATGCTGTGTGTCGAGAATGTTTGAAGAAAAACTGTTTGAAGAACTTAACATTATATATAACTATTTCACTGCTTTTAACATAAACAAGATGCTAGTTTAAAAATGCTGTTTGATGCAAAAGAACCAAGTAAGCCAATCCCTTTGGATAAGGCTTGCATGTAGTAATAGTACCGCATTCTGTGCATTACTTGTTGAGTGCCTTGAGTACTCACCCCTCCTTGCCTATCATCCCCAACATCAGTGGAGGAGTCTACACCGGCCAAGGAGGAGGAGTTCATTGAAGATCCGGATAATTAGGAGGCAAGCCCAGTCGGTTGCTTGTGGCAAGATGAAGGCTTACACGAAGTTTTCCTGTTTTCCGCTGTTTCCTTTTACTTTGATAATGTAAGCCTTGTGTGGCTGATTTATGTAAGGAGACAATAAGGTCGTACAATTCAGTTTATATAAACGTTTGCACTATTTATTATTGTATTGCTGTAATGTCTGCAAAGTGCAACCCTGTAAAGGCTGTGTGTGCTAGCGTGATCCTGGACTGGCACAGAATACACAAAGGGTCCGGATTCTCAGGATCGAGTCCCGACAGAGGTGGTATCAGAGCAAGCTAACTGTAGGTCTTGACCCTAACTAGTATAGTTGTGCCCAGGCGGATAAAACTAATTTCTAAGAATTTAACAACTTGAGCAAGAATATTAATGAAATCTCGACTTATCTTTTCTCTCTTGATCATACCTATGCTGCATTTTCTGTTATTATGTTGGGTTTTTAAACGAGGTTTGTTTTGGCAGATGAGGAGGATCTACACATATGGAGAGCGCACTGGAGGATTCGCCACTGAGCTATGGCGTATGATGCAACTTCTGAGGTTTTCGACAGCCGCTTTATCGCCGACCATCAGAGCGGGCGTGGCTTGATATCGCCTGGGATGTCAAGATCATTGTTTATGCTCGAGAGCGGACGAGGGCAAGCCGTCCTATCTACATCACCGTCAGAAGAACTTCATTCGAGGCTGGGATTTAAGAGACAGCACGTCTTGCGATGTGGCAGATCGCCCGCACCTACTCCGTAGAGTTGGATGGCACTGTCTTTCGTCACCACCCGCGCCGAGATAATCACCACGACAGGATGGAGTTCTTGGAGGAGGACGCCTTGATCACTCACCTGGCAAGATATGTTATCACCAGGAGGAGGCCATGGATGAGATAGTCCAGGAGCTGCATAGAGCTCGCGACGAGGTCACGGAGGCTAGAACTCAGCTGCGGGAGAACTTAGCTCATGCTATGCAGAGGATTCATGAGCTGGAGATGGCTCTGTATGGACCTGAGCCTGAGCCAGTTCTAGAGCTGCATGACCCAGATCCGGAGGAGCAGGAGTAGGCAGCCTTGGGACCAGCCGAGTCAATGGGGTCGTTTGTACCGGTTGCAGTAGGACACCAGGACCAGTTTGCCCCTATGCCACCGCACCCGTCGCAGAATCTACCGGGAGGACCGCACCCTGGGTGGCTTAGTGACTGAGAGTTCTTTTTCCTTCAGAGTTGACTCAAATGTGGAGTCAAGTTATTTGAGTCGCGCCTTTTGTTTTTGAGTCGCCAGAGGTGTGAGTCGCTGTGAGTCTTATGTTTGTTTACTTGTTTCTATTTGTGAGTGTCTGTGTGTGTTGTATGGCCCTTAGGCACTTGTGAGCAACCATACTATTTTATATTATATTAATAAAGTTGCTAAATAATTTAAGTTACACCTGCTTCCGCATAAGTTCTTTTACTTGTCTATACTTTCTTCTTTTCTTAACCTTGGAAGCTTTCAAATGATGGTGAGGACTCGTGGCAACACCGGAGCCAAGGGAAGTGGTGCAACCTGTGCAGACAACTGTAATGAGGAGCCAATCCTCAACCACCACAAGTTGATTTGCAGAATTTGGGAGCTTTCTTAGCTGCTCAAACTCAGTTGATGAGCACCATGATGCAAACTATGCAGCAGATATCCAATCAAGCTGCTACAAATGCCCAACCAGGGGGTAATCAAGGTCCACACCCCTGCTCAAGACTGTCAGAGTTTATGAGGACTCGCCCACCTACATTCTCGGGTAATGCCAATCCGTTGGAAGCGGATGATTGGCTGAGGATTATTGAAAGAAAACTGCACATAACCCAGTGTATGGGACATGAGAGAGTACTCTATGCCTCTCGTCAATTGGAAGGAACCGCCATGAATGGTGGGTGAATTTATGTGTCAGACATGAGAATCCCAAGAAACCACTTGGGAGGAATTACCGGTGCTACGCACTCATGTACCTAAGGTATCATGGAATTGAAGAAAGAAGAATTCAGGAACCTAAAGCAAGGGGGGCAGTCAGTGGCTAATTATCTGAACAAAATTACCCAGTTGGCACGCTACGCACCAGAGGATGTAGCAATCGACAGGGCAAGGCAGTCCCGATTCATTAAGGGGCTCAATATCGGATTGCAGGTGGGACTGATCACCCACACGTTCCTGGATTTCCAGGAGCTGGTTAATAAGGCCCTTATCTTGGAAGACAAGCGCCGAGAGTTGGATGACAACAGAAAGCGCAACAAGGAGGTCGTCCGGGCCAGCAGAGGCAGAGGACAGCACCCCAACAATTTGTCCGATTCCCCGAGGCGGTGATGTGGCACCACCGCCGCAAATCGTCCAGTGGGCTAGAATACTCAAACTCCGGCCAGAACGGTGGTACAGTCTGGAGGAAACTCGCAGGCAGTGGGAAGACGTTGCTATCACTGCAACGAGATAGGGCATTTCGCCAACAACTGCCCTAAGAAGGGAGGTGTTACCCCAGTTCGCTTTAATCTGAGGAACACACCTGTAAGGACTCCAGCGCCAAATGTGAACCTCGGGGCATCATCATCAGCAACTCCATCTCAAGCAACTGCGAGAGGCCGAGTTAATCACATCACCGCAGATGAGGTCCAGAATGCTACAGACGTTGTACTGGGTAAGTTCCTAGTAGACTCAGTACCAGCTACTGTTCTATTTGATTCTGGAGCTTCACATTCATTTGTTTCCCGATATTTTGCTGTTCAAAACAATCTGGATATGGTAAATCTTAAATGTGTGCTTGTAGTCCAATCCCCTGGATCATAACTCCGATCTAAAGTAGGATGTTCTGGGGTAAGACTAATAATTAATGGAATAGAGTTCCTAGCTACCATTCGCCCGGGAGCACCGCGCTACCATGGCCGGTAGCACTAGGTAAACAGAGAAGACCTCAAATTGCTTCTATTTGAAAATCCAATTCAAATCAAACTCAAACAAGAGTAACCCAAGCTCAAATTTAGTCAAATACTCTTCACAAACCTGGGTAGACCTCCACATGGTTGTTCACCTACAGAGGTATATCACCATGGTCATTCAACATAAGTTTGAGTTGCATTTACAATACAAATCAAAGTATAGCATGTATTGCAGCACTTACACCGGGTTGTGCGGTAAAAGTACGTACTCTGTATCTTTTTGTGCCACTAATGCCTCTTCCATGTAATCCTCAATGACTTTTATATTTTTGTCCAGTTGTTTCTTCTTTTCCGCTTCATGGACCATGTATCTATATACACAGAAGCAAGGAGTCATATATATATGACATTTATTGGTATCACACGAACGTAGACTGTGATTGCACACACTTGCAATGTCAAGCATTTCAAGAGCGCGATGTCGAGGGCGTCGAAGTTGAAGAGATCAAACAAGTCTTGGAAGTTGACTGTGAAAAGCTGGACCCCCATGACTAGTTGAATAGATGCTTGTGCTTGAAGCTGATCGAGATACTCGATATATGTTGCGGCACTGGGTTGTTGACATGTTCTATGTACCAATCCTGTAATCTAATGAAAGCCAATGTAAGGTTTTTTAGGCCCTCTCCAATTACTAAAGGCTCTCTTAGCATGTATATCCGGGCCAACAGGGCAATTGGATAGTCGAGGGTCTTCATAATCTACTTTGATTTGCCCTTGTCTTGCTTTCTACTATAGGGAGTCTTCACAGGAGACGAGTGGGCACGATCCCATGCAAAAACTTGTGATGCACAGGACATGGTAGCCAATTTGGTGTCCTATTGAGATGCAGCAGGTGACTCTGGAAATGCAGACGACTCCAAGAGTGCAGGTACTTCTGGTGCTGGATGATGGGCGTCTAGGGAGATGGATGTCGCTGGTGGGCCACTAGATGTATGTGTTAATGTCATCCTCTAGTGTCACGATCTCATTATTTGGGGGCATCTGTAGTGCGACAACATTGAAAATATCATGTACACCACCCACGTTGACCTTTGTGAAACCCAGCGCTACTGGAGTACCATGCACTAGCACCCCATGACTGGATTGGACACGTGAGCCCCCAAGCAGCCTAATGGGGAGGAATGGAGCCATTGGCAAGACTCACATGGTGGTTACACCGACTGACCTCCTACATAACGATACACAATTAGCTAAAACGCCCAACAACTATATCTATGGAGCATTGAAGAGGTATATAATAGTACCTTGATGTCACAAACAGGAAATTTGGCCTAAGTGCTATTATTGATACCACAATTTGGTACGTGTAGCCAATTTAGGAAGATAAGGTTAAACATGGATAGAGTCTTAGCCGATATCAGCTTAGAGAGAATTTTATCTTTTGGAAGTTGAGGCTGATACGAATCATGTGTTTACAAGAATCAAACGAGGATATGATCGGCCTAAGTGCTATATAAGAGGTCTAGAGGTGAGAAGAAAAAGTTCCAGAGCCAATCAACCAACTCACATCTACTTTTATTTACTTTTCTGTTGACTAGGAGTAGCCTTTGTAACTTAGAATCTCCCATTTATAATTTGTTTTTGATCAACAAAGTTATGTCCGATAGAAGTCCAGGGAATCAGTGAATGATTATGTTAAGAGATTCAACGAAGTGAGAAATTGGTGTTTTATTGTTACCCTGCCTGATAATTAGTCACTACAAGAAACAGGGAAAAATTCGTAGGTTTTTTAAATTCGTGGGCCAAAAAAAACCCACGAATTTATGTATTTAAATTCGTCGGTTTCTATAAAACCCACGTTTTTAATTAAATTCGTGGGCCACAATATACGCACGTATTTATTCATTTAAATTCGTGGGCCAGACTTACCCACGAATTTACGCATTTAAATTCGTGGGCCATAACTTACCCACGACTTACGATTTAAATTCGTGGGCCACCAAACCCCACGAATTTAAGCCGAGTAGGAAAGCCCATCGCCCACGCCGCACGACTTCGCCGCCCTTCTCCCGACCGCCGCGCCGCTCGCCTCGCACTGCCGCTCGCCTGCACCGCACCGCCGCCCGCCCGCCCGCCCACTGCCTCGCTCGCTCCGCCGCCGCTTCTTCGACGCCCCTCGCGCTGCCGCCGCGCTTCGCCGCTCGCGTACGCTGCCGCCGCCTCGCGCTTCGCTGATCGCTCGTGCCGCCTGCCGCTTCGCTGACCGCCGAGTTGCCGCCTGCTTCGCCGGCCGCGCACGCCTCGCCGCTCGCCCGCTGGCCCACGCCCGCTGGCGCCGCACGCCCGCCGCCGCCGCCCAGCCGCCTCCCGCCTCGCTCACGCCCTCTTCGCCGCTTCGCCGCGCCCGCCCGGCCGCCCGCCCACGCCGCTTCGCCCGCCGGCCACTCCGCACCGCCGCCGGCGCCGCTTGCGCCGCCGCCCGCCAAGATCGCCGCGCCTTCGCCGGCCGCCGAGACGCCGCCTCAGCCGCCGCCGCCGCTCTGGCCCTCCGCCGCGGCCACCTGCTGTCGCTTGCCGCCGCCGCCACCCTCCCGCCGCTGCCGCCGCCTTCGGTCGCTCGAGACGCCGCTTCGCTTCGCCGCCGCCGCCGCCGCCGCTGCCGCCGCCTGGCCGCCGGCCACGGACACATTGGCCTAGAGCAACGATGGTAAGTATCGGTATTATAATTGTTAGTGAATTTGTCACTATGTTTATAACTTTGCATCGTAGGTGGCTGAAAGTGGGAGTACTCCCACTTTTGTAGAAGTTTACATCCGGGGGTACCAAGGCGAGGATCCACAGAACCCGGATGTGTTGTGCGACGACGGGGCTAGTGAGAGGATGGTAAGTATAAATGACACAATATGTTTTGTGCAAATTTACATCCAGAGCACCAAATGTTGTTTTGCAAAGCGCCATATGCGTAACAAATGACACAACGCCATGGGCCTAAGTTGATTGAGGGTCACGGCCGATGTGGAAGCGTTGTACCACGCGGTGGGGCCTAAATCATGGGAGGTTTGTTAATAAAACTGATTTTATTTGTTTTCGCTTTACTAAGGAAAAAATGTTGCATGGTCACATTTCAGTATATATCGTTTGTAGGTGGGCCATGGGGGATGGAGTTGTGGACTGCGATCGTCCTCCACGAGGCTCGGTTTCCTTACAGGGGAGTGCTCGATCGTCGAGGTCTGCACGGGAAGCACAAGCGCACGAGGAGGCTCGTCAAGCGCGAGAAGAATCTCGTCAAGCACGAGAGGAAGCTCCCAGAAGCCGAGAAGACTCAAAATACATGAAAATGTATCTGCAGGTACAATCTCAACTTTGAACAAAACGCTCAATTGTACATTTGTGATTAAAATCTAACAAACAATCTATATGCAAGAATCACACAATCTCTTGACCTAACATGCAGTGTTTCGCCTCCTGCTCGCAGTAAAGATACTTGAGTTCATTACTCTCTAATTCACTTAGTTCAGAAATCACGAATTCACAAACGGACTATTATATCATAGGGCTCCCACCATCTCCCTTCTACATGTTTTCTCCGCACATGCAGCCACCACCACAAGGAGAAGCATCACAGGTGCTCACCTCCCCGACGCCCTTCATAAACCCCATCGGGATGCAGGCACCACCCTAGGAGATGCACCTCGTGTTATATGATATTCTCATGCATTCTTTATTTTCATAAAACTCTATTATGTATACTTTATATGACAAACTATGATCCACAGAGCTCCCACCTCCTCCTTTCTACATGTTCACTCCATGATGCAACCACCTTCTCAGGAGAGGCACCACAGTAAAGACGGATCGGTTCAATCTGTTATTCAAAATTTGAATGAATGATTTATATGTGGCATAATGTACTGTCTATGCCTTACAGGCTCCCACCTCCAAACCCGTTATACATGTACCCACCACCTATGCCAAGCCAAGGAATGCCTATGTACTTCAACCCGTGGCCCCTGCAGCCCACCTCGGGACGACACCATTGTGTATGGATGTCGTAAAACATTCTAAGTTTGCGACACGAGCTAAGTTTGTCAATTCTGAACTTACAGTGTTTCGGGTCACGCTCCAAAGACGCACTAACGACGACATCATAGAAGACATCTTCAACCGCCATTAAATTCGTGGGTTCAATAAACCCACGAATTTAATCTGTTAAATTCATGGGTTTAATAAACCCACGAATTTAACTCAGATTCCCAATTAAATTAGTGGGCACCCACGAATTTAACTTAAATTCGTGGGTACCCACGAATTTAATTGATTAATTTCGTCGAGTTAAATTCGTGAACTAAATTCGACGGTTTGCTCACGAATTTAAATTAAATTTGTGGGTTTTGGCCTAAATTCGTGGGTTTTTGGCCCACGAATTTTTCCCTGTTTCTTGTAGTGAGTTGGCCGATTTAGCTTTCCACAAGTTGATACCCCCATTAAAAGAAGAATTCGATGGGCAGGAATTCACCGATTTAAGTTATCTCATGTAACTAATATCGGCTCAAGAAATCCATTTCTCAGATAATAAAGGGCTCAAAGATGAATTCAGGAATAACAAAGATAAGATACAATAGACTATAGAGGATGGCCGATTAAAATTTGCACAACAACCAACGGTGCAGTTGGACACCAATCCTTTTCTTGTGAACATGGCTCACTATTCTGGGAAAGAGAGAGAGAGCTGATGCAAATTGCACAACGCAACAAACAAATGCAAATATCATCGTTAACAAAAAATGGTGCGGCAAGCTGATGTAAAGTCAGGATGTAGTGGTAACAAGACCCTTAAGATTACAATTGGCTCTATTCAAATAGAAACAGCCCGCGAACGATCAAGCCAAAGGGAGATTTACAAATCGGTGAATGCTATAAGGCTGAGAGAGCGTTGCCAATACGCAAGTCAATACAAAGGTCAAAGCACACATTCTCCCAAATATTGGCTAAGTATGAAAAAAGACATGAAAGGCCACGACAAAACACACTGTGTCGGCCAAATAATATGTATCAGCCTTAACACTAAACAAATGCTCACTCGAAGAAGACTTTACATGGGCCAAATTATAAATGCGTCCTTTGTACACCCCTAGAGATAGAATCTTCTAGACATCTGTTCTTTACCTGTCCCTTAAATTCACAATGCTAGGGCCTCCTAAACATTCAATAGAACACATCTTATGATGTCTCCTCCATGATCTAGCAGGACAAAAGGAACTTCGCCCATCCATTCTTCATGGAGATTTTCATTCTGGCCTCCTGGGAGATTTTCATGTAGAGGAATGATATCATTTTCAAACATACAATTGTGTCCATCCAATCTTGGAAGAACAGTTTTCTTCACCATGCGGGGTTGCTCTTGTCCAGGATGAAAGACTCGCTGGCCTTTCTCTCTTCACAGTGGATTGCCTCCTTGTAATTTTAATCTGAGTTCTACTTTGTTTGTTTCTCTGTCAACCTATTTAGTCATCTGTAGCTTCTTCTCCCCTCCCTTTCCTCCTCAGGTTTGTATGGATTTTTTTTGTACGCACTTTGTTTTTTTGGTAATCTCCAGTAGGAGTATCTCCTGCTGTTTATCTCAAAAAAATATGTATCAGCCTAATAACCTTGAAAGAGCACACCAATGATGCCTGTTTAGGCAATTCTCCTAAGAAAGGGGATCTTCTTTGTTGTGAATATACACATGTCCAATGCAAAATTACCCACATCAAGGTGATAGACGGCGACAGTCTACTAAAGATGGGACATCTGAGCAAATTCAGGATAGTCAAAGTGAAGGGATCGGTCCGAGAACAAAGGTGACCAGATGAAGAGTCTAGTTCTGCAGCTAGTATGGATCTGGCAGGAAAAATGTGGCAGACAATGAAGCCAAAACCCAGATGGTGTCCACTAGGACTAAGCCGATCCCAGCATAGAAGGCTACATCAATTAAGGACCCAAGAATTGAGGGAAGCAGAATGAGGAAAGTAGCATGTTGAAAAATTTAATGAGCTTCGTCCGATCAAGCCTGTGAGAAAAGAGTGGAGGAAGAAAAAACCATATTCGACTGATGATTTTAATTCCACAAAGCCTATCTTGTATGGAAAACCATACCACCCATCAGCTTGAGAGATAGCCGATTTGATAAATCCGATGAAGACAACTGCTAAAGAAAGTTGAAGTCAAAGAAAAAATAGGTTCGAAGCCGATGGTGTGTGGGCCTAGGATGAGAAGAGCTTGAAAAAGATAATTCATGGTGAAGCCGCTTCGATAATTTTTTGAACATTCATATCATCTCCCAAAAATAGGGGGCATATGTTGATACTAGAATTTGGTCGAAGCAGCCGATTTGGGAAATAGAGTCCAAATATGGATAGAGTTCCAGTATGGTTAAAGGACTCTAGTCGATATCAGCTCAAAGAGTGATTTATCTCCCAGAGGTTGAGGCGATATGCATTGTGGATCTTGAGGAGTTAGAGAAGGATACGATTTAGCCTAAGTGCTATTGTTGACACCAAGATTTGGCAGGTGTAGTTGATTTAGGAAGATAATGTTAAACATGGATAGAATCTTAGCCAATATCGGCTCGAAGAGAACTTTATCTTTTGGAGGTTGAGGCCAATACGAATCATGTGTTTGCATGAATCGGAGAAGGATATGATTGGCCTAAATGCTATATTAAGAGGTCTAGAGGTGAGAAGAAATGTGCCTAGAGCCAACCAATCAACTCGCATATACTTGGAAAGTTCGACCAAAATCAGCGGCACAACCTGTTCCAAACTAAATGTGTCGTCAAGGAGCGATCATGTCGTGTGATCATTGATGGAGGAAGTTGCAACAACCTTGCAAGCTTGGACATGGTGGCGAAGCTTTCGTTGGAGACAAGACTGCACCCCCATCCCTACTATGTTCAATAGTTCAACAGTATTGGTAAGGTTAAGGTTACACGCATGGTGAGAGTACAATTTGCTATTGGTTGCTATCATGATTTTGCTTAATGTGATGTCGTACCCATGCAAGCATGTTCTATATTGTTAGGTAGACCTTGGCAATATGATAAAAGTTCTGTGCATGATGGTAGAACCAACCAGTATTCCTTTGTGCATAAGGGAAAGAAGATTGTATTGCATCCTATGACTCTCGATTCCATTCTTAAGGAGGACATTGCTAGAGCTAGTAAGCAAAAGATTGATGAAAGTGCAAAAAGAAAATTCTAGTTCTGTTTGTGATAATAAAAATGAGATTAAGTTGAAAGGTGCATGTTTTCTCGCTATCAAACTGATGTGAAGGAACTGGTTGTTGAAGAATCTGCTTGCTATGCCTTAGTTTGCAAGGATGCTTTGTTCTCATTTGAGGAGATACTGCCGCTTTGCCTCCCGCCGTGACTAACCTTTGCGTGAATATGTTGATGTTTTTCCCAAGGACGCTCCTCTAGGCTTGCCACCAATTCGAGGGATTGAACATCGATTGACCTTATTCCCGAGCATCTTTGCCCAATCGAGCGCCATATAGGACTAATCCGAAGAAACTAAGGAGATACAACGCCAAGTGCAAGAACCGCTGACAAAGGGTACGGCGTGAATCTCTTAGTCCTTGTGTTGTTCCGGTCATTTTAGTTCCTAAGAAGGATGGATCATGGCGCATGTGTGTGGATTGTAGAGCAATCAATAACATTACCATTAGATATCGTCATCCTATTCCTAGGTTAGATGATATGCTTGATGAATTAAATGGCTCTACTGTGTTCTCTAAGGTTGATTTATGAGTGGTTACCACCAAACCGCATGAAATTAGGTGATGAATGGAAAACAGCTTTCAAAACTAAGTTCGGTCTATATGAGTGGCTAGTGATGCCTTTTGGATTGACTAACGCACCTAGCACTTTCATGAGACTAATGAATGAAGTTTTGCGTGCTTTCATTGGTAGATTTGTAGTGGTATATTTTGATGATATCTTGATCTATAACAAATCATTAGATGAACATCTTGCTCATTTGCGTGCTGTTTTTGATGCCTTACGACATGCAATTTTATTTGGTAACCTTGAGAAGTGCACATTTTGCACCGATCGAGTTGCTTTTCTTGGCTATGTTGTTACTCCACAGGGAATTGAAGTTTATCAAGCCAAGGTTGAGGCAATTCAGAGTTGGCCGACTCCTAAAACGGTCACACAAGTGCGGAGTTTCCTTGGACTTGCAGGATTCTATCGTCGCTTCGTGAAAGATTTCAGACGATTGTCGCATCACGAATGAGTTGTCCAAGAAAGGCGTGGCTTTCCAATGGGGCAAGTCACATGAAGATGCCTTTGACTTGTTGAAAGAGATGTCGACCCATGCACTACCGCTCCAACTCCTGCACTTTGATAAGACTTTTGAACTTGAGTGTGATGCTAGTGGCATTGGGATTGAGGCGTCTTGATCCAAGAAGGTAAGCCGCTTGCTTATTTCAAAGGAGAAATTATCTGGCCTCGCTTGAACTACTCAACTTATGATAAGGAATGTATGCATTGGTTCGAACATTAGAGACTTGGCAACATTATTTGTGGCCCAAAGAGTTTGTTATACACTCTGATCATGAATCCTTGAAGCACATTCGTAGCCAAAATAAGTTGAACCGTAGGCATGCAAAATGGGTAGAATTCATTGAGTCTTTCTCTTATGTTATCAAACACAAGAAGGGGAAGGATAATGTTATCGCTGATGCTTTATCTCGACGATATACCATGCTTTCACAACTAGACTCTAAAATCTTTGGCTTGGAAACGATTAAAGAGCAATATGCGCTTGATGCTGATTTTAAAGATGTTTTGCTAAATTGTAAGGAAGGAAGAGTTTGGAATAAGTTCATTGTTAATGATGGTTTTGTGTTTCATTCTAACAAGCTATGCATTCCAATGGATCTGTTTGCTTGTTGTTGCTTCAGAAGCACATGGAGGAGGACCGATGGGCCACTTTGGTGTGAAGAAGACAGAGGATGTGTTGGCCAACCATTTTTATTGGCCAAAGATGAGGCTCGATGTGGAGCGCTATGTCTCTCGCTGTTCTACTTGCAATAAAGCTAAGTCACGACTAAACCCACATGGTTTATATATGGCTCTTCTTGTTCCTAGTGTTCCATGGGAGGATATTTGAATGGACTTTGTTTTAGGCCTACCTAGGACAAAGAGGGGAAGGGATAGCATATTTGTTGTCGTGGATCGGTTTTCTAAGATGGCACATTTTATACCTTGTCATAAGAGCGATGATGCTACAAACATTGCCGACTTGTTTTTCGTGGAGATAGTTCGCTTACATGGAGTGCCTTCCACAATTGTGTCGATCGGGATGCAAAATTTTGAGTCATTTTTGGCGGACGCTGGAAGAAACGGGTACCAAGCTTTTGTTTTCTACTACATGTCACCTCAAACCGATGGCTGATCAAGTCGCCAATGTAACGTTGTCTACAATGTTGAGAGCCATTTTGAAGAACAATTTGAAGATGTGGGAAGAGTGCCTACCTCATGTGGAGTTTGCCTACAACCGCTCATTGCATTCTACTACCAAGATGACTCCTTTTCAGGTGGTATATGGTTTCAATCCTCGTGCACCCATTGATATTTTGCCATTACCATGTTCTGAAAAAGTAACATTAATACCTGATTTTGATGGCTTAACTCCACCATTCTTTTTCAGATCTGGCAGGTACCTTTTGCAATTCCTCTTCCAATGGCCTAACACTTTCTAGTAGAAGCATTCACTCCCTAATGTAGGGCTAGACTTGGAATTAGGCTTAGGCTTGATGCTGGGGATTTTATCGAAAGTTTTAGCCTTGCCTTTTCCTTTAGTCTTTGCTTTCTTCTTGAAGCTAGTACTTTTCTGCACCATCATCACATGACTAGTGCTTTTCTTAATGCTGTCCTTTGCTGTTTTGAGCATCATATGCAGTTCGGTGAGATTCTTGTCCATGCCATTCATATGAAAAGTCATAATGAATTGCCCGAAGCTCAAAGGGAGCGACGCAAGAATCAAGTCAGTAGCCAACTCTTGGCTAAGTGGGAAACCAAGTTTATCCAAGCTCTGAGTGTAATCAACTATCTTGATTACATGAGGGCTCACCGGACTGCCCTCGGCCAGCTTACATCCGAACAAGGACTTTGAGATCTTATATCTCTCAGTCCTAGCCTGGGTCTCAAACATACCCTTAAGCGCCACGATCATATCGTAGGCCTCTAGGTTCTCAAACTGCTTCTGATGGTCTGAGTTCATAGCAGCAAGCATGAGACAGCTAACATCGAGGGACTCATCAACCACCCTTTTGTAAGCAGCGTTAACAACATTGGAAGCATTCTCGTCAGGCACATCTGGAATTGGCTGCTCTAGAACGTGTTCCTTTTTATCTTGCTTGAGAACAATTCTCAGGTTGCGGGAGCAATCCGCAATGTTTGTTCCATTAAGTTTTTCCTTTTCAATTATTGCATGCAAAGCATAACTGGAAGTGGGTGCAGCAAAAGGTGGTGGCATGATCTAAAATAGAAAATATATGCAAAAACTAAGACAAATATTCACAAAGAGTAGCTTATATTAAACAGTTTAATAAAGATACTCCTACTAAATTTCATATCCCTCTTATGGAACTTAATGGTTCAAGACCCACAATTAATTAGTCTATTAGTGAGCTTTAGCATCACTGCTAGATGGCTAATGAATTTGGTAAGCAACCTTTTGCTAATCATATCATTATATGACTCTTGTTGTTGGGTGTCATCTCTATGCCGTAGCCCCAACCCTATGCCCCAAGGTATATAACCGTTATGATGACCTTGTCAAGTGAAACCAATGCTATGCGTGTGAGTGTCTGACACAAACCCATTTAATCAAGGAAAGTTAATGGCACCCTACTTTAGCAGACCTACCATTAATTTATATGATTTTGAATTGTGCAGCCAATTGGGAGGGCATCGATTTTGCTTAATATTACGTGAGGGATCTTTACTTATACCATGTTAAAAGCATTCCGAACAACTATATAATATGCATAGAAAAACTAAACATGAACATATAAACAATCACAGATAATCACATTAATTGTGACATAGTATGGCCCTTCATATGGTGATCTCTATCGTCATGTTTCTCGTTCGTCATGCCTTCAAGTGCTTGAGTCCTCCAAATACTACCACTAAGCTATTACATCTAATAGCACTAGTAATAGATTACAAAGAGTGAAGAAACATCACAAGTCAACACACAGGCTATTTATACAAATATAGATAGCCTTGGGCTGCAATCAAGCATGATACGCAGGCCATGAAAATTACACACATGCAACATATACAAAAGGGGGCCATACTATTCACATCAATCCTACAAAAACAAGTTATACATAGAATCGCATTCTATCTAACGATGTGAACTCGCAACGAACTATAAGGCGCTGAAACCTCTTCGGAAAACACAAATCAAATCATGAATCAAACCATGGAAAACCTCTTCGAGTTAATCATATTAACTCTTTTTTCGACCACAGATCCGTGTCGATCAATCCCATTGATCTTCGCATGCTGCTTGTGGATTTCGTTTCATAGTCTACCCCGATGGCAGAAACCGACTGGTAGGGCTAAATAGTGGCGCAACCACAACAGCATGATCACAGAGTAATGACCTTGAACCCATCTAGGACCACCGAACATGAATTAATCTTATTAACCAGTGCCAAAAATCGATCTATCAAATAGAACGACCAATAGAACATCAATTGATCACATCTATTACTACCGCATATCATCATATGCAGCTATTCCGAATCTAAAACTTTGCAGTAAGGCTCTGATACCACTGCAGGGGAATGGGTAGGCTACTCTAGCGAAAAACAAAAATTTTCTACCGTGTAACCAAGGAACCACTGCAAGTTATATATCACATAATTACCACTAGATGCGTAGACCCGTAGCGGAAGTAGAGTCGATGTAGCGTGGTGGTGCAGATGTAATCGTACTAGCCATGCTCCTCCTCCAACAGCTTCTTGTGAGCATCTTAGGTTGCGGATCGTCCCAGCGTTGAAGCTTCACAGCTACGCCTCCAAGGTATCCACACGTACGGGGTAGGAACACCACTCGCTAGAGTGCTAGCACCGACTGAGCGATTCTGGGCAGAGGAGGGGTAGCTGCTAGGGTTTCAGAAATTCCAAATTCCTATATCTCATCAATTTCAAAGCCAACATCTCCTCCCTTTATATAGACGTCCCATAATGGGTTTCAACCCTTGAATCCCATTAGGAACTCTAAGCCTATTACAACTTGAGTCCCTATCCGAATTGGTTATAGCCCCTTAAGTGTGCGACTCTATAGGTTCACATGCACTCGGATATGGTTCGAGTACCCCTATCGATCATTGAGTACTCCTAGTCGACCATCGGGTACACCTATTCGATCTTCGAGTACTCCTACTCGATCATCGAGCATTCGACCAGTAGTCGATAGCGGCCCCTAGCAGGACTTATCGACTCCCGAGAACATGTAAAGATCGGACGAACCTCAACAATGTCCTATATGCATTTCCTTTTGCCTCACAATATTGGTCAAACCTAAGGCAAGTTGTTTTCATCCTTATTTGGATGGCTCGACCATTCTTTCTCGATGCCGTGATTCGGATTCCCGAATACATCGAGTTAACTCTTTGACTAGATGACTTGAGTAACTCTTTACTCGAGTAGCATGGGCATGCGTTTCTGGAATCCATCCACTCGAGAGGCCAAGATATATTTCTCCTGTTGTATGGAGGGGCAAATCATATTTTGATCGACCACGCCTCGCAGCATGTTTCATGACAAACCTGAAAGCTATCTTTATAACTACCCAGTTACGATGTAGCGTTTGACGACCCGTAAGTAAGCCATTATGCACCTTGAGAACCTACGACAATCTCAAGTCGAAGGATATAGTATACACATCGTATATGAGACCAACTATTGACATGAAAGAATACAACGTTCTCGCAGTGTCTCTAGTGGGTCGATGTCCAACACCATGTTCTCTAACATGTGTCCATATTATTGGTTTGATATCTCCATATCTTTGACCCATGAAACATGTTCATCGACCAATACATATGCCAGTCTACTCATATGTGTCCGCATATGATTACCGAGTACGGACCCCCTTTTAGAATGAACATCATAAAGAAGAATCAATATCCATGTTATTCAAAGAACAATCTCATAGTCACATACATGTTAATCAATATCCATAATGTTATTCAAAGAACAATCTCATAGTTTATGAACATTTATTTAAATATAATCCTCTCTATGATTGCCTCTAGGGCATATTTTCAACACACACTAGTCTAGGATCACGCTAGTGTTCATAGTCTCAACATTCATGAATATCACAATCATACATAGCAGAAACATAATAAAAGATGTCGTATAATAAATATTAACCTATTGACTGACCTTGTGGTTGAACTTACCTAAATATGCCTCGCAAGGATAAACTATGAATAATAAATTAAACGGTAGTGGAATAAAAATATAGATAAACCCCTCAGTATACCATTGGCAACTGATAAGGCTAACACCCTATATGTTCACTCCTTCTGGACACTCCTCCCAAGTTGGTGTAGACTCATCCTCAACCGGTGATTTTGTTATTGGCAAGGATGAATACTTAAAGTACTCAACAAGTTTGCAAAGAATGTAAGTCTAATATAACTATATGCGAGGCTTATTCCAAATGAATGGTTGATATGACTATTTTGCAATAATGCACCATTTACAAATGAATACAATAAATAGATTGAAATGACAGTAAAATAAATAATAATTAATAATTACCTGCAAGTATTTCTCAAGAGTAAACTGGCTTTCAGCCCTGAATCATATTTCCAACATTCCATAGCATCAAGCCCCTTTCCTAGTTTTCATTTTACGAAATATATCCCTTGACTATAATTCTCGATCATTGCTCAATACCACGAGCACGGCTATCTAAATAGATTTTACACTTTGCAGAGGTTATGCGCTTTACCCACACAACATGATCATCTCCTTTTGTCTCCGGATTAACACACTTTCTTTGGTGTGTCGGCAGAGAGATCATGATAAAGCCTTTACAAAGCTTTGACTTAACCCAGTACTACCCGCTAAGGTTTACACTGAACGATTATACCACCACAACTGGGCCCCCTCTAGTGCCATGTGAGTTTAACAATGTACCCATGACTCACACCACCGTTAGTAGTACCAAAGCTAAGACATTGCAAATTAATCAGCTAGGTCCATCCTATTCTAGACATTTGGTTGCATGTTTGACTCAGTTTAAATGCTTGCAAAGTTAAGTCCTTAGGTTGGCCGAGGCAAGACTTCCACAACCCAACCATCTCACTAACCCACCTTGTCAATCTACCTCTTGCCACTTGCCTCAATCTAAATCATTTACCACCCCAGTTGTTTATCATGCACCACGTGGCATCAACAAATCAACATCATTTGGTGACACATGTCACTACAACTCAACATCATTATATGACAACACCCGACACACCTTTCATAAATATATTCCATATTCCATTAGTCAAGATTGATTTTGATATTTTAAAAGACATTGTCATTTGTGGCATGGCTAAGCAAAACTACTACGATCTAACCATCCCATATTGATCTCTAATAGCAACCAACTAGTAATGAACCATCCTACGGTGACAAATAATCATGGCATACAAATGACAAGGTAGGTTTATTCTAATTGGGTTGAATAACTAGATCCCAAACAATTTTCAAATCAGTTCTACGCATAAAATATCATACATAATTTAAATGAACACAACAATTTTGTCAAATTGGGTTCAACATGATCAAAGCACAACTTTGCTTGGAATAACTCTTGTTCTTGCTCTGGACCTTCGTCTTGAGTCAACGATTCTCCCTCGGATGCTCTGAGCACCTCGACATCAACGTGTAATGAGAAAAACATCAAATAAATACCAAAATAGAGTGCTAACAAATACCAAAAATCAAATAAAATTCACCATTAAATAGATCTCAATTTTACAAATTTTTCAAATTTGAATCACCTGAATCGGAGCTCGTATGAAGAAGAAAGGGCTCTCGAAATATTTGAAAATGGGAAAAAAATCAGAAATTAAAAATTAATTATTTTCTAGAATTAAATTTCCATTGTAAAGTCCTAATTATTTTATCACGATGACTTCAGCACCGAAATTAATAAAATCTAAAATTCTTTCCCTACTGACACGAGGGCCAAGCCCTCATGGACTAAGTCCAAGGCATTGGCTATATCCACCAGCGACCAGCCAGTGACATGTGGACCCGCCCACAATGCTAACTAGGCCACCACGCAAGGGCTAGCGGAGCGACACATCAGCTACACATGGACAATGTGGCTGATCTGGTGTTGACTGTGCATCCCACATGGCACACAAACGTCAAACACCGAGATGTTTTGTGCAGGTCGACACTGCATAGAGTCCTATGGTAACTATCGATACGCAAGGTGGCCACCATGGTTCGATCTCGACGAGTTGAATCCAATGATGCGCTTAGCTCCTTCTCAACCTACTTGGGATGCCAACAGTGACGACGAAAGCGGCGGCAGCATCGGGTCCGACGACAGTGATGCTATTTTGGTGACCGCCTGGCGAATCCACTATGTGCACAAGACACACTAGGCAACGGAGAATGCAATGAGGTCGGTCTTGAACCGCAAAGAGCAATCATGGTGGCGAATAGGCGAGAACAACCTCTTGGTGGCACACGGGGATCTCAATGAAATATGGTGAAACGGTAGCTCAAACCTAGCAATCAACTTAGGGTTTTGGTCACATGGGTTGAGATGCATCCGGTGCTCCTCTATTTATTGTCCAAGGTGACTGGACCGAGCACCAATCGACGAGGTGTCCATGGCGGCCATGGAGAACCTACTCCGAGTCTCCATCGAAAATGATGACTAACATGGCAACACGTCACATGATAAATTGCTGCCATGCTTGCCTACGTGGATCAATCCGGGTCGCTTGCGAAATTCAATGGCTACAACACTCCAAAGTTTCCATAATGCCCGATTAATTATAACCACTCATCCAAATCCAACGGCTATCCTTTCTAAGGTTTACATGCCACCCTTAGCCGCTTGATCAAGAACCAATGGTCGAGATCCCAGGCCTTGTGGGCGAATGGGCCAAACAGAAAAAATGGGCTGGGCCTTAGTGTTTTCGATTCAATCAGATCTGCACATTCGGGATCCAATGGTCGAGATGAACGGCTAAACCGGACCAGGTCGAAAAGAGCAAATAGGCCACAAAAGGCTAGCACAGTGTTGGGGCAGACCCGTGACTGTTAAAATGATTTCCTAATACTTTTTTTATTTAAATAAATCCCTAAAATTAGATTATTTCAAATAAAATAAAATAAATATTAAAAAATTCTAGAAAATTTCTTAAAAGTACTTTAAGACATTTAGAACTCAAATTAAATATTTTTGACAAAATTTTATTTAAACTATCTATAGAATTAAATAATATCTGTATTAAGCACAATTCAACATACAAAACAAATTGCAAATAAATTCCAAAAAATGCATGAATAACATTAGAATATTATTTTGAGCCAAATTTTGGGATGTTACGGTTACACACTTAATGGTTTGGAATATAGTGGTTCAGATTAAATCCATCACTAATGGGCCAAGTGGGCTTTGCACCTTAGTTGGACCATAATGTAGGGTTCCACCGAAAGAGAGGAGGTGGCTGTTTAAACGGGGTTTGTGGTCGCAATTATTGTACAGGCGGACACACTGAAACCCTATCCATCACCACTCGAGCCTTCGCGTGCATGCTAGTGCTAGCATAACGACGCACGGAGTTCCTTCCCCAAATGTGTGGACTTCAGTAGAGGTGTTGCTACTACTGCAATGCTAATCAAGACGATCAAGTACCGCACGTAGACGATCGACAACCACACGAGGAAGAATGACCACCACAACAGGACGTGCGCTACGTTGAATTGGGCTGCATCAACTTTCCTTCTACTACACTGCGTGTCTAGTGGTAATGATCGTGCCAGGCCTGTCACTCTCCTTGTTTAAACTAAAGCTGCATAGAACACACCTCCATGCCACACCCAACCTTTCCAGATATACAAAAATCTTGTCAACTTACTGTTGCAGTGCAATTCTATTGTTGCATTGTGGCATATTCCACTCTGATACCTATTCTTATGCATGGTAGTTTTCAGATCAGATCAGAGTTTTGTGAGATAATGCATAAGCGGGCACGGTCTCAAGAACGAAGTAGATAAATCTTATAGATAACCAAATTAACGATGTTGAATAAAAAACAATGAGAGAGAAACGATTAAGTGAAGATAACCAAAAATTAATTAAGCATAACCTCAAAAGAGTACAAGGGATTATTTCTCTCTCACAACCTCTTGAACATTTTAGGACATTTGGATCCTTGCCCTATTCAAGAATCTAGTGCTAAAGAATAACCTAGCCTTTAATCCTCTCGTGCACATCTTACTTTGGATGAGTTGGCTTGTGGCTTCTTAGTTGTTTAGTTTCTCCATGACCACCCCCTAAGTCTATATAGTTTCATTTGTTCTCCTCTAAAGCAAATAGGAATCCTACTCTTATTAGGATTAGGAATCCTAATCCAATTAGGATTCATTTAGCTCACCTTTCTAAATTCTAAAATGCTTGAAATGAGTCACCGTATTTATCAATGTCCACCTTTAATCCTATCTATTAAATCTGTCGTGCTTCTCAAAAAACTCGCTCAATGTCAGCTTCGCATTTTTTCTATTTTTCTCTCATATTTGGGAGTGCCACTACCATAGTGGCTCATGCACTTCACCGCAATGTGCATGTTGGTATTCATACTTGGCGGTCCAAACCCCACTAGAGACACCTTCTTTGTGTCGTTTGGTTAACCACACCTTCAATTCCTATAGCCCTCTATGCCCTAGGTTTCTATCACCTCTAAGCTCCACCTACTCGATACTACTTCGTGGTTGATCTCGCCACATCTTCCTTCTTCCTACAGTTCGCATCTTCGTGTTTGTATCTATTAGATTTTACAATCGTCTTTGTAGTTCCGTACATAAATACAATTGATATCTATGTACCTACTGTTGATGATATGGTTTTCTTCTTTTGATCCGGATTTTTATGAGACATCCTTTTGATTGACCTTCCTTTAGGTTTACCCACCAATCGATATCCTCTATTGCTGCAGATACTTTTTATGATCACCTGCCTTTTGAAAGTAACTCGCATGACTCTACATTGAAGTGATATCTCACAATATTCGAGTTCAAGCGACCTTGTAGATATTAATTTTTTTAAGTCAGGAACATACCAAACATTTATCAATGTGCGATGTACTACATCATACATATCTAATGTAATTGTTCCCACCTCAGTAATTGCATACTTTTTGCACTTAGCCAAGTGAACAATTCCATGCACCGATGAAGCGACCTCCATTTTTGCATAAAATGCAAAAATGAAAATCTATGTGCATACGGTACTAGTCCCATGATTAGTGGCTAGTACGCACATTTACAACAATTGGAACCACAACCATACATCACAATATTAAAGTGGAACCATTACAACTACTTGTTCTTACAAGTACGTGGCCGACTGGCCAAATATTACATACCATAAGTAAATTGCAGTGGAATATAAAAACAAACCAAAAGTAGGACAGCAATATGCCCATCCGTTAACCCATAGGCATCTGACATGGAAAAGCCCAAGTTCATCCATCAACAAAGTCGTTTGTCCCCGGAGCAAAGTATGAGTCGTCGGGGCACTTCCTTACCTTCGTCTATATTATTTAGGATAAGAAACCGTGAGTACACGTATGTACTCGCAAGACTTTAGTGTATGAAAATATTTTAAATGCATGGCTAGAACAAGGATAACAAGTTCCTACACTAGTCTCATTTTCAACATAAAGCAGATTTTGTTTAACAAGTGAATGTTGCATAAAACGGTAACGGAATTGTAAAGAACATTTAATATAAAGCTAAATAACAGTAAGTTAAGTTCATATACATCATTCCACAGCCCTCCTTGGCTGTGAACAGTGAGTAAAAACAGCCACCCTTGGCTCACAGGTTTACCAACCCATTCCAACACCATTTCCAAAAGTTTTCACAAAAACAAAGACTATACTTGACAATATTCTCTCAAGTTGCTCATGATTGCGAGCATGACGAATTAATTAGATTTTATTCTCTGCAGAGAGTGTACACTTTATCCACATGACACATTTTAGCAATCATCTCAACCATGCCTCGCGATACTCATCGTACCTGATTTGCTAGACTGTGACAAAACCGTTCAACTAGCTAAAGCTTAGCCTTGCACCAGCGATAGTGATGTTAAACCCTTGCCATATTTTTGGAGATCTTGAATCGATGGTGCCCCATCGTGAACTCTCCTCGTGACAAGGCATACACTGTTGTATTGGAATGCTTAGGCCCCAACACCTCGGTGAAGGGAGCACCTACGAGCAACACCGTTACGTGTGTGCCCTTACTACTTCGGCCTACCAAAATGTAAGGTTAAACTTCAACTAATCCAATGAGTTTAGGCTATCCCATACTAGCACATATGGTTGCACCAAGTTACTTAGGTGAACTCTCCCCCTATCTAAACGTGAGGTCTTTTCACGCCCCAAGTTTAAGTAATATCTCGCCCGCGTCTAAATCATAAGTTTTGAGTTGGATTTATATCAAATTACACGGAAACCATACCTCGGTTCCGTTCATTTAAAGCAAGTTTCTCAAGCTAGATTGAAAATGTATCCCATCATTTAAAAAACATTCTAGTGAGCATGTCTAAGCATGTACATAAGTTATTTCGCAAGTATTATCCAAGTGACACTAAGTAATGTCTACCCCATGTCTAGGTTACAATGGAAGGTAATTGAATAACAAGGAAAGGTAAATGCATACAATTGGAATTAGCTATCAAAACCAACAATATAGAAAGTTTAAAACATACACGCATGCATATAGTTTGATAAAACAACATAACTTTGCAAAATATGGGATAAACATGATCAATGGAGGGTGCTTGCCTGGTTGCTCTTTGTCGGGGATGTAATCAGGATCGTAGTCGGAATCGTTGTCAACCAATTCTGAATCGTCAGTGTCTACGCGTCGAATAACAAGAACCGTGGCAAAAACAAATAACAACGTATCAAATAGGGCAAAAAGAAATCAGATGTAAATACCAATTAAAAACTTACCCAGAAGAATATGGTGATTTTGGGTTCTTGATTTATCACATTCATAAGGATTTCATTAGTACTTTGCTTATGTGAGCCCTTTTCATGAATGTGTTACTTTCATCCTTTATTATAAGAAGCTAAAGTTATAATCATAGCTAAGGTTATTTATGAATTCAAGAGGCTAAAATTATGTATCTTTGTATTTATAACTTTGAATTCTAGATGCTAAAATTATTTGGATTAATAGAATTATGACATTAGTTAATGTGTTGTGTGTGAATAGTATCCATCCCTAAGTATTTTGCATAAAACGTGATTTATATAAGTTGGGTCTGCAATTCTGTGTTATTGGCTCCTACTACATGGTTATATGATGATTCTTGCTATACAGGTACTTTGGTTAAAGGCTTTATAAACTGAACTATTCATATAACATGGTTCCGGCAACTTTAACACTTAAGGTATTTGCGTTAACAGGGTTTAAATGCAAAGCAAGTTGTAAATAAGACATTTTTCTAGAATATAGTTGTCCAAATAACAAAGAGTGTTACTGGGCTGATCTTCCCTAAATTCACATTTAGACGAGACATTTCACGGACTGCCGAAAAGGCTTAAGTCTTTCTAATATCTACGCGATAACTGTTATTTCTGTTTTACATATCACTAAGGGTTTTGCATTAGTTGTATCCAGATCTAAAGCAAGTTATAATATAAATGTTTTTCTATAATATGGTAGTACATATCATGAAGAGAGTTTCTGGACTAATTTTCCTAACAATTGCATCTAGACGAGAAGTTTTACGAGTTGTCGAAAGGGCTGAAGTGATCCAGAATTTGTGCAGTTTGTGATCATTTAGGGTATTTGTTGTGACAAGATTTATATGAAAGACAAGTCTTAAATTTAATATTTATCGAGATTATGGTATTACATATATTGAAGGATGTTTCTGAGCTATTTCATTAATATTTTGTATTTAGACGCGATATTGTACGGGCCGCCAAAAAGGCTTAAAAATGACCACGCAGTTTACACGATTTCGGTCCAGTTTTTCTTTTTAAGTTTGCGACTACATCATATAGGATATTCTAACCATTTTTCATACATGACTAGTTGATACCCCTACGAGTATTTTAAAGTTGGTTCTGTGACATTTCGCATTGATTCGAGATGTTTTTCATCAAGATGATCATTAAGGCTTAATATGATCATAACTCAAAGTTGTTCAAACTGATATTATTTTTGCATGAAAAGCAAGGGCATAACATTTCAAGGTCATGGGCATAGGTTTCGTTGAATTTGAGGTTCGTTTTCTATAGTTACAACCATTTGGACATTATCCTTATCATAAGTTCGACTATCGAGCAATTAGTGGAAACCAAAGTATAATCAAAATGTATTTGACTATTTATGATCTATGCAATCCCAGGAGTTCAAATAAACTGGTTTCATCAAATTTTGAGCTCATTTGACCTATATTTTAACCATTTGAATCTTGCATGCTAGTAAGAATTTAAACCATCAATTTTGATTCAAAATACTTTGAAATATAAATTATTTCATAGAAATAGAGTATTTAGGCTTGCAAGAAAATATGAGATTTATTTCATGATTTATGGAGCTAGGGACTACATAGTTTCTTCACAACACCTACATAGAGCCTAACATTCAAACTCCATTTAAAAATTTAAACTGCATGTAACATATGAAACTTTATTGCAGATTCACACTCCTTATTTCATAACTGGAATTTAGAGACAAATTTTGCTTTATTTGGACATTCCTAGCAAAAGTTATAAAAAGATGAATTAAGAGAGGCAAATTGGAAAATAAACTGAAATTCCTGGGATTTCAACCCCAGACCTCTCGGTTGGAGCAATATGCCTCTATAACTGGGCTGTGTGTCCATTTGTGACAAGGAGATGTGTAAAATTATGTGTGTTTACTACTAATTACCCTAGAGCTTACTCGACTGGCAATGGCGTGGTGTAGGATCAAGGATAACTGACTAGAGGGGGGGTGAATAAGAGGTTTCTAAATTTTTTCGATTCTAATTTGCAATTAATTAAAACATTAAGCTATACAAGAAATAATTGCAAATTTATAATTACAATCTTTAGGAATCACTAAAACACTTTAGCAATTTAAGTAGAGCAATAAATAATTCTAAGCACAAGTAATCTACTCAATTTGCTAGAAATGTAATTTAGCACAAGAACAACAAAAGCAAATCACAAGAGGAGAGGCAAGAATTTTATCCCGTAGTCTCGGAGACTTGCCGTTCTCCCCTACTCCACGTTGAGGTAACTTGAACGCTTTTAAGCCGGCTCCACCCGCTTGAGCCTTCCTCGATCATTCGTGGTAGCTCTTGACCGCTCCGGTTAGGCGATCTCCTTGCCTTCACAAATGATCAGGCCTTCTCACAAGCTTCTTTTTAGAAGATCACCGATACCACACACCTCCATGCCATCTAGGAGGTGGCAACCTCCAAGAATAATATGTGATGACGCTTGCTTGAGGTCGAATTGAGTGTCTAGAGGCTCAACACTTAATGCACCACACAATTTTCTCCTAACTCTTTCAAGATGAGAATTTAATGCACACAAATGAGTAGGAGGCAATCTAGAGTTAAAGGATGATCAATGAGGTCCAAAACATACTCTAGAATACAGGTGGGGGGTATTTATAACCCCCACCAACCAAAACTAACCGTTGCCCAAAAGTTGCTCAAAAACGTGCTGATAGGCCTCTCATACCGCCCCTTATACTGTGCATTTAATGCACCGTCAGTGACCGTTGGTCACATGGCCGGTCATACCGCTCACTGGTATGACTGGAGGGCCTCCGGTCATACCGCCCTCCACAGGTGCAAAACGCACTCGTTCTGGAAAAACAAACCGGCATGGGCTCGGTCATACCGACGGCCAGTATGACCGCAGGGGGCCCGGTCATACCAGCCCCACAGAACCAAAAATGCAATCTTTAGGATTTTAATTTCTATTTTGTATGCATTTACAAGAAGATGTTCAATTGCATATGAATTGAGCCTTAAGACTTTTATTGACCTCAATCATGAGACACGAAACCAATCTTTATAGTATGACGCTATTCTAGCAATCTAATCTTTTCTTCCAAACACCGAGATTGGGTAAAAGACAATGAAAGTCCTTAGGTGATACCTTAGCTATCTTGTCTCGGACGATTGCTTTTTCTTTTTCGCCAATTTCATGCTTCCTTGTTCGTCGAACATCAGACCAACCTATTCTCAAAAAGCTCATATTGAAAATGTTAGTCCTTTAACCACTATTGTCATTAATTGCCAAAACCACATTAAATTAGGGGCCTAGATGCTTTCAATCTCCCACTTTTTGGTAATTGATGACAATCCTTAAGTAAGAATTAGATTGAATTTGAATTCTGAGTGTGCAACGAGGAAAATAGGTTGTTTACTCAAAAAGTTTTGTTTTAACAATATTTTGCCTTTAAGGATGAAAAGAGAGTTGGTCATAAAATATCGTTAAAACAATAATTTATTGAAAACTCCCCCTAAAAATGTGCATATGGATGAAGCATTGTAATTTGCACATTTTAGATTTTTGAGAAAATTTTGACGGAGTTTCCCTTTAAATATTGAATCCGAGGATAATCAAATATAATCAATGAATATGAGAAAACGAACATGAGTAACATGAAACCATAATTATTAAGCATTCAAGATAATCACAAACATCTAAAGGCAACATAAAGGAAAAGTCCAACCATAGCCAATCCAAAAGATAGAAAACAAGTTTCATATAGGTTCATAGCTAGTACTTAGAATACTAATCTTCTAATCTTCACTTGTCCACTTCTCCCCATTTGTCATCAAAGACCAAAAAGGGAGCAACCGCGCATTCTCAAGACGAAGGAGGCGTTGGAGGAGGTGGAGTGCGAATAGCACCAAAACGGTGAAAAGAGACAGGAGCCTACTGAGAGCGAAACTCCTCAAACGAAGTGCGGAGCTCGATGATAGAAGAATCAATAGAGTCCATCCTCCCTCTGACCTCCTCAATAGCCTAGCGAGTCTGAGACTGATAATCATCAACATGAGAAAAGTTGTTCATCATGTCTGTCCTAAGACTCGCAAAGCTGCTCATCACAGCATTGTGCAGAAGATCAAAGTTCTCATGAGCTAATCCATAATAAAGCTGCGGTGCAGGATGAGTCTGCTGCTCCTCCTCTCCAGCAACCTGGTGAGGAGGCTGCTGCTGGGAGGACTGTCCTCGCTGGACTTGAGGGCCAACCTCTCATGGCTTATAGGGCTTGTGGGCACTACCACGGCCACTACGTATCCAGTTACCCTCTTGATAATCATCATGATATAAGGGGCAAAATATATCCATTTGCCACGATCTCTAGCTGATGAATGTATCTCTCGAAGAATAAAGTCCACCACATCAAATTTTTCTTTCTTTAAGATTTTACTCATAATATTCCATGCATAGCCTCTAATGTCATCGAAGTTACCGCTCTTGGGATGAACGGTAACTCGTACAATCCTATTTATGAGGCTGGATTTGGGAAGGAGATGAGTCATCTTACCCAGCCTCTTGACTCGAGCAGAAGGATCATAGAAGCTATATTGCTCTTGGAGAGGGAGCGAGGATTAACCATGAATTTTAGGCTAACAATTGTGATAAACTCCCCAAGCTTGCTCAATTTCTTCCTTAGAAGCAGTGTACACTGCAGCATCAGTCATCCATGTGATCTCATCAAATGCCTCTGAAATATGCAAAGTGGCATAGAACTGACAGATGATTTCTTTGTTGTAGTCACATCTCATGCTGACAAAATGAGCAAGACCTGCTCCTTGAAAACGTTCAGACACCCCAACAAATAAAGGAATTGTTTTGATGTGCTCCTAGCTCACCCATTTGTGGTCTGCAAATTCCTTATTAAGATAGATTTCATGATATACCTTCTATTGGAAGAGGGTTCTGAATTTGTCCAGTGTAGCACTGCGAGGAAGCAAATACTGGTTTGCCAGACAAAGTGAGAAGTATTTATCCCCATTAATCTTCCTTAGGTCCACAGTGGGCTTAAAATCATCGAAAATTTCATCTTCTGATTCTTCAATCTCACTGTCACTTCCTTCTTCGAAATCCACATCCATTTCATCATCACTTTCACTTGATTCTGACATAGCTTCTTTCTCCTTCCCCCTTTTGAACTCCCACCAAGTTCTACTTGAATCTTCCTATGGATCTCTCGATCCTTAGTAGCTCAAGTTTGGGAGTCATCACTGTCACTGTCATGAGCCACATGAACACCCCTACCACGGGTTGATTTTTGAATTACTCCACCGCCGCAAGGAGGAGGAGGCCAATTCTTTGTCCACAGCATGATGACTGAGATAACAAGGAACAGATAGAATAAGAACAAGGAATAATAGCCCTAGAGTCGGATCATAATGCATTTGTGGCATGAAAATGCAAAATGGGATTTTTGAACTGTCACCACGGTCATACCGCCCAAGGATCCGGTTGCACCGGCCAAGGGCAGTGCTACCACCCAAGGAGTCGGTATGACCGCCCGCACAGATACTTTTTAACCTAACTCCGCAATTTTTTAGTTTTGAGTAGATCGATCCATTGAATAGCACATAGAGACATTAAGTGTCAATTATCTACTCATTTTACTCAAAAATTTCGAGTTATTTTGCATTTAACCCTAAAATTTCAAAATATGATCCCTATGGCTTAAACAATGCGATGGATTTCAAAAGAGAAAGAAGGAAAGAGTACCTTGGATCAGAAGATCAAGATGAGACCAAGAGATTTTGACCAAAAGATTCAGATTGAGAGGATTCTTCTCGGGAGAAATTTTGGGAAAGAGAGTGCTTGAGATGAGAGAGAGAAGAAAGGGGATAGGAATGAGAAACGCACAATCAGACCAAGAGAAATGGAGAGGAGGTTCGGTTACACCGAGAAATGCGCCGAAACTACCCCTGCCTGACCCTTCCGGTATGACCGCACAAGCCCTGGTCATACCGTTCACCGGTGCTACCACATCCCTTGTGGTCACAACGGTCCTAACAGGCGGAAAATCCAATCAAAAGTCAAGTTTAAGTCGTAGTTGCTCTTTAATTCATATCTTTGATGAATGATTTATTTGAGCACTTCAACTCGATGAGACAATTGATAAAACACCCTCTCTCAAGTAACTTTTTGTCTCAAATAGATTTCTTATAAATAAAATGGAAATTTTAGAAAATAAACACTTGACAAGTGATAATTTTTGCATTTTGGGCATATATGACATAAATCTAGCTCCAAGACAGATACTCACAATGTGCACTTTAATAGATCAATATAGATCAAGTTTTGATTATGGAAGAATTTTTTTAAAAAAAATGACTTCGTTTGAAACATTTGGTATATTTTTCAATATAGTGATCATTTGATAGACTAGATTGAATTAAAAGTGAGATTTACATATATATATATATATATCTTGAGATGAAGGATTTTAAAAAATGGTACCTTTTAAAGAATTTAAAATAAGATAATTTTCAAATATATTGTCCGAG
This sequence comes from Otatea glauca, assembly GCA_036346275.1. Classification (NCBI taxonomy): domain Eukaryota; kingdom Viridiplantae; phylum Streptophyta; class Magnoliopsida; order Poales; family Poaceae; genus Otatea; species Otatea glauca. Next base: position 16,528,247 of record CM070724.1, read on the forward strand.
TGTTTTCAAGGAAAGTCTCTTTTAAATAAATTTGCACTTGTTTTATATTTTCACATTTCTGGGGATGTGGTATATATGAAAAGATATAACACTCCCCCTAAATGTGTTATCCATCAAGAAATCCAATCAGCTAATTAAGATCAAATAAAATCCAATCATTGGTGCACATGATCAAGCAACATTAGAGATATCTATGACATTTAATTCCTTCCTCAATTTACAAAACCTTGCTTCATCTAAGGGTTTGGTGAGGATATCCGCTAATTGATTTTCGGTTCTAATGTGACTAATCACAATATCACCTTTGCTAACATGATTTCTTAACAAATGGTGGCGAATATCTATATGCTTTGTTCTTGAATGTTGGACCGGGTTGTTGGCTATTTTAACGACACTTTCATTATCGCATAAAAGAGGCACATTTTTTAAATTAATACCATAATCCATTAAAGTTTGCCTCATCCATAACAATTGTGCATAACAACTACCGACAGAAATGTATTCGGCTTCAGCAGTGGATAGAGCTACGGAATTTTGTTTCTTGGAGAACCAAGAAACGAGGGATCTACCTAGAAATTGACAACTTCCCGAGGTGCTTTTTCTATCCACTTTACAACCCGCATAATCCGAATCCAAATATCCAACTAAATCAAATTTAGGACCCTTAGGATACCTAACCCTATATTTGATGAATGCTTTAAATATCTTAGAATTCTCTTAACAGCCATTAAATGGGACTCTTTAGGTGTAGCTTGAAAACGAGCACACATGCAAACACTAAAAATGATATCAGGCCTAGATGCGGTGAGATAAAGTAAACTACCAATAATAGAAAGATAAAGCTTTAAATCTACTGGTTTACCTCCCTCATTTAGATCAAGAAGCCCGCTGGAAGCCACTGGATTCTTGATAGGCTTCACGTCTTCCATGCCAAACCTCTTGAGCAAATCTACGTACTTGGTTTGACTCACGAAAGTTCCATTTTTGAGTTGCTTGATTTGAAGTCCAAGGAAGAAACTCAATTCTCCAAACATTGACATTTCAAACATCCTAGACATCATATCACCAAATTCTTTGCAAAAATCCTCGTTAGTAGAACCAAATATAATATTATCAACATAAATTTGACATACAAAGAATTCTTCATCAATTATTTTTGTGAAGAGTGTTGTATCAACCTTCCCAATTTTAAAACCTTTTGATATGAGAAAATCTCTAAGCCGCTCATACCATGCTCTAGGAGCTTGTTTGAGACCGTATAGCACCTTAGAGAGTTTGTACACATGATTTGGATGTTTAGGGTTTTCAAAACCGGGAGGTTGTTCTACAAATACCAATTCGAATATTTGTCCATTTAAGAATGCACTCTTTACATCCATTTGAAATAATTTGATATCAAAGCAAGATGCAAAGGCAAGTAGGATTCTAATAGCTTCTAATCTAGCTACGGGTGCAAAAGTTTCACCAAAATCCAATCCTTCGATTTGTATGAAACCTTGTGCCACTAATCTTGCCTTATTTCTTACCACAATACCATTCTCATCTTGCTTGTTTCGAAATACCCATTTAGTGCCAATGACATTATGATCCTTAGGTCTTTTGACTAGTGTCCATACATCATTACGAGCGAAGTTGTTGAGCTCTTCATGCATTGAGTTCATCCAATCCGGGTCATCTAGAGCTTCACCTACATGAGTAGGTTCAAAAGATGACACAAAAGAGTAATATTCACAGAAAGAAGCAATGCGAGATCGAGTTTGAACACCCTTACTAAAGTCACCCAAAATTTGATCTATTGGATGATCCTTGGAGAGTCCATGATGAATCCTTTGAGGTAGAGGTTGAGCTTATTGATCACTCTCCTTCTCATCCATGTCTATATGTTGAACTTGACTTGCCGTTGCGGAAGTAGAGGGTTCAACTTGAGTGGGTGAAGGTTGATTATCTTTATCCTTCTTTGGTTTGATGTCTCCAAGCGTCATGTTTTTCATTGCCTCTCTTAGTCCTTCATCACCCACATCATCCAAATTTTCTTGCTCTTCTTGAGAGCCATTAGTTTCGTCAAATTCAATATCGCAAGTTTCTTCAATAAAAACTTTATTTTTGTTAAACATGCGATATGATTTACTATTTGAGTAATAACCAAGCAAGAAACTTTCATCATAGCGACTTTGAAATTTTGAAAGCCGAACACCCTTTTTCAAAACATAGCATTTGCAATAAAAAACTCGAAAATAAGAGATGTTCGGTCTTCTTCCAATGAGAAGCTCATAGGAAGTCTTTTTCAAAAGACGATGCAAATGAAGCCTATTCGTTGCATGGCAAGTGGTATTAATGACTTCCGCCCAAAAGCTATCGGAAGTGCCATATTCATCAAGCATTATTTTTGCCATTTCGATTAATGTTTGATTTTTCCATTCTACAACTCCATTTTGCTCTAGAGTGTAGGTGGCGGAAAGCTCGTGCTTTATTCCAAGTTCATCACAATAATCTTCAATTCTTGTATTCTTGAACTGGGAACCATTGTAACTACGAATTTTCTTAATTTTAAAATCAAATTCATTTTGAGCCCTTTTTGCAAAACTTTTGAAAATACCGGAGGTTTTTGATTTATCATTTAGAAAGAAAACCCAAGTATACCTTGAATAATCATCAACAATGACTAAACAATAAGAATTACCTCCGATGCTCTTATAGGTTGTCGGGCCAAACAAGTCCATATGTAAGAGCATTGATGGTCTAGATGTGGACATGATACTCTTTGAAGGATGAGAACTAGCCAATTGCTTACCGGCTTGACAAACACTATAAAGTCTATTTTTCTCAAACTTCACATCCTTCAAACCCACAACTAAATCATTTTTAAAAAGTTTTTTGAGTTGGATCATCCCAATATGAGCTAATCTTCTATGCCATAATCATCCTAACGATGTTTTTGCAATCAAACATGTTTGGAGACACGACTCATTTGAGATGAAATCAAATAAATACAAATTTTCAAACCTAAAACATTTAAACACTAAAGAATTATCGTTTTCTTTAGAGATCACTACTCCATTCTTATAAAACATGTAAGTAAGCCTTAAGACTTTTATTGACCTCAATCACACGACAGGAAACCCCTCTTTATAGTATAGTGCTATTCTAGCAATCCGATCTTTTCTTCCAAACACTGAGATCGGTTAAAAGACTATGAAAGTCCTTAAATTATACCTTAGCTATCCTGTCTAGGATGATTGCTTTTTCTTTTTCCCCAATTTTATGCTTCCTTGTTCATCGAACATCGAACCAACCTATTCTCAAAAAGTTCATATTGAAAATGTTAGTCCTTTAACCGCTATTTTCATTAATTGCCAAAACGAAATTAAATTAGGGGCCTAGATGCTTCCACGTGGGGCAGTGTTGGCGCTGGAGGCAGCCCGCAGGGTGAGCTCCAGGAGGTGAGGCACGGCTGGGGGCAGCCTTGGCGTTGGCGGTGACCACCGGAGTTGGCAGCGGCGGCCGCGAAGCTGGGCTCGCCTCCTTTCTTGACTCGCTGGAAGCTTGGCGCAGCAGCAAGACTGGTTGGGAGTCCGCAGTGGTGGAACAGGAGGGCTTCGGCTTGGCTGCAAGCAAGAGGGAGGAGCAAGGTCAAGAGCTGAGTGGAGAATAATAGGGAATGGAACCGGTTGCGGAGCTCACTAGTGACTATCTTCAAAACCTTTGGGCTCGACGACTTTGTCCGGAGCTTGCAAGCTCTCGGCAGTGGAGAAGCATGGTGCAGCGAGCAAAAGAGCTGAGGGGAGGTCTCGACAGCTTTATGGCAACGCCACTACTACAGAATAGCACATCCTTGCCGGTTCCAAAACGCCATCGCTGCCGGTTACTAAGGCCGGTAGTGATACTATGGATTATCACTACCAGCTCAGGAACCAACAGTGATGAGGACAATCACTGCCGGTTCTATCTACAACTGGTAGTGATATCGAACTATCACTACCGGTTCAAACCACAATCCGGCAGTGATAGTTACATATCACTGCCGGTTCTGTCCAAGAATCGGCAGTGATAAGCCGAGCACCAAATATTTTTATTGCATATTTTTTTGCAATACATATATTTTTATACAATTTTTTATACATTGTCAATATATAGTATTGTAGGATCGATATACACTAAACTAGCAATCAGAGAGGGGGTGAATGATTGCGCGAAAGCTAAAATCAAATTTTTGATCTACTAAAAATTCTCCGTAATTCCGACTCAAATAATTGCTTCGTATTCAACAAAACAGAGTAGATGCATTCGGTAAATCGAGAATTCCCAGAGATTCCCAGACATCTTGCAAAAGACCAAGATCCACTAAGCTTCTGTTCTCCAACTCGCATCTGAAAAACCTACATAGCACTAGAAGATGTCGAGGCCTCGGTACTGGGGTTAGAAATAAAGTATTTAGGAATCCAGTACTGAGACACACGACACACAATAGTAGGCACAACACAAGTATTCTTTTGCACAAAATCAGATTTGCCCTTTCTCGTGTTTTTAGCAACAATTGGTGTTTGTTTCACCCTAGGCACAATATGAGGAGTAAAGCATGCCTGTCTGAAATTAGACCTAGCCTTAGCTTTTTTCTTTCTTTTGTTGTTTGGCTAGTCTAAAGCAAAAATATACTAAATGTCCATCTCTACCACAATGAGTGCAATTGTACTTAACATGATGTTTAGCTTTAGAAGTAGAAGCATCTTTTGCATTCATTATAGTAGAAGGTAAAATACTAGCAGACTTAAAAGCAATCTACTTAGGCTCATTGACAATTTCAAATTTTCCACTTTTAAGTGCCTTAACAACAGTGGGAGCATGTTATTTATGATGAGCATAAGAATCAAAACCTAAACCTTTGTTATGAGTGAGCCCTTGATTGATCCAAAATCATGATTAGGTTTTTCTTGCCATTAGTGAAGCGTTCTAAAGAATTTTGCAAGTAATAAACCTTCTTAGGAAGAGTTAAATAATTATCGCATGGAACGTCCACTTTAGCCTTTTGCTTGTGACAGTTTGAGCATGAAAGAACCTCATGAGTAAGCATACCATTAATCATCTGAGAAACTATAGCATTTGCATCTTTCAATTTCAATTCAAGAATTGAACATTTAAAACAAGAAATTGAATCATTCAAATCATCACTGGAACAACTAGCATGTCTAACATGTTTCTCATTTTTCTTATTTTGCTCTAACAATGAAGCATGTTCTTTCCTAAGCAAAGTGAGCTCATTGTAAATTAAGTCACATGATTTGCAAGCATCATCATCCGGAATCAAAGATTTAAATCTAGCAATCTCAGCATTCAATGATTCCACAAGAATATCATGTTTCTTAATTTTTCTATCACGTTTGTTGAGCAATTTACCAAGACGAGCAACAACTATGGCTAATTCATCATAAGAAGGCTCTACCTCATTGAAGTCGCTGTCGTGATCGTCTTCGGTAAGGATTTCATCACTTCTTGCCATAAGACACAAACATGTAAGTTCACACTTGGTTGGAGTTGTTGTGTCTTCTTCGCTACTTTCTGAGTCTACATCGCTCAAATTGACTTGTTCAAGAGCGGAAAGAACTCGGTGGACAACTTTGCGATTGATGAAGCTCTTCTTCTTTCTATTACTTGGAGAGAACTTCTTCTTCTCTTTTCTTTTGTCATTGTCCTTCTCCTCCTTGATGCTTTACCTGCAAGTTTAGAACAATTTGAACGAATGTGGTTGAGATCACCACAATCATAGCATCTTGGAGGGCCACCACCAACTCTCTTCCTCATTCTCACATTCTACAAAGCTTTATTAAAACGGGAAGAGAGTGATGCCAAGTCTTCTTCCAAAAAATTCTTCAATCTGTTCATCAGTTAGTGAAGACAAAGCAAAACTTGAAGAAGCATTATTATGAGACATGCTAGGTTGGGAGGTCAAAGCAATTGATTTATGATCATTCTTCCTAGCAAGAACATCTAATTCATGAGTCTTCAACTTAGAATAAAGAACATCTAATGTGAGTGTGCTCATGATAGTAGATTCTTGTATAGATGTTACTTTCATCTCCCACACCGACATGTCCAAAGCACTAAGCATTTGTTTAGCATTAGCAGTATCCGAAAAACTAACACCAACAACACGCAAATTACTAAGAATTTTATTAAAGCGTGCAAAAAAAGTCATCTACAGACTCACTAGGTTTCATCTCGAAATGCATATATTCTTTTTTGTAAATATCTTGGCGAACCTCTTTGACATTGTTTGATCCTTCATGATAGTCACAAAGAGATTTCCATTCCTCATATGCAGACTTGAGATGGATCACCCAGTCGAAGTCGCTTCTACCCAATCCTTGGATGATCAAATTTTGTGGTTTGCTATTCGCTTCCACATGTGCTCGATTGGTTTCGTTGATGTCATTGTTCTCGGGCACTTCATATGGTTTGTACACCTTTTCCCAAATCGCGAAGCCTTGAGCTTGGATGTACGCCTCCATCTTGGCCTTCCAAAACTGAAAATCAACACAATCGAAAACACAAGGTTTTGTCGAATAACGATCCATTGATATGAATTCTAATCACTGGTTAAGAATAATTAGAAAAACCTTCCTCGGATACCACTTGTAGGATCGATATACACTAAACTAGCAATTAGAGAGGGGTGAATGATTGCGCAGAAGCTAAAATCAAATTTTTGATCTAATAAAAATTCACCACAATTCGGACTCAAATAATTGCTTCGTATTCAACTAAACAGAGTAGATGCATTCGGTAAATCGAGAATTCCTTGCGCTCCAACTATCGGATTGACCTGCAATTTGAACAGAAGAAATTAGATTCCAATACGGATCTAACAAAAAAGAAAAAGCTAGATCGGATCTACGGATCAAAAGTTATGAATCCCGAAAGCATGATGTGAAAGGTTTCGACGAGAATCGATCAAACCATAATTTCGTGATTAATCAAAATCTACTAAAGATTAACCAATGAAACTTTGAGAAGCACTAAGTTGATACCCTAGAAAGGTTTGGGATGGATCAAATCAAGATTAAACTCGTTAAATCAAAAGATAGAGAATGAATCAATCTATAAAAACCAAAACCGGGCAAACAAAATAAAAAAGGTTCACCCAAAACAATCGTTCATGAACAATAATCCACGAATGACTGTAGCAAACGAGATTTTGCTGTACCACGACGCTGTAGCATCACAGTTTGCTATAGAACCGCGAACAACATTGTACCATTGTGGTTACTGTAGCTTGCGAGAACTCTCGCTTGGCTAGTGCGCTCCGGAGGCTAAGGAAGTTGGGAATTTTTATTTTCTTTCTGTTTGTATACAGTACTTCAAATAAAAGAGTATAAACTCTAATGTCTTGCTCTCTCACCTAGACAGGAGACATCCCTCTCCTATTTGTAATGAGCAACAGTTCGCATGCATATCCACTTGGTCCAACAGGGCCCAATAGATGCAAACGGCCCCAAATGATTACAACTGGACACGTACGGCCCACCTACCGCACTCACGTGACTAACCAGCCTCCATGTGCACCGTTCTGTAGCCCGAACGTCCCGCATGACATTCTTGACAACTAGGACCTCAATTCCTCTACGAATCTAGTCCCGAACCTCAGTTCCTCCATGAACCTAGTTCCGGTCCCGTCATCGACCACATTCGCCCTCGAGCAACACCTGCACATGAATTAACAAGAAACAATTCCGAGCACAAGTCCACGACTTGACTCAACATCAGTCTATGCAACCACTCACACAAGCACATTGCATCAAGCAAAATCATTACGATGCTATCACAAGCATATCAAATAATCATCTGAAACAGCACATGTAAAAGCACAGCATATGCCATGAACACAACCACTTTGCAATGCCAATTTCATTACTAAGCTAATTTTTCAGCACATGATTTCACAAGTATATATAGCATCATTAAAATCATAATTCAAATATATTAAAGCATCACAATATTTGGTTTTTACAATAGTTTGTTTACAAATATAGTTTGATTACATCTCACTCACTTTGATTTTGCACCGACTATAGTATAAGGTGTCGAAGTAGGCATGTCATGGGTCGAGATCGAAGGAATGAGGGCGATGAGGCTACTCGTGGAACTCGCCGTTTGGATTGATGATCTCGTCATGAATGAATCTGGCGATCTGTTCTTGAATTGCTATAATTTCTGTCAGTAATAACTTTTTGGTTCTCAGCTTGGAGCGCTGTTATTAGAGAAAAGAGAAATTTAATTAATGATGTTATATGTTAAATGAAAGAAAAGTAGGCATCAATGTGTAATTATGTACCATAGCTTCGTTATAGCCGACGGTCTCCACGACAATTGAATTTATATTTGTACATACATAGTATGCACATAAATTGTTTCTCGGGTCCTGCCTCATGCATGGAAAGTCAGTTATTATTTCAAAATGTTTCCTGTAGGGACGATACCGAACACTTTTCTTGCAGTATCGTGCGAATGCCCTGTGAATGATTTTGGATAGTAATTACACTTAAATGCAATAGAATGGAATATTGCTAGAGCAATAACGCAACGATCGAGTTTACCTGTTCAGCATGTCCCAAAAGTCTTGATATAGATTAGTTGGTTTTCTCCTAAAGTCCAAGACAAAAATCCTACTAGCATCTAACTGGATGACGAGGAGGACCCAGTGAAACCTGCACATATATGTCAACGTTGTCAATTACTCCCATATCATACGTGTCATGTAAAAATAGTAAAACGATATTAGAAGTAGGGAAATACATACTTAAAGTTATAGTGTAAAAGTATGGAGGTTTTGTATTGTGGCTTCAAGAAAGTATTAAATAAATAGTCTTTATTATATTGTGGATTGTCCTTCACAAGCTTCTGATTGATAAGCCCCGAATCTAGAAATGCTAGATTGTCATTTCCATTTCTTCTACATGTCTGTATCTCCATTCTACATAAGAAAGAAGTTAGACATGCAATTAAACAGTACAAGAATGCACAATAATATACGTAGAGACTTACAAAGTCCACAGTCTAAGTTGAAGGACCGAGATGGCGAACAGAGGGGGGTGAATGGTCGCAAATAAATTTTCCCCCAAAATATTCCAACAAAAACCTCGACAAGATCGCTCAAAGCAAATCGCGAAAAACCCAAAAAACTAGACAACTATGTGTACCCCAAGCTTGCATGGATAAGTACCATAAAATATGTGGGGATTTTTGAGTCACAATCCTGGTTGTCTAGTGTTCAAGATAAAGAGGAATCAATCCGACTCTTGCTTTTAGAAAGAACATCAATTCAAATCACAAAAGTCACTTTCAGAAAAGCAAAAGCAGAATTTCCAGAACTTGTCCTCAATTTGAACAGGAGGTTGGTGGGTTTCTGCAGCTCACAAAATTTTTAGAATTTTTCTCCCAATGAGCATCAGAGTCATGAAAAACTCCACCAAATTTCTCCTCAAAAAGCATTACAGAAAAAACAGGAAATACCAAAGAACACTGTTAGTCAAGATTTCGAGCAGAAAGTTTGGGGCTCGGTTTTCATCTCATGGCGCCCAAACCGTGCAACAAGTGAACTCCAAAACTTTTCTGCAAGTGGATATCAGAGTCCCGCACCTCCTCTATCAAGAATAACTTAAAAAGGATTTTTCTATGGTTTTATAAAAATCAAATACTAAATGCTGCGCAAAGAACAAGTTCTGAACAAAGTTGGATCTTGAAAGAAAAGATGTTCTCTACTCAATCCAAGAGTGCAAAAGAGATGTAAAACCATATGAACACACTCAAAACATCCAAGATCAACAACATTTAGAAGGAGGGGAGGCAAATCCAAATTGCGTGAAAGTAAATTGCGAGAATGTAATTGCGGGAAAGTAAATGCTGAATTTAAATTGCGTAAAGTAAAGACATAATGTAAATGCGCAAAATAAATTCAGAGATGGATGGATAAAACTTTCATTTCTGGAAGGAGAGGTTACAAAGCCTCACTTTCATGTGGGCAAAGCTCAAAGGAGCATTCACAAACCTCAAAACCTTCAAGAGGAGGAGGCTACCCCTCCACCCCTATTTATACTACTCTTGGGCTACCTACCACCCTTGGATGAGTCCCTCAACCCTAGAGCACTCATCTAAGGGCTACGATTAACCCACACACACAGCCATGCAAGGGCTAACCCAAAACCCACACACATAACGGGTTTTCTTGCACGGTTTTCAAAACATACTACCTAGACCCGCTAACCTATCAACTAGACCTCAATCCGACGGCCCTCATTGATCCACGCGGCATCTAGCTAGCATCAACTCCTTTCCTTGTCTTCTTGATTTGCCCGACTCCGCCTCGATCATCTTCCGCGATCTCCCAACCATCTCGACCTCCGACGCCTCGCCTAGTCCCGGTCATCCTCCGCCTCACCATGACCTAGCACCGCTCTCCCGCAACCATCAAAGACAAGGAAAACCTTTCACATAGCAATGCGCACAATGATATGCAATAAACCATCCAACTCATCACTACCGCGCCCATACACCTGCAGATCGCCACTCTGGCAGAGACAACTCAAATTGCTTCATTTTGAAAATCAATCCAAATCAAACTCAAACTTGAGCACACCTTGCTCAAATAAAGTCAAATACTCATCACAAACATGGATGGACCTCCACATGGTCCTTCAATCTCCCCCTTGATGAGTATATTGACAAACAACACAAAAGGCATAAATTTGAGTTTGAATGAGAGAAGAAAAAAAGCAATTTGATTGCAAAGCCAAACTTGATCCAGAGAGAAAGATATAAAATCATGACCAAGTTGGCAGAAAGAATTTAGAGCAAGACCATGAAAAGAGCAAGTTTTCCACAAAAGCTCTAAAAACCAATCGTAAGTGCCAAATGTGACTATGATCCATAAAAAAATAGCAAAGATTTACAAAGATCATAAGAACCAACAAGCTTTCACATTTTTATCTCTCTCTTTTTTTTAATGATGCCTTTTCTACATTTTCTCCCCCTTTTGGCAATATAGGCATCAAAATGGAATTTTCTCCCTCTTTTTATGTATGCTAGAAATGCAATCGAAAGAGCTTTGAAGATTATCCAATTGATCAAAATGGAAGGATATTACACCAAGCTTGTCAATTTCAGAAGATGACTAAACTAAGACATGTCCAAGTGCAAATACGAGCTTAGTTTTGAATATATCATTTTTAGCAAGATTTGACAAGTGCAATACTTAGCTTTAGTTTCAAAAATAGAAGAATAGCCACTCTAAGGATCAAAAGGAAAACCTAGAGTTCAACCTACTCAACACTTTGGGGAATCTAGAAGAGCATACAAGGTCCTTCGGGCTCATTTATCACTTAATGCAAATTTTGATTCATCATCGTACAAGACATAGTGGGGTGCAAATGTTTGACATTATTTGCATTCTTTACCCACATATGTCTTTGTTTTTAATTTAATTGCATTTTGTTTTGACAACCAATTGACTCAAGCCGTATGCGACCATCTCAAGATGAACTCTTAAGAGGATGGTCTAGGTCAAACACGATGTATTCCAAGTTCATCCCAAGTGCAATGGGAAGCGGTCTTGTGAATGCAAGGTGTTGAGTCGTATGTGCACAAGAAGAGTCAATTTTGTTTAATTTTCATTTTTAGCACAATGATTATGAGCAATTGAAGGACTCTAGCATGAATCAAACTAGTTTCACCCAAGTTGCTATAGGGACTCTAGAGAACTCCAAAATTTCTCAAATTATGGCACAAACCTCTGAGAAGAAACCTAGCAAGTAAAAGCAACAAGTTTCATCAAGTTTTTCATTTAAGGCTTATTTCATTTTTTTTAGCTTAGCAAGTTAAATGAACTTGGACATATCTAAGCTAGTGATTTCCTCCATATGATGTAGCATGGTGTATAGCATGAAGAAGAAATCAATTGCATAATAGACAAAGCTCATTAAACAGGAAATGTAGTCTATATGCAATGCACGAACAGATTCCCAAACTCCCCCTCAACAAATGAATCAATTTTAAGCTCAAATCTGGTTAAAGTTGAGTTATTATCAAGATTAGGCATAAAGAAAAAACGAATGAACTCAATAATAACCGAAAAAATGAATGAGGAGAAGAAGTCGAGAACCGCAAACCGGATGGTGTTGAGCATAGATAAGATAGAAGAGACTCACTATGGCTCGGACTCGCTCTTATCTTCCTCGAGACTAACATAGGAAGTCGACTCTAGATCCCAACTAAGGAGTGCACATGCACTGTCTACCTGTGAGGCCTAATACCGCTAGACTTATAAGGCGTGAGGGAACTCAACCTAGAGAGAAGAGAGAACAGCTAATCACGCATGATAGCAACCTAAAGCACAAGATAAGAGGTCCATGCAAGGCATGCCGGAAGTCTAAGTGAGTGAACTCAACTCAAGAAAACAAGCTCCAAGTCACCTAGAAGAACCACAAAGAAAAGAAAAGCTGGAAGAAAACATATAATACATAATATACAAACCAGCTCCCCCTCACGAAAGGCCGTAAGGGCTCACGACTCCAAGCTCACTCCTCAAGGCAATAAATCTGGAGCTATCCAAAGGCTTGGTGAAGATATCGGCTAACTGAAGGTCACTCTCTACGAATTGAAGCACGATATCTCCCTTCTCCACATGGTCTCTAAGGAAGTGATATCTAATATCAATGTTCTTGGTCCGGGAATGTTGCACTGGTTTTTAGCAATGCAAATAGCTGAAGTGTTATCATAGAAGAGTGGCACACTCTATCTCTAACCCATAGTCCCGTAAGGTCGATCTCATCCAGAGCACCTGGCTACAACAACTGGCTGCAGCAACATACTCGGCCTCAGCAGTGGACTGTGCAACCCCAAACTGCTTCCTAGATGACCAAGAAACAAGAGAAGTGCCAATGAATTGGCAAGTGCAAGAAGTGCTCTTCCTATCTATCCTACAGCCAGCAAAGTCGGCATCGGAAAAGGCTCTAAGAGATAGACAAGAAGAAGAAGAGTACCAAATACCATAATCAGTGGTAGCACGAAGGTACCTGAAGATGCGCTTGACCGCCTGGCGGTGAGAGGAGTGAGGAGAAGCTTGAAATCGAGCGCATAGACACACAGCGAAATGTACGTTCGGCCTCGAAGAAGTGAGGTACAAGAGGGAGCCGAACATGCTCCGAAACTCTTTTTGATCAGCAGGCTCACCATCCTCATCGGGCTCAAGGACAGCAGTGGTGGCCATAGGAGTCATCACCGGCTTCCCATCAGACATAACAAAGCGCCTCAGACGGTCACGGGTATACTTGCCTTGATGCAAGAAAGTATCCTCCCGAGTCTGCTTGATTTGGAAGCCAAGAAAGTAGCTCAACTCGTCCATCATACTCATCTCAAACTCTGTGCTCATCACTTCAGAAAACTGAGACACAAGCGAATGAAATGAGCCACCAAAAATGATATGGTCCACATAAATCTGGACGAGAAGAAAATGAGACTCATGGTGTCTGATGAACAGAGTTTTGTCTACTATGCCCATTTTAAAGTCATGGCTGAGAAGATAAGACTTGAGCCTATCATACCATGCTCTAGGGGCCTGCTTGAGTCCATACAGAGCTTTGGAAAGCTTGTATACATGACTCAGAAACTTGGGGTTCTCGAATCCTGGAGGTTGCTTGACATAAACCTCTTCCTCAATATAGCCATTGAGGAATGCACTCTTGACATCCATTTGATAAAGCTTGAAGCCTTTGGATGCAGAAAATGCAAGCAGGATTCGGATAGCCTCTAGCCTAGCTACAGGGGCAAAGGTATCCTCAAAGTCAAGACCCTCAACCTGAGAAAAGCCCTGTGCAACTAGTCTAGCCTTGTTGCGAATGACAACCCCATCCTCACTCTGCTTGTTTTTGAACAACCACTTGGTCCCAATGATATTATGACTAGATGGACGTTCTACAAGCTGCCAGACTTTGTTCCTCTCGAAGTTTTCAAGTTCCTCATGCATAGCATTAGTCCAAGACTCGTCAAATAATGCATGAGTCACATCCTTCGGCTCAAACGAGGCAACAAAGGCAGAGTGAAGGCAGAAACTGGACAAACCTGATTTTGAGCGAGTGACTCGCTCAAATAGATCGCCGATGATCTGATCAGGTGGATGAGAATGCTGAATATGACGGGGAGGTCTAAAAGTAGAAGTGGCCTCTACCTCATGCACAGAAGAGGCAGGAGCAGAGCCACTAGCTGAATGAGAGTCAGAAGGCAAGGGCTGGCCTTCCTGAGGTGCAGAAATGGAAACAGGAGGCACCTCAGGCGTAGAGGAGACTGGATCAGGTGGAACACCATCATCCTCATCCTCTACAAAGATGGTCTCGGAGGAAGAAGAAGAGCCTGAAATATCGGGTCTAGCTCCTAGGCTAGCCTCATCAAAGGTCACTTCACAGGTCTCAATGATCTTATGCGCATCGCAACTCCAGACCCTATAGCTACGAGAAGAAGTCGAATATCCCAAAAAGATACCATCAGAAAACGAGACTCAAACTTATCCAGGTTACCAGACTTCAAAATAAAACACTTGCAACCAAACACACGAAAATGAGAAACACTGGGCTTTCGCCCATACCTCAACTCGTAAGAAGTGCGGTGCAAATGTGCTCTCAAGAATACACGATTAGAAACATGGCAAGCAGTTGCTATAGCCTCAGCCCAAAACTTCCTAGGAGTATTGTACTCGTCTAGCATCGTCCTAGCCATTTCTACCAGGGTCCTGTTCTTCCTTTCCACTACGCCATTTTGTTGAGGAACGTAGGGAGAGGAGAATTGATGCTCCAAAACAGACTCCACACAGAAACTCTCAAAATAGGAGTTCTTGAACTCCGTGCTATTGTCATCACAGATAGCTCAGAGGGCACCGTGGAGCTCAAAAGACAACCTATGAACCAAACCCTAAAATGGGTAAAAGTCTCATCCTTCGAGGACATGAAAAACACCCAAGAATACCTCAAAAGTTATCAACAATGACAAGAACATACCACTTCCCACCCATCGATCGCACTCTATTTGGACCAACAAAGTGTCCATATGTAAAAGCTGTCCTGGTGCATCACCATCACAACAAAGGATGGGGATGAGAAGCAAGAACCATCTTTCCATGTCGGCAGGAGAGCAAACTAAGTCTTTGACCATTTTGTTTGGGCAAACCACGAATGAGATCGTGGTCGCTAACTCGGTCAAATGATCAAATCCAATGTGACCAAGTCTCCTATGCCGTAGGAGAGATCACGGACTCAAGCAATCAAACATCGAAGAGAGTCTCTAGAAGTAACAGAAAAATCAGCACGGAAGACTCTCCCAAATCTAGAAATCCCACAAACTAACCCTCCTGATGAATCGAGGATTCTACAGGCATTACTCTTAAAACTCACCTCGAAAGAGTCATCAATAAGTCGAGAAACAGAAAGCAAATTGTATTGCGACTACTTACTAAGGCAACATCTTTAAGAATGAAATTTTTGTTAATGCAGATGGTACCTTTAGCAATGACTCTACCTGAAGAAGCATCCCCGAAAGTGATCAACTCATCACCGGGGGCTCGGACTAGGGAAGAGAACCATTGAGAATCTCCGGTCATATGACGAGAACAACCGAGTCGATAATCCAAACATCTCCTTCCCCATCCGACTAACCTCGATCAAGACACAAGAGAGAGATGACTCAAGATGGGATAGAGTGAAGACTTAGGAACCCAATACTGAACCATACGACACCTCAGAGTACCAGTCACAGAAGAAGACTGGACTCGAGTGTCTCTCTGACGTTTAACCCTAACAAGATCAGTAGCAACTCTAGTAGATGATATAGGAGCTGAAACTGGGTTGGCATGCCGTGGTGCAAAAGCCGAACCACCCCAGTGAAGCTGCCTAAAACTCCTACCAGAAAACACATCACGCCGCTGATATCTACCTCGATGAGAAAAATGAGGAATATCAAGAGGACGGCGGAAAGACTGACTACGAACAGCTCCAGGACTAAAACCCAAAGAACTAGCATGAAAATCGAGTCCTGTACGCTGCCCAAAAACAGGCGACTATCTAACCTGTCTAGAAGCAGTGTGTGCCTTAGGAGCACTCAAAGTCTGGGGATGACCTTGAATACCCTTAAGGGCAGCAACACGCTCACGCCGATTGATCTTGGCGCGCCTAAAGCAAAAATCTACTAGGTGACCATCTTTCTTACAGAAGGTGCATGTGTACTTCGCCTTGCTAGAGGCAGAAGCAATAGGAGTAACACCCTTCTGGACAGAAGTCCTATGGACAACCCCAGCAGACCTAAACACGGTGGTACTCACTCTGGGAGCTACCACAATTTCACCACTCTTGGAGCCGCGCACAATGGTGGGAGGATGCACCCAACCGTCCTCCAAGGGATCAAATCCTAGACCTTGATTGAATCTACTAATCTTGGATTGGTCTAGAATAAGATTGAGCTTCTTCTTGCCTCCAACAAACTTCTCGAGAGTGCTCATAAGATACTGGCAATCTCGAAAGAAAGAGGCACAAGAAGAGCAGGGGGAAGAAGAAGATGAAGAACCAGAAAGATGAGCTCTCTCAGCACGTGCATTTTTCTCCCTCAGCACGGCTGCCTCAATCTTGAGGGCCTCACAAGAAATGCAAGACGCATTTGTAATTCTATGAGCTTGGTCTTCTAATTTCTTCCTAAGCTCAACATGGATTTTATCCAAGTCCCCCTCAATCACAAAACATCGCAAGCAACTTTCTTGTGACTTATCTAGTAAGTCCTTAGCAAGTTTAGCACACTTGACATTTAAGGATTCATTGTCAAGTTTTAGTTGCCTACAGCCCTCACATGAGCTGACTGGGTCCTTAGAAGCATGCATTTCAAGTTCATCGTTTCTAGAAGAAAGCTTCCTAAGGTGATCGCCATGGCATCAATTTCGCAAGCAATTTAGGAAATTAGCACAAGGAGTAGAGTGAGCATGAAGAAAACTAGCATCTAGTGGAATAGCATCAATGAATTATCGCTAGCATTCTTCAACTTAAGACTTTCTAATTCACCAACACACTATCATGCATAGTCCTTAAGTTCTCCAACTCCACAAGAATAGCATCACACAAATAGCAATCATCAGTGACTCGGGAGGGAGAAGATCTAAGAGAAGCTAACTCCCGAGTCAAGGTACCTACTTCCTTCTCAAGCTCCGCACACCTAGCTCTAGCTCTAGCATGAAATTTTCCTAATTTGCGTAAAGCTTCGTTGAGCTGGTCATAGGAGGGTACCTCGTCCGAGTCATTTGAGAGCTCGGAGTCGCTGATGTCGTTGGTGTTGGCCATGAAACACATGCCGAGAAGTCGCCGCCTTCTTTTCTTGCAGTTCATCCTCGCCTCGCTCGCTCCATGTCTCGGTGTTGGAGAGGTTGATGTCGCAAGGCGGCGAGGACGCTGTGGAAGAGCTTCTTGTTCTTGGAGAAGTTGCGATACTTCTTCTCACGCGTCGGCTCACGAATCGGAGGTTTCTTGTTGAGGTTCTTGTCGGTGTAGTCATTCTTGCCCGAACCACCAACGCCGTTCTTGCCCTTCTCCGCCTTGGGACAAGTTCGCTCAATGTGGTTGGGGCCACCACACTTGAAGCGGTGATCATGCCACCTCTCTTCTCTCTCTCACCCTCTTGTATGCATGAGAAAACTTATGAGCGAGAAGAGCAAGCTTATTTTCTCAGAATTTTTCCAGTTGGTCATCGCTAGCTCACAAAGGGCTAAAAGAGAGAAACCAATAGAAGGATCAAGAAGAAGATCCAATGGGATCGGTGACCAAGGCCATCGATCGAGATTTCGTCTTCCGTGAGACGACATCAATCTCATGAGTCTTGAGGCGGAATAAAGCCCGTCAAGAGTCGAGTCGACAAGTCAGTGGTGTCCTTGATGGTGGTCACCTTCATCTCCCAAACAAGCAAATCGAGTGCGGTCAAGAAATGTCGAGCATTATCCGAGTCAGGGTATATGCAACCAACTGTTCGAAGATCGCTCAAGATCTTGGTAAAACGATCGAAGCACTCATCAAGACTCTCACCAGTGTGCTGTTCAAACTTGTTGAACTCATGCTTGAATTGGTCCTGTCGAACCGTCTTGATTTGGGTAGTGCCCTCATGGTAAGCATCGAGGGTCACCCAAATCTCATGAGCAGAACGAAGGTGAGAAATCCTGTCATATTCAGTGCGGCTAAGACCCTGTATGAGGATGTTCCTTGCCTTAGCATTCGCCTCAACGTCAGCCATATTACCGGCCGTGAAGTTTTCATCGGTAGGAACCTTATATGGGAGTTTCACCTTCTGCCATATCAGGAAGCCCTAGGCAGTGATGTATGACTCCATGCGCGACTTCAAAAATGGAAAATCGACTCCAGAAAAAATGGGAGGCTTGGTGGAATACTTTTCCATCGCCATGGCTCTTGAGACCGGTCAAGATCTATGGAAGAGCAAAACCGGCTCTGATACCAATTGAAGGACCGAGATGGCGAACATAGGGGGGGTGAATGGTCGCAAATAAATTTCCCCCCAAAATACTCTAACAAAAACCTCGACAAGATCGCTCAAAGAAATCGTGAAAAACCCAAAAAACTAGACAACTATGTGTACCCTAAGCTTGCATGGATAAGTACCATAAAATATGTGGGGATTTTTGAGCCACAATCCTGGTTGTCTAGTGTCCAAGATAAAGAGGAATCAATCCAACTCTTGCTTTTAGAAAGAACATCAATTCAAATCACAAAAGTCACTTTCAGAAAAGCAAAAGCAGAATTTCCAGAACTTGTCCTCAATTTGAACAGGAGGTTGGTGGGTTTCTGCAGCTCAAAAAATTTTTAGAATTTTTCTCCCTATGAGCATCAGAGTCGTGAAAAACGCCACCAAATTTATCCTCAAAAAACATTACAGCAAAAACAGGAAAAATCAAAGAACACAGTCAGTCAAGAACTTTGAGCAGAAAGTTTGGGGCTCGGTTTTCACCTCATGGCGCCCAAACCGTGCAACAAGTGAACTACAAAATTTTCCTGCAAGTGGATATCAGAGTCCCGCACCTCCTCTAACAAAAATAACTTAAAAAGGATTTTTGTATGGTTTTATAAAAATCAAATACTAAATGCTGCGCAAAGAACAAGTTCTGAACAAAGTTGGATCTTGAAAGAAAAGATGTTCTCTACTCAATCCAAGAGTGCAAAAGATATGTAAAACCATATGAACACACTCAAAACATCCAAGATCAACAACATTTAGAAGGAGGGGAGGCAAATCCAAATTGCGTGAAAGTAAATTGCGAGAATGTAATTGCGGGAAAGTAAATGCTGAATTTAAATTGCGTAAAGTAAAGACATAATGTAAATGCACAAAATAAATAAAGAGATGGATGGATAAAACTTTCATTTCTGGAAGGAGAGGTTACAAAGCCTCACTTTCATGTGGGCAAAGCTCAAAGGAGCATTCACAAACCTCAAAACCTTCAAGAGGAGGAGGCTACCCCTCCACCCCTATTGTAACATCCTAAATATTGCTCTAATTTAAATTTTGGAATATTTCTGATTTTTGAGAATTTTTGGGAATTTATTAAAATTTAATTGGATTTATTTGATATTTGAGTTTTCTTGAATTCAGTCAAATTCACGTAAAAAGCTTATGCAAAGTGTGGTTGGAGATATTTTATTTGGGTTCTAAATGTTCCAAAATATTTTTCAGAATTTTTCTGAAATTTCCCGGGTATTTTTACTATTTATCCTGGCTTTGTTTAATTATCAGAATTATTTTAACTCGAAAATATTTTAAATCCGAGGAATAGTGTTCGGGCCGAAATCTTCGGTTCGGCCCAAAACTATGCATCGGCCCAGCCGCCTCGCCAGCCCGCGCAGCCCAGCACGCCGAAACCCTAGCGCCTCCCCAGCCGAACCATTCGATCTTGATCGAACGCTTATGCGTGTGCCACGTCGTTTCGCGATGCGAGCCATTCGATCCAATCCACGCGGACGCTCGGGATTGCGCCACGTCGCCGCCGATCGTTTTCGGTAACACCGCCGCCGTATGTTACGGCCGGAGATTCCGCGCGCCATTACCGCCGGCGTGTTAATGCTTCCTCTTTATTACCGGACGCGCTGCATAGAGAACTTCCTTCCGCGCATTTTGCCCCATCTCTCCTTCACCGAGACGCACCGTTGCAGTCGCGGGAGCTCGCCGTAGTTCCGAGGCATTTCCGCCGCCTTTGCGCCGCCATCGTTCACTTTCTGCCATGCCTGAGATCACCGCCGAATTGCTCATGCCGAGACGCTTCAGCCGCACCACTTCGTGTCGCCGGAGAAGCCCTGGAACGCCAACGCCGCGTCGTCTTCTTCCTCTCCAGCAAGATCTGCGCCGCCGTGACATCGCCGCCAGCCCGAGCTTTGCCCACCGTCCGATCGTCGCCTAACGCTCCAGATTCAGCCACGTCGTCATTTAAACAGTAAACCCCATCTTCACCTTTCAGCCGTCAGATTTATTCAACGGTCTAGATTACATCGTATAGAACCATGTTGATTCAATCTCAGCCGTTAAATCTGGATCGTAGCGTGTTTATTTTGCCGCGTCGCGTAAGTTCTGTAGCCGTCGGATGCGTGCCGGTCGTCTTCGATCGTGCCGCGTGTCGCGTCCGCAGTGAGCCAATCGTCTTGGTTCATCTCGGCCGTCCATTTTGAACCAAGCGGACGAGATCGCACCGCTTATCGAGCCGGTCCCGTGTTGACGCGTGATGCGTAGAAATCGAGGAGTCAGCGCTGCCGTGTCTGTCGACGTCGCCCGATTAATCGTGGCCGTCCGATCGGGATCCAATGGTCACGGTGGAGCCACATGTTGGTGCTGATAGATCTGATCTCAGTCGTTCTTTTTAAATCGGACGAACGAGATTGAATTAATTCTTGGCTAACTGTGTTGCGCCGCGTGTCGCCATAGGATTGGTCCAGCTGTCGCGCTAACGTCAGTGCTTGCGTCACTTGGCGCACGGGCACAGTTCCGCTGGTACACGGTGGACCAGAGCCGAACGTGGACCCAGTTCATAGACCAGAGCGACGTGGCAGCCTCTGGGCGTGCCACGTGTCATGCTGACGTCATAAATATTTTTATATATAAAAATATTTTGGCCAAAATTCTTTTCTGTGCTGACGTCATCATGATGCAATGCTGACGTCATAAATGCGAAATTTTGGTATAAAAATAATTTGGAAAAAAAATCGGATTTCTTAATTTCTGTATTTTCAGATTTTATTCAAACTTCAAATGACTATAACTTTTGCATTTTAACTCGGATTTGGGTGATTCAAATTTCTAAAAATTCATGAAAATGTGATCTATTTAATGATGAATTTTATTTGAATTTTTGAGGTCATCTAGCCTTCTGTATTAGCTATTTATTGTATATTTTGTTTATACGCGTAGACGCAAATTTGCCGGAAAGTTTCGAGGAAGAATTCGTCGCTCAAGACCAAGCTTCGGAACAAGACCAGCAACTCTTTGAAGGCAAGTGATGCTTTGATCATTTTGATCCCAGCTTTTTAAAAATGTAATTTATGCTTTGAAATTATGCATGCTTATTTATTTAAAATGAATCTAACTTAAATTGGGATAGCGTAGTTAATCAACCCATTCTGTTATGTCACCTTGAAATATTTAATTGTATGCCCTAAATCATTGTCACCCTAAGTTTGATTGTACTGGTTGGATAATAATATGATGCCAACACGGGAGGCTAGACCGTGAGTAGATGCTTAGCCTTGCAACGAGTCATGAATGATCTTTCGGGAAAATGTTACAATATTGACTAATGGAATATTGAATGTATTTCGAAAGTGGTGTGATGATGCCACATGATGAAATTGAAGTATGGAGACCTGTGTGGTTCCATACCGATGTTGAGATATTGCTCGCATGTGTTGCACAATAATCAACTGGGTGGGAAATGATTTAGGCTGGGGCAAGTGGCAAGAGGTCAGATGATCGTGGGCTGTGTGGCATTGGGTTGATGAGTGTTGTGAGTTTGTGTGCCACAATGGGTCGTGGTTCCACTATTGAGTGTTGGAAGTCTTGCCTTGGTCGATTAAGGACTTCACCTTGCAAGCCTTTGATCCGAGTCACTAGTACAACCACATGTCCGATATGGGATGCACCTAGTTGATTAGGGTTCGATATCTTCCTCCGATACCTCGGGGTGACGGCACGGGGTGTATCAGACGGGAGCGCACTGTGCTATGGCTTGGTGCCCATCCAACGTTGATTGGCCGGTCCTATACTTGGCTCTGTGTGAGGGAAGTGATAGTGAAGGCGATCGAGAGGTTCTTTGGTTATGGTAGAAGTTCTGAAAAGCTTTGTTGCGGACAATCACCGTGTGGTGAGCGGTCAGATCTTGTGGGTAAAGTGTACAACCTCTGCAGAGTGTCAAAACTATTCGAATAGCCGTGCTCACGGTATTGAGCATTGCTCGGGATTACAAATCAAGGGTAGATCTTCATAAACAAAATGAGGGAAGGGTGGTGTGTGCGGTGTTAAAATGAATTGTTAAGGCTGTGCCGAGAACCTTCGAAGAAAAACAATTTGAAGAAAATAGTATTACTTATAACTGTTCCACTGCTTTAATCTAATTAAGATATTGGTTTAAAAATGCTACTTGATGCAAAAGAACCACATAAGCCAATCCTTTGGAATAAGCCTTGCATAGAGTAATAGCGATGCATTCTGTGCATTACTTGTTGAGTGCCTTGTGTACTCACCCCACCTTGCTTATCAACCCCAACATCAGTGGAGGAGTCTACACCAGTATGGGAGGAGGAGTACATCGAGGATACGAGCAACTAGGGGGCAAGCCCAGTCGGTTGCTTGTGGCAAGATGAAGGCTTCCACGACTTTTATTTATGTTCCGCTGCTATTTCAACTACTCTGAATAATGTAAGCCCTGCGTGGCTGACTTTATGTAAGGAGACCATAAGGTCGTACAACTCGGTTTATATAAATGTTTGCACTATTTATTCTTGTATTGATGCGAATGTCTGTGATGTGCATCCCTGTAAAGACTGTGTGTGCTAGCGTGATCCTGGACTAGCACAGAATACACAGAGGGTCCGGATTTGCAGATTCAGATCCCGACAGAGGTGGTATCAGAGCAGGTTGACTGTAGGACTTGACCCTAGTTGGTTGTACCTAGGAGGGTAAAACTATTTTCTAAAGACCTAATCAACTTGAGCAAGAATATCAATGAAATCTCGACTTATCCTTTCTCCCTTGCTTCATACCTATGCTGAATTATTATTATTATTTTTTGTTTAATTTAAACAAGGTTTATTTTGGCAGATGAGGATGGTCCATACCTACGAAGAGCGCACTGGAGGATACGCCGCGGAGTTATGGCGTATGATGCAGTTGCTCGAAGGTTTTGACGCACCATCATATCGAGGACTACGGTAGTGCAGGCGGGACTTGACATCGCTCGATGTCAAGATCACGTGTATGCTCGGGAGAGGACGAGGCGAGCCGCCCAATCTACATCACGGTCGAGGTCTTCTTTGAGGCCGGGATCCAGGAGACGGCAGCACAGCGAGCGAAGCGGCAGACACCCGCACTTACTCCGCAGAGTTGGAGGCATCGCCATTCGCCACCATCCGCCGAGACAATCGTTTTGACAGGATGGAGCTTGTGGAGGAGGACGCCACGATCACCCACCTGGCGAGGTATGTCATCGCCCAGGAGGACGCCTTGGATGAGACAGTCCAGGAGCTGCAGAGGACCCGCGACGAGGTCACAAAGGCGAGGATCCAGCTGCGGGAGGGCTTAGCTCACTCCATGCAGAAGATCCAGGAGTTAGAGATGGCTCTGTATGGACCCGAGCCTGAGCCAGTCCTGGAGTTACACAATCTAGATCTGGAGGAGCCAGAGCAGGAGGCACCAGTGCAGGAGCAGGCAGCCCCGAGACCAGCAGATTCGATGGGGTCATTTGCACCACCGCAGAGGGTCATCAGACCAGCTTTGCCTCATTGCGAGCACTCCGGTGTATGCTCCGGGGGAGCCGCAGCCAGGTTGGCTCGATGAATGATCGAGTCTAGCCGAGGGTAGTGTCGAGACTCGAATGCTTGAGTCGCGTCTTTTGCTTCAGGGTCACCATTAGGTGTGAGTCGTTATGAATTGCTATGTTTGCTTACTTGTTTTTGGTTGTGAGTGTCTCGTATGTGTTGCATTGCTCTTAGGCACTTGTGAGCAACCATACTACCTTATATATAAATCATTAAAGTGGCTAAATAATTTAAGTTACACCTGTTTCCCCCACATAAATTCTTCTACTTGTCTATGCTGTCTTCTTTTCTTAACCTTGGAAGTTTGCAACAGATGGTGAGGACTCGTGGAAATGTTGGAGCCAGCGGAAGCGGAGCTAATCAGGCTGACAACCAGAATGAGGAACCAATCCCTCAACCGCCGCAAGTCGATATGCAGAACCTGGGAGCCTTTCTGGCTGCCCAAACTCAACTTATGAACACGATGGTTCAAACCATGCAGCAGATATCTAATCAAGCTGCTGCGAATGTTCAACCTGGGGGTAACCATGGACCACACCACTACTCAAGGTTGTCAGAGTTTATGCGAACTCGTCCACCTACCTTCTCAGGCAACGCCAATCCACTGGAGGCGGACGATTGGCTAAGGACAATCGAAAGGAAGCTGCACATAACCCAGTGTATGGGACATGAGAGGGTACTCTATGCCTCTCATCAACTCGAAGGAACTGCCGCAGAGTGGTGGGAAAACTTCTGTGCAGCTCATAAGGACCCATAGAGTATCATGTGGGAGGAATTCACCTCAGCCTTCCGCCAGTACCATGTACCCGAGGGTATCATGGATCTTAAAAAAGAGGAATTCCGGAGCCTCAAGCAGGTCGGCCAGTCAATGGCCGATTACCTGAATAAGTTCACACAACTGGCACGCTACGCACCGGAGGACGTGGCTACGGATAAGGCCAGACAATCCCGCTTCATGAAGGGATTGAATGCAGGGTTGCAGGTGGGACTGATCACCCACACATTCCTTGACTTCCAAGATCTAGTTAACAAAGCTCTTATTTTGGAGGACAAGCGCCGAGAATTGGATGATAACAGAAAGCGCAGAATGACGCAACAAGGAGGTCATCAAGGTCAGCAGAGGCAGAGGACGGCACCCCAACAATTCATCCGGTACCAGCCTAGAGGCAATGATAGGGCACCACTGCCGGCAAACCGCCTAGTGGGTCAGAATGCTCGCACTCGGCCCTAATCGTGGCACGATCGAGGAACCTCTCAGGCAGCGGGGAGACGTTTCTATCACTACAATGAACTGGGGCATTTTGCCAATAACTGCCCTAAGAAGGGAGGTGTCACCCCGGTCCGCTTCAACTCGGGAACACACTGCAAGGACTCCGCACGGCCGTGAACCGTGGGGCATCAACAGCAGCAACTCCATCCCAAGGAACTGCACGAGGCCGAGTCAACCACATTACAACGGACGAAGTCCAGAACGCAACGGACGTTGTACTGGGTAAGTTCCTAGTAAACTCAGTACCAGCTACTGTTTTATTTGATTTCGGAGCCTCGCATTCTTTTATTTCCCGAGACTTTGCTGTTCAAAATGATTTGGATATAGTGAATCTTAAATGTGTGCTTATAGTCCAATCCCCTGGATCAGAACTCCGATCTAAAGAAGGATGTTCTGGGGTAAGACTAATAATTAATGGAGTTGAGTTCCTAGCGAACTTAAATGTCCTTAATACCCAAACCCTGGATGTTATCCTGGGAATGGATTGGTTAACTAAACACAAGGCAGTGCTGGACTGCAAAAAAAGAGTCATATCGGTCGACAACCCGGATGGAAAGAAGATTGAGTTTGTAGCAAAAGCAGTACGAGATGGACAATTAATGGTCAACATCATGAAGATTGACAGCTTGGAGGAAGTTTCCATAGTCAATGAGTATCCGGATGTTTTTCCAGAGGATTTACCCGGAATGCCGCCAGATAGAGATATTGAGTTCGTGATAGAGCTTGTTCCAGGGACAACTCCAATAGCTAAGAGACCTTATAGGATGTCCATAGAGGAATTGGTGGAAATGAAGAAGCAGATTGAAGAACTGCTGGAAAAAGGATTCATAAGGCCTAGTTCATCGCCATGGAGAGCACTTGTCTTGTTTGTCAAGAAGAAGGACGGGAGTATTAGGATGTGTATAGACTATCGTGCACTCAATGATGTGACGATAAAGAATAAGTATCCGCTACCCAGGATCGATGATTTGTTTGACCAGTTGAGAGGAGCAGGAGTATTCTCCAAAATTGATCTCCTATCAGGATACCATCAATTGAAGATCCGATCCGAAGATATTCCGAAGACTGCTTTTTCGTCAAGATATGGACACTACGAGTTTACAGTGATGTCTTTTGGTTTGACAAATGCACCAGCATATTTCATGAACTTAATGAATAAGGTTTTTATGGAATATTTGGATAAGTTCATTGTCGTGTTCATAGATGACATTCTTGTCTATTCCAAGACAAGAGAAGAGCACGCCGAACATTTGAGGCTAGTCCTCGAGAAGTTGAGAGAACAACAGTTATTTGCAAAATTTAGCAAATGTGAATTCTGGAAGCATAAGGTTGAATTTCTGGGACACATAATGACTGCAGAAGGAGTTGCGGTAGATCCAAAGAAAGTGGAGACAGTTTTACATTGGGAGCAACCAAAGACGGTAACTCAAATCCGTAGTTTCCTGGGAATGGCGGGATATTACCGTCGATTCATCGAAGGATTCTCTACTACGATTGCGAGACCTCTTACGCAATTGTTGAAAAAGGAAAAGAAATTCGTATGGACACCGAATGTGAGAAGAGTTTTGTGAATTGAAGAAAAATTGACATCGCACTGTATTAGTTTTACTCGACATTCATCAAGACTTTGACATCTATTGTGATGCATCGCGTCAGGGATTGGGATGCGTGTTGATGCAAAATAGGAAGGTAATTGCCTATGCATCAAGGCAATTGAGACCACATGAGGAGAACTATCCGACTCATGATTTGGAATTAGCTGCCGTGGTGCATGCCCTAAAAATATGGCGCCATCATCTCATCGGAAATAGATGTGAAGTGTATACAGATCATAAAAGTCTTAAGTATATCTTCACGCAAGCTGACCTAAATATGAGGCAAAGAAGATGGTTAGAGTTAATCAAGGATTATAATGTGGGAATTCACTACCATCCTGGTAAAACCAACGTAGTGGCAGACGCTTTGAGCAGAAAGAACCATAGTGTAAATATGCTGTTGGAAACAAGTCAGGCGGAATTGTGTAAGGATTTCCATAAATTAGAACTGGAAATGGTACCAGAAGGATTCCTATCAACCTTGGAAGTAAGACCTACCCTGGAAGATCAGATCAAGGAAGGGCAGAAAGATGACGATAAATAAAAAGAATTAAGGGCAAAATGGATGAAGGCAAAGCAAAAGAGTTCAAACTCGATGAGCAAGGTACTATATGGTTTAAAGGGCGCATTTGTGTGCCGAACAAAAAGGATTTTAAGCAGTTAATTCTGGAGGAGGCCCATGACTCCAAGTACTCAATTCATCCAGGAAGTGCGAAAATGTATCAAGATTTAAAGGAAAGATTTTGGTGGCCAAGCATGAAACGGGAAGTCGCCGAATATGTTGCATTATGTGACATATGCCAAAGAGTGAAAGCTATGCACCAAAGACCAGCAGGGCTATTACAACCCTAAAGATACCTGAATGGAAATGGAAAGAAATTGGTATGGATTTCATAACCGGATTGCCCAAAACGCAAAGTGGATATGATTCCATATGGGTCATAGTGGGTCGCTTAACCAAAGTGGCATATTTCATACCGGTAAAAACCACTTATTCCGGAGACCGGTTAGCAGAACTTTATATGGCACGAATCATTTGTTTGCACGGAGTACCGAAGAAGATAGTGTCGGATAGAGGTACCCAATTTACCTCCAGATTTTAGGGTAAGCTACATGAGGCAATGGGGACTCGTTTGAACTTCAGTACAGCCTACCATCCGCAGACAGATGGTCAAACTGAGAGGGTTAACCAAATATTGGAAGATATGTTGAGAGCCTGCGCTTTAGCATACTCCACTTCATGGGACAAGTGTTTGCCTTATGCTGAGTTTAGTTACAACAACAGTTATCACGTGAGTTTACAGATGTCTCCATTTGAAGCTCTGTATGGTCGATCCTGTCGAACACCATTGAATTGGAATGAGACAGGCGAACGACATGTTTTTGGCCCGGATGTACTGCAAAAAGCGGAAGAGCAGATCACCCTGATCAGGGAGAGACTGAAGATTGCCCAGTCAAGGCAGAAAAGCTATGCCGACAACCGTCGCAGGGAATTGAGGTTTGAACCCGAAGATTTTGTGTATCTTAGAGTAACGCCACTCAAAGGAGTCAGAAGGTTCCATGCAAAAGGGAAGCTCGCGCCCAGATATGTTGGGCCATTCAAGATCTTGAGCCGCAGAGGTGAAGTTGCATATCAGTTGGAGTTACCGCAGTCTTTGGCAGGAGTGCATGACGTATTCCATGTGTCTCAATTGAAGAAGTGTCTCCGAGTACCGGAGGAGCAAACACCTTTGGAGGCTATTGAGCTGCAAGAAGATCTGGCCTACAAAGAGCATCCGGTAAAAATTCTGGACATAATGGACAGAGAGACAAGGAACAAGTCAACACGTTTTTGCAGAGTTCAATGGAGCAACTATTCAGAAAGTGAAACAACGTGGGAACGTGAAGAAGATTTGAAGGAGTTCCCTAACCTATTTCTGTAGACGGCCTGAATCTCGGGGACGAGATTCTGTTAAGGGGGGAGGT
Source organism: Otatea glauca (assembly GCA_036346275.1). Taxonomy (NCBI): domain Eukaryota; kingdom Viridiplantae; phylum Streptophyta; class Magnoliopsida; order Poales; family Poaceae; genus Otatea; species Otatea glauca. Next base: position 16,557,166 of record CM070724.1, read on the forward strand.
TTGTAACACCCTAAATTTTGCTCTAATTTAAATTTTGGAATATTTCTGATTTTTGAGAATTTTTGGGAATTTATTAAAATTTAATTGGATTTATTTGATATTTGACTTTTCTTGAATTCAATCAAATTCACGTAAAAAGCTTATGCAAAGTGTGGTTGGAAATATTTTATTTGGGTTCTAAATGTTCCAAAATATTTTTCAGAATTTTTCTAAAATTTTCCGGGTATTTTTACTATTTATCCTGGCTTTGTTTAATTATCAGAATTATTTTAACTCGAAAATATTTTAAATCTGAGGAATAGTGTTCAGGCCGAAATCTTCGGTTCGGCCCAACACTATGCATCGGCCCAGCCGCCTCGCCAGCCCGCGCAGCCCAGCACGTCGAAACCCTACCGCCGCCCCAGCCGAACCATTCGATCTTGATCGAACACTTATGCGTGTGCCACGTCGTTTCGCGATGCGAGCCATTCGATCCAATCCGCGCGGACGCTCGGGATTGCGCCACGTCGCCGCCGATCGTTTCCGGTAACGCCGCCGCCGTATGTTACGGCCGGAGATTCCGCGCGCCATTACCGCTGGCGTGTTAATGCTTCCTCCTTATTACCGGACGCGCTGCGTAGAACACTTCCTTCCGCGCATTTTGCCCCATCTCTCGTTCACCGAGACGCACCGTTGCAGTCGTGCGAGCTCGCCATAGTTCCGAGGCATTTCCGCCGTCTTTGCGCCGCCATCGTTCACTTTCTGCCGTGCCTGAGGTCACCACCGAGTTGCTCGTGCCGAGATGCTTCAGCCGCGCCACTTCGTGTCGCCGAGAAGCCTCGAATGCCAACGCCGCATCGCCTTCTTCCTCTCCGGCAAGATCTGCGCCCGTGACATCGCCGCCACCGAAGCTTTGCCCACCGTCCGATCGTCGCCTAATGCTCCAGATTCGGCCACGTCGTCATTTAAACAGTAAACCCCATCTTCACCTTTCAGCCGTGAGATTTATTCAACGGTCTAGATTACATCGTATAAAACCATGTTGATTCAATCTCAGCCGTTAGATCTGGATCGTAGCGTGTTTATTTTGCCGCGCCGCGTAAGTTCTGTAGCCGTCGGATGCGTGCCGGTCGTCTTGGATCGTGCCGCGTGTCACGTTCGCAGTGAGCCAATCGTCTTGGTTCATCTCGGCCGTCCATTTTGAACCAAGTGGACGAGATCGCAACGCTTATCGAACCGGTCCCGTGTTGACGCGTGATGCATAGAAATCGAGGAGTCAGCGCCGCCGGGTCTGTCGACGTTGCCCGATTAATCGTGGCCATCCGATCGGGATCCCATGGTCACGGTGGAGCCACGTGTTGGTGCTGATAGATCTGATCTCAGTCGTTCTTTTTAAATCGGACGAACGAGATTGAATTAATTCTTTGCTAAATGTGTTGCGCCGCGTGTCGCCATAGGATTGGTCCAGCCGCCGCGCTTAACGCGCTGCTTGCGCCACTTGGCGACGGGCACGCGATTCCGCTGGTCCACGAGGGACCAGAGCCGAACCGTGGACCCAGTCATTGACCAGAGCGACGTGGCAGCCTCTGGGCGTGCCATGTGTCATGCTAACGTCATCGCTGACGTCATAAATATTTTTATGTATAAAAATATTTTGGCCAAAATTCTTTTCTGTGCTGAAGTCATCATGATGCAATGCTGACGTCATAAATGCGAATTTTTGGTATAAAAATAATTTGGAAAAAAAATCGGATTTCTTAATTTCTGTATTTTCAGATTTTATTCAAACTTCAAATGACTATAACTTTTGCATTTTAATTCGGATTTGGGTGATTCGAATTTCTAAAAATTCATAAAAATGTTATCTATTTAATGATAAATTTTATTTGAATTTTTGATGTCATCTAGCCTTCTGTATTAGCTATTTATTGTATATTTTGTTTGTACGCGTAGACGCAAATTTGCCGGAAAGTTTCGAGGAAGAATTCGTCGCTCAAGACCAAGCTTCGGAACAAGACCAGCAACTCTTTGAAGGCAAGTGATGCTTGATCATTTTGATCCCAGCTTTTTAAAAATGTAATTTATGCTTTGAAATTATGCATGCTTATTTATTTAAAATGAATCTAACTTAAATTGGGATAGCGTAGTTAATCAACCCATTCTGTTATGTCACCTTGAAATATTTAATTGTATGCCCTAAATCATTGTCACCCTAAGTTTGGTTTTACTGGTTGGATAATAATATGATGCCAACACGGGAGGCTAGACCGTGAGTAGATGCTTAGCCTTGCAACGAGTCATGAATGATCTTTCGGGAAAATGTTACAATATTGACTAATGGAATATTGAATGTATTTCGAAAGTGGTGTGATGATGCCACATGATGAAATTGAAGTATGGAGACCTGTGTGGTTCCATACCGATGTTGAGATATTGCTGGCATGTGTTGCACAATAATCAACTGGGTGGGAAATGATTTAGACTGGGGCAAGTGGCAAGAGGCTGTATGACTGGTGGGCCTGTGTGGCATTGGGTTGATGAGTGTTGTGAGTTTGTGTGCCACAATGGGCTGTGTTCCACTATTGAGTGTTGGAAGTCTTGCCTTGGTCAGTTAAGGACTTCACCTTGCAAGCCTTTGATCTGAGTCACTAGTACAACCACATGTCTGATATGGGACAGACCTAGTTGATTAGGGTTCTGATATCTTTCCTCTGATACCTCGGGGTGACAAAGGCACGGGGTGTATTCATGACGGGAGCGCACTGTGCTACGGCTTGGTGCCCATCCAACGGTGATTGGCCGGTCCTATACTTGGCTGTGTGAGGGAAGTGATAGTGAAGGCAGTACCGGAGAGGTTCTTTGGTTATGGTAGAAGTTCCTGAAAAGCTTTGTTGCGGACAATCACCTGTGTGGTGAGCGGCTGTATCTTGTGGGTAAACTGTACAACTTCTGCAGAGTGTCAAAACTATTCGAATAGCCGTGCTCACGGTATTGAGCATTGCTCGGGGATTACAGTCAAGGGGAAGATCTTCATAAACAAAATGAGGGAAGGGTGGCTGTGTGCCAGTGTTAAAAATGAATTGTTAAGGCTGTGTGCCGAGAACCTTCGAAGAAAAACCATTTGAAGAAATTAGTATTACTTATAACTATTCCACTGCTTTAATCTAATTAAGATATTGGTTTAAAAATGCTACTTGATGCAAAAGAACCACATAAGCCAATCCTTTGGAATAAGCCTTGCATATAGTAATAGCGATGCATTCTGTGCATTACTTGTTGATTGCCTTGTGTACTCACCCCACCTTGCTTATCAACCCCAACATCAGTGGAGGAGTCTACACCAGTATGGGAGGAGGAGTACATCGAGGATACGAGCAACTAGGGGGCAAGCCCAGTCGGTTGCCTGTGGCAAGATGAAGGCTTCTACGACTTTTATTTATGTTCCGCTGCTATTTCAACTACTCTGAATAATGTAAGCCCTGTGTGGCTGACTTTATGTAAGGAGACCATAAGGTCGTACAACTCGGTTTATATAAATGTTTGCACTATTTATTCTTGTATTGATGCGAATGTCTGTGATGTGCATCCCTGTAAAGACTGTGTGTGCTAGCGTGATCCTGGACTAGCACAGAATACACAGAGGGTCCGGATTTGCAGATTCGGGTCCCGACACCTATTTATACTACTCTTGGGCCACCTACCACCCTTGGATGAGTCCCTCAACCCTAGAGCACTCATCTAAGGGCTACGATTAACCCACACACACAGCCATGCAAGGGCTAACCCAAAACCCACACACATACCGGGTTTTCTTATGCAGTTTGAGCATACTACCTAGACCCGCTAACCTATCAACTAGACCTCAATCCGACGGCCCTCATTGATCCACGCGCATCTAGCTAGCATCATCTCCTTTCCTTGTCTTCTTGACTTGCCGGACTCCGCCTCCGATCATCTTCCGCGATCTCCCAACCATCCGGACCTCGACGCCTCGCCTAGTCCGGTCATCCTGCGCCTCACCATGACCTAGCACCGCCTCGCAACCATCAAAGACAAGGAAAACCTTTCACATAGCAATGCCCACAATGATATGCAATAAACCATCCAACTCATCACTACCGCCCATACGGCAGATCGCCACTCTGGCAGAGACAACTCAAATTGCTTCATTTTGAAAATCAATCCAAATCAAACTCAAACTTGAGCACACCTTGCTCAAATAAAGTCAAATACTCATCACAAACATGGATGGACCTCCACATGGTCCTTCATAAGTATATTCACATCTAGGGCATCTTGCTGGTACAACATATACAACTCCTCGAAACCCACCCAGAAGATGTTATCCCCATTGTAAAAATCCTACTCTATGTATATGATTGCGAACTCCTCCATACCATCTTTGGACTGCTGCATGTACCACTGATCGACGCGTCGCAGTTGTGTTGTTAGGTGGTCAAAACGAGCTGGTTCAACCAGCGGTTTCCCCATGAAGAACTTTCACCTTAAACCTTGCTCGTAAGCATCTCGTTTAGCAGCATCTGCCTGAGCTTCCGACCTCAATGCGTTGGCACTAGCCGCCTTCAAGTATTGCTTTTTGGTTATGCGCTCGTAGTCTGACATTTTGCAAGGTTCAGAAGCCTGCCCTGTCTTTTGCACTTTTCCCATACTCAAGAAAAACTTTTGCGCATTACCATCAATTTTAGTCTTCTCAGGTAATGGCACCTTTTTAAAGTGAGATGTTACGCTGGCACTTACATGCTTTTTCCATTCTTCTTTAGTCATCTCAGCTGGTAATTTCTTCTGGGGTTGTGCTGACTTCATAGATGATTGAGATTTCTTAGATGACGGTGCCGACATCCGAGATGGTGCTGGTGTTCGATTTTTTTTATATGTCGGCAAAGGAGTTGGACTTTTTCTGGTTGGTGCCGGTGGAGGAGTTGGATTTTTTCTGTGTGGCTGCGACAAGGACAAGAGGTCTCTGTGTGAAGAGTGCGGCTGATCATCATCTTCATCGTCCGAACCAAACTTAATCAAGCTCTTGCACCACGCACGGAAGCCATACACGTTTTCTCCTAATTTGTTGTTTCCATCCTTGCTAGGGATCTCCACCTCCATTTTACGGTATTGGCCGACTACGCTGTCCACTTTGACCCTGGCGAATCCCAGTGGTATCGGGCGACAATGCAACACCTATGACTCCTGGCATAGCCAAGCCCTGCCCTCAGCCACCTTGATGGTAATGCCATGTGCAGACAAATGTAGATTGCACAGTGTCGGTTCTATGATGTCATCCATAGGAAAATAGAGTCCATGCTCTTCGGGAATCCCTGTGGACGCGTAGCTGCTCTTACGAGCACCGGGACTGATGATGTCAGGGCTGCCATTAGGTGGCGGTCGTGAGCTGAGAGCTTTCTTTGCTGCTTGCTCCACAGCCTTATCTAGTTCCGCTCTCTGTTCCTCTAATGCTCTCTCGCCACATCAACTTTTATATGACGGTCCAGTTGATCTTCTCTTATTCTCTTCGAATGCCTATACAACCATGCGTCAGCTGGGAATCCTTCTTTCCACGACACCAAACCAACTCCTCGGGTCCGACCAGGGTGCTCCTTATTACACAGGGCTACGGTTAGCTCATCATTGTCCCTTCGTGGCCTGAGCATCTGTAATTCTACGTGACACTTCCTGGTCTCTATCGCTTCTGAATCTTAAGCTACCATCATCCCAGATATAAGCACCCCTCCCAAGCAACCAGTGCTTTGATCGTTTGCTCAACTCGGTCGTCACAGGAATGACACCTCTGTGTTAGTTCTTCTTCGGACCTATCCCATGCTGGTATTTTCTTCACGTACCCACATGTCCCTAGTCTGTGAGGGTAAACATTCTTATCTGTGTTTGCCTTGTTCTTTTGACTTACTATCTGGGCATCTCCAAACCTCTTGTACGCCACAAAGTCCTCCCAAAATTCCCTTAACTTTGGGTAGATGTCAAAATTTGGCGTTTCATTCTTCTTCACATAGTTCTTGTTCAGTGTCGTCTTCCAATTCTTCCACGTTGTGCACTTGATGCAAAGTGCACATTTCTTTGCAACCAGCTCGGTCCCTTGGTGGAACTGGAATACTTGTTTTAGCTTGTCCCAGAACAAGTTCTTCAAGTCATTGGAAACCACCCACTGGTCATCTGGACGGCCAGTCCATGATCTGTAGCTGATGGGCACATCATCCCTAGCAAGAACCCCTCATGCTGTCCTGTACTTCCCCAACGCTGACTCGGGTATAGCAGGTTCCCTGACTGCCGAGAGCTCCACTATGTTAAAAAGTCCCTTAGGCATCTTGGTCGGACCACGACTTGCGCTCTGTTCATCAGACGTCTGAGCCTGTAATTTGATCTTCTTATTAGTCCTCTGGCCCTACAATGTTTTGTGAACCACAATCTACTAATACTTTACCTCGCCTACATTAGTAACGTTAGGTTGGTCCATGGTTGTGGCGCCAAGTTGATCCATGTCAGGATCCTGTAAGTTCAGGTAGTAATTTGGATATTTTTCTATAAGTTCAGGTAGTACGTTGGGCTATGGTTCGGGCTACCCGTTCCTCCTTCGTCCATATTTACAGGCCCAACTCCCTCTGGTACTTGTCCCTGGTCAGAGGCCATTCCTAGCATGTTTATCGGAAATGTCAAATTAACAAAGTCATATTTGAAGGACACATATCTATATTTTCAAATTCTTGATGCTAAAATTGTTTGGATTGATAAGAGGAAAACATTCACTAAGGTTTTTGCATGTATGGGACTTGACCTTAAATGTTCATGCATGGGAGCAATTTCTACAAGTTAGATCTGAAATTTAAGTTATTGACTGCTACTATATGATCATATGGTGATTCTTGCATTGCGGATACTTGGTTAAAACTTCTAAACTGTTCATATAATACGGCTCCAGAAACATTATCATTTAGGATGTTTGCGTTAACAGATTTTATATGATTAGCAAGTTGTAATTTGGATATTTTTCTATAAGTTGGTTGTCGATATACTAAAGTGTGTTTCTGAACCAACTTCCTCAAAATTTATGTTTAGACGAGTTGTTTTATAAGCCGCCGAAAAGGCTTAAGTGATATCAAATCTGTGCAGTTTGTGAACATTAGGGTTTTTGTTGTGATTGGATTTAGATGCAAAGCAAGTTATAATTAGGATCTTTTCCTAGATTATGGTATTATATATATAAAATAATTTTTCTGTGCTATTCCCTCATTATTTTGTATTAATACACGATATTTTACGGACTGCCGAAAAGGCTTCAACGACCATGCTATTTGCACGTTTGCGGTCCAATATTCTTTTTATGATTGCTGCTACACTGTATAAGATATTCTAACCATTTTTCAGGCATAAGTAGGGGATATCCCTAAGAGTGTTTTAAAGTTAATCCCGTAATATTTTGCACTTATTCGATATTGTTTTCATATAGATGACCATTAAGGCTTAATATGGATTTACTCAAAATTGTTCAAACTGATATAATTTGCCTTTTCTCCTCATATTTCAGCACTATTTTGTTATGGAGCACTCAATTTTTTAGATATTAAATGCATATATGCCTCTGTCCACTAGTTTGTCTTTAGTCATTAACATGTGTTTAATTACAAATATAGTTATAAAATTTTTATGATTGGTTAAAATATCATTCACTAAATCACATAATTATGTTAAATTGCTTCCTAGCCAAATTAGTGTATTACTGAAAATGATTGGAAACTTGCCTCAATCTCTTTAGTGTGTCAATCATTCACTGTTTATTCTCTACATACTTTCAGTCCATTCAAATTCTTAATTTCATTGGTATAATGATTTATGAAACACATGCAGATTACAGTTAAATCCATGAACCAGTGTGACATTGTTTGGTTCCATTAATGCTAAAGGGATACTATTTGCTGTAAAGAGCTGATACTCAGAGCGAGACAGAACAAAGTATTCATATCAATAGAACACATGACTAGGTACCTGCAAATCCTTATACTGCAAAAAAGATAATTGGATTCTAACATTTAATCATGCGTTTTGGACAAGTTGCCTCCAACAATACATTGTGCTTACGCAAAACATGCTACACTATGCTTACGCAAAACGGGGAGGAGGTCCGAGGTGACGGTGGGGAGGTCGAGGCGACGGTGGTGAGGTCCGAGGCGACGGCGGTCTGAGGCGACAGCGGGGAGGTCAAGGCTACGGCGGTAAGGTTCGAGGCGACGGCGGTGAGGTTCATGTTGACGGCGGAGAGCTCCGAGGATGTGGCGGCGAAGGGGCAACAGCTTTAGGTTAGAGTGTAACTGAGAGGAGGAGGCGCGGCCTTTTAATTTATAGGGGGTGGACTATCACTGCCGGTTCTCCACAAAAACCGGCAGTGATAGTCTATCCCTACTGGGCTAGAAAGAGTGCCGGCAATGATAGTGGCCTTATCACTGCCAGCCCACTCCACAAATCGGCAGTAATACTAGATTATCACTACCGGTTGTTTCTCCACCGGGCAATGATAGTACTTGTCACTACCGGTTGAAACTAGAAACCGACAGTAATAAGCCACATCACTGCTGGTTTGATGAGGCAACCGGTAGTGATAAGCTAGTCTCCGGTCAATTAAGTGAAACTTTTAATTTATTTCATTTCAAAGGCTGAGTGCTTTGGGATTTTTAAAATCCTATCAAATTTGATCCAAATTTTCTGAAAATTTTTGGAAGCATACTGCAGGACATATACTATTTTATATAAATATTTTCCCCTAATTTTGACCAAGTTCTAAAATTCTAAAAATCCAGATTACTCATTGTTTTAATAGTTTTATTATTTTGAAAATCAAATAATGCTTCAAAAATTCACACAAATGCAGTAGACCAACCATTGCTTCAAAAATTCACACAAATACAAAAATTCACATAAATGCAGTCAAATTCACACAAATTCAAAGGCAGTTAAAGATTTGCACTCAAATCTTGGATCACACTTTTCTTCAAGCTGCCAAAGAACAGAGAGAATTTGCCGAAAGAATAGAAAGAACCAGTTTCGAGCATAACCTCAATTTCCATTTTTCCATATAATACATTAATTGTTACATATGAGAAAATAAATATGTCATTCGTACAAAAGAAAGCATATTATTAATTAGTACAACTAAGCTACGATTCGACCTTTGTTATGATCGTGACGTATGTACGTAGCTTCTTCACGCTCTTCCATGAGAGTTAGGTCAACGTCCTCTCCGAAAGGAGGAAGCTCATCAAATTGGTTGTACTCTTCCTCGTCGACAACATTCTCAACTCCGACAATCCTTCTTTTTCCTTCAATAACCATGTGGTTCTCCTTGTTAGCTGGATCAGTTACAAAGAAGATTTGTGTAACAGAATTAGCAAGTACGAATGGTTGTTCTCTGTATCCGACGAGTTTGAGGTCCACGGTAGTGATACCGTACCTGTCGATGTTCATGCCCCTTGGAAGTCTGAACCATTGGCACCGAAAGAGAGGGACCTTCAAAGGTCCATTGTCAAGCTCCCAAATCTCTTCTATGAATCCGTAGTAGATTTGTCTATTTCCATTGATGTCATAGGCATCTATACGGATACCGCTATTTTGGTTGGTTCTCTTTTTATGTTATGCTCTTGTATAAAATGTAAAACCATTTATGCCGTATCCTTGGAATGTCCGAATTTTAGTTGACAGTCCCTGAGCCAACACTTTCAACTGAGCGCACTCTGTCTCCGTATGCATCATGCGTCTACGCAACCAATCGCCGAAGTTATCTCTATGCCCTCTCGCGATCCAAACCTCTGACTTCTTTGGGTTTGTTCTGGATAGCATGCTCTTGTGTATGTTGACAAACGGGGCCACCACAACTGATTTTCCCAAAACTGCGAAATGTGCTTGTGTGAATGAAACTAGATTGCTAGTATGGAGTGATTTCTCACCTAGTGTCCCTTTTCCCTATAGCCTCCCCTCGTGCCGAGATACAGGCACACTAATCGGTTTGAGATCCATATAGTCAACTGTAGGATCAAGGATAACCGACTAGAGGGGGGTGAATAGGAGGTTTCTAAATTTTCTCAACTCATTTTAGAAATTACAAACAACACTACGAATTTTAGATAAGAATATGAAGAACGCACTAAAGTCTCTAGCAAGGCTCAAAATGCTATGACAATACAAGTGAAGCAAGTATACTTATGAGCACAAAAACTAAGAAGAGTATGGTATTGATCAAATGGATTTCCAACAAACAAGAATACCAAGCACTATAAAATAGGAGACAAGGAATTTTAACCCGTGGTCTCGGAGACTTGCCGGTCTTCCCTACTCCACGTTGAGGTGACTTGATCCACATCAAGCCGGCTCGACTCGGTTGAGCCTTCCTCGATCACTAAGGTAGTTCTTCCCCGCTCCGGGTAGGCGAACTCCGGCCTTCACAACTTGCCGGGGCTTCTCACAATCTCCGTTGAGAAGCTCACCGCGCACAATCGCCACCAAGCCGTCTAGGAGGCGGCAACCTCCAAGAGTAATAAACTTTGACACTAGCTTGAGATCGAATGTCGGTGTCTAAAGGCTCAAAACGCTAAATGCAACACCAAATTTGGTTTTCACACTCACAAATAGAAATTGAATGTACACAAGAGTGGAGAACACTTGCTAGAGCTCAAATATCATCAATGAGGACCAAGAGTAACTCTAGAAGGCAGGTGGGGAGGTATTTATAGCCTCCACCAAACTTTCTAGCCGTTGGAGCTCGAAATCTGCAAAAATCTATTTTTCCGATGCTACCGCCCATGTAGGACCGGTAGCACCGGGCTCCATTTCAACGGCTAGAACAGTGCATTTAATGCACTTGCCAGAGACCGTTACAGGAAGTCCGGTGCTACCGCCCAACTAGGGCCGGTAGCACCGGGCTCTATTTCTTTTTCTTTCATCAGAAACACACCTCTCTGGAAATATAGCACCGGACTGAGGTCCGGTGCTACCGAAGGTCCGGTAGCACCGGGCCACTATGTGCGGTAGCACCGGGCACTCAAAAATCTTAAGAAAAGTGCTTCTCTGGAATTTTTACACCGGGCTAAGGTCCGGTGCTACCGAAAGTCCGGTAGCACCGGGATACTATGGGCGGTAGCACCGGGCCACCAAAACACCCAAAAACACACCCTCTGTGATTTTCACACCGGGCTAAGGTCCGGTGCTACCGTAATCCCGGTAGCACCGGGCTACAACAACGCCCTAAAACCCTTCTCTGGAATTTTCACACCGGTCTGTTGAGCCGGTGCTACCGCGCACCCGGTAGCACCGCGCTGCAATGGGCGATAGCACCGAATTTCCAGAGACTTGAAATAATTCAGGATTTTACAAAGATGGAACTTGTCTAAAAATTGGCAGCTAATTTGAACAGCTTATTTGAGCCTTTAAACCCTTAAACGACATCAAGATAAGCATCACGATCCCTCTTAATAGTACAACCCTAAATCTAATAGACCGATCTTTCTTCCAAACTCCAAGATCGTCAAAGGACTAAAAAGAACCTTATATAAAAAAATACCTTTACATGATCTTGACATAAGCTTGATTGGCTTGAACTTTCCTTGGTATTTCCATGATCATTCTTCTTGGAAACGACCTACTTTCAATATCCTCATCAAAAGCATTAGATCATATAACAACGTTGTCATTAATTATCAAAACCAAAACATATCGGGTGCCTAGATGCTTTCATCAACGCAGAACTCAATGACCACCTCGGTTCCCCAACCATCAGCAATTCAGCCTTCCGGTCGATGTCGGTCACGAACATATTTCTTTATAACCCCCATGAACCTCTCGAAAGGGTACATCTGATGTAGAAACACAGCACCAAGAATCCGTATCTCTTTCACAATGTGAACAATGATATGGACCATAATATCAAAAAAATGGGGGAAACACATCTCAAGCCTTCAGAGAGTGTAGAACACGTCTTCCTGCAACTTATCTATTTTTAACGGATCGATGGCCTTCTGTGAAATCGCGTTGAAGAATGAACACAACTTTATAATTGGGTCTCGGACTTTCTCTAGCAGGACATCCCTAATTGCAATTTGAAGCATCTGTGTCATCATCACGTGGCAATCGTGAGACTTCATGCCAATTAATTTTAAGTCTTTCATTGAGACTAATATCTTTATGTTGGCAGAGTAACCAGACGAAACTTTGACTTCGTGCAAGCATTCTCACACGCTAATTGTTTCTTTCTCGCTCAGAGTGTACCAGACTGTGGGAAGGTACTTTTTGCCTGTATCCATGTCTTTGTGATGCATCTCCTTTCTGAGTTTCATATCTTCAAGGTCCATCCATGCTTGGAGGGTATGTTTTGTTTTGACATGTATCTCTAGTAAGATACCAAGCAAGCTGTCACACACGTTCTGTAACACACCGGCACTCCAGGTGCCCTGAATGTTACATCCTTACGCAGCAACCAGCACAAGACCCTAGAAAATTTAGCCCGAAACAAACGAAAATACTAGTGGGTTGCCGAATAAACTACAAATTTCGGCACCACCTTACCTAAAACTTGGACATCCACGCAGTACACAAAAGACAACAATTCAATATAAACAACATACAAAAGCCATTCACGATATTCAACTAGTAAGCGTAATCAACTGAGCATGATCAACTAAGCAAGGTATCCAAAAGACCACCATGATGCACCGAACAAGGAGCCACAAGTAGAGACAACATAACCAACAACTACTTACAAATTAACTACTCAAAAATCAAGTTCATTAGACCTAGCACCACTTCTAAGTGAGATGTCACACAATTCTAACAACATGAAGTCATTGTGAGTGAAGTGTGCTAGCACGTCTCCCAAAATGTCGCCTTGGATGTACCTAAAATAAAAACGTCAAAGGACAAGCGTGAGTTCATCACTCAGCAAAGTGTATTGCTACAATACAACAGGACATAAACAGATAGTAAACATTCATGCACAATTCTTTTAACATGTAAAGGAAAAACACATATTAAATCATCATTTAGTATTTCTTCCTCCATAGGATGCAACATGCATGCTCATGAATGCCATTTTACTTAGCTCATACCGGTATTGCCGAGTGCACACCCGTCGGTGTGCACCCTCTCATTCCCTTCCATCCCGTGGAAGGGCCTACTCTTACTGTCTCGCTCACATACATCATTGTGTATGAGACTACGAGGTAGGATTTCTCGTGCTCACTACGTGTGAGCGTAGAGGCCCGCATTAGAATAGGTCACCTCTTCCATGATGAATGCACAATTGCAATTGACACAAATAATTTTCAAACTACATTCATTTCTAACATTATTGCATAATAATAACCAAATGCATAAACATAGCCAATTCTCGCTTTCATAAGTTATCATCCATACTAGTCTAATCAAATCCAAGAATAAGATATAGTACCACTTCATATCATACGATTAGATCACAACAATAAGCAATCATACGGCCACCAAGCCGTATTCATCACAATACACATGCCACAACAGCGGGGAGGGGGGTGGCATGAGGACGATGCCACTCCTAAGGATACACCACCTAAAAAATATCATTTGCAAATTTATTTTCACAAACTATATACTTCACACAACCTACAACTCTTCTACACCCTAATTCAAAATAGCCCCAATTTCCAACAATAGGGATTTCTGGACAACAAGCACGAAATTTAACATATTTCCCAAATGGCTAATCTAAATTTTGAGTTCTTGCACTATAAACGACCACAAGAGGATAATCTAACTTTTATTCTACAGCCAACCATTCAAAATGTGCGTCAAACAGTCCCAGAATAGAAATGAACAGAGGCTACAAGTGTTAAACATTCAGTCTAGACATTGTTTACTAAAACAAACATATCTTTTGATTGGTTTAACCAAAATTAGTGTTATTGTGCCCTAACTGACCATAAAAGGATAAAATACCATTTCCCCATATCCATTCATTCAGGAGATGTACCAAAAATTCCCAGATTACAGATGAGCAGAGACTGCAGATTTTAAACCTAACTCAGGACAGTCTATACTAAAATGGGCATAACCTTTAATTGACTAAGCCAAAAATTGCGTTCTTGGGCTCTAAATGACCACAAGAGGATACCCTACAATTAAACCCTAGCCATTCACCCAAAAAATCAGCCTAAAGTCCTCAACTTGCACTTTTAGTTTCTGTTCAGATTCTAAATTTTTCATCAGATTGCAGTTTTGGGGTAGTAACTTCAAACTAGCATAATTTTAATTCCTTAACACAAATCAAGAGAAAGAGGACATTTTCTTGATCTACAGGAAATTTCCTAACTTTCTTTAGGCAACCAAAAATTCTAATTCGACTTTAATATAACCATAAACAGCAGTTCAAAATCTCAGCTACCAACACGAACTAAATTAGAGCAGCCTGCACTAAAAAGGTCATAACTTTTAATTGGTGGAATGAAATTTTGTGTTATTGTACTCTACTGAAACCTTACAACATGAGCTACCATTTCTCTACAGCCAACTACTGAGGAAATGTTTCTTTCTTGCCCAAAACCTAGTCGCAAAACTGGTCTGAGCACAGCTCGAAATCTGAACAGTGTTCCCTCCAACCCTAAAGCCAATTTCCCCCCAAAATCCGCAAATCCAAGAACCCTAGACCACTCTAACATGTCAAGCACTCCCCAAAGAGCAGCAAGGAAAGCCCCAAACCCTACCCATGCTCACCTTCAAGGCGAAGGAAGAGGGAGTGGCTGAGCTGCTACTGCTGCTGCAGTTGGCCGGCCAGGAGGGAGGAAGGAAGGAGGCGCCACCAGGGGAGAACCAGGGAAGGAGCAATGCCAGGGAGGAGACGAGCCAGGGAATGTGAACCGAGTGGAATAGAAAAAGGAGGGGGGAAGGAAAGGGGTAGGTGGGGGAAAAGAAAAAGAGGAAAAACCAGGGGATTCGCACATGCCTGCATTTTTTTCCATCTTTTCAGATCACAGGTGGGTCCACCAACACCCCGAATCAAGAATTCTGACATAAGATATTACATTCTCCCCCGCTTACAGGAATTCGACCCCGAATGCCCAGCATGGTAACTATACTTAAAGGATAAATGGTCGAAGTTAAATCACAACATACCTGATAGGAACAACTGCGGATACTTCTCACACATGCGAGACTCCAGTTCCCAAGTTGCTTCCCGCTCGGATTGATGTGACCACAAAACTTTTACAAACCTCAGCGTTCTATTTTTCAACAGCCGCTCTGACTCTTCCAAAATCTGCACCGGTCGAGACTCGAAGGTGAGATCCTGATCAATCACCAACGGCTCAAGAGGAATGATCAAATCTGGGTCATGCAGATACTTCCTCAGCATGGATACATGAAAGACATTATGCACTCCTTGCATTGATTCGGGAAGTTCCAGCCGATAGGCCACCTTTCCAACTCGGGCAACTATAGGAAAAGGCCCCACGTACCTCGGGCTGAGCTTCCCTTTAGGACCAAACCGAACCACACATTTAGTGGGAGACACCCTCAACAACACGCTTTCCCCCATTTCAAATTCTAGTTCTCGCCTCCTCACATCAGCATAACTTTTCTGTCTACTCTGAGCTGCAAGAAAGTTCTTTCTCACCTCTGCCACCCGTTCAACAGTTTGCTGAACCCAATCTAGACCAAGGACTAACCTTTCCCCTACTGCATCCCAGCATAGGGGTGAACGACACTTACGCCCATAAAGCACTTCATAAGGAGCAGCTCGAATACTTGCTTGATAGCTATTATTATAAGCAAATTCAGCAAGAGCCAAATGGTCTTCCCAACTACCCCTCCATGCCAAAACACAGGATCTGAGCATATCCTCCAAAGTCTGAATGGTACGTTCAGATTGCCCATCTGTTTGTGGATGGAAAGCAGTGCTGAGGCGGAGTTGTGTGCCCAAAGCACTCTACAAAATCTCCCAAAACTTAGAGACAAACTTGACGTCACGATCAGACACGATGGCCTTGGGCACATCGTGAAGTCTCACTATTTCCCGCACATAAATAGGAGCTAACTTGCTCGGTGAGTTTGTGGTGCAAATGGGAATCAAGTGAGCAGACTTGCTGAGACGATCCACAATAACCCAAATAGCATCCTTCCCTCGCCGATTACGAGGTAGGCCAACTACAAAGTCCATGGATTTGTCATCCCAAGGCTAAACAGGAAGCTCCAAAGGTTGAAGCAACCCAATGGGTCCTTTGTGTTCAGCCTTCACCTTTTGACAAATCCCACAAGCTGCTACATATTGAGCAATATCAACCCACATCCTTTTCCACCAAAAATTCTTTTTCAACTCCCGATACATTTTAGTCTCACCCAGGTGAATTGTATATGGGGTACGATGAGCCTCCTTTAGGATATCATCCTTGACTTGAGATTTTTGGGTCACACAAAGGCGGCCTTTAAATCGCAGCGTACCAACTTCATCTATGCTGAAGTCCCCCATCTTGCCCTCAACAATGCGCTTCCTCACCTGCTGTAGCATTCGGTCATGCTATTGAGCTTCACGCAGCCGCTTGGGAGTCGCTGACTCTAGAATCAACTGAGTTTCAGCTTGCATGGTACCCGCAAAACATTACGAGACTCCCATACGCTCGAAATCAGCAATGAGATAGTCAAGAGCAGGGGGCAGTGCCTTGTGGCTAAGAGCATCTGCCACAACATTTGCTTTGCCTGGATGATACTGAATTGTAAGGTCATAATCTTTTATCAACTCCAACCACCTTCTTTGTCTAAGATTCAAATCTTTCTGAGTGAAAATGTATTTGAGGCTTTTGTGGTCAGTGAAGATATCACAAGACTCGCTATACAAGTAATGCCTCCAAATCTTCAAGGCAAAGACCACCGCAGCTAGCTCGAGATCATGAGTAGGGTAGTTCTGTTCATGCTTTTTCAACTGCCTTGATGCATAAGCAATAACTTTGCCCCCTTGCATAAGCACACAGCCAAGGCCCACATGAGAAGCATCAGAATAAACGGTGAAACGCTCTCCTGGCTTAGGAAGGGTGAGAACAGGAGCAGTCACCAACCTTTCCTTCAAGGTGCGGAAACTGCTCTCACAATCTGCATTCCATTGGAATTTTATCCCCTTTTGAGTTAACCGAGATAGTGGCCTAGCAATAATTGAGAAGTCCTGAACAAAACGCCGGTAGTAACCAGCCAACCCAAGGAAACTATGCACTTCCTTGACATTAGAAGGTCTCTCCCAGTCCACAACTATAGAGATCTTACTAGAATCAACAGAAATGCCTTCCTGGCTGATAATATGACCAAGAAAACCCACTTTAGAAAGCCAGAACTCACACTTCTTTAGCTTGGCAAAGAATCGATTCTCCCTTAAAGTATGAAGCACAAGCCTCAAATGATGAGCATGCTCCTCCTCGGATTTGGAATAAATGGGTATATCATCGATGAACACTACCACGAAATCATCAAGATACCCATGAAGCAAGCTGTTCATCATTTCCATAAAAACAGCAGGGGCATTGGTTAGTCCAAAAGACATAACCTTAAATTCATAATGCCCATACATAGTGGAGAAAGCCGTCTTCTCAATATCTTGTTCCCTCACACGAATTTGATTATAACCCGATTGAAGATCAATCTTAGAGAACACCTTTGCTCCCTTCAATTGATCAAACAAGTCTTCAATGCGAGGTAGAGGATACTTATTCTTGATGGTCACCAAATTGAGAGCGTGATAGTCAATGCACAAACGCCAACCTCCATCCTTGTTGGCGACAAAAAGGACAGGCGCTCCCCAAGGTGACACACTACGCTGGATCAACCCCTTAGATAACAGATCATCCAGTTGCTTCTTCAACTCCTCTTGGAAAGGACGAGCTAAGCGGTAAGGAGACAAGGAGATAGGTCGAGTGCCTGGAACAAGATCAATCCGAAATTCCACATCCCTTTTTGGTGGCAACTCGAGCAACTCATCAGGAAACACATCAGCGAATTCCTTTACCACAGGAATCTCCTCAATGGTCACCGAAGCACTTGGCTTTTCCGAAATGGCCAAAAGCACCCCCAAACTCCGCATACGCTGGCCAGGGAATAAACTGGTCAGCACAAAGAGTGAACTGGATGGTGCACTTCCCTGCAAGACCAACTCTACTCCTGAGGGAGCTTGCAAGGTAATTGTCTTCCAGTAACAACATATTTTGGCATGATATTGATGCAACCAATCCATACCCAAGATGATATCAAACGGGGTCAAGTGAATAACCATCAAATTAGCGAAGAAGTCCTCATCATCAATGGTAATAGTGCAACCCGGGCATACCATTGAGCTCGAAATAAGTCCCCCAGGATAGGAAACTACCACAGACTTAGCAATACACTGCATTCCCAACTTAGCCACTCTAGCAAACTCAATTGATACAAAAGAGTAGGATGCTCCTAAATCAGAAAGAACAAAAGCATCAGCTGAATCCACAAGTAAAGTACCTGATACCACATCTGGATGTTCAGCTGACTCCACAGTCGGCAGGGCGTAAACTCCTAGTGGTGTCGGGGCGGCGAAAGCCCCAACACCCTGCTGGGGTGGTACCGAAACTGGAGGCGGTGCAGCAACTAGAGGGGGAGCTAACAGCTGAGGGTAAAAAGCTGCAGGTGGCACCCACACTGAAGGCTACGGAAGAGCATGGGCCGCAGCTAACATCTAGACTAACCCCCTGGACGAGGCAGCCGGAGTCGGAGTGGATGGCACGGACTCCCACTTGATGATGTTATTGGGATTTGACCTCCACACTCGTCCCATATGACCGGGACGGCCACAGTGATGGCACACCCCTGTCCAAGCACACTCTGCAGCGCGATGCCGACCACCGCACTTGAAGCAGATCATGCCTTGCCCAGGGATAGGGTGGGAGCCCACCCGTGGGGAAGAAAATGATGATGACTGAGACTGCCTTGTCTTGGCCCTTGAGGAGGAACTTGGTCCCCCTTTAAATTTCTTGGAAGTAGATCACTGAAAAGATCCACCTCCACTACCAAAGCCTCTCTTTTGCCCGCCACCAGGAGCTATAGAAACTCCTGAACCACCGGAGTTGAGCTTTTCTTTGGAAAGCTCCATTTCAAGCTCCATACCCTTCACCTGATCGACCACCGAGGTGAAGTCACGGGGGACCGTGGCCCCCATGACAACTCTGAACTCTTGGTTGAGGCCCCTACGGAACCTCTGAGCTTTTTCTCGATCATCTGACACCACTGAGGGTATGAAGCGGATGATATTATTGAACTCCGCCTCATACTCTGCCATGGACCTTTTTCCTTGAGAGAGGGTGGATAAAGAGTGCTCCATCCTCTCAAGGAAGGACTCCAGGTAGAATTTGGACCGGAAGCGCTCAGAGAAGTCCTGCAAAGTAACTGGTCCCTGCACGGGGGTCCTCGCAGCAAGGACACCCTCCCACCAGATATCCGCCTGGCCCTTCAGCTGAAATGCCACGAATCGAGCCTTCTGGAGGGAAGTCATCTCCAGGACTCTAAATTGCCTCTCCAAATAGCGCAACCAGTCTACCGCCTGGACTAGCGTACCCGCACCATTGAAGGTGTCGAGTTGGAGGGCATCCACTCCCGCAGACTCATCCTAGAGTCTGGCACATCCGGAGCCACTGCGGGAACCGCTGCAGGTGGAGGCACAATAGCAGGAGCTGCCTGAACTTGCTGATGCAGCTCCTGAACCTCCCTCTGCAGTGCTTGCAATAACGCCGCAGTCACGGCATCCACCCCTGCCCCAGAATGCCCAGCTGGGTCACTATGGTGGACTCGCTGATGGGCATTGGGTGAGCCGCTCCCCTCGGCGACCGACTCAACGTCCACCCGGGATGGGTGATCCCCACCTCGACCACGGCCTCCCCGGCCACGACGACCATGACCTCTCCCCCTCGGCATAGCTACAACAACCAGGAATCTAACATCAACACGAGTCGCAAATCAACAACAGCATACTAGAATTTTCATCTATCAATATCATAAAACAAATAAAACATTAAAGCGCCATGCAAAGAATTACCATATCGTTCCTACTGTGCTCCAAGGTGTGTCAAAGTTTTAATTACTTAGTCAACCTATGTCAAGTTTTAAGGTTATTTAACTAAGACAAGTTTTTAAAGAATATTTGCACCTAGCCCATGTTTTTAGTTTATCCAAAATCAAAGTTTTAGTTAACCCTATGGTATAACACTAAGTTCAAGCACCACAGACCTAATGCCCGCTCTGATACCAACTGTAACACCCCGGCACTCTAGGTACCCTGAATGTTACATCCTTAAGCAGCAACCAACACAAGACCCTAGAAAATTTAGCCTGAAATGAATGAACATACTGTGGGCTGCCGAATAAACTACAAATTTCGGCAGCACCTTCCTTAAAATTTGGACATCCACGCAGCAGACAAAAGACAACAATTCAATATAAACAACATACGAAAGCCATTCACGATATCCAACTAGTAAGCGTAACCAACTGAGTATGATCAACTAAGCAATGTATCCAAAAGACCACCATGATGCACCGGACAAGGAGTCACTTGTAGAGACAACATAACCGACAACTACTTACAAATTAACTACTCAAAAATCAAGTTCATTAGACTTAGCACCACTTCTAAGGGAGATGTCACACTATTCTAACAACATGAAGTCATTGTGAGTGAAGTGTGCTAGCCCGTCTCCCAAAATGTCGCCCTGGAGGTACCTAAAATAAAAACATCAAAGCACAAGCGTGAGTTCATCACTCAACAAAGTGTATTGCTACAATACAACAGGATATAAACAGATAGTAAACATTCATGCACAATTCTTTTAACATGTAAAGGAAAAACACATATTAAATCATCATTTAGTATTTCTTCCTCCATAGGATGCAACATGCATGCTCATGAATGCCCTTTTTCTTAGCTCATATCGGTATTGCCGTGTGCACACCCGTCGGTGCGCACCCTCTCATTCCCTTCCATCCCGTGGAAGGGCCTACTCTTACTGTCCTAGCTCAAATAGTCCCAGAATTGAAATGAACAGAGGCTACAAGTGTTAAACAGTCAGTCTGGACAGTGTTTACTAAAACAAGCATATTTTTTGATTGGTTTAACCAAAATAAGTGTTATTGTGCTCTAATTTACCATATAAGGATAAAATACCATTTCCCCATATCCATTCATTCAGGAGATGTACCAAAAATTCCCAGATAACAGATGAACAAAGACTGCATATTTTAAACCTAACTCAGGACAGTCTATACTAATATGGGCATAACTTTTAATTGACTAAGACAAAAATTAAGTTCTTGTGCTCTAAATGACCACAAGATGATAACCTACCATTACCCCCTAGCCATTCACTCAGAAAATCAGCCTAATGTCCTCAACTTGCACTTTTAGTTCCAGTTCAGATTCT
Organism: Otatea glauca; assembly: GCA_036346275.1. Lineage (NCBI taxonomy): Eukaryota > Viridiplantae > Streptophyta > Magnoliopsida > Poales > Poaceae > Otatea > Otatea glauca. The sequence goes on from CM070724.1 coordinate 16,578,591, forward strand.
GAATTTTTCAGTAGATTGCAGTTTTAGGGTAGTAACTTCAAACTAGCATAACATTTGATATTTGAACCCAAATCTAGCAAAAGAGGACTTTTTATTGATCTACAGGAAATTTCTTAACTTTCTTTGGGCAACCAAAAATTCTAATTCGAATTTCAAATAACCCTAAACAGCAGTTCCAAATCTCAGCTACCAACACAAACTAAATTAGAGCAGCCTGCACTAAAAAGATCATAACTTTTAATTGGATGAATAGAATTTTGTGTTCTCATACTCTACAGAAACCTTAGAACACGAGCTACCACTTTCTCTACAGCCAACTACTCAGGAAATGATTCTTTCTTGCCCAAAACCTAGTCGCAAAACTGGTCTGAGCACAGCTCGAAATCTGAATAGTGTTCCCTCCAACCCTAAAGCCAATTTCCCCCCAAAATCCCCAAATCCAAGAACCCTAGAGCACTCTAACCTGTCAAGCACTCCCCAAAGAGCAGCAAGGAAAGCCCCAAACCCTACCCATGCTCACCTTCAAGGAGGAGGAAGAGGGAAAGGCTGAGCTGCTGGCCGGCCAGGAGGGAGGAAGGAAGGAGGCGCCACCAAGGGAGAAGCCAGGGAAGGAGCAACGCTAGGGAGGAGAGGAGCCAGGGAATGTGAACCGAGTGGAAAAGAAAAAGGAGGGAGGAAAGGAAAGGGGTAGGTGGGGGGAAAGAAAAAGCGGGAAAACCAGGGGATTCGCACACGCCTGCATTTTTTCCATCTTTTCATATCACAGGTGGGTCCACCAACACCCCGAATCAAGAATTTCAACTTAAGATATTACACGTTCTTCTCTATGTGCATGATGTTAATTGCATGTCGAACTTCCAAGTGCTGCCAATAAGGTAGGACCCAAAATACTGATCTCTTTTTCCACAAAAGAGCCTTTTCATGGGGACTCGGGATAGATGTACTGCTGGCTCCCGTTCCATGAATAATTTTAAGATCATTTACGGTCGCAAATATCTGTTTCACAGTGTGATTTTTCAGACCTAAGGCAGTCTCTTTTATCCTATCAAAAGCTCTCTTATTATTGCGGTATGGGTGATCTTTGTAGAGGAACGTACGATGCCGCATGTAAGCCATTTTCCGACAGTTCTTCAGCCACCGGCTAGCTGTATCATTCAAAAACTAGACGCATCCGTTGAAGCCTTTTATTGTCTGGCCCGACAAGTTACCAAGGGCAGGGTAATCATTGATGGTTACAAACAACAATGCGTGTAGGATAAAGTTCTCTCTTTTATACTCATCCCATACCCATACTCCATCGTTCCATAATATTAAAAGGTCTTTAACCAATTGTTTGAAGAACACATCGATATCGTTGCCAAGTTGCCTGGGCCCTTGGATCAGTAGTGGCATCATAATGTATTTCTCCTTCATACAAACCCAATGAGGAAGGTTGTAGATACATAGAGTCACCGGCCAAGTGCTATGATGACTACTCATGTTGCCGAAAGGATTCATCCCATCCGTACTCAACGCGAACCTTATGTTCCTCACATCATATGCTAAGTGCTTATATTTTCTATCAATGTTCCTCCATTGCACAGAATCAGCAGGGTGTCTAAGCATTCCATCCTTCTTACACTCTTCGGCGTGCCATCGTAGCAATTGAGCATGCCTTTTGTTCGCAAACAATCGCTTCAGACTGGGGATTATAGGGAAACACCACACCACCTTACGGGGGTACTCTTCTTCTTACGCTTCACCCCAACATCATCATATCGATATCATCATCGTTGCCCTTATACCGCTTTGCTTTGCAAACAACACAGGCATCCATGTCTGCAAACTCATTGCGATACAATATGCAATCGTTTGGATATGCGTGTATTCTTTGTACTTCTAGTCCCAACGGGCAAACAACCTGCTTGGCCTGGTACGTAGTTGTAGGCAACACGTTACCCTCTGGAAGCAAGTCCCCAAAGAGACATAATAGCTTAGTGAAGCTCTTATCAGACCAACAATTGCTTGCCTTCAACTGCAGTAGTGTAAGCACTGTATGCAGTTTTTTGGGCTCCTCCTTGCAGCCCAGGTACAATGGTGTTGTCGAGTCCTCTACTATACGCTGGAACTTTTGAAACTCTCTTTCACTCGTGAAGTCCCCCTCCCCATCACGCAACATTTGATCTAGATCGTCTTCGTAGCTATCAACGAATGTATCTTTGACCGCCATCATATCGTTGTCTCCGTCATGTTCATCAATATGTTGCCCTTCATGTACAATCTCATCTTCACCGTGCTCGGTCTAACAGGTATAGCCAGCCTTGAAACCCCTTCGAAGCAAATGTGCACGTATCGACTCTATGGTATAAAATAGCTTCTCATTTTTGCAATCAACGCACGGACATCACATATAGTCTGCCAGCTTCTTCGACTTGTGCGCTGCAGCCGCGTTCAGAAAACAAGTCACACCATTAAAGAATTTTGAGCCGCAACGGTCCATGTCATACATCCACCTTCGGTCCATCTACAATTAGTTATATCAAACTAAATTTCAGTAAATCAAAAAACGATCACAAAATAGTTTATTCTTTACATTAGTCATGCAGTGCTAATTAATTAAATCAATAAACATCACATAAGCATATAATTGCAAACAACAATATAATTGTAAATGATTAGATTTAAAAATCCATCTACCAATTTTGACTATATTGAAATACATCAAACTTTTTTCATTATTTAAATATCCATCTTGTAATTTTTTATTATTTCAGTTATTTATTCATTTCATTTGTTATGTAGTGCTAATAAATTAAATTAACATACATCAAATAAGCATATAATTGAAAATAAGGATATATTTGTAAATAATTAGATTTAAAAATGTATCTTGCAATTTTCATTATTGGAAAATCCATCTACCATTTTTCATTATTTAAATATTCATCTAGCAATTTTCACTATTTAAAATTCATCTAACAATTTTCACTTATTAAAAGTCCATTAATCAGTAAAATGAATAATAATTGTAATTTATTCACTAACTTAGTTAGATCTTAATTTGAGCTCTACCGACCTAAAATGTTCACACCATAAAATCACTAATTATCAAAATCTAGAGCAATCTATGAAGTACAATCTAACTACAAATATAATGTAGATCAAGTTACTAACATTGGAGAGAAATTCAAGATGAATTTTCGTACATTTTTCCAGTAGCAAGTCGCCAAAATCCTTGCCACCGAGCAAAGAAGAGCTCCTCTCTATTCTGCTCGGTTGGGGAAGGGAATTTCACCTATATAAAGATACTTATCACTGCCGGTTCTGCACAGAACCGGCAGTGATAAGGATTGTGTGGGAAAATACTTACCAGTTTGCGCGGGGTAATTCTTATCACTGTCGGTTTAGGACACAACCGGTAGTGAAAATGCTCATATCACTGCCTGGTAAAAATAGAAACAGCAGTGATGTATCACTGCCGGTTTTGGATATAAACCGACAATGATATCTTGTTATCACTGCTGGTTCTATTCACACACCAGCAGTGATGTGTGCTCCCACTGGCCGGACTATTATACCGGCAGTGATATATTTATCACTGCCGGATCTAGCCCAACCAACAGTGATATGCTGGCAAGGATGGCCTGTTCTGTAGTAGTGCGCAATGAAGCTTGCAAGGCAGAAGCATGGGCATGTGGCGATGCGAAAGGACAAAGCACGGGACCCCAGGTTCCTGCCATCGCCGAACAGCATAGAGCCGGGGAGAGAAGAGGAAGGAGGAGAGGGAAGGAAAGAGAGTGAGGTTGGGAAGTGGGGCTCCTGGCCGGTGAGGCCCAGCTACAGCAGCTAACAAGCTGTCATTTCAATGATCAGGCTCTTTGGCTTTGACATTTAAGGCAGTGGTAGGTTTAGTATTTGGGCAGGCTACAAAAGGATGCTAGGTTGTTTGAAAAAATCTTACAAAATTTTGTGTTGGTATTCCGAAGAGTCTATTTTCCATTTTTCTTGGTTTCACTCGATTCTCTAATGTAGTTTTGAAAAAGTAATTTCTCAAATTTGACTGGTTTCTAACCATTTTTGAATTTTGGAGCAACCCAAATGATGTGCAAAAATTCTGAAAAAATTATATTTATACATCTTATGTGCCCTAGTATTTTATAAAATCACTTTCTATAGTATGTTGCTCGAGATTTTTATGAGTTTCTTTAATGTGCTAGTTTAGGTATTTAAAGTCACCAATTCAAAAATCAAATCCTAAAAATAAATGAATAGTCCCAGAGATAAATTCAAATGAAAATCCAAATATGCAATAAGATTCATGAGATAACAATTTATTTACTTTTATAAAATTTTGACATTTGATAATATTATTTTAAATTAATCCTGCTTTTGATTTCTCTTCAACACTAAATGAGTTCACATGTCTTTGAAAATTTTCGGAGATGACCAGGGGGTTATTTGGGATTTTATATAATTTTTCTTCTGGGTTTTATCTCTTAAGTGGTTTTGGGTTTTTGTATTGTAGAACAAAAGAAAACAATTAAGTTAAAAGATTTTCTTAAAGACCAAAATTCAAGAAAAGAAAGAAAATACAAAAAAGATGGGAATTGAAAATAAGATTATATTTCAAAATCATTTTGGTGGTGTGTTTATTTTAGTAAAAAAAATTCTAATGTAGCAACTCTTTCTTTTCTTTTAAGTTGAAATACATGAAAATGAAGAAAAGATGATAATTACAATGAAAATCTTGGTTTCAGTTTGATATTTTTATTCAATTCTATTTTCAAATTTCAAATTTTTATTTTTCCTATTTTTGAAATTTTTGGGATGTTACAACCGACCATAGAGATCATTCGTCAAATATCTCCCTCACTGAACATATGTTAAAGAAGCAACCTGAATTAATATAATATCCATCCATGAGAAGTTCCTGATTGATTAAGGGCAAATATATTTGAATCATCTTTTACTACCTCCATTGAGCATGCATGTGTCCCCTTCCTCTTTCCCTTCTTCATGTAACTCTTACATTTGCCTGCAATGCATACTGCAGCCAGTGCTTCATCACTAGAGAATGAAGATTTCGATGGCTTTTCAAGGACTCTTCCTCCAATAGATATGTCATTGCCTTGTTGAAGTTGTGAGTGCTTTTCCCGATAAGAATATTTATCATTAATTGCTCCCATGATGGTAGTAGAGATGGTTGCAGTATGATGACTTTATCATTCTCCTTAATTTTCTCATCCACACTAATTAATTGTGTGATAAGCTTATTGAAGACAACGAAATGGTCAACAAATTGTGCACCTTCCTCCATGTGTAACCTATAGAGTTATCAATCATCAGAGAGACATAGATGGATTGTACTAACAGTTTTTCGCTTCATCACCTTCCACTCTTCGACGGACGTTTTTTCTATTTTATCCCCTTCAAGAGCAAAGATCAACTCTTGCTGGGAGAAAAAAATCGATATTGAAATATTTTATGATGTCGTATTTACTTAGCATAATTACTGATTATCAATGATTCATTAACTGATGTGATTTTTTAATGCAACTTTACGTGAGATAGTGTATATTTTGTCAAATTGATCCGGCATATTCCTGCTACTTAGACCAGTTTGACATGATAGTGCATATTTTATCTTTCTTGACATCACATTTACTTCACAAAATTTTTATTTAATAAAAGTTAGAAAATTTTGTAGATGGCTCCGAGAAGACATGAATGGGCCTAGTTGATGATCGACTAAATAAGGAATACTTGGATGGTGTAGAGAGTGTCCTTGATTATGGCTTTAGTAGGTTGGGTGGTGGGGTTGACTTCAATGTCCATTCATCCAATACTGCAACACATACGTTAGATCTCCTAAGGTAGTGTCTTCTCATTAGAATGAGTATGGTATCTTTGAGAGCTATTCCTTGTGAAGTTGCATGGGAACCTTAGACAGATTTAGAAATTGAAGTTGAGGACACCTCGTAGGAAGTTAGAGAAGAAGGATATGATGGAATGCAATAGTGGATGATGGATTTGTTTCCTCGGTACAACAGTCCAATCAAACAAACAATGATTCCACCATCTATGAAACATCCTAATTTTTTCACTTGAATTTGGTTTCATCTATTTTAGCTTTCTATGTTTTTTTAGAATTTTTATTGCTAATTAAACATTAATGTGAATTTTCCATAAGTAAAAAAGGATTTAATATGATTAATATTCAAGTGAACATTTGACAAAACTATTTTATTTGGACAACAATCCAACCAAACAAACAATGACTCCACCATCTATGAAACAACCCAACTTTTGCATTTGAATTTGGTTTCATGTATATTAGCTTTTTATGAATTTTTTAGAATTATTATTGCGAATTAAACATTAATGTCAATTTTCCACAAGAAAAAAAGGATTTAATATGATTAATATTCAAGTGAGCAATTGACAAAACTATTTTATTTGGGTTCTAGATGCTTTCAAATATTTTATAAAACTTTCTAGGATTTTTTTGAATTTATTTGCTATATATACGAAGTCTAATTGAATTTTCTATATTTTCTAAAAAGAAAATAATTAAATTTCTAGAAAGGGCTTTCGGACCGTAGCCCTATACACCAGCCCAGTCTGGCCAAAGCATCATGTTACCCGGACTAGCGTCGTAGCCAAGCAATGAGGCCCAAGTCAGCCTGCTCGGTTTGCCGGCCTATTTGCACTTGAGCCGCTAACAGGTGGGACCCACTTGTCAGGTCATCATCTCTGTGTTCGAGTGGGTCTCCATGAGCCACCATGTTTGCCGCAAGCAAGGTAGAACTTTTGGCTAAGACACAAACTTCTAGCACTTTCCAAAGGGAGCACCACGATCACCCTGAGCTCGCAAACCTAATTCGGTCGATTTCACTCAAGTCGCCGTTGTGTTGCCGGATTTCAAGTTTTTTCCATAGCACCACTGTGGAGAAGTTGTCGATTCACCATCTTAGGTGATCAACGGAGCCCTAGCCCTACCCTATCTTTTTTGCCTCAACAAGTTCTACCTAGTGCTTGCCTTGTCTCATCGGGATCGTGCGAGGAAGACACCGTCACCACGAAGTATAACACCACAGCACCTCATGTGCCCTGAATGTCACCACATCATACTATATTGCTAAGTCTTAACCATTTTACAAATAAATTTCAGCAACACATTATTAATTATTTAATCTCTAACAACCACTAAAGGATAGTTTCTAGATATAACAAGAGGCCACAAACAATCTGATGTTACATAGCACTGAAATAACACTAGATATGCATTTTAGAGAATAATTTCAGCATGCTACCTAAACAAGTAATACCAATCCTAGACAATTAATAACAAAAAAAAATTTAGGACCACGTGCACAAGCATGCCCAAGCCTTCGAGCTTGGATACAAAGGATAGTATTAATTAAACAACAGATTAACTAGCCATACTTCTCTATTTATCAATTACAACTGACTAGGTTCAAATGTCCAGTAATGCGACTAAGTGATTCCATCAACTAAATAAAGTTAAGTGCTATCTTATTCATGCGTGAACACTAAACTAGATCATAGTGAAGATGGTATGACAAGTGACACAATGACGCTAATCCATTCCCATGTATATCGCCTTCAATGATCACCTAAAACATTTAAAGAAAGCAAGAGTGAGTCCATAACTCAGCAAATACATAATAAAACAATAACATAAATATCATCATATATAAAATCAATAAGGGTGAGTCCACAACTCAACCTGTACATAATAAGTAATATCATACCGGTACATAACAAAGTAATATCATACCAGTTGTTACCTTTAACACCTTATTCATCTTTGGATGAGTCCACGACTCAATCTCATCACCATGTATCACAGTAATCTTAATAAACACGATTCATCATTAGCAATGCAATGCAATGCAAATATGCTTGCATGCTCATAAGCACATTTCATAGCTTATACCGGTATAGCTTGAGTGCACACCCGTCGATGTCACACTCTCATTCCCCTCCATCCCCGTGGAGGGGCCAACCAAAGTAGGTCTTACTCAAGAGCACTCAGGTCAAGTTATATACCTTTCTCACCGACCTAGCCTATGCACTCCAGATTAGTTATATGACTCTTTTACCGACCTGGCTCATATGCACTTTTAATGATATGAATGCAAGTGATGCAACACTTTTCAATAACCAATCACCATGTAGCAACAATTCCCAAGTGACCATCCACATCATGTACTCAATATCATCATCTCAAGAGCATAAGCTTAAATAATGACAATGATTAACATTAGTCATATAAAACAGCAAGGTGATATTTATCAATCCAAACAACAAATCATTCCACATCCAAATTATCATTATTCCATGCACTTGCCTTAACCACGAGGAGTGGAGTGGTGCGGGGTTGAGGCCACTCCTAAAGTCACACCACCTAAAAATGAATTTCATACAACTCAACAATGCAATCACCGCATAGGCAATAAATTTAGCGACATTGAACCTACGCCCTACCCCAATTTTAATAACTTTCTTGCTCGGCGCACAAAACCACCCCTTTTCTGACCCGTTGGTCTAAAGGTTATAAGTTCCACCCTAATAACCTAAACCTCAGAGATCAGGAACTATATGAAACTACTAGAAATTACCCACACATTTCCCGTTAACCAACTTTCTCAAATAAATCATTTAGCCCTTCATTTTTAGCCCTGAAACCCGATTTGCTGCCACACTAGACAGCAGGGTTCAAAATGGCATAACTAATTTTATACAATTCCAAATGAAGTAAAAGATGATATTTCTGAAATCTACAGGAAATTTTATAATTTTATATGATTATTAGAAAAATTAATTCTGCTTCTAGATAGCCCTAATCTGCTGTTTTCCGCGACTGCTGCCAGCAGAGACAGATTCTGGAAAGCAGACTTCAATCGGCCATAGCTTTTAAACCACTTATCCAAAATTCGTGATCTAGATCTCTAATTAAACTTAAGACAACGATCTACAACTTTCACAACATTCAACCCCCTTAAACTGATCGGATCTGCCTGGAAACGCAATCCAAAGAATGCAATCTGCATTGCTCGCAAACACAGACCGCAGAAAACGTAGGATCCCCAAACAAATCTAATCCCGTCTCTAGAACGGGTAAAACTAACATAAAACATCCTTGAAACAGCAACCATAACACCAACCAAAACCCTAAAAAAATTGTTTCTTTACTTGCCCTGAAGGTTGCACAAGGAGTGATTAGGGGTGGTGTCTCCTTGGCTGCATCAAAAAGGAGACCCAAAGACGCAAGAACCAGCGATGGCTGGGAATTCCCAGGGGGAGGATGACTGGGAGGAGGGGATGGTGTGGCTGGAAAGAGAGGGGAGGGGTGGGCTAGGGTTAGGAAAGAATCCCCCCACATGATCCAAAATAGGCCACTAGCGGCCCGAAGACAGCCCTCCAAAGACAAAAATAGCTAAACAAAATGGAAGTTGAACAAAATGGATAGCTAAACAAAATGGAAGTTGAATCTCATCGTATACCTCGAGTGAACAACTCGAGATACTTCTCACGCATCTGAGTCTCCAACTCCCAAGTCGCTTCCCTCTCAGTCTGATGCGACCTCAAGACTTTGACAAATTTTGAAGTTCTATACTTCAATACCGCTTTGAATCCCCCAATAACCGTACTAGGCAGGATCTCAAAGGCAAGATGCCTAGAGTCAGCAACCAACGGCTCTACCAAAACCTCTCGTTCGAGATTCTGCACAAGCTTTCTTAACAAAGAAATGCATTGCATCCTACCAAGGATTCAAAACGATCCAAACGATAGGTCACTTCCTCAAATCATACCACCGACATGAACATACAGGTTTGAAACGTGTACCCCAAGAACCAAATCAAAGATTCCTGTCTCTCTCAATTGGTTGTCTTTTTCACAAAAGGGTCATTACCATCAAAATGAATAGCCCACTATTGCACAATTTCTTTTTCCACAACAAATTTTACTCTATCTTCTTCTAGGCGTTCCTTGCTCCAAGGGACAACTACCCAAGAAATAAAATGTCCACAACAGAACAATTCACTTCCGAATGTCATAACAATAGCTACATCCAATGTCACCAAATATTCAGACACTACAGAAATGGAAATTTAATTACACCCAACTTCCTAGTGGTCAACTTTTAAAGATTAAACAAGCACCATACTGAGGCATGCGAAAACACCCAATACTCACTACTCAAAATCCATCAAAGATTAACAAGTAGTAAATGATAGGATCTTGGGTCATTACCAACCCACACTTGGCTTCTATTTCCATAAAGGTCTTGCCCCACAATCTTTCACTCAATGAACAAGGTCAAAGAATACAATCCCTTATTGTACTCAACAAAAATCAATGATTATTCATTTTCTTTTCCCATGCCAGAACGTAAAGGAAATCTCAATTCTCTTTATCAATATAAACCACTTCATCACCTTAAAACCAAGGCGCTAAAATTCATATAAGGGAGAAAGTCAATTTAAAAGAGAAACACTGCATAAATCTTTTATAGATGCATATCACTTTTACGAAAGCAAACCATTTCGAAAAGAAAAAAAACGATCTTGGATTCAAACCATTTCCACACAACCACCATCTTTCCTCTCAAGAGAAAAGGAAACATATTTTCCAAAAGAAAACCACTTCACCAGCACAAATCACTTATGATACAATCATAAGGATCACATTTAAGAAACATTTTCAAACACCATACACATTTTACATAAATATAACTCTAGTCGAACTAGAGATACAAATATTTCCAATCAAAAATACCAAACATTACATTGGTTCGATTGTTTCCTTTAACTGATAATACCAAAAATGGCTCAATTTGTGCGCTAAAGAACGCAATCTAGTCATACTGCTATAAGGATAAATTCCACAATCATATATTAAGCTGAGCTCTTAGCAAAGATAGATGAATGGCGTTGATGAATGAAATAAAGTATTTCAAAAACCATCAATAGATTACTTCATAGTTATTCTTTATTTAATCCTCAATTTCAAACCTCAAAGTTAACTCTGCAGTTTGGCAACATTACCACTAATCTGCAGAAAATCTAATGCACATAATACAGAATGCCTTAGCAAAAGACATTCATCCAAAACACTATACGAACTAACCAATCCATATACATTTAAAAGATGGTTCACCTCAAATCCCACCATCTCTAGTATTCTAATACGTTTACCATTAAAGGTTTCAATACTCAAAATTTACACCTTGACAAACCCCATCAAAATTTAACGTAATACACAAAACCAATTCTTTCTTTAATTACCTTCTCCAATAATTATAACAAAACAATTTATGATGCATATCATAACACATCAAACTAAGTCTACCTCATCATGATCAGCAAAGAGAAACATATCAATATTTTAAGCACATTCAACCTGATAGTTAATTCAACATAAGATAGTGCATCAACATTTTCTTTTGGTCCACAAACCATAACAAGCCATCAATCACACAACTTCCTATTCCAAGTTTAAGACATATCTTTTGAACTAAACTTTCAGCATGATCAACATATAAATTTTAAACAACTCATAAGTCAACATCTCGACAATCATAACTTATTATATCAATAAATGAGTCCAACAATTAAATATTATCTCCACGAGACATATTTCATAAGTATGGATCTAAGACAGTCATTCGATAAGGATAAAACTGTACATCATAACAATCATTCTATATTTTCTCATTCTTTAATTACAACATTGATTAAGTCATTCTGTTGATACACAATATTAAATTGTCCATAAGAAACATAGTCTAACAAACTCCACAACTTTACACCCTCACATAGTTCCGAAAACTTCATCGAACAGGAAATTCTATACCTTTTCAATTATATTAATAGTTCGCAACCACAACACAATGATCCTGATCAACAATCACTTTAGGGTCATCTACTAACACAATTAAATGTCTCTACCAACACCTTATATCAGAATGTCTTTAACAACTAGCAAATTTACTTTAACTAACAATAACAGCAGATTACATCATTTCAATGTTCTAACTACATATCAAAGTTTAAAGTTTTAAACATTCTCATTGGTCACCTAACAAAGAAATAACAGGGCATGCCCCAAATTTGAAGTAAAGCAACGGTTCTCAATCTTGAACAATAACACATTTAATCGTTACTCACTATAGAATAATACATGATAGCATAAAGTTATTTAGTTTTAAACGAAAGATAACAATTAAAATTAATTGATTCAACTCACAAGTTACTATAAAAATACTTCATTCTATAAGTTGCACAAATACATTCTAAGTAACATGTTAAATAATACTTCTTACAAATGACAAATTAGCTTATTCACATGATTAGTTACTTTATTTACAACATTTTTTCTTTCCAAAAAACCCAACCATATTTCACAAAGGAAGTCAATTATTAAATCACAAGATGATAAGACCAAAATCTGACATGCAAAAGCACTTCAAGACAAATCTCAAAATTTAAAACTTCCACGAAAGAAGATGGTTGTAAGGGTTTTTTTTGCACGGAAAGAAAAATCAAGCGATCAAGTAATCCTTTTTCTAGTAAAGGCAGAAAGTATAAACCCTTGGAACTTAAGTTCTGCACAAAAACTTCGATGACTTCTTTTAAGCGTGGAAACCAATATACACGTACAAAAGGCAATAATTTTCTCTCCAAAACAAGCAACATTAATCAATAAAACCAATCGCCAGAACTATAGTACTAGCAACCAATAAAGTCTCATTAAGTAAAAACTTTCTCTTTGTCTCCGACAATTGAAGAATAATGAAAGCAACCTTCTCAACAAACTCTCCTATCTAAGACATACATAGACAACAACTCTCCCATACGAAGGGTTTCTAAACCTTAGGTGGTGGCTCTACCCAGCCACACCCACAACCACGGCCATGCGGACAACCATGGGCTCTACCACGGTCACACAGACAACCACAAAAACCCTTCGGCACATCTAATTCTCATAATCACATTCCTTCGAGCCACTCAATCATAATCATAGCATTATACGTCATCATAACACCATCATGTTCAACATAAATCATCAATGCTCAAATAAAATATTAAAGAGTAATGCAATGACTACCCACAACCTTTCTACTGTGCATCAGAGTGTGTCATGTTTTAAATTAGTTAACCAACCTATATCAGATTTTAAGTTTATTTTCCTATGTCAAAATTTTAAAGAGTATACACCTAAGCCATGTTTCTAATTTTCCAAATCAAAATTTTAGTTCACTGTAAAGTAATTTTCTAATTTCACACACCATGGACCTAAAACCCGCTCTGATACCAACTGTAACACCCCAGCACCTCATGCGCCCTGAATGTCACCACATCTTACTATATTGCTAAGTCTTAACCGTTTTACACATAAATTTCAGCAACACATTATTAAATATTTAATCGCTAACAACCACTAAAGGATAGTTTCCAGATATAATAAGAGGCCACAAACAATCTCATGTTACATAGCACTGAAATAACACGTGATATGCATTTTAGAGAATAATTTCAGCATGCTACCTAAACAAGTAATACCAATCCTAGACCATTAATAACAAAAAAAAACTTGGGACCACGTGCACAAGCACGCCCAAGCCTTCGAGCTTGGATACAAAGGACAATATTAATTAAACAATAGATTAACTAGCCATACTTCTCTATTTATCAATTACAGCTGACTAGGTTCAAATGTCCAGTAATGTGACTAAGTGATTCCATCATCTAAATAAAGTTAAGCGCTATCTTATTCATGCGTGAACACTAAACTAGATCATGGTGAAGATGGTATGACAAGTGACACAATGACGCTAATCCCATCCCTTGTATGTCGCCTTCAATGATCACCTAAAATATTTAAAGAAAGCAAGAGTGAGTCCATGACTCATAAAATACATAATAAAACAATAACATAAACATCATCGTATTTAAAATCAATAAGGGTGAGTCCACGACTCAACCGGTACATAATAAGTAATATCATACCGGTACGTAATAAAGTAATACCATACCAATTGTTACCTTTAACACCTTATTCATCTTTGGATGAGTCCACGACTCAATCTCATCACCATCTATCACAATAATCTCATTAAACATGATTCATCATTAGCAAAGCAAATATGCTTGCATGCTCATATTCACATTTCATAGCTTATACCGGTATAGCATGAGTGCACACTTGTCGATGTCACACTCTCATTCCGTTCCATCCCCGTGGAGGGGCCAACCAAAGTAGGTCTTACTCAAGAGCACTCAGGTCAAGTCATATACCTTTCTCACCGATCAGACCTATGCACTCCGGATTAGTTATATGACTTTTTTACCAACGTGGCTCACATGCACTTTTAATGATACGAATGCAAGTGATGCAACACTTTTCAATAACCAAACACCATGTAGCAACAATTCCCAAGTGACCATCCACATCATGTACTCAATATCATCATCTCAAGAGCACAAGAATAAATAATGACAATGATTAACATTAATCATATAAAATAGCAAGGTGATATTTATCAATCTAAACAACATTTCATTCCACAACCAAATTATCATTCTTCCATGCACCTGCCTTAACCACGAGGAGCTAAGTGGTGCGGGGTTGAGGCCACTCCTGAAGTCACACCACCTGAAAATAAATTGCATACAACTCAACAATGCAATCACCGCAAAGGCAATAAATTTAGCAACATCGAACCTACGCCCTACCCCAATTTTAATAACTTTCTCGCTCGGCGCACAAAACCGCCCCTTTTCTGACCCGTTGGTCTAAAAGTTAAAAGTTCCACCCTAATAACCTAAACCACAGAGATCAAGAACTATATGAAACTACTATAAATTACCCACACCTTTCTCGTTAACCAACTTTCTCAAATAAAGCATTTGGCGCTTCATTTTTAGCCCTGAAACCCGATCTGCTGCCACACTAGACAGCTAGCTTCAAAATGGCATAACTAATTTTATACAATTCCAAATGAAGTAAAAGATGATATTTCTGAAATCTAAAGGACAATTCCTAACTTTATCTGATTGTTAGAAAATTTAATTCTGCATCTAGATAGCCCTAATCTGCAGTTTTGCGTGACTGCTGCCAGCAGAGACATATTCTGGACAGCAGACTTCAGTCGGCCATAACTTTTAAACCGCTTATCCAAAATTCGTGATCTAGATCTCTAATTAAACTTAAGGCAACGATCTACAACTTTCACAAATGCAACCCCCTAAACCTGACCAGATCATCCTGGAAACTCAATCCAAAGTACGTAATCTTCATTGCTCACGAACACAGACAGCAGAAAATGTAGGATCACCAAACAAATCTAATCCCATCTCTAGAACGGGTAAAACTAACATAAAACCTCCTGGAAACAGCAACCAAAACACCAAACAAAACCCTAGAAAAATTGTATCTTCACTTGCCCTCAAGGTTGCACAAGAGGGAGTGATGAGGGGAGTTGTCTCCAAGGCTGCACCAAGAAGGAGACCCGAAGACGCTAGAACCAGTGATGGCTGGGAATTCCTAGGGGGAGGATGACTGGGAGGAGGGGATGGTGTGGCTGGAAAGAGGAGGGGAGGGGTGGGCTAGGGTTAGGAAAGAATCCCCCCACATGATCCAAAATTGGCCACTAGCGGCCCAAAGACAGCCCTCCAAAGACAAAAACAGCCCACGCAGCCCCAAAACAACCCCAAAGCGGTTCAAAATTAAAATGGGATATTTCACGAAGCCTATGCTGCCACCCTTCTTTTGTTCACTACCATCGTTGGAGTTTGCCAAAGTCAGCCACACTCATGTTAGAAGATTCACTGTGGTGAGAGCTTTCTAGTTAGACCACCTGGGGTCACCGGAGAGTAGCACTACTGACTTTTCGGCTCTACCCACCACCATGTCGACAAGGTTGACCCGATGCATGACACGTGGTAGTGATGTTAGTGTGACATTAGCACAGGTCTGTACATGGTCTTTGGTCCATATGAGTTAGGTGTATGACATGTGGGCTCCACATGTTAGCCTCTAGCATTATATTTTTCAACAAAATCGTTATTATTTAAAAATAACCACCAGGCCAACTTATTAGGCAATATTTCAAGAATATCCTATTTTTTCTCTCTCTTTTCTAATTTAATTGTTTGATGGATTTTCGACAGTTTAATTATGAGGCTTAATGGAGGCCCGATCTTTCGGTGAGATGGATAACTATCGATTAGTGGAGACGACCCTCACGATCTAGGCTATGATCGAAACATGACCGACTCTAAGCAATTGCTGAACCAAACTCTGAATTGTTATGAACCGTACCAAAACCCGGTTGACTTGATTACGAAGATCAATTCCTGCAAGCAATCGACGAACAAGCAAGAACAAAAGAAAAGCAATCTGAAATTGCAAATATAATTAAAGTATTGATGTGGGGTTTCGAAGCACGGTATTGCTGTTGATCTAGCCGAACAAGAGAATACCAAATAGTTTCACCAAGGAAAACTACAACTAAACAAAACCCAAGTAATTTTGGGGGACTCTCTAGCTATATATAGGTAAAAGAGAAAGGGGATTTGGTCAGCACAAAGGAAAGGCCGAATAGGACTCTTACAAGGCCCAAGTTTGACTCGAACTAGAAAGTTGACCCAATTTGTTTTGTTGATTTCAGAGTGCTCCAAAGGAATTTTGAGGTGGAGTCAAATCTGTTGGAAAGATCTTGAAGTAAGCTTTTAATCAAGTACAAGAACTTCCCAATTGGACGCCGTATGCAAAAGTTATGCTCGTTTTACTTTAGGCTGGTATCCGGAGGCCGAATTGGATTCCAGAACGTGATGGATTTGATATCTCTTCCTTCTTGGCCTATGGATGACGTATTGGAGTTGGTCCAACAAGGTGTGGTTGTACCCAAAGTAGTGATGTCCTCATCATCTATTCTCCTTCATATGAGTACCAATTGAACCCATTTAGTTTTCTAAATTTGTCTAAATTAAAGCTCTATTTTTGGTGAATTTTACTTATTTTTTGAGTTTATCTTTTTTGTTTTACATTTATTTTGGTTTTTGCCATTCATTTCGTGGAGATGTTGAAGTACTAGGAGCGTCCAAAGGTGAAGAGTTCATTCAAGTTCAAGGTCTACATCAAAGATCAAGAGTTGTTCCAAGGCAAGTCGTACTTTGATTATGTTGAACCCAATTTTACAAATAATATTTTGTTTTAATCAATTGCATGTTATTTCAAGTTATATCTACTTTCAAATAATTTGGGAATTAATTATTCAACCCATTTGAATTATACCTACATTGTTGTTTGCTATGAGGAAAAATACGTGAGCCAATTGAAGCAAAGCCTAGATGGTGTCCTCTAGGTTTAAGCTCATCTCATCGAAGAAGACTTCAATGCTTGAGGACTGAGGGGAAGATGGAGGCCGAACAAAAAAATGAAGGGATGAAAATTCAACGAGCTCTGACCGATGAAAATTGATAAAAGGGAATGGAGAAGGAAAGAATCATTCGAAGATGAGTTTGATTCAGTCGACGATTTGGATCCTCCAATGATTCGTGATGATTCTCCACCTCCGATAGACACTAATATGGTGTTCAAATTACCAGCTAAGTTTAGAACAAGTACTGCATCGGCTACGAAAGCTTTTGTTCAACTGTGGTTGGTTGCTCAAGATGTAGTTTTCGAAAAACCTCAAGATGATCATCGGCATCTAAAGCCATTGTACTTAAAGGGTCAAATTAATGGCAAGCCGATATCAAGGATGCCGGTGAACAGAGGAGCGATTGTTAACTTGATGCCCTATAGCATGTGTAAAAAGTTGGCTATGCTCATCCCGATCAACATATGGCCGAGCATGTTTGATAGAACAGGTGAGATTTTACACCAATAGAGGCCAAGTCGGCAATAAAAGCTTTATAAGATAAAATGCAGGCTATTGGCAAACAGTGGATAGCTATGAGCCATATAATATTTTCAAGAAGTTGAAAAATAGGGCCAAGTTTCACGTCGACTAATTTGCTAGATGAAGTCGACATAGGTGATGGTGATAGAGAAAAGATCAACTTATTAGTTCAAATAGCAGTAGATTATAAAGAAAAGTTGGTTAAGCTTGTGAGAAAATATAAAGATTATTTTCCTTAGGAATACCATGAAATTCCTAGTTTAAACCAACAATTAGTTGAATATTAGTTACCAATAAAATTGGGCTATAGGTGTAATACCGCGGCCCGTTAATATGAAGGCCCATGTGGCCCATGTGGAGTGGTTGTTGGATTAGTCCCACATTGCTTGCACAAAGTGAGTTGTAGTAGTATATAATACCTGTTGGGTTCAAACATAGCACCTCCGGGTTAAACCTTTTACATGAAGCAAGGACGAAAGTGTAAGTGGGGTGCTATGCATTCGTAGGTCCGCCCTACGGTAGGTTGGACTTTGAGCTAATTTTGGCCAAGGTGTTACAATAGGCTATTTAAGCAGCTTGTCACACGATTTAATCTGGCCATGTATAATACAATAAAAGAAGAGATTGAGTGATTACAGGAGGCTAAGTTTATCAGGCATGTCGATATGCTGAGTGGGTTTCCAATATTGTTCTTGTAATGAAGAAAAATAGTAAACTCCAGGAATGTGTCGATTTCATGGATTTAAATAAAGCTACATCCAAAGATGAGTACCCGATGCCTATAGCTGATATGCTTATCAATGCTGCATCAGGGAATAAGATAATTAGTTTTCTTGATGGTAACATTGGATATAATCAAATATTCATGGCGGAAACCAATATCCTGAAGACAGTCTTCAAGTGCCCTAGTGTCCTAGGTTTGTTTAAATGGGTATTCATGACGTTCGACTTGAAAAATGGTGGTACAACATATCAACAAGCTATGAATTTGATTTTCCATGAGTTAATCAGCAATATCGTGGAGATCTATATTGGTGATGTTGTAAAATCAAATTAAGATTTTGAGCATCTAGTCGAATTAGAAACGGTGATCAAGAAGACTAGGGCATATGGTTTGAAGATGAATCCATACAAATGTGCTTTTGGTGTATCAGCTGGACATTTCTTGGGATTTATGATCCATGAAAATGACATTAAGCTTAACCAAGAAAAATTCAAAGCCATAGCCGATACTAAGCCACTGGCTTGTAAGAAAGACCTACAAAAGTAGATCAGCAAGATTAATTATTTACGATGTTTCATTTAAAATCTATGTAGCTGTATTAGTGCATTTACCCCATTGCTAAAATTAAAGGAGATGAAGAATTTGTTTGGGGAGTCGATCAACAATAGACTTTTGAATGTATAAAGGAATATTTATCTCAGCCTCCAGTTTTAGTTCCGTCTCAGGATGAGATACCATTTAAACTCTATATATTGGTTGAAGAGGCAAAAATTGGAGATGTCCTAGGGCGAGAAATCAACGGTAAAGAGTGGGTTATTTTCCTACTTAAGCCAATGGTTAATTAATGTAGAGACTAGGTATCCATTTTTAGAAAAACATTGCGCTTATCATTATATTTTGCTTGCATCAAGTTAAGGCATTATACACACATACATAATCGAAGGACAGTAAGTACTTTATATTGAAATACCATGTGGAGGTCCAAGTGTGTGATGAGTAATTGACTGTATTCGAGCTTTTGGTGCTCAAGGTTGAGTTTGATTTGAGTCTGTCCTGGTCAAAGACCGGTGGTCGGACCTCGAGTGGTCTAGACTTTGGCTGGTCGAAGACCAGTAATCGAGTGACTTGAGTAGAGTGAGAATTGAGAAGTATCGAGTAGGGATGCTGCCAGGTCGAGTGGCGGGTTAGCTCGATTACTGCCAAGTTTTGGTTTGGTCGAGTAATGCCCCATCAGCTTGTGGTCGAGTGACTGAGTAGAGTGAGACTCGATAAGAATCGAGTAGGGTTACTCGATGCTCGATATTGATCCATCGACTCAATTTTGAGCAAAGTGGGCAATGCTAGGTGATGTGTTTCCTTGTTTTTGTTGGTTGTAGGATGACGGTGCTAGATCATGATGAGACGAAGGATGACCGGGACTAGGCGAGGTGCGTTAGAGGTCCAGACAGTTGAGGATCGCCGGAAGATGATCGGAGACGGAGTCACTGTGAACCCAGAAGACAAGGAATGGATGAGATGCTAGCTAGGAGCTACTCGGATCAAGGAGGACTGTCGGATAGCGGTCTAGGTGATAGAGTAACGGGTCTAGTTAGTATGCCTTGAAAACGCGGTGTTCTTGTTGGGTTTCGGGTTAGCCCATGTAAGGCTGTGAGTGGAGTCATCCTAACCCTTGATGGTGGTCCTTAGGGTAGAAGGAACTCATCCAAGGGTAGAGGGTGACTCAAGAGTAGTATAAATAGAGGGGGAGGGGTGGTCTTCCTCCTCTTGAAGGTTTTAGAGGTTTTGACTCCTTTGAGCTTTTTGCCCACTTTGTTGTGAGGCTTTGTAAACTTACTTCCAGAAATATATAACACTTTATATCATACTTGAATTTACATTACGCATTAAATTCAGCAACTTACTTTCAAGCATTTAAATTCCGCACATACATATTTGCAATCTACTTATACACAATTTGGTTTGCCTGCCCTCCTTCTACTTGCTATTGCCTGTTATTTTGAAGGATCATTGCGATTTTATTGTAAGAAACCGATCTTGTGTTCTTGAGTGATTCATTCTTGTAGATCGTGTTTGCGGAGATTTTGACTTGAGTTCTTGCTTGCTGTGACAAGTGGAAAGTTGTCCAAGATCATCTTGATCATCAAAATCCCCATGAGCAAGTCCAAGATCAAGTTATTGTGTTTTGTCTGAACTTGGTGTGTTTTTCCTTCCTAGGCAAAAAGGTCAGAACTTTGATACCAATCTTTGCGATTGAAGGTTGGAATAAGTTCCTTACATCCTTGCTATGAACTCAGACCTTCAGAAGCAGTATGAGAACAT
Organism: Otatea glauca; assembly: GCA_036346275.1. NCBI lineage: Eukaryota > Viridiplantae > Streptophyta > Magnoliopsida > Poales > Poaceae > Otatea > Otatea glauca. The sequence goes on from CM070724.1 coordinate 16,599,551, forward strand.
AGAGGCCTACGTTATGATCGTGGCGCTTAAGTGTATGTTTGAGACCCAGGCTAGGACTAAGAGATATGAGATCTCAAAGTCCTTGTTCGGATGTAAGCTGGGTTGAGGGCACTCCAGTGAGCCCTCATGTAATCAAGATGGTTGGTTACACTCAGAGCTTGGAAAAACTTGCTTTCCCACTTAGCCAAGAGTAGGCTACTGACTTGATTCTTGCGTCGCTCCCTCCGAGCTTTGGGCAATTCATTATGACTTTTCATATGAATGGTAATGACAAGAAACTCACTGAACTATATATGATGCTCAAGACAGCAGAGGACATCAATAAGAAAAGCACTAGTCATGTGATGATGGTGCAGAAAAGTACTAGCTTCAAGAAGAAAGCAAAGACTAAAGGAAAAGGCAAGGCTAAAACTTTGGATAAGATCCCCACCATCAAGCCTAAGCCTAATTCCATGTCTAGCCCTACTTTAGAGAGTGAATGCTTCTACTGCAAAGAGTCAGGCCATTGGAAGAGGAATTGCAAAACCTGGCAGATCTGAAAAAGAATGGTGGAGCTAAGCCATTCTCCTAATAACTCTTGAGTATTGGAAAAAGAATGTATATCTTGCCGATTCTCCTAATAACTCTTGAGTATTTGATACCGGATCGGTTACTCATATTTGCAATTCGATGCAGGGGTTAATAAGGAGTAGGAGCGTTGCAAGAGGCGAGTTTGATCTCCGAGTTGGGAATAAAGCAAGGGTTGCTGCTGTCGACTTTCGTAGTCGGCAATAAAATTATGAGATAGGCGCTAGATCTCAAACTCGAAAGTCACACAAGACAAGGGGTTAGACAGGTTCAGGCCCTCAGCGATGGAGGTAATACCCTAATCCTGTGTGTTGTGCTCTGAGGCTTGATTACTCAATGATTCGATGATCGGATCCCTATGGTGTTACCTGCCCTCTCCCTTATATACTGGGGGTGGGGCAGCTTACAGAGTCCTGATCAGTTAGGAGATTCCGATCGGTTATTAGATTCTAGTCGGTTACAGGATAGAGTTTACATCTTTGTCTACCCTATCAACGACTCGGATTACGACTGTATCTTTTATATCTAAATATATGTAACCGTCTATAGGATGTGCCCCCCTTCCATACGGCAGCAAGGCTTGGCACGGGGCATAGCCTTTGTGCCTGTCTTCTCCTCAGGTGATGTTGAGCCGGTCATGGAGATACCTGGTTTCATATATTCCACAGTAGCCCCCGAGTGATTCATGATCCAATTGCTATGCTTCCAGCTAGGCCACAACTTGAATCATTGTTCTGAACTCGCTGTAAAATCCTCCGACTGATTTCTTCATGTGATTTGAAGGCTTCCTCTTGCGGCGAGTGGATTATGAAGGACTCGAATATAACCCTTGATTTTTGCTTCAACTGAATATAATCTTCTGTCAGACGAATTGTCGGGACCCGAATTTGCAAATCCGGACCCTCTGTGTATACCGCACTAGTCCAGGATCACGCTAGTGCACACAGGCTCAACATAGATGCTATCATAGTCACACACAGCGAAATATAGCATAAACTTCATTAATTAATAATAACTGTTGTCTTACATGAATAATGCCTCACAGGGCTTAAAAGAGTATCAATGAGCGGCGGAAATAGAATAAACGCAGTGGCGCTCGATTCGCCACAGCAACCGACGAGGCTCGGACCCTAAGCATTCGTGATCCAAATAATCCTCATCCATGATAGCGTAGATTCTTCCTCTTCTGAAGTTGTTGTTGATGGGGTGAGTACATAAAGCACTCAACAAGTTGTGCAAAATAATGCAAGTCTAATATTCTATATGTTTGGCTTAATCCAAAGGAATGGCTAGTAAGGGTATTTTTGCAATAAAGCAGCATTTAACAAGAATACAATAAATAGATTGGAAAGCAGTAAAACAAATACAGTAATTAATAAATTCAGTATTTCTGAAATACACCAAGTTTCCAATCCTAAATTAATTTTCCACTTTCCATGGCACCTTGCCATCCCAACAAGTTTTTGTTTAACAAAAGTCTAACCCTTAACTGTAATTCCCGAGCATTGCCCAATACCGTGAGCACGGCTATTCGAATAGATTGTACACTCTGCAGAGGTTATGCACTTTACCCACACGATACAACCAAACACCACCAAGGCGAGTGATCATAACAAAGCCTTTACAATGCTACACCTAGACCCAGTACTGCTCGCTAAGGTTTCAACACTGAAGGGTTAAACCACCACAACAGGGCCCCCCTCTTGCGCCATGTGAGTTAAACCGTAACCCGGGACTCACTATTCACCACGACAGTACCGAAATCTAGGTTTCACAAATTATTCAGCTAGGCTGTCCCATTCCAGACATGTGGTTGCAAGAGAGACTCAGGTCAAAGGCTTGCAAGGTTAAGTCCTTAAGGTGATTAAGGCAAGACTTCCACATACCCCTGCCAAACCTGGCCCACCTTGGCACACTGCCCCTTGCCACTTGCCTCAATCTAAAATCATTACCACCCCAGTTGATTACCAAGCACCACATGCCATCAACATTTCAATCCCGATGTGTGACCTCCTCGCCACGACAACTTGATATCATTGTGTGACAACACATGACACACCAATTCATAAACATTGTTCCATATTCCATTAGTCAAGATTAAGTATCGACATTCGGACACATGTGATGACGTGGCATGGCTAAGCAATCTATGACGATCTAACTAGCCCATGTTGATTATCAACTATAATTCCACATCCTAGGGTGACAAATAGATCATGGCATATAATTGACAAGGTATGGTTTAATTCAAATAGGCATATTATCTAATTCCCAGATTAATTGAAATCATTCATACACATAAAATATCATGCATAAAGTTTAAAAGACAAAATAGTAATTTGGTGAAAATTAGGTGCAACATGATCAAAGCACAACTTGCCTTGGAGTAGGTGCTGGTCTTGATCTGAGCTTGGGTCTTGGAGCGACGAATCTTCTTAGGATCACCGAAAGCGGTTCAACGTCTACGCTAAACGATGCCAAAATAGCAAATAAACACCAAACCAGAGAGCAACCAAACTCCAAAAATAAAATAAAATTCACCAATAAATATATCTTGATTTTACAAATTTTAGAAATTTGAAACACTCAAACCGAGTTAAAATGCAAAAGATATAGCCTTTTGAAGTTTGAATAAATCTGAAAATACAGAAAATAGAATTTCGATTTTTGAATTATTTTCTATTGGAAAAGATTTTATTGCGCAACGCCGACGCCACCGACTCGGACCAATCAGGCCGACACGTCGCTCGTCCATGGACTCGGTCCACGGAACCGCCTCGTCCACCGTGGACGCGCCCACGGCGCCTCGCACCACGCGCCCGACACGCGGCGCAAGATCGATTGGTCGCGACGCCGCGTGCCGCCGATGCTCGACACGCCGGCGCGCGCATCTGCGCGACGATCCGACGGCTAACGCCATCTGACACGCGCGCGATCTCACCCGAACAACCCCGATCCAACGGTCACGCTTACCCGAGCTGTTTTATCGCAGACGGCGGCGTGGCTCGATCTGGATGGTCGGCTGGAGATCCGACGGTGTCGCGGCTTCAGGCACGGTGATGTCGCGGCGGCGCTGAGTTCCGGAGACGAGGACGACGACGACCAGACGGCGTTCGGCTCTGCCGGCGACGAAGAGGTAGTTGCTCGGTGCGGCTCGGCGTGGCGAACCAGAATGGAACCCGCACGTCGAACGGCGGCTTGACGCGGCGAACGGCGAGGAAACGAGCGGCGGCGCTAGAAAACTACGGCGAGCTCTCGGGGCTAAACGGCGGTGACTCAACGGCGAAGGCTAGCACTGGCGGATGCGCTCTGGGATGAGGAACCTCGGTGTGCGGGCTGCGGCTTTTATAGCCTCGGCATGCGCGCTAAAACGGCAACCCTAAATCACGCGGCGGCGACGGCAAGCGGCGACGGATTCGGAAAACCGAATCGGAGACGAAGGTCGATACCGTCCGACGGTAACGAGCGGCCAGGATTAGATCCGAAGTGATACGATCCGATCCGCTCTTTCCAAAATCAACGGGCGAGATCTAAACTTACCAAAACAACGCAAAACGATCCCGACCGCTCGATCTCAATCCAACGGCCGAAGGCGCTAGGGTTTCGCGAAAGGAGACAGCCGTCCGATCTTCATCCAACGGCCACGCGCGAGGCGGCAAAAGCGAGTGATCGGGCCCGACGTCGATGGTCAGCTACGCGACAAGATCTTGGGCTTCGCCCGAGATCGTTTCACTCGATTTTCAAAAGCTTTTTGATTTAAAATAATTCCCGAAATTAGATTAATCTACTTTAAGCAATTAAAATATCAGGAAAAATCCCAGAAAATTCTCATAAATACTTTGAGACATTATGAGCACAAATAAAATATTTTTGGTAAAACTTTATATTAACTTTATCTATATATATTTAGTTTTCACAAAAGGTTCAATATACTTAATTAAATTCAATTCAATTAATTTCTGGAAAAAAATCCAATAAATTCAGAAAATCACCAAAAAGCATATGAGCGAAATTATAAGCCAAATTTTTGGGATGTTACACGAATTTGTTGTGAGCAGCCTCGCGGACCTGTCCCATATTCTGGATATGGATTGAATACTTCTTCCTGCTCAAACGAAAATTTTAATATCTTTTCTCTTCATGGATAACCACCGGACAGTCTTCGAGGTCGTCTTCATTTTCTTTGTCAACTCATTTGCTGAAAAACTCCTTGGCTTCTGAAATTACATTAACCCCAAATCTCTTCAGCTCTTGATGCATTTACTTCGTCCTTACTGTATCGGCTATAAAAGGCGAACCAGCGTTTGCAAAATTTATCCTCTCATGCTTGGTTCTCCATCTTTCTGTTTCACATGTCCAATTTCTTCATGCCGAGGAGAAGGAGGAGGAACGTCAGGCACGTCCAGGATCCCAGGCTCGCCGAAGAATGGGCACTTTTCGAGCTTGATGTGGCTGAATTAATGGATGATACCGCCACCGCCCTCAACCGCGTCGCCGTCGATACCTTCCTCGAGATCTTTCTTGCCCATTACAGGGCCAAGGAAGCCCCCGTGGAGGCACTGGGTCGCGTGCGTCGGGGTGAAGTGTAGGCTGAAGAGGAACGCGGTATGCTACACTAGCACAAAAAAAACTACCGCATAACCAGAAAGCTACTCGCAAGAAGGGGATCACAGATTAGATTACCACTAGATGCGCAGTTGCGGAATCCTTCGCGCGTCGATGTAGTGGATCGTCCTCGCCACAGTCGTTGCGTCGATGGAGTGGATCGTCCTCGCCTTGCCGTGGATCGTCCTCCCACGCCGCAGTCGCAGCAGCGTCACCGCAGTAGTCCACACGTCCAGGGATGGAACGCCGTGCGTCGGTGTGCAAGCACCTCATCGCTCGGCAGGGGCAGCGAGAGGAGGAGGCTAGGGTTTCGGGTGAATCACTTCTAAACCGTGGAAAGCACACCCTGAGCCCACCCTCCTCCCCTCCTTATATAACCACGAGATGAAACCCTAAACCAGGGCCCATCAGCGTGCTAAGCCCATGAGGTCCATTAATTACGGATCCAATCCAAATTAATGCGTCCTAGCCCATTAAGTGTGTTACCCTGCAAGTTCACGTACGTTTGGACATGGATTCGGAAAACTCCTTTTCAATCCAATAGTTGGTAGCGGCTCCTTGCAAAGTATGCCAACTCCCAAACATACTATGATCAAATCGGACATAACCTATCAAAAGTACTCATGTAAAAATCCCTTTGCCAAGTATATGAAGATTGAACTCAAGGCGAGAAGCATGTCATCCTTTGATGATTCAATCCATCTCTCGTATCCGTGATATATTAATAAGTTGTGATTGACTCCTCAATCACGGCATGGCCATGCACTTCCTTAATCATATCACACGAGTGGCCTTATCATATATCTCCGTTTCATTGGAGTGGCAAATTCCATCTTGACTGCTCACTTCCCTCTGCACGTTTCATAGTAAACATGAAAGCTACCTTTATAACTATCCGGTTAGGAAGTAGTGTTTGATAGCCCCAAAGAAAACTATTACACATGTAGGGAATATGACAATCTCAGGTCTAAGGATCATACATGTACTATGTATGAGATACACTGATGACACATAAGAATGAAACATTCTCGCAGTGTCCCATGGCGGGTCTATCTAACCCATGTTCTTTAACATGCGTCCACAATGTATAGATGATATCTCCATATCCCATGATCTATGAAGCATGATCAGCGATCACTACATGTGCTGATCTATTCATCGTTGTCCTATACGATGATATCCGATCAGAGATATTTATCGAATTATATCAATAAGTAAAGAGCTTCATAAGCAAATCGCATACTTGTTGATCAATTCAATGATATACATTCATTTGACCAATAATCATATTATTATTCATAAACATAGTCATGTTACAATCATCTAAATGATTGCCTCAAGGGCATAACACTAACAATCTCGCACTTGCACTTGAGTCAATCAATTAAGTATCTAATACCAATAGACCTCGTGTGCGCCTCATGCTTAGGCTGTGGCTGTGGCAGTGGCTTTGTCAACGGATCGGCCACATTGGCTTTCGTATGTACTTTGCATATTCTCACGTCACCTCTATCCACAATCTCGCGAATAAGGTGAAAGCACCGGAGTATGTGTTTAGATTTTTGATGTGATCTAGGCTCTTTTGCTTGTGCAATGGCACCACTATTATCACAATAGATGTCCATTGGACTAGAGGCACTAGCGACAACACCAAGCTCTGTGATAAACTTCTTAATCCACACAACTTCTTTTGCGTCCTCCAAAGCCGCAATGTACTCCGCTTCTGTCGTAAAGTCGGTCACCGTGTTTTGCTTGGAACTCTTCCTGCTTACTGCTCCTCCATTTAGTGTAAACATAAACCCGGATTGCGATCGAAAATCATATTTGTCAGTTTGGAAGCTTGCATCGGTGTAACCCTTTGCAACCAGATCTTCCTCACCTCCAAAAACAAGGAACATACCCATAGTTCTTCTCAAGTACTTCAGGATATTTTTTACGGCTATCCAATGACCATCACCAGATCCGCTTGGTATCCGCCGTGACACTTAGAGCATATGAGACATCTAGGCGTGTACATATCATGGCATACATAATAGACCCAATAGCTGAAGCATAGGAATCTTGCTCATCCTGTCTCGCTCATCAGATGTCGAAGGACACTGATACTTGCAGAGACTGATGCCATGTGACATTGGCATGAAACCTCTCTTGGATTCATGTATATTGAACCTTTTCAATATCTTGTCAATGTATGTTTCCTGACTTAATCCAATTAACCTTTTTGATCTATCTCTATAGATTTTTATGCCCAAGATATAGCATGCTTCTCCTAAGTCCTTCACTGAGAAACTCCTTTTCAATGAAGTTTTAACATCTTGAAGCATAGGAATATCATTCCCGATCAATAATATGTCATCCACATACAAAATCAGAAACACAAGTGCGCTCCCACTAGCCTTCTTGTAAACACAAGGCTCTTCTTCGTTTTTGATAAAGTCAAAACCCTTGACCATTTCATCAAAACGAATATTCTAACTCCGAGATGCTTGCTTTAACCCATAAATGGATCTTTGAAGCTTGCATACCCTTTTAGCATATTTAGGATCAACAAAACCTTCAGGTTGTATCATATATACATCCTCAGATAGATTCCCATTAAGGAAGGCTGTTTTGACATCCATCTACCATATTTCATAATCGAAATATGCAGCAATAGCTAAAATGATCCGGACAGACTTGAGCATGGCTACCGGTGAAAAGGTTTCATCATAGTCAACTCCTTGAACTTGTTTGAAACCCTTTGCCACCAACTGTGCCTTATAGATCTGAACATTTCCATCTACGTCTATTTTCTTCTTGAAAATCCATTTGCATTCAATGGTTTTTACACCATCAGGAGAATCGACCAAGTTCCAAACTTGATTGTCATGCATGGATTGAATTTTGGATCTCATGGCTTCAGGCCATTTTTCGGAGTTTGGGTCCATAATTGCTTCTTCATAAGTCGTGGGCTCATCATTGTTCAACAATAATACGTCATTCCCATATCTTATAGGTACATGATGTGGCCTCCCCAACCTACGTGGGGCTGGAGTCTCTTCCACAGGTTGTACAACACTTTGTACATCTTGTGAAGGTTCAGTGGTAGCTTGAACATATTCATGTGATTCTCGAACTTCGTCAAGATACACATCACTCCTAATGATTTCTTTTGAAAGAAACTCTTTCTCCAAAAAGACACCATTTCGAGCAACAAAAACTTTGTTCTCGTTTCTTTTGTAAAAGTAATATCCTTTTGTTTCTTTAGGATACCCCACAAAAAAGCATTTTTTTGATTTAGGTGCGAGTTTATCTGATTGTAAACGTTTTACATAAGCCTCACATCCCCATATCTTGAGAAATGACACATGGGCCTTCTCCCAGTCCATATCTCATATGGCGCCTTCTCAACGGATTTTGATGGAACCCTATTCAAAGTGAACGTAGCTGTCTCTAGAGCGAAACCCCAGAAGGATAATGGCAGATCTGTTTGGCTCATCATTGACTGAACCATATCTAATAAAGTTCGGTTTCGTCGTTCGGACACGCCATTCCATTGAGGCGTTCCTGGCAGAGTAAGTTGCGGAACGATTCCACATTGCTTTAGATGATCACCAAACTCTTGGCTCAAGTATTCGCCACCACGATCTGATCGTAAGTGTTTTATTGATTTGCCAAGTTGATTTTGTACTTCGTTTTGAAACTCTTTGAACCTTTCAAAAGTTTCAGATTTATGCCTCATTAAATAGATAAATCCATATCTACTAAAGTCATCGGTAAAAGTTACAAAGCATCTGAAACCCACCCCAAAGAATCGAGCTCATTGGTCCACATACATCTGTATGTACTAGGGCCAATAACTCACTCGCTCTCTCACTAAAACACGTGAAAGGGCTTTTGTCATCTTGCCAAGTAAACAAGATTCACATGTTTCAAATGATTCAAAATCAAATGAGGTTAGAAGTCCATCACCATGGATCTTCTTCATGCGCTTCTCATTTATATGACCTAAGCAACAATGCCATAAAAAGGTAGGGTTCAAATCATTAGGCTGATGCCTTTTTACATTAATGTTATAGACAGGTTTCTCTTCGAGTTCAAGGATGTACAACCCATCCACCATGGGGCAACGACCATAATAAATATCATTCAAAAATATTGAACAAACAAAGTTCTTTATTCTGAAATCATAACCTTCATGTTCCAAACAAGAAGATGAAATAATGTTTCTACTCAAAGATGGAACAAAATAACAATTATTGAGTTCTAAAACTAATCCTGAAGGCAAATGCAATGGGTATGTGCCAATGGCAAGACCAGCAACTCTTGCTTTATTCCCCTCGCGAAGATCCACTTCTCCTTTTGCAAAGTCTCTACTCTTTATCAGCCCTTGCATCGAATTGCAAATGTGAGCAACCGAACCGGTATCATATACCCATGAGCTGAGTGAAAAAGTAACAAGATTAATTTCTATAACATTAATACCTGAAGTGGAAACCACGTTTCCATTCTTCTTATCTGCCAGGTACTTTTCGCAGTTTCGTTTCCAATATCCTGATTTCTTGCAATAAAAGCATTGGGTATCAGGTTGAGGGCTAACTTTAAGCTTCTGAAGCTTAGTTTTGAGGCTTGCGATCTCATCTTGAGCCTTGCCCTTGCCCTTGCCCTTGCCCTTGCTCTTTCCCGTTCCCCCAGCCTTAGCCTTCCTCTTTTTGAATGCAGTTGTTTTCTGAACCATCATCAAATGATTGGGTTTTTCTTAATGCTTTCCTCGGCAGCCTTGAGCATCCCATGTAGCTCGGTTAGGCTCTTTTCTATGCTATTAATATGAAAATTCATAATGAATGGCTCAAAGCTCTGTGACAGAGACTGGAGAATAACATCTGTGGCCAAACTGAGGCTATGGGGAAACTAAAGTTTTTCCAATCTCCCGATGTAACCAATCATCTTGATCACATGAGGGCTGACCGGACTGCCTTCAGCCAGCTTACAAGCAAATAAATGCTTTGAGATACCATACCTCTCAGCTCTTGCTTGATTCCCAAACATGCCCTTCAAGCCCACAATCATATTGTAAGCATCCTGGTCCTCATATTGCTTTTGGAGCTCAGAGTCCATGGTGACAAGCATGAGACAGCTGACCTCTACAGAAGCATTAACATGTTTTTCGTATTCAACTTTCAAATTGCAAGGAGCATTTTCAGTTGGTTCATCAGGAATTGGATTCTCTAGAACATAGTCCTTCTTTTCATGCTTGAGAACAATTCTCAGGTTGCGATACCAATCAACAAAATTAGTTCCATTAAGTTTTTCCCTTTCCAAAACCGATCTCAAAGCAAAACCAGGTGTAGCAGGAGTAGCAGAAGGTGCCATTGAACTACAACAAAGACATGCAAAGATTCTAAGCACTATGTTTATGTAAAAATTTTATTAAACATTTTAATAAAAGACACTCCTATTTTATGTCCCTTTTATAGACACATAGTGAGTATTCAAGATCCATATTCATCAAACACTAGTGAGCTTTGGCATCACTGCTAGAAATTTAATGACATAGGTAAGCAACACCTTTGCTAATTACATCTTATGTAACTCTTGTTTGTTGAGTATGAAAACAAGTAATGAATGCCTCCGTCAACTTGACTCATGGCCAGGTCAACCTGCCCTAAGGACTCACATAAGGGAGGGAGCACTTCCCGTTTTCAGGTGCCAATTAAGAAACCTACCTCATGTGTGTTTTCCTAGACACCAATTGTCTTGTATAGGTTCCTTCATTACTGAAATCAAGTCCCAACCACTTATATCCTTAAGCCCAAAACCGTTTTGATAGCTTGATTAAATCTACCATTGTTATGCGTGATGTGTCTAACACATCCCTATCATCTATTAAGATAGCCATTGATATACTACTTTGGCAGTCATATCAATAACGATCTAAATTCTTGATAGGTGCAACAATTGGATGGACATTTTGATTTAAAATTTTAACTATAGGGATGAACAATATCTACTAAGAACATGGCATCACATGCAATGAGCATAAAGAAAATAGCAAGGATTAAACACACATCCACAGAAAATCAAAATAAGCTGTGAAATAGCATGGTCATTAGCATTAAGATCTCCATCATCATGCTTGATTGTTCACCTTGCCACCTTGCTTGATTTGTTCACCTAGCCACCTTGCTTGATACCATCGTCTTCATCATTATGGATGCAACGCCTTACAACTTTTGATAATGAATTTTACATGAGGGTTTGAAGCATCACAAGTCGACACGCAGGTCGTTATACAATTTAAATAGCCTTATGGCTTGACACGGCACGCAGGCCATGTGGAAATTAATGCATCACATACACATAGGACATACTATTTCACATAATTCCCTACAAAAACGAGTTAAACAAAAGCAACCCTACGACTCCGGGGTCCGAGGGGCAGCGCCCCTGGCGGGGTCCAAGTTGACACAATCCACGAATCATGGGAAAACACCCTCAAAATTTCCACAGATCAACCAGATTGACCCAATCCGATCTAATATGATTGGCTTGGTCCCATATGGTTATGTTTCAGCCCTGATGGTGGTAACCCGATCGGTAAGGGCAACGTCTTACCATGAACGGACTCACCCAAATCAATATTGAATCAATTTGTGCTTACCATGGATCAACCAGATTGACCCAATCCAACTCAATCTGATTGGCTTGGTCCCATATGGATATGTTTCAGAAAACCCTGATGGCGGTAACCCGACCAGTAAGGGTAACATTGTACCATGAACGGACTCACCCAAATCAAGATTGAGTCGGTTTGCATTTTCCTCAAACCCTAAACCGATCGATCTCATCGATGGCTGCTGTCACCAATTCATCATATGAACCGGCTGAACATGTAATAGATCCAATCTACTAACCTCACACATCATATGTGCAACATCCAGATCACAAATCTATACGAGATGGCTCTGATACCAAAGAAGAGGAACACGGTATGCTACACTAGCACAAAAAAAACTACCACATAAACAGAAAGCTACTCGCAAGAAGGGGGTCACATATTAGATTACCACTAGACGCGCAGTTGCGGAATCCTTCGCGCGTCGATGTAGTGGATCGTCCTCGCTGTAGTCGTTGCGTCGATGAAGTGGATCGTCCTCCCACGCCGTAGTCGCAGCAGCGTCACCGCAGTAGTCCACACGTCCAGGGATGGAACGCCGTGAGTCGGTGTGCAAGCACCTGGTCGATCGGCAGGGGCAGCGAGAGGAGGAGGCTAGGGTTTCGGGTGAATCACTTCTAAACCGTGGAAAGCACACTCTGTGCCCACCCTCCTCCCCTCCTTATATAGCCACGAGATGAAACCCTAAACCAGGGCCCATCAGCGTGCTAAGCCCACGCGGTCCATTAATTACAGATCCAATCCAAATTAATGCGTCCCAGCCCATTAAGTGTGTGACCCTGCAGGTTCACGTACGTTTGGACATGGATTCGGAAAACTCCTTTTCAATCCAATAGTTGGTAGCCGCTCCTTGCAAAGTATGCCAACTCCCAAACATACTATGATCAAATTGGACATAACCTATCAAAAGTACTCATGTAAAAATCCCTTTGCCAAGTATATGAACATTGAACTCAAGGCGAGAAGCATGTCATCCTTTGATGATTCAATCCATCTCTCGTATCCGTGATATATTAATAAGTTGTGATTGACTCCTCAATAACGGCATGGCCAAGCACTTCCTTAATCATATCACACGAGTGGCCTTATCATATATCTCCGTTTCATTGGAGTGGCAAATTCCATCTTGACTGCTCACTTCCCTCTGCACGTTTCATAGTAAACATGAAAGCTACCTTTATAACTATCCGGTTAGTAAGTAGTGTTTGATAGCCCCAAGGAAAACTATTACACATGTAGGGAATATGACAATCTCAGGTCTAAGGATCATACATGTAGTATGTATGAGATACACTGATGACACATAAGAATGAAACATTCTCGCAGTGTCCCATGGCGGGTCTATCTAACCCACGTTCTTTAACATGCGTCCACAATGTATAGATGATATCTCCATATCCCATGATCTATGAAGCATGATCATCGATCACTACATGTGCTGATCTATTCATCATTGTCCTATACGATGATATCCGATCAGAGATATTTATCGAATTACATCATTAAGTAAAGAGCTTCATAATCAAGTCACATACTTGTTGATCAATACAATGATATACATTCATTGGACCAATAATCATATTATTATTCAGAAACATAGTCATGTTACAATCATCTAAATGATTGCCTCAAGGGCATAACACTAACAATCTGTTCTTGATAGTGACCTCATTTAAAGCACGATAATCTATGCACATGCGTAGACCACCGTCTTTCTTAGGAACAAATAGCACTGGACTACCCCATGGGGATGAACTAGGGCGAATAAACCCTTTATCCAATTGTTCATTGAGTTGTTTCTTCAATTCAGCCAACTCATCCGGAGGTAAGCGATAAGGTCGCTTTGAGATGGGTGCTGTTCCGGGAACAAGATTAATGACAAATTCCATGTCTCGGTCTGGAGGCATCCCTGGCAGTTCATCTGGAAACACATCAGAATACTCACATACCACTGGTACTTGACTCAATTCTGTAACTAAAGCAGAACCAAGAAATGGTTGTTGAGCCGGAGTGCTACTGATTGAAGAAAACTGTACTTGAATTCCATCTGGACTGAGAAGGGATATAGATCGGTTAGCACAATCAATATAGCCTTTGTGCTTAGACAGCCAATCCATACCGAGGATCACATCTAGTCCCGAGGTCTCAATAGCAATAAGATTAGCATAGAAAGACACTCCGCTAATCGCGAAGCATACCTCAGAACAAAGTTTCGAGGTTTTCATCGTTGCTCCTGGCGAATAGATCATCATCTTCGTGGGAAGCAAATCAGCTTGAAGTTCATGCTGCTTAATGAACTTGTTGGATATGAAGGAATGTGATGCACCAGAATCAAATAACACTAATGTAGGTACAGAGTGAACAAGGAATGTCCCTAGTACCACATCAGGTGCATTATGAGCTTCTTCTACTGTCACATGGTGCAGACGACCAGGAATAGTAACTTGTTTTGAAGTAGAGGGTGACTTAGAGATTTTAAAATTTCCAATTATCTGATCTCTACTTGAGGGTTGCTGGTGCGGACAAAGCTGTTCAGAATTCTTCTTAGGACAAGCACAAACCTTCTGGCACTGAGTGCTAGAAGATAATCTTGCTTGCCGCAGTGAATGAACTGTGGGCTGCTGAGGGTGAAGAGTTCGCCCTTGGCATTGCTGGAATTGAGATGTCTGCGGCTGCACATTGAATGGCTGCAATAGACGCTGCTTTGGAGAATGATCACTGACTGATTGACGAGCTATCCATTTGCGCTTTCGGCTTTCCATTACTGTTCTCATGCCGAACTCCACTCGAATAGCTTTATCAACTAAAGTTTGGAAATCATGAATGTCGTGGGCTACTAGCATCCACTTGATTTCTTCATTTAGATGTCCTCTGAAATGCTCAATTCTTCGAGCTTCATTTGACACTTCAGAAACAGCATAACGAGATAGATGATTGAAGCGGTGTAAATATTCCATTACTGATAAGTTTTCTTGCTTCAACTCCATAAATTCTCGCTTCTTGATCTCGATGACACTTGTAGGAATGTGAGTCCTACGAAACGCTTCTTTAAATGCTGCCCAAGATATGATTGACCTTCATGGAGCATCGCCTGATGGTTTTCCCACCAGACTGCTGCAGTTCCATGCAGTTGATGAGAAGCATAGAGAACCTTTTCATGATCACTACATTGCGCAATGACTAGCTTGCTCTCGATGGAACGGAGCCAATCATCAGCATCAAGAGGTCCCGCTGATGAGGAGAAAGTCGGGGGTTGAGTCTCCAGAAACTCTTCCAACTTGGAGTAATGTGGTGTACCACCATTTCCATGCCTAGCTTCGCTAAGGTGGGTGGTATTTTGCATCACTTGCTGGAGTACAACTGTATCAACTTGATGCTCTTGTTCAAGCATTGCCAAGATTTGAGCCACAGCTTGAGGTTCAGGAGATTGTTCTTCAGGAATAACTTCACTTGGGTCTTGGGGAAGTGGAGGTGATTCACGACGAACATTGCGTCGAGATGTCCTAGCAGTTGGACATTGCGGACTAGATTGGACTGGAATTGGAATGTTGGCTCTTGCGGGTCGGGAATTTTGGGCGACCTCGCACTCCAATAATTTCCTTAAGGATCTTGTTTTTGGCATTCTGCAGTCAAGAGAAGATTGACATTTAGACTATATTCAGTTCGGTTACTAGGCAACTTTTCGTTCCTTAAAATCTTTTTAATTAAATTTTCTTATTAAATAAGGGTTAGCACATCGTAAATTTCAACCAAATGGTTTAGTCTTTGCGAGAGTAACCCGTAAGCAATTCAAGAGAAAAGATTTCAACAAAACTCACAAAATAGTCATCGATTACTTACAAGGGTTCTAAAATAACTTAGCATAAGTTAGCCTATTATATTCCTATGCGACCTATCAATACCAGTCTTCATGGAGCGACATTTTCCTCTTCAAGATTGTTGACACAGAAGTCGGAGTCTCCATTTGTCAAGGATTAATTTAAGGAAAGAGGAATTTGTTTACAAATCAAAATGAAAGTAGTGGTAAGAGGAGAATCTTAAGATAGAGAGAAGAATAGCAAAATCTACATTTTACAAATATGGTAACTTTTGGACATAAGATTTTGAATTTGTTTATTCCAATGCTAACGACCATTCTATCTAGGGTTATCCTAAAGTCAGCATAGCTCTGATACCAACTGTAACGACCCCCATTTTTACAAACTTGCAAAAATGGAAATCTAATGTGCATTTCGTACTAGTCCCATGATCGAGAGCTAGTACGCACATACACCAATTGGAATCACAACCATACAACAAATAATATTAAGCGGAAGCTATTACATAAAGAAACTCTTACAAATCAGAGATAAAGCAGTATAAGAAGCAAAGTCTTGTAGTGTGCCCATCCAACACCCGCAGGCAACCGACAAGGCATAATCCCTAGAAAGATTCGACGAAGAAAACCCGCAACTGCGATTTAAAGAAACCTTCAAGCTCGGCAACTTAACCACCTAAAAACCACATATAAGCAAGGGTGAGTACATTCATACTCCATAAGACTTGAGCAAAGCCTATAATATATGCGAGCCATTTCAAAGGAGGCTACTACAGTTAATTTGCATAAAGCGAATTGACATTGTAAAACAAGTTATTTGCAAACGGAATTTATAAAAGCATAATTGGTGATATGAAATAAGTAAAGCATAAGTAATATATTCACAACCCATCGTGAATATCGAATAATCCGTAAATGGAATCCATCAATGTCGATCCTTTGACATGAAAACAAAAGTCGCTAAACAAGTTCCAAACCACAACCCATTTTAGAAAATTAAACATTTAACTAGTGCAAGTTCACCAAGTTTCCCATGACCGAGGGGACGGCTAATCGATTAGATTTACACTCTGCAGAGGTGTACAATCTGTACCCACAAGTCATGACCTTTTCTTTTTGCCGCAAGTTTCACGCACTTAAAGCGTGTGGCCGTAATGTTCATGACGAAAACCTTTACATTATCTAATCTAACTTTCCACCAGCACCGGGACGATAAAACCCACGCTATAGCTGGGAGAACTCGAGCATAGGAATGTTGGAACTCCCGTAGACGTGGCGCACACCGTTATATTGGTAAGTGTTGTTCCCAACACCTCGGTGTGGGCACCCGTCGAGCAAACTCCAAAGGAAAGCCCTTACTACTTCAAACCTACCAATGTGCAAAGTTAAACTAGATAACTTAATTGGTTTAAGGAAGCCCCATAACAACACTTGTGGTTTGCACGAAATATCTTGGATCATACAACACTGAGTTCGGTCCTTAAATTGACACGGGCGATACTCCACCCTACACCACGTGCAAGTCCCTCTGCACCTCCAGCTATTGCCAATAATCGCCCGCATCGAAACCATAGTTTTATTTTGGGGTTTTAATCAAAATACCCATAGCCAACAGCTACAATGACAACATTTTCCATTTCACAAGGAACACATTTTGATCTGATCATCATCATCATTTGATCTAAAAGCATGGCTAAGCATGGATAAAAGTAATCGTATATACCCAGGGCGACATTAAGTAATTGTCTAAGCTTAATCTATGGTTATCAAGGTTCACATATTCATACTTATCAAGGAAGTTTCATGAGACAACAGGTATAACTACCAGTACCATAAAATAGCAATTTACAGAAAGTAAACGTATGCATGAAACATTTTAATAAACAATGCAAATTAAATTCTGGGATCAAGATGGTCAAAGGGGGTGCTTGCCTTGCTTATATATCGTTTACGACGAAGACGCGATCACGGCTGACGGAGGCAACGACGGAGGAAGGGACGTCGAACTCTACACGTCGATCGATCGGAAAATAAAGCAAATAATAAACTTCAATAAGGGCGAAAAGAAGACAGACAGAAAATCAAATAAAGATTCATTGCAGAAAACAGGAATGATTTAGGGTTTGGATTATATGATTTCGAGCTGTTATGATTTAGATAATTACATACTCATAAAGTTAATGGCTTTTAGGATGAGCAAAACATGGTTTCCTTGGATAGATTATCTAATCTTGAATTACGAATTCAAGAGGCTAAAATTATGAATTTTAGTATTTATAGCTTCGAATTATAGATGCTAAAATTATTTGGATTAAAAGAGTTAGACACTAGTTAAGGTTACGCTAATAGCACTTAGCCTTAAGATTTGCATACGAAGGGTTCTTAATAAGTTATGACTGATAAGCTAGCTAGTTAGATTTATTCATAGTTTTTAAGAAGGTTCTGGTGATACAAATATATTAAGTACAAAATCCTTATTACAAGGTTCATCTATTCCGATTATGGTAGGTTCACTAAACATAACACGAAGGGTTATATGACTACTACAGTTTATATGTAAAACATAACGAAATCAACTTATTTATTCGGGATTGGATAGCATATACTTTGATGAACAAATCTAGACTGATTTTATACATTTTAGCTTTTAGACGGGACATTATTTTCTTAGTTGAAAACGCTTATATGACATTAAAGGTTACGACAATCATACTTTTTAGGGGTATTCAGCTAGCACAATTTAATTGAAACGAAAGTTGTAAATGCAATATTTTCCTAGAATATGGAAGACCATATCCTAAATATCATTTCTAAACTAATTTCTATAATAGTTGCATTTAGATGAGAGGTTCTACGGATCGATGAAAAGGCTTGATGGTTCAATTTACTACTTGATAAAGATTCAGCTTTTGATATAAGATTGCGGCTACACCGCCTAGGATAAACTACTCATTTATCAGGCATTAATAGGGCATGATATTAGAAGTAATTTAAGGTTTGTTTCGCGACAAATGGCTTTTATCCGCGATGATTTCCATATAGACGATCATTAGGGTTTAACATTATTTTATTTCAACCTAGCACTAACATAAGACATTTTTGTATAAATAGTAAGAGTAATATTTTTCAGAGCTGTAGGATTTGGTTTCATCAAATTTGAGGTTTATTTGCGAAAGTTGCAGCTATTTTTATCATGCAAGTATTAACACTTTGACTATTAAACATTTACTGTTTTATATAGTAAACCTTAAATATTATTTTATATCTGGAAACCTTGTACTGCCAGAGGTATAACAAAACTAGTTTGGCGATCATTTGAATTCATTTGACCCAAGTTTTAACTATTCAACTTTCTATACATACATATATGCACTTTATGTTTAAGTTATTTCATTCTTTTCAAGTTAATTCAAATCAAGTTCATTTATTAATTATTTTGGAAAAGTAAGGTATTCTACTACCATGTTAATTTTTAGAAATCAATTTTACTTATTCTATGTTCCATTTATTCAAATAATGTATATTTGAATTTCTAGTGCATTGAATACAATCTTTAATTGAAAGTATTTTAAACAATAATGAAATTTAAATATTTTTATATATTTGAACTCCTGGAAGCATGAGTATTTTACTAAAATTAGTTCCATTCATTTTTAAGTTTGTTTACAATTTTTTTTAATATGTAGTGTATTCTTAGCCCTTTCTTTCAAATTTAAATTTCAAATTTAACCAGTAAACATTTTCAAAATATTATTTTACATTATGAAACTACTTGATTTTACATGAATATAGAAACTGATCTCACCCAAATTGGAGCTATAATGCGAAATCTACAAGCATTTGAATCATTTCGGTTTCTGGAAATTAAACTGAAATTCGAAAATACGTTTTCAAAGCTAGAAGGCGTATTCACCGAGTGAACTGGAGTCCTGCGCGTCTGGCTGACAGAGCGGTCCCACGCTGTAGCGACAGAAGAACAGGGGCGGCGCTAGGGCACGGCGGCGACGACTCTCCGTGGTTTCCGTGGAATGGGCAAGACTGGCGAGCTCCCGGTAGTCACAGCGCTGCGTGGGTGGGCTCGCTCGCCGGCGGGGACGACCAAGGCGGCCTGCCACCGGCGGCCTGCGGCGGGGAAAGGCGGAGCTCGTCGGAGAAGAAAAGCAGCACTTCCCCGGCCGAATGGATAGCATTTTAAGCATCAGTGAGTCCTGGGCTTTCCATTTTTGCGATCGGTTTGCTCGGAGATGCGGCGGTTTGGGCCGTCACCATGCGCCGGAGCCGAGGAAGAAGGGCGCCCGGTGAGGAAGCTCTGTAGGCGAAGAGAGATAAAATTACCGCGTGATGAGTAATCTATGGTGCCGAGCGAAGCTAGAGGAAGAATCAATTTTAAGAATTGATACCCAATTTTGCTCAATTCGCTGACTTCCCCTCTTCCGGTTTTTCTCAAAATGGCGCAGAACAAGGGACTTGTGCTTTGGCGCTTGGTTTAGGAAGTGAATGAGAAGATGCAGAGATAGGAGAGGCCTCAGTGCGACGCCAAGCGAGTATTTATAGCCGAGGAAGAAGGTTCACAGTGTTTGAATCATGGAAAGAAACGCGGCTCGGTTTGGTCTTGAGCTGCTCGGGTGAAATGGCGCAAAGGCTCATGCCGGCAAGGATTTGACGCGAAGCTGACTGGGGTATGGTGCGGGAAATTCGAGAGCGAACGTGGCTTTGATCAGCAGAGGTGGCGTGCGATGAACCGGCGAGGCAAGCGCGAGAACAATCGGGAGAAACGATCGGGGGCTTGTCTCGGGCGAGAGGGGAGGAAGAGAGGAGGCAGTGAGATCAGAGGCTGACGGGTGGGTCCTGGGGCCACAGGGCAGAGAGGGTGATATTTTTCCGTTGCTGCCAGCAACTGCTACGGAAAAGGGACAGGGCCCGCATGGCAGTGAAAGGGGCGAGTCAGAGAGAGATAAGCATGGCGAGACAACTCCATGTGAACATTAAAACGGTCATCAAATCACTATAAAATTTTATCAAACTTTTTTACTGACCTCTCCTGGTAGTTAATAATGTCCAGTAAAAATTTTATGTTAAAATAACTCATGGTTAAATTATAAAAATTCTGACACTGTAGGTTTGTACAGGATTTGAATTTCAGTATTTTATTTATTTTGGAATGTAAATCATATTAATTATTTTCCAAACTTTTTATAGGGATTAATTTTGTCTTATGGATATCTCCATAAAAATTTAAAGTCAAAAACTCAAGCTAATATTTTATAAAAAATCTGACATTAGGATTTCTAGTTTTTGATGGTCTCTATTTTTTAATTATTAGAGGGCTTTGCCGACATGATCAAATCCTGACATTTTTTCCAGGTGTAAAAACTGCACTGATGGTGCTATGGTAATTTTTCCAGCTTCAGATATACTTAGAATATTTTTCATTAATTTTGACTTTTACTGTTTCTAGTCAAAAAGAGGTGTCATTCATTTTATTTACCCATTTTTCTGTGCATAAAATTTTACTTCTTGATTTTACTGACTTACCAGAGTGGTTAAGGTTCTATGGTAATTTTTCCAAAATTTATCTTTTAACTTTTTATCTTTTTACCATTATCCATTCTTTAATTCTAGTTGTTTGATTTTTCATTCAATACAAAAATCCAAAGGAATCCAAATAAATTCCAATCATGTCATGAAAAATCAGAAATAAATATATTCAAATTCAAAATATGAATTTTCATATTATTGTATTTTTCGGGATGTTACAAATCTACCCCCTTACAAAAATCTCGTCCTCGAGATTTGCAAGGACTAAAAGAAATCTGGGAATTCCTTTCGCAGATGATCTTCACGTTCCCAGGTTGCTTCATCTTCGGTGTGATTGCTCCATTGAACTTTTAGCATTTTGTGGGATTTGTTTCTTGTGTGGCGTTCTGCTTCTTCTAGGATGCGAATCGGACGTTCTCGATAGGACAAGTCTGGTTGGATATCGATGTCCTCTAAATTGGTGAATTCAGTGGGTACCCGTAGGCACTTCTTAAGTTGCGAAACATGAAAGACATTGTGAACTTCGGATAATTGAGGTGGCAATTCCAACTTGTATGCCAACTCACCCATTTTCTCGAGAATTTGATATGGTCCGATGTATCGGGGAGCTAGCTTTCCACGGATCTGGAAACGACGAACTCCACGAAGTGGTGAGACTTTTAGGTAAACATGATCACCAACTTCGGCTAAGTTCACGCCGACGATTATCGGCGAACTCTTTGACGCGATCGAGCTTCTTTCAATCGGCTTCTGATTACATCCACTTGCTCTTGGGCTTCTTGGATAAGATCTGGGCCGAAAAATTTTCTTTCTCCAACTTCGGACCAGAAAAGAGGAGTTCTGCATTTTCTCCCATATAATGCTTCAAATGGCGACATTTGAAGGCTGGCTTGAAAGCTGTTGTTATAGGAGAATTCAGCAAATGCAAGGCTCTTCTCCCAATTAGCGCTGTATGAAAGCACACAGGCTCTGAGCATATCTTCTAGGACTTGATTCACTCTTTCAGTTTGCCCATCGGTCTGAGGATGATAGGCTGTACTAAAGTTTAACTTAGTTCCTAACAGACTGTGCAAACTTTCCCAAAATCGGGAAGTAAATTGGGAGCCTCGATCGGAAACAATAGTTCTTGGAACACCGTGCAGACGCACAATATTCTCCATGTACAATTCTGCAAGCTTGTCTCCTTGATATGTGGTCTTAACTGGGATAAAGTGAGCCACTTTTGTTAACCGATCAACAATGACCCATATAGAATCATTTCCTTTCCGAGTCCTGGGTAGACCGGTAATAAAATCCATACTAATATCTTCCCATTTCCACATGGGGATTTGCAGGGGTTGAAGGAGTCCAGCAGGGCGTTGATGCTCGGCTTTAACTCGCTGACATACGTCACACTCGGCAATATAGGCAGCAATTTCCTTTTTCATGCCGGGCCACCAATATTCTTGTTTTAGGTCTTGGTACATTTTTGTACTCCCAGGGTGGATAGAAAGAGGAGATTCATGAGCTTCCTTCAAAATCAGTCTATTGAGTTCAGAATCATCGGGGACATATATACGATTTCCTCGCATAATTACTTCATCTGAACTTTCAGAGAATTCGGATTCAGTACCCTCTCTCAACTGTTTTCTAATCTTGCCAATGGCTTCATCTTTGAGTTGTGCGGCTTTTATATGAGTTCTGAGGGTTGGTTGTAATTCAAGAGTGTATTCTTAGCCCTTTCTTTCAAATTTAAATTTCAAATTTAACCAGTGAACATTTTCAAAATATTATTTTACATTATGAAACTACTTGATTTTACATGAATATAGAAACTGATCTCACCCAAATTGGAGCTATAATGCGAAATCTACAAGCATTTGAATCATTTCGGTTTCTGGAAATTAAACTGAAATTCAAAAATACATTTTCAAAGATAGAAGGCGTATTCACCGAGTGAACTGGAGTCCTGCGCGTCTGGCTGACAGAGCGGTCCCACGCTGTAGCGACAGAAGAACAGGGGCGGCGCTAGGGCACGGCGGCGACGACTCTCCGGCGGGTTTCCGGCGGAATGGGCAGCACGGCAGGCTCCAGGGGGTCACGGCGCACACGTGGGTGGGCACGCGTCGCGGGACGACCAAGGCGGCTCACACCGGCGGCTGCGGCGGGAAAGGCAGAGCTCGTCGGAGAAGAAAAGCAAGACTTCCTACCGAATGGATAGCATTTTAAGCATCGTGAGTCTGGGCTTTCCATTTTTGCGATCGGTTTGCTCGGAGATGCGGCGGTTTGGGCGTCACCATGCGCCGAGCCGAGGAAGAAGGGCGCCCATGATGAAGCTCAGAGGCGAAGAGAGATAAAATTACCGCGTGATGAGTAATCTATGGTGCCGAGCGAAGCTAGAGGAAGAATCAATTTTAAGAATTGATACCCAATTTTGCTCAATTCACGACTTCCCTCTTCGGTTTTTCTCGCAAAATGGCGCAGAACAAGGGACTTGTGCTTTGGCGCTTGGTTTAGGAAGTGAATGAGAAGATGCGAGAGATAGGAGAGGCCTCAGTGCGACGCCAAGCGAGTATTTATAGCCGAGGAAGAAGGTTCACAGTGTTTGAATCATGGAAAGAAACGCGGCTCGGTTTGGTCTTGAGCTGCTCGGGTGAAATGGCGCAAAGGCTCATGCCGGCAAGGATTTGACGCGAAGCTGACTGGGGTATGGTGCGGGAAATTCGAGAGCGAATGTGGCTTTGACCAGCAGAGGTGGCGTGCGATGAACCGGCGAGGCAAGCGCGAGAACAATCGGGAGAAACGATCGGGGTTCTTGTCTCGGGCGAGAGGGGAGGAAGAGAGGAGGCAGTGAGATCAGAGGCTGACGGGTGGGTCCTGGGGCCACAGGGCAGAGAGGGTGAGATTTTTCCGTTCTTTGCCAAAGAATCGCTACTTTAAAAGGGACAGGGCCCGCATGGCAGTGAAAGGGGCGACTCTGAGAGAGATAAGCATGGCGAGACAACTCCATGTGAACATTAAAACAGGCATCAAATCACTATAAAATTTTATCAAACTTTTTGAATGACCTCTCCTGGTAGTTAATAATGTCCAGTAAAAAGTTTATGTTAAAATAACTCATGGTTAAATTATAAAAATTCTGACACTGTAGGTTTGTACAGGATTTGAATTTCAGTATTTTATTTATTTTGGAATGTAAACCATATTAATTATTTTCCAAACTTTTTATAGGGATTAACTTTGTCTTAAGGATATCTCCATAAAAATTTCAAGTCAAAACCTCAAGCTAATATTTTATAAACATTCTGACATTAGGATTTCTAGTTTTTGATGGTCTCTGTTTTTGAATTATTAGAGGGCTTTGCCGACATGATCAAATCCTGACATTTTTACCAGGTATAAACACTGCACTGAGGGTGCTATGGTAATTTTTCCAGCTTCATATATACTTCGAATATTTTTCATTAATTTTGACTTGTACTGTTTCTAGTCAAAAAGAGGTGTCATTCATTTTATTTACCCATTTTTCTGTGCATAAAATTTTACATCTTGATTTTACTGACTTACCAGAGTGGTTAAGGTTCTATGGTAATTTTTCCAAAATTTATCTTTTACCTTTTTATCTTTTTACCATTATCCATTCTTTAATTCTAGTTGTTTGATTTTTCATTCAATACAAAAATCCAAAGAAATCCAAATAAATTCCAATCATGTCAGGAAAAATCAGAAATAAATATATTCAAATTCAAAATATGAATTTTCATATTATTGTATTTTTCGGGATGTTACAGCGAGCGAGCTGACCTGCAGGAGATCCCGCCGCCAAGAAGGGGAAAAAGACGGTGGCCAAAGACCCCGCAAAGCCCCGGCGCCCGACTAGTGGTTCTAAGATCTGGGACCCGTTGGCACGAGCCCCAGCGCCTTCGGCTCCCCTCTCTTGTGAGCCTGCGGCTCAGCCGAGTCCAATGCCGAAGGACTCAGGCATTCGGGAGGAGCCCTAGGTGCCAGTAGGCAGCGTACCAAGTGGTCCTTCTGGGGGCGGCCCGACCGCTCGGAAGAAGCCCCCGATGAAAATGAGGAAGTCCCACAGGTTTATTACCCTATCGACTCTTATTTGACTCGTTTCGCTAGCTTGCTGACAGTTCTTCTCGTAGGGATCCTTCGCTTGATGTTCCTATCGGGACGCTGTCTAGGGCCCCTGTGGAGGCTGTGCCCTCGGAGGTTTGCGTCCCGGTCGCGGGAGCCACGTCCAGGGGCACCGAAGTGCCTCCCGAGCCCCTGGCGCCATCTCCAACTCCACCCGCTTTGGAATCGGGCCCTGTTGTTCTGGAGCTGGCCTCCCGCCCGTCCCCCGAGATCGAGGAGATCCTCCGAGTTCCGCTGACCCCTGCTCGCCCCCAGATCATAATGCAAGCTGTGTGGGTTGATGAGGAGGAAGGCCTGAAGGTCCTGGACGATCCGGAGGAGGAGGAGAAGGAGAGAAATGACTTTTATAGTCATGCCACGGCTTGCGCGCGCCTCGCCCGGGTAAGCACTTATCTGCACTTGCTATCTTCCTGCTTTCGTCATTTATCATGTAGTTACCTTTCCCCGTGACGATTACAGAAAATAGGGGAGCGCTCTGAAAAGAAAGCCGAATACTTGCAGAAGATGCTCCCTGAAATCCGAACGCGCCAAGAATATCTAGCTGAATTGGAGCGTATCAAGGCCAGGCATGCGGCCGAGCTGCGATCTCTTCGGTCAGAGGTCCAGGCGTTGTAAGAGGATCAGAAGGCTCTGCGCTAGGAGAAGCTGGACGTTGTTGGCTCCCTTCGAGGTAGCTATTTCCTAGGCTACCCCATGCTTTCATTTAATCATTTGGTTTTTGATCATCTTATCTTTGCGTCAGCTCGGGATTCTGCTATTGTAAAGCTCCAGGGGCAACTTAAAGCTTCGGAGAAGGAGCTAGAAGGTACAGTCGGTAGCTTGGCCCTCCTATGTCTTCATTGCCTTAGCGCTTCTTAACACTCTGTCTTGCAGATTGTAAATTCAAAACATGGGCGCAATATGCCATCTTTAACGAGAGGGTTGAAGCCCTCGAGACGTCTTGCGCCAGGCTCCAAGAAGCTTCCAAGCCGCTGCTGAGTTCGCTTCATCTTGGAGGCGAGAGGCCACTCAGCAGGGACCAGGTCGTCTCTCTGTTGGGGGAAGCCCCTGAGGCGCTCAAGAGACTCTTGAAGGAGACAGCAACCAAAGGTGCTAGCCAGGCTTTGGCGATTACCATGTCGTTTTATCCCCGAGTGGATCTTGAGGCCATTAAGGAAGGCAACGCCCGCAATGTAGATCAGGACCGGGCCACCGAGCTTTGGGAGGAAGTCAAGGACACCTCTTTGTCCATTATAGAAACTTTAGACCTGTAAATTGAATGTATATAAAGGCGTTTCCTTGTTCTTGCATTTCCATTTCAAACATGCATATTTGGCCGAGTGGTTTCGACATATCGTGTCCGACTAGTCCAGCCCCCAGGCTCTGAGGCATGGTTCGCGACGCATGTCTCAGAGTATGAAAATCGTAGGAGCGAAACACTCGGACGCATAAATCTCGAGAAGATTATGTAAAAAATAACTTTAATATCGATCTTTTTCATTCATAAAGGAACAATTTGATTTACAAAGTTCAAGTGAAGAAACGACGTAGCTGTTCTATGTTCCAAGTGTTGCTGACTGCCGTGCCATCTTCTCGCTTGAGCTTGTAATCTCCAGGGCGTACCACCTTATCGATGACGTAAGGGCCTTCCCAGCTTGGGGAGAGCTTATGCTCACATTTCTGATTCTTTCTAAGGACCAGATCTCCCTTTGAGAATGCGCGGCTCCTCACATTGCGACCGTGAAGCGCCGTAGGCCTTGGAGATACTTTGCCGATTAAATTGTTGCGACGTCCCTGGCTTCTTCTAGTCGGTCGAGGTCTTCTAGCCGGCTTTCTTCCGAGACGACTTCTTCATAGCTCCGGACCCGCGGGGATCCGAATTCTAACTCGGTGGGGAGGATTGCCTCCGAGCCGTACACCAGGAAGAAAGGTGACTGCCCGGTTGCTCTGCTGGGGATGGTTCGCAGCTCCCAGAGTACCGAAGGCAATTCTTTCACCCACCGAGTGGCGTATGGCTTTAGCCGATCGAAAATCCTTGCCTTCAGGCCCTATAACACCATGCCGTTGGCTCGCTCAACCTGCCCGTTGCTCTGGGGGTGAGCTACTGATGCGAAGCAGGTTTTTATTCCGAGTGCATCGCACCAGTCTTGAAATACGCCACTTCTGAATTGGGTTCCGTTATCCGTGATGATTCAGTTTGGTACGTCGAACCTAACCACGATTTCGTTGAAGAATTCCTCGGCTTTCGCTTCTGTTATTGATGCGACTAGCTTGGCCTCCACCTATTTGGTGAATTTATCAACGGCCATGAAGAGATGGGTATGACCGCCTTGAGCCTTCTTTAGAGGTCCCACCAGGTCGAGCCCCCAGACCGCAAACGACCAGGTTATGGGAATGGTCTGTAGTTCCTGTGCCGGTTTGTTCATCTAACGCACAAAGAACTGACATCCTTCGCATGTCCGGACGATGTCTTCTGCGTCAGTTACAGCAGTTGGCCAGAAAAACCCTTGACGATAGGCTTTGCTGACTAGGGTTGATGACGCCGCATGATTCCCACAAACTCCCGAGTGGATTTCCTTGACAAGATCTCTCCCTTCTTGTTCTGATATGCACCGTCGCAGTACACCAGACGAGCTCTTGCGATAGAGTTCTGCCCTGATCACCACATAGCTCTTGCTGCGGCGCATTATTCGTTCGACTTGCACGCAATCTTCGGGTAACTCGTCCTTTGTCAAATAGTCCAGATACGGAACTATCCAATCGGGGGTAATGACTACGACTTCTGCTTCTATCCTCTTCTCGGCTGGGGCGTTCGTCTTCAACCGAGTGCTAATCGCGGGCTTGTGAATTTCTTCGACGAATACTCCCATGGGCATTGTAGACCGGCTGGATCCCATTTTCGCTAGCTCGTCGGCCACTTTGTTGTCACGGCGGAGCACATGAATGAGTTCAAGGCCGTCAAAGTTACCTTCTAGTTTGCGTACCTCCTGGCAATAGGCCGCCATGTTGTCTTCGATGCAGGACCATTCTTTTTGCACTTGGTTGACCACGAGCATTGAGTCTCCGCGAACCACCAAACGTCGAATACCGAGAGATATGGCGATACGGAGCCCATGGATGAGTGCCTCGTACTCAGCGGCGTTGTTTGACGCGGGAAAAATATTTCAAGAACGTACCTCAACCTTTCTCCACTTGGTGATATGAGTACGATACCAGCCCCTGCGCCGCTGAGCATGAGGGAACCATCAAAGTACATTGTCCAATACTCGAGTTCCTTGGTAATCGTCGGGCTTTGAAGCTCTGTCCACTCGGCCGTGAAGTCGGCGAGCGCTTGAGACTTGATGGCAGTACGAGGCTTGAATAAGATATCGAAAGCTCCAAGCTCGATCGCCTACTTTGCAATCCTCCCAGTGGCCTCCTGGTTGTGAAGTATATCTCCTATCGGGAAGGAGGTGACCACCGAAATAGTGTGCTCTTGGAAGTAGTGCTTGAGTTTGCGAGACGTCAGGAGTACGGCATACAATAATTTTTGAACTTGCGGATACCGCAACTTGGATTCACTCAGACTTCACGAAGTAGACCGGTGTTGGATCTTACGCACATGGTCCGCTCCTCCTTTCTACGATGACCATGTGTGACTACATGAGTCGTTGCCGTGATGTAAAGTAGCAGAGGTTCCTCTAGTATTGGTGAGACCAGGACCAGGGGAGTCGTTAGGAAGGTCTTCAAATCTTCAAACGCCTGTTGTGCCTCTGGAATCCACTGAAACTTGTCCTGCTTCTTAAGGAGTTTAAAAAATGGCATACCTCGCATACCCAGCCGAGAAATAAACCTGCTGAGTGCGGCGATGCATCCTGTGAGCTTCTGGACGTCCTTTTGGCAAGTCGGAGATTCCATATTTGATATGGCCCTGATCTTCTCTAGGTTGGCCTCAATGCCTCGCTGCGATACGATAAACCTGAGCAGTTTTCCCGAAGATACTCTAAAAACACACTTCTCGGGGTTAAGCTTCATGCTGAAGGCCCTTAGACTCTCGAATGTCTCGGTTAGGTCGGTGATAAGGTCCTTCTTCTCCCAAGTTTTTACCACAACATCGTCCACGTATGCCTCCACGTTGCGTCCGAGCTGGGCGTGAGAACATCGCTAAATTGCGCGCTGGTACGTTGCTCCAGCGTTTTTTAACCCGAACGCCATTGTGGTATAGCAAAAGGCTCCGAAAGGCATGATGAACGAAGTCTTGATATGATCTTCCGCCTTTAGGTGAATCTGATGGTAACCAGAGTAGGCATAGAGAAAACTCAGAATTTCGCACCTGGCGGTTGAGTCAACCACCTGATCGATTCGGGGTAGCCCAAAGGGATCCTTCGGACATGCCTTGTTGAGATCAGTATAATCAACGCACATGCGCCAAGTTTTATTCTTCTTTTGAACTAGTACAGGATTTGCTAACCAATCGGGGTGATACACCTCTTTGATGAAACCTGCACCAAATAGCTTGGTGATCTCCTGCTTGATGGCGCTCCGGCGATCTGGAGCGAACCGCCGGAGCCTTTGCTTGATGGGTTTTGCTTTTTCGTCGACATGTAAGGAATGCTCGATCAGCTCCCTAGGAACACCCGGCATGTCGGATGGTTTCCAGGAAAAGATGTCTTTGTTAGCTTGAAGAAAGGTGACGAGCGCGCTTTCCTATTTACCTTCGAGCCCTATCCCGATCAGAGTCTTCTCGGACGAGTCGGGCGGGTCGAGGTTGATTCTCTTGGTTCCTTTGCCAGGCTTCACTCCTGACGTGGCCTTCTTCTTGGACGGGACATCGCCTTCTTCCTGCAACGTGGCAGCCTCCTCTTGGATTTTCTTCCCTTCAGCGATTGCCTCCTGTAGCTCAGCAAGCCCACAATTCTCTCGGTCTCACTCCAGAGATCGCTTGACGTCGCTGCGCACCGTGATGACGCTTCTGGGTCCCAGCATCTTCATCATCAAGTAGGTGTAGTGCGGGACGGCCATGAATCTAGCCAGACTGGGCCTTCCCAAGATAGCGTGGTACGCTATCTCGAAATTGGCCACCTCGAAATTGATATATTCGGTCCAAAAATTATCCTTGGTACTGAATGTAACAGGCAAAGAAATCTGCCCAAGTGGGAACGAAGACGCCCCAGGGTACACTCCATTCAACGGCTAGATGCTCGGCTTTAGCTCGGAGCGGGGAATATTCATATCGTCGTAGGTCTTAGCGAATAAGACGTTGAGACCGCTCCCCCCATCGACTAATACCTTCTTGAGCTTCACATTACGAATAACAGGGTCGAGAACCAGAGGGAACTTAGCTGGGTGTAGAACCCGGTTGGGGTGATCCGAGCGATCGAAGATGATCGGGACCTCAGACCACCTAAGGTATTGGGGGGTCACCGGTTCCACCGCATTGACTTCCCGAGTGGTGAGCTTTTGCTTTTGCTTGAACTCATATCCCGCGAAGCCTCCGTAGATGTAGTTCAACTCCTGCTCGGGCTCTTGGAAATCATCTTCATCTGGAAGATCTTTCTTCTTTGTCTCCTCGTCCGTTGCTGAAGCCAGCTGCTTGCTGCTTTCCCACGCAAAACGCTTCAAGGTGAAGCAGTCCTTGGCGGCGTGCTTTCCCTTAGGGTGGAAAGGATAGATTGCTTCCATAACGGTGCTGTAATCGGATGCCTCCCTCCTCATGGCTCGGGGTCGGCTACGCTCGACCGCCGCGACTAATTCCTCGCCTTCCGCTTCTTGTCTTTGTGCTTCGAGGACTCGGGTCTTTCGCCTTTGTTCTTCTGAGGTGGGCGATCTTCTTGACGCTCGGCCAGGGCGTCTGAGGCCTTGGCGTAGCGGCTGGCCAGCGCGAACATCTCTTTCACAGAGGTCGGGGGTTTCCTGGACATTTTCTTGATTAGATCAGGATCACTTACCCCTTTCTGGAAGGCCGCCACCACCACCGCTTCTAATACATCCCTAATGGTGTTCTTTTTCTGCATGAAACGCCGGATGAAGTCTCTCAGCGTCTCGTCCTTCTTCTGGTGAAGCTGGTATAGGTCCCACGGGGTGCCAGGCCTCTCGTAGGTTCCCTGGAAGTTCACGATGAATTGTTCGCAGAGATCGCTCCAGGAGTCCACCGAGTTCGTCGGTAGCCCTTTGAGCCAAGCTTTCGGATCTCGCTCCCCGTCAAACTTTACGATGCCCTTGGGGTTGAATCCTTCGGTCCATACCACACGGCGTAGCCGAGGAGTAAACGCTCAGATCCCGTCAATAGATCTCTCATCATGATGAGGGGGAGTCCAGCGTGGTGAGCCTCTGGCTCGGCGATGGTCATCAACACGCCAGGGCGGAGTATGGCTCGACGAGTCCATGACTCGGCGTTCATCGTCGTTCTGACCCCAGCAATGATGGTCTCTATGGTCGTCACGGTCGTCGTACCTTTGATCACTTCGTCGATCGTGGCCAGTGCCGAAACGCTCGTAGTCGTCATGGCGCGCGCGTCACTCTTCCTCATCCCGCTCCTGCCGACTGGCGGTGATGTCTTGGCGGAGGTCACAGTTGATAATTCGACGTGCATCTCCGACTGGTGGTGTATGGTGCCGATTGCCGGTGTTCCAACTGGTTGCAGTCTGACTGCTGGTGACACGAGTAGCCGCGTGGGAGCGCGAGTGCGCTTCACCTATCGGCTTTTCCTGATTCTGTTGGATTGCTGCCGCCGTCACCATGGCCTTGATCTGGGCCACGATCGGGGCTGCCGGGCTATCCGATGCAATCATCGGGTCCAGCATGTCAAGAAGCGTCTTGGAGGCGACAACGTTCTGCATCGGCATGCGGAAGACGGATTGGTCTCCCAACCTGGATTGCAGGATGTCCTCACGGACATTGCGGCCACGCGATCGAAGAGACCGCGCCTGCACCTCCTTGCCCTTACAAAGGCGATCTTCCTCCGCAGCCTCTTGGTCTTCTTGATGGAGATCGGTCCTCTGCTCCTCAATCGCGAAGACGCCGCGAAAATTGCAGTAGTTCTTCACAATGCCGACTGGTTTTCTGGGCGAGTCATAGCGGCATACCTGAGATGGGTTGACCTGATCTTCACTAGATTGGATCTGCATTTGGACTAGGCAGACAAGCTCCCCGTGCACGTCTGCGACGAAGTCCAGGCTTCCGAAGCGGAAGGCCTGGCCGGAGATGAAGGTGGCGGTAATTCCGCCGATCGCTGCCATCGAGTCTAGAGGAAAAGATTATAGCGCTTCCCCTACCTGGCGTGCCAACTGTCGACTTTCGTAGTCGGCAATAAAATTATGGGGTAGGCGCTAGATCTCAAACTCGAAGGACACACAAGACAACGGGTTAGATAAGTTCAGGCCCTCAGCGATGGAGTTAATACCCTAATCCTGTGTGCTGTGCTCTGAGGCTTGATTACTCAATGATTCGATGATCGGATCCCTATGGTGTTACCTGCCCTCTCCCTTATATACTGGGGGTGGGGCGGCTTACAGTGTCCTGATAGGTTAGGAGATTCTAGTCAGTTACATGATAGAGTTTACATCTTTGTCTACCCTATCAACGACTCGGATTACGACTGTATCTTTTATATCTAAATATACGTAACCGTCTATAGGATGTGCCCCCCTTCCATACGGTAGCAAGGCTTGGCGCGGGGCACAGCCTTTGGGCCTGTCTTTTCCTCAGGTGATGTTGGGCCGGTCATGGAGATACCTGGTTTCATATATTCCACAGCTGCATTGGCAGTCGGGACCATGCTACTACATTTACCTTCAGGATTTATTATGGAATTAAATAATTGTTATTATGTTCCAGCATTAAGCAGAAACATTATTTCTGCCTCATGTTTGTTAGCAGAAGGTTATAAATTCAATATTGAGGACAATGGTTGTTCTATAATTTTGAATAAGATGTTTTATGGCTTTGCTCCCGTTGTAAATGGGTTGTTTATTTTAAATCTTGATGATGGTCTTATCTATAATATTGATGCTAAGAGGTTTCGGCCAAATGATTTGAATCCCACTTACTTTTGGCATTATCGCTTGGGTCATATTAGTTAGAAACGCATAATGAAGCTCCATAGAGATGGTTTTCTAAAATCATTTAATTTTGAATCATTTGAAACATGTGAATCTTGTCTACTTGGTAAGATGACCAAGACACCTTTCATAGGATATTGTGAGAGTGCATCTGACTTATTGGAACTCTTACATACTGATGTATGTGGACCAATGAGCATGAGTGCTAGAGGTGGTTTTCAGTACTTCATTACTTTTACCGATGACTATAATAGATATGGTTATGTCTACTTAATGACACACAAGTTGAAAACTTTTGAAAAGTTCAAGGAATTTCAAAATGAAGTACAAAATCAATGTGGCAAGAAAATTAAATTTCTACGATCTGATCGTGGAGGCAAATATTTGAATCATGTGTTTAATAATCATCTGAAGAGTTGCGGAATTGTTCCACAACTTATGCCTCCCCTCACGCCTCAAATTAATGGGGTGTCCGAGCGGCGTAATCGGACCTTGTTAGACATAGTTCGGTCAATGATGAGTCAATCAGATCTACCACTATCTTTTTGGGGTTACGCTGTAGAAACTGCAGCTTTCACACTTAAAAGGGTACTATCTAAATCTGTAGATAAGACACCATATGAGATGTGGACTAGAAAGGGTCCCAGATTGTCTTTTCTAAAAATTTGGGGTTGTGATGTTTATGTTAAACGTCAGACATTTGACAAACTCACACCAAAATTGGATAAATACTTTTTTGTGGGATATCCTAAGGTGACATTAGGATATTACTTCTACAACCGAGAAGATGGCAAAGTGTTTGTTGCTCGGAATGATGTCTTTCTAGAGAAAGAGTTTCTCTCGTGAAAGGCAAGTGGAAGAACAGTGCAACTCGAAGAAGTTCGAGTTACTCCACTCGGGGAGGACTTGGTCGGAGACGCCCCTACCGGGGAAACTCTGGTCGAGGAACCTGTGGTTGAGAAAACTCTAGTTGGAGGGACCTCGATCAAGGAGGTACTAATGCCACGTAGGTCGGATAGGTTGCGTAATGTAGCTGCTCGGTATTCGTGTGGTATATTGTTGTTGGATAGCGATGAGTCTACAACCTATAAGGAAGCGATGATTGGCCCAGTATCTGAGAAATGGCTTGGAGCCATGAGGTCCGAGATAGAATCCATGGGAGACAATCAGGTTTGGAACCTGGTCGATTCGCCTGATGGTGTAAAAACCATTGAAAGCAAATGGGTTTATAAGAAGAAGATTGATATAGATGGAAATATTCACATCTATAAAGCTAGACTTGTTGAAAAGGGTTTTCAACAAGTTCAAGGAGTTGGCTACGATGAGACTTTCTCGTCGGTAGCGATGCTTAAATCTGTACGTATCATTCTAGCTATTGCTGCATATTTAGATTATAAAATATGGCAAATGGATATCAAAACGGCTTTCCTTAATGGAAACCTAAGTGAGGATGTGTATATGACACTACCTGAGGGTTTTGTCGATCCAAAGAACACTAGTAAAATATGCAAATTTCAAAAATCCATTTATCGGTTGAAGCAAGCATCTTGGAGTTGGAATATTCGCTTTGATGATGTTGTCAAAGGGTTTAGCTTCATCAAGAACGAAGAAGAACCTTGTTTTTACAAGAAGGTTAGTGGGAGCACACTTGTAATTATAATCTTGTATGTAGATGACATATTATTGATTGGAAATGACATTCATATGCTGGAATCCATTAAGACTTCACTGAAAAATAGTTTTTCTATGAAGGACTTAGGAGAAGCAGCATATATCTTGGGTATAAAGATCTATAAAGATAGAGAGAAAAGGCTAATTGGATTGAGCCAGAGTACTTACATCGACAAGGTGTTGAATCGGTTCAACATTCTGGATGCCAAGAAGGGGTTCTTGCCTATGTCACATGGAATAAGTCTTAGCAAGACTCAATGTCCTTTGACAATTGATGAGCGAGACCGTATGAGTAAGATTCCATATGCTTCGGCTATTGGGTCTATCATGTACGTTTTGTTATGTACTCGACTAGATGTATCATATGCTCTAAGTGTTACAAGAAGATACCAGTCTGATCCAGGTGAAGGTCACTGGACAGCAGTTAAAAACATTCTTAAGTACTTGAGAAGGACTAAGGATGTGTTCCTAGTTTATGGAGGTGACGAAGAGCTCATTGTAAACGGTTACACTAATGCAAGCTTCCAAACCGATAAGAATGATTATTGTTCGCAATCTGGATTTGTATACATTTTAAATGGAGGGGCAGTGAGTTGGAAAAGTTCCAAACAAGACACGGTTGCTGATTCTACGATGGAGGCCGAGTACATTGCTACTTCTGAAGCTGCAAAGGAATGTGTTTGGATAAAGAAATTCATTTTTGAAATGGGTGTGATCACTAATGCCTCCAGCCCAATGAATCTCTATTGTGATAATAGTGGAGCCATTGCGCAGGCTAAGGAACCAAGGTCCCATCAAAAGTCCAAACACATACTCAGGTGATATCATCTTATTCATGAGATTGTGGATAGAGGAGATGTAAAGATATGCAAAGTTCAAATGGATTCAAATGTTGCTGATCCGTTGACAAAACTCCTCTCGCAGCCAAAGCATGAGGCGCACATAAGAGCTATGCTTATTAGATACCTGAATGATTGACTCTAGTGCAAATGGGACACTTTTGGAAATATGCCCTAGAGGCAATCATAGAGATGATTATATTTCCATAAATGTTCATAAACTATGAAATTGGTACGTGACTTGTTTGTGAAACTCTGTGTTCTTCTTTATGATGTTCATTCTAAAAAAGGGGTCCCTAATCGATAATCATATGAGGACACATATGAGTAGACTAGCATATGTATTGGTCGATGTCCATATTTCACGGGTCATAGATATGGAGATATCAAACCAATAATATGGACACATGTTAGAGGACATAGTGTTGGACATCGACCCACTATGAGACACTACGATAACGTTGTATTCCTTCATGTCATCAGTTGGTCTCATATACGATGTGTATGCTATATCCTTCGACTTGAGATTGTCGCATGTTCTCAAGGTGCGTAATGGCTTACTTAGGGGTCGTCAAACGCTACTCCGTAACTGGGTAGTTATAAAGATGACTTTCGGGTTTATCATGAAACATGTTGCGAGGCGTGGTCGATAAAAATAGGATTTGCCCCTCCATACAACGGGAGAGATATATCTAGGCCTCTCGAGTGGACGGATTCCAGAAATGCATGGCCATGCTACTCAAGTAAAGAGTAACTCGAGTATTCGAGTCAAAGAGTTAACTCGATGTATTTGGAAATCCGAGTCATGGCATCGACAAAGAGTGATCGAGCCATCCAAATAAGGATGACATCAACTCACCTTGGGTTTGACCGATATCGTGAGGCAAAAGGGAATGCATATAGGAAATTGTTGAGGTTCGTCCGATCTTTACATTTTCTCGGGAGTTGATGTCCTGTTAGGGGCCGCTATTGACTATTGGTCGAATGCTTGATGATCGAGTAGGAGTACTCGATGGTCGAGTAGGTGTACCCGATGGTCGAGTAGGATTACTTAATGATCGATAGGGGTACTCCAACCATTTTCGAGTGCATGTGAACCTATAGGGTCACACACTTAAGGGGTTGTAACCAATTTGGATAGGGACTCGAGTTGTAATAGGCTTAGAGTTCCTAATGGGCTTCAAGGGTTGAAACCCTTTATGGGATGTCTATATAAAGGGAGGAGGTGCTGGCTTTGCATTGATGAGATATAGGAATTCGGAATTCCTGAAACCCTAGCCGTCGCCCCTCCTTCACCCATAATCACTCAGCCGGCGCTAGCACTCCGACGAGTGGTGTTCCTGTCCCATACGTGTGGATACCTTGGAGGCATTGCTGCAAAGCTTCAATGCTAGGACGATCCGCAACCTACGATAGTCATAAAGAGCTGTTGGGGAGGCGCGAGGCTAGTACAACTACATCTACACCACCGCGCTACATCGACTCTACTTCCGTTATGGCTCTGCGCATCTAGTGGTAATTCTGTTATCTATAACTTGCAGTGGTTCCTTGGTTACGCGGTAGAAAATTTTGTTTTTCGCTAGAGTAGCCTACCCGTTCCCCAACATCTTGTTCTTCTGATGGTATCTTTTTGGGTTATTCGACTTCTACTCGAAGCTATAGGGTCTGGAGTTGCGATGCGCATAGGATCATAGAGACCTGCGAAGTGACATTTGATGAGGCTAG
Source organism: Otatea glauca (assembly GCA_036346275.1). NCBI lineage: Eukaryota > Viridiplantae > Streptophyta > Magnoliopsida > Poales > Poaceae > Otatea > Otatea glauca. The sequence continues at coordinate 16,637,111 of CM070724.1, forward strand.
CCCAGGAGATAGACCTGATATTTCAGGCTCTTATTTCCTCTTCGAGACCATCTTTGTAGAGGATGAGGACGATGGAGAGGATGGTGTTCCCCCGATCTAGTCCCCTCTACAGCTGAGGTGACTTCTATGCCCATTTTTGCACCTTAGGGAGACCAGTCCTTACCTTCTGACTCTCATGCAGCTAGTGGCTCTGATCCTACCTCTTCCGTGCATGAGGTAGATGCCACTTCTGTTTCTAGACCTCCTCGCCATATTCAAAAGCATCATCCACCTGATCAGATCATTGGTGATCTATTTGAGCCTGTCACTCACTCAAAATCGGGTTTGTCCAGTTTCTGCCTTCACTCAACCTTTGTTGCCTCCTTTGAACTGAAGGATGTTTCTCATGCATTATCCGATGAATCATGTATTAATGCTATGCATGAGGAACTCGAAAACTTCGAGAGGAACAAGGTATGGCAGCTTGTCGAACCCCCATCTGGTCAAAATGTCAATGGGACCAAGTGGGTGTTCAAGAACAAGTAGAGTGAGGATGGGGTTGTCATTAGAAACAAGGCTAGGCTAGTTGCATAGGGGTTTTCTCAAGTCAAAGGTCTTGACTTCAAGGAGACCTTTGCCGCTGTAGCTAGACTAGAAGCTATTAGGATCCTGCTTGCATTTTATGCATCCAAGGGCTTCAAGCTTTATCAAATGGATGTCAATAGTGCATTCCTCAATGGGTCTATTAAGGAAGAGGTGTATATCAGGCAGCCTCCAGGATTCGAGAACCCCAAATACCCAAACCATATCTTCAAGCTTTCTAAAGCTTTGTATGGACTTAAGCAGACCCCTAAAGCTTGGTATGAAAGGCTTAAGTCCTATCTTCTCTGCCATGATTTCAAAATGGGTATAGTAGACAAGACTCTATTCATCAGATACCAAGATTATCATTTTCTCATCGTGCAGATTTATGTGGATGATATTGTGGAATAAAAGAATCCGGGTACCCTCGCGATCAGCCCCAAAGACGTCCGAGAGATAGGCCCAGAAGATATTCCCTACGTCAGGCCCCACTGCCATGCGCAAGGGGGTACATTCCATAGATAGTTGAGCATATATTTAGATATGATGGATACGGTTGTAATCCGAGTCGTTAATAGGGTAGATAAAGATGTAAACTCTATCCTATTAACTGACTAGAATCTTGTAACCGATCGGAATCTCCAAACCGATCAGCACTCTGTAAGCCGCCCCACCCCCGCTATATAAGGGAGAGGGCGGGCAACAACATAGGATCGGATCATCCAAGCCTAGAGTAATCAAGTCATAGAGCATAACACACCTCATATCGCCCAGAGCATATTGCGCTTTGAGCAACCCCAGATCCAAGAGGTCAGCATAATTCCAGCACATAGGATTAGGGTATTACCTCCATTGCTGAGGGTCTGAACCTGTCTAAAATCCCTTTCTTGTGTGACCATTGAGTTTGAGATCCAGCGCCTACCCCATAAATTTATTGCCGACTACAAAAGTCGACAGATATTATCTTTAGTGGCCCTTCGCATTCTCTTGTATCTCAATTTTCAGAAGTGATGAGCACAGAGTTTGAAATGAGTATGATGGACGAGTTGAGCTACTTCCTCGGCTTCCAAATCAAGTAGACTCGGGAGGGCACCTTCTTGTATGAAGGCAAGTACACTCGAGACCTCCTAAGGCGTTTTGACCTATTTGACGGGAAGCTGATGATGACTCTTATGGCCACCACTGCTGTCCTCGAGCCTGATGAGGATGGTGAGCCATTGATCAGAAGGAGTTTTGGAGCATGATTGGCTCCCTCTTGTACCTCACTACTTCGAGGCCAGACATACATTTTGCTATGTGTCTGTGTGCTTGATTTCAGGCTTCTCCTCATGCCTCTCACCGTCAGGCGGTGAAGTGCATCTTTAGGTACCTTCGAGCTACCATTGACTATGGTATTTCGTACTCTTCTTCTTCTTGTATGTCCCTTCGAGCTTTTTACGATGCAGACTTTGCTGGCTGTAGGATATATAGGAAAAGCACTTCTAGCACTTGCGAATTCATCGACACTTCTCTTGTTTTTTGGTCATCTAGGAAGCAGTCCGGAGTTGCACTGATCTCATCACGAGGCCAATATGTTGTCGCGACCAATTGTCAGAGTCGATTGTCCGATGAGATCGACCTTGCGGGTCTTTGGGTTAGAAATAGAGAGTGTGCCACTTTTCTGTGACAACACTTCTTCTATTAGATATCACTTCCTTAGAGACCATGTGGAGAAAGGTGATATAGTGCTTCAGTTTGTGGAGGGTGACCACCAGATTATCGATATCTTTACCAAGCCTTTGGATAGCTCCAGGTTTGTTGCCCTGAGGAGTGAGCTTAGAGTTGTGTGCCCATACGGCTTATTGTGAGAGGGAGCTAGTTTGTATATTATGTATTATATATTTTCTTCCATCCTTTCTTTTCCTTTGCATCTCCTGGTTGTTTCTGAGCCGAAGTGTTATCTACTATCATTTCTGTGCTCTATAGCCACCCAATTTGCAGCTTCTTAACTTCTTCTCCTCATTCTATGTTTCTGGTTTTCGTTGAGTTCAGTTGGACCTTTCTTGAGCTTAATTTTGCTAATAACTCAACTTGAACCAGATTTGTGCTTAAAATTGATTCACTTGTTGAGGGGGAGTTTGGGAATCTATTCATACATTGCATATAGACTTTATTTTGTGATTAATGAGCTTTGTATATATGCAAATAAGCTATTATTCATGCTATGCACCCTGCTACTTTCATGAAGAAAAATGCTAGTTTAGATATATTCAAGTTCATTTTGATTCATCCTGCTAAGCTTGTTAAAATCCAAAAATTAATGATTTAAATGAAAACATGATGAAACATGTTGTTTTTACTTGTTAAAGTTTCTTCTCTAAATGTATTTGCCATGATTCGTGAAATTTTGGATATCTCTAGAGTCCCTATACCAACTTGGGTGAAACTTGCTTGATTCATACTAGAGTCCTTCAATTGCTCATAATTCAATGTGCTAAAATGAAAATTAAGCAAAAATGACTTTTCTTATGCGCTTTAGACTCAACACCTTAAATTCGCAAGACAGCCTCCCATTGCACTTGGGAGAAACTTGGAATGCATCGTATATGACCAAGACCATCCTCTTAAGAGTTCTTCTTGAGATGGTCGAATATGGCTTGAGTAAATTGCTTTAAAAAAAATGCAAACAGAAAAATATAAGTGGGTAAAAATGCAAATAATGTCAAACATTTACACCCCGCTATGTCATTCAAAGCTTAAAGCAGAGTTTTCATTAATTGATAAATGAGCTCGAAGGACCATGTATGCACTTCTAGATTCCCCAAAGTGTTAAGTAGGTTGAACTCTAGGTTCTTCATTTGATCCATTGTGTGGCTGTGCTTCTAGTTTACAAACTATGCTTAGTATTTCACTTGTTAAATCATGCAAAAATGACATCGTCTTCTTTGTGCTTGCTAGCAAAATTGATATTTGCACTTGGATATGTCTTTGTTTAGCATAATCTGAACCTGAGTAGCTTGGTGTCATTATTTGTCTATATGGTCACTTGGATAATCTTCAAAGCTCTTTTAGGATGCATTTCATGCATACATGTGTAAAGGGGGAGAAAATGTCTTCCTAATGCCTATATTGCCAAAAGGAGGAGAAATTGTAGAAAAGGTATCATTAAAAAGATAAATATGTGATTGCATTATGTCTCTTATGATCTTTGTAAAGTCTTGCAAATTTTTAGGATCATAAGTATATTTGAGCTTTTCTTGGAATTTTTAAAGCTTTTGTGGAAAACATGTTCTTTCTATTGGCTAGCTCTAAATTCCTTCTCACCAACTTGGTTAGGTCCTTATCTTCTTTCTTTCTGGATCAAGTTCGGCTTTTCAACCTAATTGATTCATTCTCTTCTCTTCTCAAACTCAAAATTTTGTGCCTTTTGGGTGTTTGTCAATATACTCATCAAGGGTGAGATTGAAAGACCATGTGGAGGACCAATTGTGTGATGAATAATTGACTGTATTCGAGCTTTTGGTGCTCAAGGTTGAGTTTGATTTGAGTCTGTCTTGGTCGAAGACCAGTGGTCGGACCTCGAGTGGTCAAGACTTTGGCTGGTCAAAGACCAGTGGTTGAGTGACTCGAGTAGAGTAAGAATTGAGAAGTATCAAGTAGGGATGCTGCTAGGTCGAGCGGTGGGTTAGCTTGATTACTGTCAAGTTCTGTTTTGGTTGAGTAATGCCCCATTGGCTTGTGGTCGAGTGACTCGAGTAGAGTGAGAATCGATAAGTATCGAGTAGGGTTACTCGATGCTCGATATCAACTCATCGACTCGATTTTGAGCAAAGTGGGCAATTCTATGTGATGTGTTTCCTTGTGTTTTGTTGGTTGCAGGACAACGGTGCTAGATCATGGTGAGGCGAAGGATGACCGGGACTAGGTGCGGTGTGTCGGAGGTCAAGACGGTTGAGGAATGCCGAAAGATGATCGGAGACGGAGTCGTTGTGAACCCAAAAGACAAGGAATGGATGCGAAGCTAGCTAGGAGCTACTCGGATTAAGGAGGACCGTCGGATCGCGGTCTAGGTGATAGAGTAGCGGGTCTAGTTAGTATGCCTTGAAAACCCGGTGTGCTTGTTGTGTTTTGGGTTAGCCCATGTAAGGCTGTGTGTGGGAGTCATCCTAACCATTGATGGTATTCCTTTGGGTAGAAGAAACTCATCCAAGGGTAGAGGGTGACTCAAGAGTAGTATAAATAGAGGAGGGTGACCTTCCTCCTCTCGAAGGTTTTAGAGGTTTTGGCTCCTTTGAGCTTTTTGCCCACTTTGTTGTGAGGCTTTGTAAACCTTCATTCTAGAAATACATAACACTTTATATCATGCTTGAATTTACATTACGCATTAAATTCAGCAACTTACTTTCAAGCATTTAAATTACGCACTTACATTATTGCAATCTACTTATACGCAATTTGGATTTGCCTCCCCTCCTTCTACTTGCTATTGCCTCTTATTTCGAAGGATCGTTGCGCTTTTATTACAAGAAACTGATCTTGTGTTCTTGAGTGATTCATTCTTGTAGATCGTGTTTACGGAGATTTTGACTTGAATTCTTGCTTGCTGTGACAAGTGGGAAGTTGTCCAAGATCAGCTTGATCATCAAAATCCCTTGAGCAAGTCCAAGATCAAGTTTTTGTATTTTGTCTAAACTTGGTGTATTTTTCCTTCCCGGGCAAAAAGTTCAGAACTTTAACACCAATCTGTGCGATTCAAGGTTGGAATAAGTTCCTGATATCCTTAAGATCACATATACCAACTTTTATAAGTTTTTGTCCAACCAATCAAAATATTTCTCAAGACTTGCTTTTGAGTCATGCTATTTTCAGACTCTATTCTTGCTGCTGTTCTTGAGTCCGGTGCTACCGGTCCCCCTGCGGTAGCACCGCTCTTTTTGATTGATTTGTTTGTTGGCTTGGTTGAATCATTTTTGAGTGGGGAAATTTCAGATTTGGGATCATTCACCCCCCTCTAATCGCCATGTCGATCATCCATATAGACAAATGTGAATGACTAAGATGGCGATTAGAGGTGGATGAATGGTCCCAAAATAAATTTTTTCACCACTCAAAAGAATCGAACCAACAGCCTCACTTCATCAATGCAAAGTGGAGAAAACAGCATTCTAGAAATCTTCAGCACAGGATGGCACTACCGCAGATCAACCCCAGTACTGCCAAATGAATAGTACCCTAGCACTACCGAGTACTATAGCAGTAATGACGTGCTACAGTAATCAGCACAATGAATAGTGAAAATCAACACGACATCAAAAAGCAAATTCGGTGAATCTTTTGATCACCTGATCCAAACTCTATGAAACTTTGTGGACACCTTCCTATGGATGTCAGAAACCTATTCCAACCTTCAATTGCAAGGATTGACATTAAAATTCCGACCTTTTCCTAATTTAAGGAAGAGTGCACAAGAACGGGTTCAAAAACAAAAACTTGGCTCTCAGGTAGCTCGTGGGTTCTTGATGATCAAGATAATCCTAGATGGTTTCCCACATGTCATAGCAAGCTAGAACACCAAAGATTCAGCCCTCTAAAACTCAAGAACATGATCTACGAAAAATCGTTCTCTTTCAAGCCAAAAAGATCGGTTTCTTGCAATGTTCAAGAGAAGATTTGTCTAGATGATTGGGATATGATTTGAGATAGATTCATCCATCAATCATACATCCGCAGCACAAGAAGCACAAGCAAGTACGATGCTGGGGGCAAATCCAACTTGTGAGAATGCAAATTGTAAGAATTTAAATTGTGGAATTTAAGTGCTGAAATTAAGACATAATGTAAATGCGGAAAGTAAATTTAGAAGCGAGAAAATAAAATTTTCATTTCTGGAAGGGAGGCTTACAAAGCCTCACAATAAAATGGGCAAAGTTGAAAGGAGCACAAAATCTCAAAACCTTCAAGTGAGGAGAGCTACCCCTACCTCTCTATTTATACTACTCTTGAGTCATCCTCCACCATTGGATGAGTTTCTTCAACCCTAAGGACACCATCAAGGGCTAGGATTGACTCATTCACTCATACATGTGCTAACCCGAAACCCTTAAACATAATGGGTTTTGCACGCCTTTCAAAGCACACTAACTTGACCTGCTACTCTATCACCTAGACTGTGATCCAACGACCCTCCTTGATCCAAGTAGCTCTAAGTTAGCATCTCATCCATTCCTTGTCTTCTAGGTTTTCAGCGACTCTGTCTTCAATCATCTTCCGGCGATCCTCGATCTTTTGGACCTCTGGCGCACCTCGCCTAGTCCTAGTCTTCCTCCGCCTCCCATGACCTAGCACCGTCGTCCTGCAACCATCAAGAACAAGGAAACCCATCACATAGCAATGTCCAAATTGATATGCGATAAACCTCACACAAATGCAAAATTCAATTTTCAAATTCACAGATAAAATCGGTACTACCACCTACTAGAGATCGATAGTGCCGCTGGCCTGCACTACCGCTCCCCTAGTGGTCGGTAGTGCCGCTCGCCCTCAACACATGCGAAGACCTCCTATGGAAAATAACTACCGCCAGCTAGACCGGTAGTACTGCAGGGCCGGCACTATCACCAACCCAGGCTAGTAATGTCACCCTTGACCTCACAGCCCTCAAATTGCTCCAAATTGAAATCTAATTTCAAATAAAACTCAAACTCAAGCATAACAAGTTCAACAACAGTCAAAAACTCATCACCAATAAGGATAGACCTCCACAATAGTCAAAAGCAGGAGAAACAAAGTCTTGTAGTGTGCCCATCCAACCCTCAGGCAACTGACAAGGTATAAATCGCTAGAAAGATCGCTTTATTGAAATTCCCTCATCCCGCGACGAAAAGCATTCTTTGGAGCTTCGCTTTTCTTATCCACCTAAAACAACATAATAAGTACTTTCGTACTCAACAAGACTTAAGGTGTTATTTGCAACATGCAATAATGCTGGCTATGTCAAAGGAAGCTTCTACGGTTAATTTGCATAAAGCAACATTGAATTTGTTGAACAAGTTGTAATTTGGAAACGGAATTTATGAAAGCATGTTTGACTAATACAAAAGTAAGTAAAGCATAAGTAATAACTCACAGTCCTCTATGACGTGAGCGTCGAGATGTCCAATTTCGTGCCAACCTGTGGCATAACAACAATTTTGCCAAACCAAGGCACATTAGGTGAAAATCATCCCATTTTGAAAATAGTAAAAAAACTAACTTTGTAGAGGTTACCATCCTCCAGATTTGCAGGGACTGGATGGGTTTAGAGAATTCTTTCTCAAAAGTGATCTTGACATTTTCTTGCCACTTCGTTCCTAGTGCAGTTGCTTTGCTAGTCCTTCTTTCTGTAATTCCTAGTTAATGTGCTTGAATAGGAAAGATTTTTATTATTTTCGGGTTTCCTATAGATAAGGGATATTAACGTATTATATGTATCTTACTGTTTGCACCGAAATTCGGCAAGCTTGGTCAAAATCGGCAATAAAGTCAAAGATACGGTATTAACGGACAGGATGGGAAGGTTTGGAGATATTTTGGTAACTGCAAGATTTTAAAACAACCATCCGAGACAAGGCCAATACGAAACGGACATAAAGCGTGTTGTAACTGGACACGATCGGCCGAGGGTATAAAAGAAGGACCAAAGCGAGCTGCAAAAGAATCATCACCAACACAATACAATCAACCAGCTTTTACTTTCTTCCTGTCAACTAGGAGTAGCTTTTGTAATTTAGTCCTGTAATCGATCTTGATCAATAAAGTTGCGCAACGCCGATTGATCTTCTTCAATTACACCACAGGTTTGATTTATTCTGATTTTGTTGCGCATCGCCTTCTTCAGAATCGATCTACCTTTATCCTCTGATTAGCCTTAATCGGCTAATTAGACTTACCTTGTTACTTTGATCTTAATCGGCTTCAAGCTGATTAGGTCTAAGCCGATTGATCGTTACGATCGGCTTTTGAGTAAATTTTATATTTTACCTTGTCTGATTCTGAGTCAAATCGACCGCACGCTCTTGAACGGTATTCGGTGTGTGTGTCGTCGTAAACCCTACCTCAAGTTTTTGACGCCAACACACTCTTGGCACGCCCGGTGGGACCACGCAATGTCTTCATCAGGGAAGTCGATTCCGCCATCAGATCTCAGCTCAGAAGCTATAATCATCCCAACAATGGACGATTTATCTGTGGAGCAACGCCAAGAGATTGAAGCTCGGAAGGCTGCGCTAGAAGAGATGATGCTAAGCTGCTATCAGAAAACAAGACGTGGCGTCACTCAAAAATCCGCCCTGCCGACGGTCAACGCCCTGGGCGATGCGGGTGTAACAGAACAAGTAAGCCGATATCTGCCTGCTCAAGCCGAATTATCGGCTATGATTAATCAGTCTGTGCACCACACCTTAATAAACCAATCATCGGCTCTTGTTACAACACTCAAGCCGATGATAACGAATAGTGTCAAATCTATAGCCCAGGAGTTAGCCTCGTCAGGAAGCCTGCTCGACCCACTGCAAGCTCTGCCAAATTATCCTGTTTTTTCAATATCACAAAATACGCAGAGCACAATGGCCGATCCTAAACCATCGGCTGTAACCTCACCCCCCACCATGATGCCCACACAACCCACGGTCATATTGCCTAGGGACCCTCGGTCAAGTGGGGTGAGCCATTACCACGCCTATACCGATGCCGCTAAGATGGATGCATCAATCAATTTGCCTCCGTCGGCTCCGTTCTACGCCTTTCCCCAATCGGTTTCACAGCCGATTGGCTCCGAGAGATTCCCACAACAGCCTACCCTGCTAAAGAACCCAGGTCCACATAGGGTAGTAACATACTCTGAACCATTTGCCCCAGTGTCGGAAGCTCAAACCAGGCATAATCGACGCGATCAGTATGGTCGTGTGCCGACGGCACAGCATAATTGGCAACCCGAGCTTGCACTCGTGGGGCAGGACGCCAATTATGACCGACATTATCAAGGGCCTGCTATGCCAACGGCCGATAACGCTAACTGGGCCGATCAGATCTCTGCCATTTTGAGGGACCAATTCGGCATACAACCAAAAGGGAAGGTTATCGGCTCGTAAAGCCGTACTCGATTACATAGATCGCATGCCTTACCCTCAAAATTTTGAGTCCCGGACTTTGCCAAATTCTCCGGGATGATTCTATTACCACCGAGCATGTTGGACGCTTTATCGTGCAAGGCGTGAAGCGCCCATCCGACGGGCTAAAAATTAGACTATTCCTTTGTCTTTATCAGGCGATTTACGTGGTTCATTGTTTACCTCGAATTCGGTCCATTTATGGAACGATTTGGAAAGCCGATTCCATGAATATTTCTTTTGAGCGTTTGGAGCTCGAATTTGATTTGAGTTCCGTGACGCCAAAAGTTTGGGGAATCGTAACGGATTATATCAAGAGGTTCGAGAAATTAGGAATCGGTGTTTTAGCGTTACGCTGTTCGACAACCAACTCGCCGATTTAGCATTTCAAGGTTTGATCCCGCCGCTTAGGGAGAAATTTGGTGGGCAAGAATCCACCGACCTTGGCCACTTATTGCATCGCGTATCGGCTCAAAAAAGCCAATTCACTGATAATAAGGTGTTCAAAGACATATTCAAAAACAGCAATAACAAAGAAAAGGACAAGGCTAAGGTCAATATGGTTGAATATTGCCCTAGTGATTCGTCGGAAGACGAGGAAGCAGAAATAAATATAGCCGAATGGGTAAAAGGATCCAAGAAATCCTTAGTTTGTTCCTGGCTCAAGCCGACTAGGAATAAGTCGGAAGTTAAGTACTCTTTTGATGTTTCCAAGTGCGATCGTATTTTAGATTTACTTCTGCAAGAAAAGATAATACGATTGCCAGAGGGACATGTGATACCGTCGCCCGATGAGATCAAAAAACGCAGGTATTGCAATTGGCATCATTCTTATTCGCATAACACTAATGACTGCAATATCTTTCGTCAATGATTCAATCGCTATTGAAGATGGTCGGTTGAAGTTTGCCGATGAGCCGAACATGCAAGTTGATGTTGATCCGCTCCCCATCAACATGGTGCGGTGTTCGCTAAAGGAAAAGAGCCGATGCAAGACGTGCAGAAAAAGGGTCGACAAGTCGACATACAATCAAGCTTCGGACGGCGGTCAAACATCGAAGATTACCATCGGTTCCTTACAAATAGAAGCCGATCAAGAAGGAAAAAAATTCAAGAACCATTAACCCAAGGGGAATCCCGGTGGGTAAATGGTACAAAGCGCAGAAATCTCCATCAAGGCATCCAAATAAAAGGTCAGTCCAACGCTCACAATTAATGGAGAAATACGAAAGGATGAATAGCCGACCACGAGTAATACCCACGGTCGGATAATTTGTCTTTATCGAGAATGTGGAGAGGGCACATAGAAGGTGTCTCTTTTGGCAGTTTTGCTGGGAAAGAAGAGTAGCGTTACCATCACCGTACACCTGCCCGATGGAACATTATCCCCAAGATGATTGGCCAAGGCAATCGGCCAGAGATAGGCTATCCGGCCGATCGAGAGCAGGCGTAAGTCACGTATATCGGGTCCACGAAAGAATATCTAAAACGAATCAAGAACCGAGCCAAGACAAGACGCACGAGCCCAGTTCTAATCAAGAAGATTTGGCTGGTCAAATACGAAAGCCGGTGGAACCCAAACCCAGGTGGTGTCCATCTGGCCTGAGCCGATCGCAACGACGACGTCTTCAGAGGCTAAGGACGCAAGAGATTCGTGAGGCCGACGCAGAGAAAGAGAGACGAAGTGTTTAACGAACTTCGTCCAGTTAAATGCGTCAAAAAAGAGTGGAGAAGAAAAGAACAAGGCGAAGAAGATTTCGAATCGGCTGATGACTTGAATTCTCCTATGATTCGGGATGACACGCCTCCAATGGATATTAACATTGTGTTCACATTGCCACCGAGTTCGTAGTCGAATCGAATCGCCAAAGAGGCGCTTGCTCGGTGTGTGTTCGGCGTGCGTAACGCCATCTTTGAGAAACCCAAAGATGATCATCGGCATCTGAAACCATTGTATCTGAAAGGGTATATAAATGGCAAGCCGATATCAAGGATGCTAGTAGACGGGGGCGCCACGGTGAATCTGATGCCGTACACGACATGCAAAAAACTGGGTAAGTCTGACGAAGACTTAATCAAAACTAACATGGTTCTGAATGACTTCACAGGTGACCCTACAGAAGCAAAGGGTGTCATGGTCATCGAAATGATCGTCGGCAACAAGACCTTGCCGACAGATTCTTTGTAATTGATGCCAAAGGAAACTACAGTGTGCTGCTCGGGCGGGATTGGATTCATGCAAACTGCTGTATCCCATCGACCATGCATCAAGTGCTTGTTCAATGGAACGGAGAAGAAGTTGAGGTCGTTACAGCCGATACATCGGCTCACATTGCCATGGCTAGCTCCGATGCGAATTGGCAACACGAAGAAGCTGGCTGCATATCGGGCAAGTATTTGGACGATCGCGATTTCATTTGTGTGAGCAAGTCAGGTCTCATGCCGATCAGTGTCAAGCCGGGCACTTTTGATTGGGCAAATGAAGTATTACGCCGATGGGGACAAGAAAAACATTGAAAGCGCTGCAGGATAAAATGCAAAGCTATCGGCAAACAACGGATAGCTACGAAGCCATCGAAGATTTTGAAGAAATTGAGAAGTTAGGTCAAGGCTTCACATCCACCGATTTACTTGAAGAAGTCGATATAGGTAGCGGTGATAGAAAAAGACCAACTTTTGTTAGTGCAAATTTAGGTGTAAAGTACAAAGAAAAATTAATAAAAATCCTTAAGGATTACAAGGATTGTTTTGCTTGGGAATATCACGAGATGCCTAGATTAAGCCGTCAGCTTGTGGAACATCGGCTACCTATAAAATCGGGTTATCGGCCGTTTAAACAGTATCCTAGGCGTTTCAATCCAGCCTTGTACCAAATTATAAAAGAAGAGATAGAACGGTTGTTGGAGGCAAAATTTATCAGGCCTTGCCGATACGCGGAGTGGGTTTCCAACATTGTTCCTGTTATGAAGAAAAATGGAAAGCTTCGAGTATGCGTCGACTTTAGAGATTTGAACAAGGCGACGCCGAAAGATGAATACCCGATGCCGATAGCCGATATGCTTATCGATGCTGCATCAGGGAACAAGATCATAAGTTTTCTAGATGGTAATGCCGGGTATAACCAGATACTCATGGCAGAAGCCGATATACCGAAGACAGCTTTCAGATGTCCTGGTGCAATAGGATTGTTCGAGTGGACGGTAATGACTTTCGGCTTGAAGAACGCTGGAGCAACATATCAACGAGCGATGAATCTGATCTTTCATGACTTAATCGGTCACATTGTCGAAATATACATTGATGATGTAGTGGTAAAATCGGCAGAAGATTTACAACACTTGGCCGATTTAGAAAGTGTTTTTAAAAACATAAGATCGCACGGTCTAAAGATGAATCCTTTCAAGTGCGCGCGTTTGGCGATCGGTGGGCAGCTTTTAGGCTTCATGGTGCATGAAAGAGGATTGAAGTCACCAAACAAGGGTTAAAGCTATAGCCAATCTTCGAGCCACCGACATGCAAGAACGAGTTACAAAAGTTGATCGGCAAAATTAATTATCTCCGTCGGTTCATCTCAAACCTCTCCGGTAGGATTCGTGCTTTTACTCCATTACTAAAGTTGAAGGACAATGAAGAATTTATATGGGGAGCCGATCAGCAGAGAGCTTTCAATGAAGTCAAGAAGTATTTGTCCAACCCTCCAGTCTTGGCTTCGCCTCAAAAAGGGGTCCCTTTCAGGCTATATGTTTCGGCTCAAGAAGATACTATTGAGTCAGTATTAGCACAAGAGGTGCATGGTAAAGAAAGGGTTATCTTTTACTTAAGCCGACGATTGCTAGACGCAGAAGTCAGGTACCCTTTTATCGAAAAACTATGTTTGTCTTTGTACTTCTCGTGCACAAAACTAAGGCACTACATATTAGCATCGTCCTGTAAGGTAATCTGCAAAACCGATGTTATAAAATATATTTTGTCACTCAATTCTGCGAGGTCGACTTGGCAAATGGGCTTACGCCTTGGTCGAGTTCGACTTATCATATGAATCGCCAGCGGTCAAAGGACAAGTCCTAGCCGATTTTATAACAGACATGACACGGCAAACTTAGTCTTGGTAGCACCATGGCAACTGTTCTTTGACGGATCAAGATGTGGGAAGGTGATGGTATCGGTATTGTACTCACTTCACCCAAAGGGCATAGCTTTGAATTTGCATTAGGCTAAATAGCCGATGCTCCAACAACCGTGCCGAGTCGGCGTTACTCAAAGGCTTTCTTGTTGTTAGAAAATATTGAGTAAGAGCTGTTGAGGCATATGGTGATTCACTATTGGTAGTACTGACAAATAAAGGAGAATACCAATGTCGGGATGAAATACTATCGAGATATTTAGAACAATGTTTAGAGATTATCGGCTCTTTTACGCCATTTTCTATCGGTCATATTCCTCGTGAATTGAACGATAGAGCTAATGCTTTAGCTCGGCAAGCATCGGGATATAAGGATTTTGACCAAGTCGAGATCGAATCGGTGAGCAAAGCAAATCATGTGCGCAGATATTGCCGATTGGAGAACGCAAATAAAAGATTATCTAGTCGATCCATCCAAGCCGACAGAACGAAAGATAAGACAACAAGCGTTGAAATACGTTGTTTTGGACGATATACTATATTATCGGACTATGGAAGCTTTGTTGTTGAGATGTCTTGAAACTGAAGAAGCGCGGGTGGCAATGGGTGAAGTACACGAAGGGATTTGTGGTTCTCATCAATCGGCACATAAGATGAAATGGATGCTCAGACGGACAGGTTATTTTTGGCCGACGATGCTAGAGGATTGTTTCAAGTACTATAAAGGATGTCAGACATGTCAAAAGTTCGGCAACATACAACTAGCACCAGCATCGGCTTTACATCCAATTATTAAACCTTAGCCGTTTAGGGGTTGGGGAATAGATATAATCGGCCAAATATTTCCTACTTCGAGTAAAGGCCATAAATTTATTTTGGTCGCAACCGATTACTTTTCAAAGTGGGTTGAGGCTATCCCACTTAAGAAGGTGACTAGTGTTGAGGCAATTAGTTTTGTAAATGAACATATCGTCCATCGGTTTGGAATACCACAAACAATCACGACCGATCAAGGTACGGTATTCATGTCTAACGAGTTTCAAGGTTACGCCACAAGTCTAGGGATCAAATTGTTAAACTCTTCGCCATATTACGCTCAGGCTAATGGACAGGCCGAGTCGTCTAATAAAACACTAATCAAGTTGATCAAAAGAAAAATTGATGAGAAGCCAAGGAATTGGCATTCGACTCTATCGGAGTCACTTTGGGCCTATCGGCTATCTTATCACGGAGCGACAAAACTTTCACCTTACCAATTGGTGTGTGGACAAGAAGCTGTTTTACCTGTAGAAATCAACATTGAGTCGATACGAATAGCCGCATGAATAGTTTGTCGGCTCAAGATTACAATGACTTAATGGTCGACAGCTTGGATGAGTTAGCGGAGTTACGTTTGTCCACGCTTGATCGGCTTAAAAAGAATAAGATCAGAGTTGCAAGGGCATACAATAAAAGGGTCATGCCTAAATCTTTCGATCAAGCCGATTTAGTATGGAAAACAATTTTGCCTGTTGGTTCTAGGGATAACCGATTTGGAAAATGGTCACCTACGTGGGAAGGGCCATACAAAATTAATCGGCTAGTTGGTGGAAACTCGTACTTACTGGAAACACTAGAAGGGTATGTCTTGCCTAAAGCAATTAATGGGAAATATCTAAAGAAATACTATCCTAGCGTTTGGATCGGAGCCTAGCCGACTAAAATCTTGTTCAGAGCCAAGATTAACACGATGTTGTTAATCGGCTGAAAGGATTGCAAACTCAGGATACAGGCAAAATATAATTCGGTTAAACAGCCGATTATAAACATTGCAAAATTACAAGTATTCAAAGTATTTGAGTAAGTGTTTTGGAACTGTTAAAAAGGTTACATCCCAGAGCCTGGGAGTCGTGCACCCAAAGCCGATAATGCTCCAGCAGCCTTAGCTATAGTTTCCTGCACCTCATCCAGGATTCCGTCATCTTCTGTCGCACTGCCCGGGATGGGTACAAGTTTAGCCTATTGCTCTTTAAAGGTTGCTATAGCCGATGCTATTTCTACCTTCTGTTGCTTAGCGGCCGAAGTTGTTTTTTCAAAGGAATCTTGGCCTTCAGCAATGAGCTTTATCGTTTTCGACAATTCATCCTCAAGAAATTTCTTAGTGGTTTCCAATTTCTGAAGGGAAGTTTTGTTAGCTTTCAGAGATTCTATGGTTGCATCAAACTTTTTCTTCTTTGCCTTCGTCTCATAACCATTTTGTCAAGAATCCTCCGTCGGCTTCTTGGGCTTCTCTCTTCTTCTTCCTTTCTTTGGCTGCCTCCACCAAAGCTTTTTTCTCATCCAGATGGCATACTTCAAGCAGTGCAGCCATGGCCGCTGGTGGTAGATCGGCCTCAACTGCAGCCATAGCATCCCGGATTGGCTGATTATGATTCAGGATCTCTGACTGCGGCCTGGACACTAGATCAAAAAGCTTATTGAGGCGATCTTGCATTCCAGGAGCCGATGAGACCGCAGCCGACGCATCTTTTGAGACCGCAATGATGTTCTGAATTGCAGAGATGTAATCATCGGCTGCAAAGACCTCTGGGTCATCCAAGTCCGATAAATTAAAGCCGAGAATGTTGGATGTATCGAAAATCTCGAGCAAAGAATGTTGTTGGCGATGGTATACCGTGAAGCAATGACTCTTTGGGTGATATATCGTAAGCTTGATAGAATGTTGGCCACTTGTGCCGACGCAGAGGTGAAAGAGAGAATATAATGAAAACCGATGGTTTAAATCAATATTCAGAAATTTTTGAGATGGAAAAAATACCTGAGCAGTGGCCGATCCGTGTGGTGAACTTTCGCCACTTTGTTCCTGTGGCTTGGAGTATTTTTTCTTGGCAGGAGCTTTGGTGGACTTTATTGATCAAGAATCATCCTCTGATTAGCCTTAATCGGCTAATTAGAGTTACCTTGTTACTTTGATCTTAATCGGCTTCAAGCTGATTGGGTCTAAGCCGATTGATCGTTACGATCGGCTTTTGAGTAAATTTTATATTTTACCTTGTCGACATGTGTCAAATCGACCGCACGCTCTTGAACTGTGTTAAATGCGGTGTGTCTTGTCGTAAACCCTACCTCAAGTTTTTGACGCCAACACTTACTTAACTGAATAACTAATTTAAATCAAGGATCATTAGCAAGGATAAGCTAGTTTAAGGAGAAGTATGGGATATGTTAGAAAATAAAGAGTATATAGCAACTAGAGTAATTTGGAGAGATCTGATTGTTATCATCAAGGAGTTAGTTGAGAACTAATGTCATTCTTGGCTGACCTTCAGAAACATAAGTAGGAGGTTGCCCAAGTCAAGGTGTTTGACTTTTTATTACCTAAGGAATAGACGGAGGATTTATCGGGTAATGGTTATGAAGAGGAACGCGGTATGCTACGCTATCACAAAAAAAATCTACCGCGTAACCAGAAAGCTACTCGCAAGAAGGGGATCATAGATAAGATTACCACTAGAAAAGCAGTTGCGGAATCCTTCGCGCGTCGATGTAGTGGATCGTCCTCGCCTTGCCGTGGATCGTCCTCCCGCGCCGCAGTCACAACAGCGTCACCGCAGTAGCCCACACGTCCAGAGATGGAACGCCGTGCGTCGGTGTGCAAGCACCTGGTCGCTCGGCAGGGGCAGCGAGAGGAGTAGGCTAGGGTTTCGAGTGAATCACTCCTAAACCGTGGAAAGCACACACTATGCCCTCCCTCCTCCCCTCCTTATATAGCCACGAGATGAAACCCTAAACTAGGGCCCATCAGCGTGCTAAGCCCACGTGGTTCATTAATTACGGATCCAATCCAAATTAATGCGTCCCACCCATTAAGTGTGTGACCTGCGCAGTTCACGACGCTTGGACGTGGATTCGAAAACTCCTTTTCAATCCAATAGTTGGTAGTGGCTTCTTGCAAAGTATGCCAACTCCCAAACATACTATGATCAAATCGACAGAACCTATCAAAAGTACTCATGTAATAATCCCTTTGCCAAGTATATGAAGAGTGATCTCAAGGCAGAAGCATGTCATCCTTTGATGATTCAATCCATCTCTCGTATCCGTGATATATTAATAAGTTGTGATTGACTCTCAATCACGGCATGGCCATGCACTTCCTTAATCATATCACACGAGTGGCCTTGTCATATATCTCCGTTTCATTGGAGTGGCAAATTCCATCTTGATCGCTCACTTCTCTCGCACGTTTCATAGTAAACATGAAAGCTACCTTTATAACTATCCGGTTAGAAAGTAGTGTTTGATAGCCCCAAGGAAAACTATTACACATGTAGGGAATATGACAATCTCGGTCTAAGGATCATACATCTGCTAGGTATGAGATACACTGATGACACATAAGAATGAAACATTCTCGCAGTTGTCCCATTGCGGGTCTATCTAACCCATGTTCTTCAACAAGCGCCCACAATGTATAGATGATATCTCCATATCCCATGATCTATGAAGCATGATCATCGATCACTACATGTGCTGATCTATTCATCGTTGTCCTATACGATGATATCCGATCAGAGATATTTATCGAATTACATCATTAAGTAAAGAGCTTCATAAGCAAGTCACATACTTGTTGATCAATACAATGATATACATTCATTGGACCAATAATCATATTATTATTCATAAACATAGTCATGTTACAATCATCTAAATGATTGCCTCAAGGGCACCACTATTATCACAATAGATGCCCATTGGACTAGAGGCACTAGCGACCACACCAAGCTCTGTGATAAACTTCTTAATCCACATAGCTTCCTTTGCGGCCTCCGAAGCCGCAATGTACTCCGCTTCTGTCGTAGAGTCGGCCACCGTGTTTTGCTTGGAACTCTTCCAGCTTACTGCTCCTCTATTAAGTGTAAACACAAACCCGGATTGCGATCGAAAATCATCTTTGTCAGTTTGGAAGCTTGCATCGGTGTAACCCTTTGCAACCAGATCTTCCTCACCTCCAAAAACAAGGAACATACCTTTAGTTCTTCTCAAGTACTTCAGGATATTTTTTACGGCTATCCAATGACCATCACCAGGATCCGCTTGGTATCTTCTCGTGACACTTAGAGCATATGAGACATCTGGGCGTGTACAGATCATGGCATACATAATAGACCCAATAGCTGAATCATATGGAATCTTGCTTATCCTGTCTTGCTCATCAGATGTCGAAGGACACTGATTCTTGCAGAGACTGATGCCATGTGACATTGGCATGAAACCTCTCTTGGATTCATGCATATTAAACCTTTTCAATATCTTGTCAATGTACGTTTCCTGACTTAATGCAATTAACCTTTTTGATCTATCTCTATAGATTTTTATGCCCAAGATATAGCATGCTTCTCCCAAGTCCTTCATTGAGAAACTCCTTTTCAATGAAGTCTTAACATCTTCAAGCATAGGAATGTCATTCTCGATCAATAATATGTCATCCACATACAAAATCAGAAATACAAGTGCGCTCCCACTAGCCTTCTTGTAAACACAAGGCTCTTCTTCATTTTTGATAAAGTCAAAACCTTTGACTACTTCATCAAAACGAATGTTCCAACTCCGAGATGCTTGCTTTAACCCATAAATGGATCTTTGAAGCTTGCATACCCTTTTAGCATATTTAGGATCAACAAAACCTTCAGTTGTATCATGTATACATCCTCGATAGATTCCCATTAAGGAATGCTGTTTTGACATCCATCCGCCATATTTCATAATCAAAATATGCAAAGAATAGCTAAAATGATCCGGACAGACTTGAGCATGGCTACCGGTGAGAAAGTTTCATCATAGTCAACTCCTTGAACTTGTTTGAAACCCTTTGCCACCAACCGTGCCTTATAGATCTGAACATTTCCATCTACGTCTATCTTTTCTTGAAAATTCATTTGCACTCAATGGTTTTACACCATCGGAGAGTCGACCAAGTTCCAAACTTGATTGTCATGCATGGATTGAATTTCGGATCTCATGGCTTCAAGCCATTTTTTGGAGTTTGGGTCCATCATTGCTTCTTCATAAGTCGTGGGCTCATCATTGTCCAACAATAATATGTCACTCCCATATCTTATAGGTACATGACGTGGCCTCCCGACCTACGTAATGGAGTCTCTTCCACAAAGTTGTACAACACTTTGTACATCTTGTGAAGGTTCAGTGGTAGCTTGAACATATTCAAGTAATTCTCGAACTTCATCAAGATACACATCACTCCTACTGATTTCTTTTGAAAGAAACTCTTTCTCCAAAAAGACACCATTTCGAGCAACAAAAACTTTGTTCCCGTTTCTTTTGTAAAAGTAATATCCTTTTGTTTCTTTAGGATACCCCACAAAAAAGCATTTTTCTGATTTAGGTGCGAGTTTATCTGATTGTAAACATTTTACATAAGCCTCACATCCCCATATCTTGAGAAATGACAACATGGGTCTTCTCCCAGTCCATATCTCATATGGCGTCTTCTCAACGGATTTTGATGGGACCCTATTCAAAGTGAACGCAGCTGTCTCTAGAGCGAAACCCCAGAAGGATAATGGCAGATCTGTTTGGCTGATCATTGACCGAACCATATCTAATAAAGTTCGGTTACGTCGTTCGGACACGCCATTCCATTGAGGCGTTCCTGGCGGAGTAAGTTGCGGAACGATTCCACATTGCTTTAGATGATCACCAAACTCTTGGCTCAAGTATTCGCCACCACGATCGGATCGTAAGTGTTTTATTGTTTTGCCAAGTTGATTTTGTACTTCGTTCTGAAACTCTTTGAACCTTTCAAAAGTTTTAGATTTATGCCTCATTAAATAGATATATCCATATCTATCAAGTCATCGGTAAAAGTTACAAAGCATCAAACCCACCCCTAGCAATGAGCTCATTGGTCCACATACATCCTGTATGTACTAGGGCCAATAATTCACTTGCTCTCTCACTAAAACTCGTGAAAGGGCATTTGTCATCTTGCCAAGTAAACAAGATTCACATGTTTCAAATGATTCAAAATCAAATGAGGTTAGAAATCCATCACCATGGAGCTTCTTCATGCGTTTCTCATTTATATGACCTAGCGACAATGCCACAAAAGGTAGGGTTCAAATCATTAGGCCGATGCCTTTTTACATTAATATTATAGATGTGTTTTTCTTCGAGTTCAAGGACGTATAACCCATCCACCATGGGGCAACGACCATAATACATATCATTCAAAAATATCGAACAAACAAAGTTCTTTATTCTCAAATCATAACCTTCATGTTCCAAACAAGAAGATGAAATAATGTTTCTACTCAAAGATGGAACAAAATAACAATTATTAAGTTCTAAAACTAATCTCAAGGCAAATGCAATGGGTATGTGCCAACGGCAAGACCAAGAACTCTTGCTTTATTCCCTACGCGAAGATCTACTTCTCCTTTGCCAAGTCTCTACTTTATCACCGCAACGAATTGCAAATGTGAGCAACCGAACCGGTATCATATACCCATGAGCTGAGTGAAGAAGTAGCAAGATTAATTTCTATAACATTAATACCAAGTGGAAACCACATTTCCATTCTTCTTATCTCGCAGTACTTTTCATAGTTCCATTTCCAATGCCCCGATTTCTTGCAATAGAAGCATTGGGTATCGTGTTGAGGGCCAACTTTAAACTTCAAGCTTAGTTTTGAGGCTTGCGATCTCATCTTGAGCCTTGCCCTTGCCCTTGCCCTTGCTCTTTCCTTCCCCACCTTAGCCTTCCTCTTTTGAAAGCGCTTGTTTTCAACCATCATCACATGATTGGGTTTTTCTTAATGCTTTCTCGGCAGCCTTGAGCATCCCATGTAGCTCGGTTAGGCTCTTCTCCATGCTATTCATATGAAAATTTATAATGAATGGCTCAAAGCTCGAGGCGTAGACCGGAGAATTACATCTGTGGCCAAACCGAGGCTAAGGGAAACTCAAGTTTTTCCAATCTCCCAATGTAACCAATCATCTTGATCACATGAGGATCGACCGGACCGCCTTCACCCACTTACAAGCAAATAAAAGCTTTGAGATACCATACCTCTCAGCTCTTGCTTGATTCCCAAACATGCCCTTCAAGCCCACAATCATATTGTAAGCATCACGGTCCTCATATTGCTTTTGGAGCTCAGAGTCCATGGTGACTAGCAGAGACAATGACTCTCTGAAGCATTAACATGCTTTTCATATTCAACCTTCAAATTGCGAGCAGATTTTCTACGGTTCATCAGAATTGGATTCTCTAGAACATAGTCTTTCTTTTCATGCTTGAGAACAATTCTCAAAGTTGCGATACCAATCAACAAAATTAGTTCCATTCAGTTTTTCCTTTCCAAAACCGATCTCAAAGCAAAACCAGTGTAGCAGGAGTAGGAGAAGGTGCCATTGAACTACAACAAAAACATGCAAAGATTCTAAGCACTATGTTTATGTAAAACTTTTATTAAACTTTTTAATTAAAGACACTTCTATTTTATGTCCCTTTGATAGACACATAGTGGGTATTCAAGATCCATATTCATCAAACACTAGTGAGCTTTGGCATCACTGCTAGAAATTTAATGACATAGGTAAGCAACACCTTTGCTAATTACATCATATGTAACTCTTGTTTGTTGAGTGTGAAAACAAGTAATGAATGCCTCCATCAACTTGACTCATGGCCAGTCAACTCGCCCCAAGGGCTCACATGAGGGAGGAGCACTTCCGTATTCGGTGCCAATTAAGAAACCCGCCTCATGTGTGTTTTCCTAGACACCACTTGTCTTGTATAGGTTCCTTTATTACTGAAATCAAATCCCAACCACTTATGTCCTCAAGCCCAAAACCGTTTTGATAGCTTGATTAAACCTACCATTGTTATGCGTGATGTGTCCAACACATCCCTATCATCTATTGAGATAGCCATTGATATACTACTTTGGCAAATCATATCAATAACGATCTAAATTCTTGATAGGTGCAACAATTGGATGGACAATTTGATTTAAAATTTTTAACTATAGGGATGAACAAAGATTACTATGAACATGGCATCACATGCAATGAGCATAAAGAAAATAGCAAGGATTAAACACACATCCACAGAAAATCAAAATAAGTTGTGAAATAGCATGGCCCTTAGCATTAAGATCTCCATCATCATGCTTGTTTGTACACCTAGCCACCCTGCTTGATTTGTTCACCTAGCCATCTTGCTTGATACCATCGTCTTCATCATTATGGATGCAACTCCTTACAACTTTTGATAATGAATTTTACATGAGGGTTTGAAGCATCACAAGTCGACACGCAGGTCGTTATACAATTAAAATAGCCTTATGGCTTGACACGGCACGCAGGCCATGTGGAAATTACATGCATCACATACACATAGGCCATACCATTTCACATAATCCCTTGCAAAAACGAGTTAAACAAAAGCAACCCTACGACTCCGGGGTCCGAGGGGCAGCGCCCATGCGGCGATCCATTGGCGGCCAATGGCGGGGTCCGAGGGCGCGCCTTGAAATTTTTTAGAGGCATGTCTTCGACATTGGAAAACACCTCAAAATCTCTACGGATCAACCAGATTGACCTAATCCGATCTAACATGATTGGCTTGGTCCCATATGGATACGCTTGAAACCACGATGGCGGTAACCGACCGGTAAGGGTAACATCGCATCATGAACGGACTCACCCAAATCAATATTGAATCTGTTTGCGCTACCATGGATCAACCAGATTGACCCAATCCAACTCAACTGATTGGCTTGGTCCCATATGGATACGTTTAGAAACCCCGATGGCGGTAACCCGACCGGTAAGGGTAACGTCGCACCATGAACGGACTCACTCAAATCAAGATTGAGTCGGTTTGCACTTTCTCAAACCCTAAACCGATCGATCTCATCGATGGTCGCCGTCACCAATTCATCACATGAACCGGGTGAACATGTAATAGATCCAATCTACTAACCTTGCACATCATATGTGCAACATCCGATCACAAAACTATACGAGATGGCTCGATACCATCAAGAGGAACGCGGTATGCTACGCTAGCACAAAAAAATCTACCGTAACCGTAAAGCTACTCGCAAGAAGGGAATCATAGATAAGATTACCACTAGACAAGCGATTGCGGAATCCTTCGCGTCGATGTAGTGGATCGTCCTCGCCGCATCGTTGCGTCGATGTAGTGGGTCGTCCTCGCCTTGCCGTGGATCGCCCTCCCGCCGCAGCACAAAGCAGCGTCACCGCAGAGCTCCACACGCCCAGAGATGGAACGCCGTGCGTCGCATGCAAGCACTGTCGCTCGGCAGGGCAGCGAGGAGTAGGCTAGGTTTCGAGTGAATCACTCCTAAACCGTGGAAAGCACACACCGTGCCCTCCTCCTCCCCTCCTTATATAGCCACGGATGAAACCTAAACTAGGGCCCATCGTGCTAAGCCCACGTGGTTCATTAATTACGGATCCAATCCAAATTAATGCGCCCCACCCATTAAGTGTGTGACCTGCGCAGTTCACGACGCTTGGACGTGGATTCGAAAACTCCTTTTCAATCCAATAGTTGGTAGTGGCTTCTTGCAAAGTATGCCAACTCCCAAACATACTATGATCAAATCGATGTAACCTATCAAAAGTACTCATGTAATAATCCCTTTGCCAAGTATATGAAGATTGATCTCAAGGCGAGAAGCATGTCATCATTTGATGATTCAATCCATCTCTCGTATCCGTGATATATTAATAAGTTGTGATTGACTCTCAATCACGGCATGGCCATGCACTTCCTTAATCATATCACACGGGTGGCCTTGTCATATATCTCCGTTTCATTGGAGTGGCAAATTCCATCTTGATCGCCACTTCGCTCTCGCACGCTTCATAGTAAACATGAAAGCTACCTTTATAACTATCCGGTTAGGAAGTAGTGTTTGATAGCCCCAAGGAAAACTATTACACATGTAGGGAATATGACA
Organism: Otatea glauca; assembly: GCA_036346275.1. Taxonomy (NCBI): domain Eukaryota; kingdom Viridiplantae; phylum Streptophyta; class Magnoliopsida; order Poales; family Poaceae; genus Otatea; species Otatea glauca. Next base: position 16,661,919 of record CM070724.1, read on the forward strand.
ATCTCGGTCTAAGGATCATACATCTGCTAGGTATGAGATACATCGATGACATATAAGAATGAAACATTCTCGCAGTTGTCCCATTGCGGGTCTATCTAACCCATGTTCTTCAACATGCGTCCACAATGTATAGATGATATCTCCATATCCCATGATCTATGAAGCATGATCATCGATCACTACATGTGCCGATCTATTCATCGTTGTCCTATACGATGATATCCGATCAGAGATATTTATCGAATTACATCATTAAGTAAAGAGCTTCATAAGCAAGTCACATACTTGTTGATCAATACAATGATATACATTCATTGGACCAATAATCATATTATTATTCATAAACATAGTCATGTTACAATCATCTAAATGATTGCCTCAAGGGCATAACACTAACACGTTAAAGATGGAAGTTGAGGGTTTAACACCTGACCATTTTACCAATCACTTAGAAAGAATAAGATAAGATACATTTTGATGAGAGTTCAGTTAAGGTTATAAGGTAACATTCTGTTCATTAAAATATTGTTTTAAGGTTGGTTATTAAGTAGTTTTTATTTAGTTCATAAGGCAACATTTCATTCTTTAAAAGTTTAAATTTTATACTATTATTATCATTTTCAATGATCAACCCATCGTGAATTTCAACCAAAAGGTTTTACATTCGCGAGGGTAATCCGAATAATAACATAAAGCACATTACATTAAAAGCTCAAGAAAAAACCGAATACATTATTGATCAATATACAAGGGGTTGTAGGGTTTCTAGCTACTAGCATATCCAATATAGTCTAGTTATACATAATCCTAAGGATACACGATGTAATGACCCAACACCTCATGTGCCCTGAATGTCACAACTTCTTACTATATTGCTAAATCTTAAACATTTTACACATAAATTTTAGCAACACATTATTAAACGTTTAATCACTAAACAACCACTAAAGGATAGTTTCTAGATATAACTAGAAGCCACAAACAATCTCAAGTTACATAGCACTGAAAATAACACTAGACAAGCATTTTAGAGAATAGTTTCAGCATGCTACCTAAACAAGTAATACCAATTCTAGACCATTGACAAAAAAAAACTTGGAACCATATGCACAAGCATTCCCAAGCCTTCGAGCTTGGAAACAAAGAAAAATATTAATTAAGCAACAGATTAACTAGCCATACTTCTCTATTAATCAATTACAACTAACTAGGTTCAAATGTCCCGTAATGCGACTAAGTGATTCCATCATCTAAATAAAGTTAAGCGCTATCTTATTCATGGGTGAACTCTAAACTAGATCATGGTGAAAACGGTGTGATAAGTGACACAATGACGCTAATCCCTTCCCTTGTATGTTGCCTTCAATGATCACCTAAAACATTTAAAGAAAGCAAGAGTGAGTACATGACTCAGCAAGTATATAATAGAACAATAACACAAACTTTCATCGTATTTAAAATCAATAAGGGTGAGTCCACGACTCAACCGATACATAATAAAGTAATATCATGCCAGTTGTTACCTTTAACACCTTATTCATCTTTGGATGAGTCCACGACTCAATCTCATCACCATGTATGACAATCATCTCAATAAAAATGATTCATCATTAGCAATGCAATGCAAATATGCTTGCATGCTCATATGCACATTTCATAGCTTAGATCAGTATAGCTTGAGTTTACACCCGTCGGTGTCGCACCCTTCATTTCCTTCCATCCCTGTGGAGAGGGCCTAATGAAGTAGTTCTTACTCAAGAGCACTCAGGTTAAGTCATATAGCTTTCTCACCGACCTGGCTCATGTACTCCGGATTAGTTATATGACTCTTTCACTGACCTGGCTCAAATGCAATTTTCATGCTATGAATGCAAGTGATGCAACATTTTTCAAAAACCAATCATCATGAACCAGCATCACCAAATATTACTTCTCAATATGCATTCACTAAGATAATATCAAGATCTCAAACATAAACCATAACAATGATTAACCATAATCATGTAAAACAGTAGGATAACATTAATTAATTTAAACAACAATCCTTCTTAACCAAATTATCATTCTACCATGCACTTACCTCTTTACACACGAAGAGTGAAGTGGCGTAAGGTCGAAGCCACTCCCGATATCACACCTCCTACAATAAACATATATATGCATTCACCTCAAAAGAAATCATGCAACAACAATACATACGACAACATAACAACCTCAAACCTACGCACCATCCGATTTTCAACCTTTCTCACTCACCGGACAGACCAACCACTTACTGTCCCAGCGATCAAAATACCATAAATTCTACCCCAAGAGCCTAAACTTAGGAAATAAAAAACTTCATGAAAATTATCGATGAAACCAAAATTTTCAATTAAACAAAATTTCCTAGCTTTTTCTATTTATTGAAATAATTTAATTCGGCATCTAATTAGCCCTAATTTGCTAATTACTGCGGCTGTTGCTAACAGACACAAATTCTTGGTAGCAATGCTTCAAAAGGCCATAACTTTTAAACCACTTAACCAAATTTCATGTTCTTGGTCTCTAATTAAAATTAAGACAACTATCTACAACTTTCAAATCAGCCAATCCCTCTGAAAATGACCAGAACTATTTCAAAATTCAGATCTAAGATCACCACCAGCCATGCACGAGATCAGGACAACCTTGGCGCCATACCAGAGCATCGCTGGCGGAAGGAGCAGTGGCACGTGCTACAGCAATGGCGCCTCGGCTTCAGGGCTCCTGCAATCAAAGGCAGAAGACAACTGCATGACTCGCTGGTTGGTGGGCCCAACAATGGTTTGGGACCCTTGTGGAAGTGAAGGAAGAAGCGAAATTGAGAATTGGCTGCAAACTAGGTCGGAGAAGGTTCACTGAATCAGTTAGCCATCTTGTCCAAAATTATTTGATAATTTTTCTGAGTGATGTTTAGTTAATGCTCTTCATACTGTATAAATTTCGGAAGAAAATACCCTGTACAGAATTTATAAAAATTCTGACAATGTACTGTGCACAGATTTATGTTTTCTGTTTATAATTTATCTGGGAGTTTTTATCATATCAAAAAATTATGAACCTTTGTGTAAGCGTTTCTCTTGGCCATAGAATCCTTCAGTAAAAAATTCAATTTGAGATCATTTGTATTTAATTTACAAAAATTCTGATATTCGGATTCTTGGATTTTCAGCCTTTTAGTTTTGAATTTTTAAATATATAAAACTTTGTTATTAATTTTTAATATTTTACTGTTGATGTACATATCCATCTAGAAGGTAATATAAAAAATTTTAGTCGATATAATGTAATATTATTTTTATTAAATTCTGACACTGTCACTATTGTTAGTCAAGAATCATTAATTTCGTTTCACCTCATATATAATTGATTTGATATGACTTTTTAAATTTAGGACTGAGTCACTGGATGTTTCCTAAGCATAAATAAAGATTTTATTTATTTTATTGCTATAAGCTTTTACTCTTTTCTTTTCTCTTATTACTTAAGATTATAAAAAGGATTTCTCCATTGAAGCAAAAAAGCAAGAAAATCCACAAAAAGTCAAGAAAATCCAGAAAATTCATAAAAAGCACCGGTAAAGGTTTAAGATTTAATTCATAATAAATCATAATTATATTTTGAGTTTTGCATGAGGAGAAGAAAATAATTAGGTTAAATGTTTTTCTTAAGAACCAAAATTCAAGAAAATTTCAAATTATGTGGAATTTCAGAGTAAATTTTTATTTCCAACTTATTTTTCATATTTTGTTAATTTGGAGTTTCACATTGTTACTAATCCTTTTATTAAGGTTGGATTTCAGGAAATTGAGATAAAAGATATTATTTTAGATCATTCTCTTGATGTTGGTTAAAAAATTTATTCCATTTCATTTTCCAATTGTAAAATTTTTATTTTTTTTATTTTTAAATATTCAGGTTGTTACAGTTTCCAAATTAGAGTCAAAACCATATAATGGATCAAATGGAAAATATAGAATTCAACCTACTCAACACTTTGAGAAAGCTAGATGTGCATACAAGGTCTTTCGTGCTCACTTTCAATGCAAATTGTTCTTTTAATACATCAAAGAACATAGTGGGGTGCAAATATTTGACATTATTTTCTTTACCCACTTATGTTTTTTTTGCATTTTTTAAGTGCGAATGACTCAATCTATAGTCGACGATCTCAAGAGGAACTCTTAAGAGGATGGTCTTGGTTATACACGATACATTCTAAGTTAATCTCAAGTGCAATGAAAGGCCGTCTTGTGAATGTAAGGTGTTGACATCAATTTGCACAAAAAGAGTACATTTTTTATTTTAGTAAAAAAATTCATTTTAGCACATAGATTTATGACCATGTGAAGGACTTAAGGATGGATCAACCCAGCTTCACCCAAGTTGCAATAGGGACTAGTAGAAATCCAAAATTTCACAAATAATGGCATATGCTCGTAGAGAGGAAACATCGTAAGTAAAAGTAACATGTTTCATCAAGTTTTCATTTAAAGCTTTAATTTTCAAATTTTAACAAGCTTAGCAAGATGAATCAAAATGAACATAGACATATCTAAGCTAAAATTTTTGTCATAAAAGTAGTAGGGTGCATAGCATGAATAGTAGCTCATTTGCATAATAGACAAAGCTCATAAAATAGAAAATAAAGTCTATATGCAATGCATAAAGCAGATTCTCAAACTCTACCTCAACAAGTGAATCAATTTTAAGTACAAATCTAGTTCAAGCTGAGTTATTAGTAAAATTAAGCTCAAGAAAGGTCTAAATGAACTCAATCGAAACCAGAAACACAGAATAAATAAAAGTTAAGAAACTGCAAACTGGATGGTTATAGAGCACAGAAAAGATAGAAGAGAACACTGTGGCTCAGACTTGCTCTCATCTTCCCCAATGACTGACATAGGGAAGTTGACTATAGATCCCAAACTAGGGAGTGCACACAGAATCTGTCTACCCAGGGGGCCTAACACCTGATAGAATTATCAGACTATGAGAGAACTCAACCTATAGAGAAGAGAGAACAACTAATTGCGCATGATAGCAACCTACAACATAAAATGAGAGGTCCATGCAAAGAATGCTAGATTTCTAAGTGAAGTGAACTCAGAACTCTAGAAATAAGCCCAATAACACCCAAAAGTTGCAAAAAAGGAAATGCTAGAAGAAAACATATATATAATATATAATATACAAACCAGCTCCCCCTAAAGTGATTTCGTGAGGGCACACAACTCCAAGCTCTCCTCTCAAGGCTACAAATCTAGAGCAATCCAAAGGCTTGGTAAAGATATAGGTAATCTGGTGGTCACTCTCTACAAACTGAAGCACTATATCACCCTTCTCCACATAGCCTTTAAGGAAGTAATATCTGATATCTATGTATTTGGTCCTGGAGTGCTGAACTGGGTTTTTAGCAATGCAAATAGAAGAAGTGTTGTCACAAAAAAGTAGAACGCTATCTATGGCTAACCCAAAGTCTCTCAAGGTCGATCTCATCCAAAGCACCTAACTGCAACAACTAGCTTTAGCAACGTACTCGGCCTCGGCGATGGACTGTACAACTCCAAACTGCTTCCTAGATGACTAAGAAACAAGAGAAGTACCAATAAATTGCCAAGTGCTAGAAGTTCTCTTCCTATCTATCCTACAGCCAGCATTGTCTATGTAATGCCCTGCTAATTTAATAAAAATAAGAAATCAAGTAAAGATTCAAACCAAATTTTAGTTTTGCATTTTCCTGGTTTTTCTCACTTTTCTCTGAATTTTCTTGGTTTTCTTTAATTATTGCTTAAAGGGAAAGTCCCTTTTGTTAATCATCCAAACCTTACATAAGTGATAAGAAAAGATTTGTAAAACAATAAAATAAGAAAAAATCCCTGTAAAATTCGTGGAGCTATCCAGAACGCTAAAATATAATTTAAAAGTCATATCAATGTATTTAAAGATGAAATGAAAGGCAAATTAATGTATCTTGACTACAAATAGTAATCATGTCAGAAATTAATCTCTCATAAATTCGATGTGAACATTTTTATATTATCTTCATCTAGATTGGGCCATCAACAGTAAAAATATCTGGAAATAATCATTAGATTTTATAATTATAAAAATTCAAAAAATAGAAAAGCTGAAAATCTAAAAATACAAATGTCAGAATTTTAATAAATAAAATATAAAGAATATGCATCTGATAATTTTACAGAACACTGATTTGGCCCTAGGGAGTCCTGATAAAAAGATTTAAAATATTTCAATGAGATATAAAGACCCAAATAAATATAAAACAGAATGCATAAATCTGTGCACAGTGCACTATAAGAATTTTCATAAATTCTACAAGCATCTAATCAGTATGAAATTTTAACAGTACATTTTACCTTATCTGTATTACACGTAGTAAAATTCCCGTTAAATTGTAGACAAGATAGTTAACAGATTCATCACCTTTGTTTCATCTCAGCCGTTGTAAAAATCTGGATTTCTCTTCTTCCATCTCTACCACGCGGGTCCGATCCTCGGTGCGGTCCCACCTGTCAATGCTAGTCTCTGTCTTCTTCCTCCCCTCTCGACTGAGCTCCCCCGCGTGACCAAAGTGATCTTCGCCGGCTATAGCTCGCGCCACCTCTGCTCTTCCGCGACGCCCGAAGTAACCGCCTCATCATGAGCTTGCCACGCAGTTGCCTCATCCGTAAATCCCGCAAAACTGCCCATGCCTTCTCCTGCACAGCCACCGCAATCCACCCGACGAGTTCACACCAGGTGGCCATATATCTACAGCAATTCCTTGACCAATAAATACCAGATCGAGTTTGCCAGGACCTGCGCTTCAAAACCTCCCTCGTTTCATCCACGCTAATCCACTGAGAATTGCCAATTTCTTGTTTTCCTGATTCAGCTGAAGAACCCTAGCTTTCGGATTATGCTCGATTAAAAGTGATACAAGTAGCCATTCTTCAATTCCTTTTCGGTATAGCTTTAGCAACCCACAAGCATCAAAAGCCCTCTGTCATTTCTAGGGATCTTCAACCGGAGCCTCACCGCCATAGTGCCCCTTTCTTCCCCAGAACCAGCTGATGGGAACGGTGGCCCGATTTTTTGACATGTAGTACTAAATCGATTGGTGGAGAACTCGACGTTGACGATCTGGCTTCCAATTAGAACGGATTCGAACCCTGCAATCGCTACACCACGGCTCCGTTGATTATCAACCTCGCACAAACACGGTTGACCTCACCAAGAAGGCTTATCCTTGTATGCGAATTGAAAACACAAGCAAGAACGTAGAAGATGCAACCTAAAATTGCGAATAATATTAAGCACATGAATTGGGGTTCCACAAACCGTTAAACGGCGAAAAACTGACAAAGTGTCTAGTTGTAATCTATGCAAAACCCATCTATTCTAGCGACGGCTACTGAATATATATGAGGATGAAGGCAAGAAAGGCGGCCAAGGGGATGGCCGTGCAACCCTAGGATGTACAAGACCTTTGGGACCAAGTTTAGGTGACGCAACACCCAGTAGATTTTGTTCGTCATATAGTTTTGATGATTCCCGTCGATTCGGAAGGAGTTTGAACGTGAAACCACTTCTATTGAAAAGCTCTCATCATGGGCTTTTCTGTAGAGTCCAAGAACACCTAAAACGTACTTTGTATGACCCAGATATAGTCGTTTTATCTTGGACTGCTCCTGGGGGCCAAACTGAACTCATGAATGAATTGGACGAGATCTCCGACTGGTCTTGGAGAGTCAGAAGTTGTTGGGCCCTTGTCTTGGTGTGAGGTAGAAATATGGCTTACTGGGCTGGCATGGTCACATCATCCTCCCCTTCTTGATTTTGAGATGTCCTCGACTCAAACTCATTGGCCTGCAAAAGGTTAGTGACAAGAGGCGGCAAAGAAACCAACATATTCTTTGGTTGTTGATAGTATGGCACATTGAAAGAAGATTTTAAAATGGTACAAATATAAACTCAATGCACCATGTACTTTCCTTTATCATTATGTTTTCCAATAGCATGAAAACTAACACTAGATGACCATGACAAATTAGCCGACATAGAAAATCTCTCCTCTAAACAATTGAGATCACATATGAAATCAAATTCAATGTAACCCAAAGTATTCAAGGAAGACAACAGCTTAATCTCATCCTTTTCATTAGGAAGGTGAATAACATGTTTATTTTCAGCACACGTTTTTAGATCAGAAATAAAATTGACATGTTCATTCACTAGTTGAGGCATGGATATAAATGAGACATTATCACACAACTCTTCTTTATCACTAGGGACAGCAACACAATCATATTGTGACAAAGGTGATTCAGTTTGAGTGTCCACTAACTGCTATTCTAGCATAGCAAAAGTAGTGGCCAAATTTAGCACATCAACAGAATTCTTTCCTCGTGTGAAAATAGCACCTATATCGTTACCTTTGTTTTCTATCTCAACCAATTTAGGCATATCATGATATGTACATTCTTGAGGCATGTATAGCATAGCAAGTATCTCCTGTTCCTCCTTCTCTGGCATGTTTTCCTTCTCGTTCTTGTTCTCAATGTCCTGTGAAAAGTTAGTAGCAAGTGGAAAATCGACAAGAGGCCATTCTTCCAAAGAAAATTGCACACTTTTGCAATTATAGACATTAATTTTAGTAAGATGTCTTTCATGTTCAATTTGAGTTTCAACCTCACAAGCAGTATTAAATAAACTAGAGAGAGAATTGTATTCCCTATCAACAAGAATACTCTGAATTTTTTGGTCAAGTCCATTTAAGAATCTTATTTCCTTAGCTTCTTTGGATTCATCTAATCCACAACGCTACAACAAAGTATCTAATTCCTCGTAATATTCCTTGACAGTTTTATCACATTGTTGTAAATATTGCAATTCATAAAGAAACTTTTTAGAATAATAGGCAGGAACAAATTCATCTCTCATATGTTGACGAGGACATCACTCCTTCGGATGTGTGGAACAAGACTCCTCAAGATATACAAAGACCAATTACAAGAGCACGCGTGTGAAAATTAAACCACCAGGCGAACTCATTCCTCGCTGTTCACGTTTTCTTGGATGGATTGCTACTAAATTCTTGGGATGTTATGTTGCTTAGGAATATGGGAGAAGCATCACAAGATTACCTGGACGTCATCCTCAAAACCCAAGTCTACTTGGTCTCAAAGTCGAGCTCAAGTCGGACTCCAACTTCGGTTCGGAGCCTCAGGACAGCATGTCAATAAAACGACTATATCTGGGTCATACGAAGTCCAATTGAGGTGTTCTTGGACTCTACGAAGAAGCAGACGACGAGAGCTTTCCAACGGTAGTGGTTTCACATCCAAACTCCTTCTAAATCGACAGGAATCATCAAATCAATATGATAAATAGAATCTACCAGGTGCTGCGCCAACTCCACTTGGGCCCAAAGGCCTTGTATGACCTAGGGTTTCACGGCCATCCCCCTGGCCACCTCCCTTACCCTATTCCTCATATATATTCAGTAACCATCGCTAGAATAGATGAGTTTTGCTTAGATTACAACTAGAACCTTTGTCAGTTTTTCGCCGTTCATCGATTTGTGGAACCCCAACTCATGTGCTTAATGTTATTCACAATTTCAGATTGCATCTTCTATGTTCTTGCTTGTGTTCTCGATTCACATGCAGGAATATGCCTTCTTGCTGAGGTCAACCATGTTTGTGTGTGGTTGATAACCAAAGGAACCATGGTGTAGCAATTGCAGGGTTCGAATCAGTTTTGATCGGAAGCTGAGTCGTCAACATCGAGTTCTCCATCAATCGACTTACTACAACCTGTCGAAAGATCGGGCCACAGCCCCCATCAAGTGGTATCAGAGCCTTAGTTTCCTGATAGGTAATTCTTGTATCCCCACTTTTACTATGCCATTGTCCTAGAGTCCAAAAAAATTGCCCCACAAAAAGTTCATCATCAATTTCCTTGTCCTACAACCCCTTGTGCCATTGCAATTTTCGTTTCAGTTTCGGTTTATTGAATTTGTGTCCATCTTTGTCGTCTTGTTGCTGGTTTAAGGTCATGATCCTAGTTTCTAGTGGTCCCTTTCCTTTGCCCTAGTTCTTGCTTTGCACCGATAGTCATTCCACCACCGCCAACCCCAGAACCGATTTGAATTCTACTGGGTTTGCTCTTGCTGCCGCTCTGCATTATATTTTTCCGCTTCGCATGCCCTAGATAGTTCGCGAGCCGCCTTGTGTCAATTGCCCCGCACCACTGGCCACCCTTGTTCACTTGCGATCCTATTGCTATTTTAGCCCTAACCGAAAGGAAGAAGTGAAGTCGTAGGCAATTCTAGATTGTGTAGTATTCAGTAAAACAGCCATAACTTTTGCATACGAACTCTAATTAGGGCGTAATCTTTTTTGTTTCGAAGAGGACGAAGACGCGCATCTGATTGGACCTGTGCAATTTTTGACCCTCAAAATTGGACTCTAAGACTGAGTTCTGGACCCCAGAAGTTTGCTGTGTTATTTTTATCGATTTTTCGGTCATCTGTTTAACGATCTCTCTCGTTCCAAAACGTGAGATTTTTATTTTTCTTTTGAGTTAAAAGAAGGAAAAGTGAAAAAAAGGCAAGTGCAAAAAAGAAGAAGAAGAGCCGCACTAAAAAAACAAAAAAAAATAAGAGAGAAGAAAAAAAGCATAAAGAGGGAAAAAGAAGCAGATAATCAGAATCGCTTGCATCCTTTGAGTCCTATGTGCTTTGATATACCCTTTGCTAGGTTGAACTAGTTCTGGGGACACATTTAGACCAGTAACTATGACAAGTACGTTGGACATTTATTCAGCTTGCTAATTTGATTTCGATATTGCTTATTCCTTACTACTAAATATTGCTTTTCGAGCTCCACATACTTCTTATCAGTTCAGATTCTCCTTTGCAATCGCCTCACTCACGCTCTTGTCACGGTATCATGAACCAGCCACCGGTTGTACGACCGTTGTTTCGATAAGAACATTTGTAAGAGTGTGGTAAGACGTTTGAGAGTGAGTGATTTCACCTTCTACCACCTAGTTTGTTGATAGGGATAATAATCTTGTGTTGTCTTTTGTCCTCTACTAACAATGATAGGTTCGCAAGCCGAAGCTGTGGATGGAGAGGAGTGTATACCAAGAAACGAGTTTAACAATACGCTAAATGGCATCAATGCAAACATTGCAAAGATCGGTCAAGATAATGAGCATAGATTGGAGAGAACAGAGCGAAGCATTGCCAATTTGCTCACAAGGATGGAGAACTTTGAGAAATAGCCACCTCTCAATGGGGCTCGGAGAGAGGAGCATGAAGAGTCTGTCACAGGAGATGAAGAGGACGGAGAAGACAGCGATGCATTCGCTGCTCATGCCGCTGCACAGGATGTACGACAACAACGACGCCTGAATCACAACCGTCATGGTATGGGAGGTAATAATTTTAATCAGCGCAATGGTCGTGGATATGATGATCCTTTCTCTAAATTCAAATTTACCATACCATCTTTTTCTGGTGCATATGATGGTGAAATTTATTTAGATTGGGAAATGACTGTTGAACAAAAATTTAACTCCCATTTAGTTCCTGATGTACATAGAGTCAGACAAGCTACTAGTGAGTTCAAAGATTTTGCTATTATGCGGTGGAACGAAGTAGTAAATTCTAGACTACAACCTGATACATGGGCTACATTAAAGCAAGCTATGCGTAATAGATTCATTCCTCCTTATAAACGTGATTTACGTAAGAAATTGCAATGCTTAAATCAAGGTAATAAATCTGCAGAGGAGTACTATCAAGAGCTACAAGTAGGCATGTTGCGTTGTGAGGTATTTGAGGATGAAGAAGATAAGATGGCTCGTTTTTAAGGAGGTTTACGACGTGAAATTCAGGACATAGCTGATTACAAAGAATATAATAATATCAATAGATTGTTTCAGCTTGCTATGTTGGCAGAAAAAGAATTGCAGGGAAGACAATAAAGGTCAAGAAGCAACTTCGGCAGTGCATCTACACAAAAATCAATGCCGGGGCAAGCCAAATCAACCCCGTCTCCTACTAATCGGCCTGCTGCCCCATCCATGAGTAGGGCGCGCTCAGCAACACCGCCACCACTGTCACGTGTAGCCGAGGTGAGTAAATCTACTACTGGGCAGGCACCAACAAAGAGATCTTCATCGGTTACTTCCACGGGTCGTACGACTGGCATTGTGTGCCATCGTTGCATGGGAATGGGACATGTCATAAAGGATTGTCCAAGTCAGCAAGCATACATCGCCGCGGAAGAAGGTGGATACATTAATGCTAGTGATGTTGAGGATGAATATTCTCTTGCAGCTAACCTTGCAGATAATGAAGATGACCATGAGACGAACGGTGATGGTGAGGAGATTTTAGGGACCGCTGCCACAGAGAATTACAGGACCATAATTGTGCAGCGAGTGTTGAGCGCTCAAGTGGAGCAAGCGGAGAACCTACAACGCCATAATTTGTTTCAGATTTATTTCATTGTCCAAGACCGTCGGATTCATGTGATAATTGATGGTGGAAGCTGCAATAACTTGGTGACTCCAGATTTGGTCAAGAAACTTTGCTTGACCACATGTGCACATTCTCATCCATACCATATTCAATGGTTCAACAATAGTGGTAAGGTGAAGGTAACACAAACTGTGAGAGTGCATTTTTTCATTAGAACATATCATGATTTTGCTGATTTTGATGTAGTGCCTATGCAAGCATGTTCACTTTTATTAGGCCGTCCAATGGGATTTGATATTGATGCAACTCATCATGATAGAAGTAATAAATACACTCTTTTGCACAAACGAAAGAAAATAACTTTGCTTCCTATGACACCTGCTAAAATTGTGCAATGTGATAAAGAGAGAGGTCAAAATGAGAATAAAAAGAGTGCATCAGAATTTGAAAATCAGCATGTAGCTAAGAATGTTTTTCCACCTAAGAAAGAGAAGAAAGTAACCTAGTTCTAAGTCCGAGGGAATTACATTGCAAGGTGGTGTTATGCTTGCAACAAAATTTGATCTTGCTGCAATTACTGAGAATGAGCTGCCATGCTATGCTTTGATATGCAAAGAAGCGTTAGTTTCACTTGAGGATATATCTACCTCTTTGCCTCCTTCTGTTTCTAACCTTTTGCAGGAGTACATGGATGTCTTTCCAGCTGAGATACCCCCGAGATTGCCACCTATTAGAGGGATTGAGCATCAAATTGATTTGATCCCAGGAGTGACCTTGCCAAATCGTGATGCATATAGAACCAACCCGGAGGAGACTAAGGAAATTCAACGACAAGTCCAAGACCTTTTGGACCGTGGGTACGTACGAGAAAGCCTTAGTCCTTGTGTTGTTCCCGTGATCTTGGTTCATAAGAAAGACGGTAATTGGCGTATGTGTATTGATAGTAGAGCCATCAATAATATTACCATAAGATATCGTCATCCTATCCCTAGGCTAGATGACTTGCTTGATGAGTTGAGTGGTTCTATAATTTTCACTAAAATTGACTTGCGAAGTGGATACCACCAGATTAGAATGAAACATGGAGATGAATGGAAGACTGCATTTAAAACTAAGTTTGGCTTGTATGAGTGGTTAGTGATGCCTTTTGGGTTAACTAATGCACCTAGTACTTTCATGCGATTGATGAACGAAGTTTTACATGCGTTCATTGGAAGATTTATTGTGGTTTATTTTGATGATATCTTGATTTACAGCAAGTCACATGAACTGCACTTTGATCATCTACGTGCTGGTTTTAAAGCTTTGAGAGACGCACGTTTGTTTGGTAACCTCGAAAAGTGCACCTTTTGCACGGATGGAGTCTCGTTTCTTGGCTATGTTGTTCCTCCACAGGGAATAGAGGTGAATGGAGCAAAAATTGAAGCCATAAAAAGCTGGCCAACCCCTGAGACTGTCACAAAGGTGAGAAGCTTTCATAGTCTTGCGGGCTTCTATCGGCGTTTTGTGTGGGATTTCAGCACCATTGCTGCCCCGTTGAACAAGTTGACAAAGAAAGGAGTAGCTTTCAAATGGGGACCTGCACAAGAAAAAGCATTCAAGTTGTTGAAAGAAAAGCTCACCCACGCTCCATTGCTCCAACTCCCGGATTTCAGTAAGACTTTTGAGCTAGAATGTGATGCTAGCGAGATTGGAATTGGAGGTGTGCTAATTCAAGAAGGTAAACCGGTTTCTTATTTCAGCGAGAAATTAAGTGGGCCAAGTCTCAATTATGCTAACTATGATAAAGAATTGTATGCTTTACTTCGTGTGCTTGAAACTTGGCAACATTATCTATGGCCCAAAGAATTTGTTATACATTCTGATCATGAATTGCTAAAACATATTAGAATTCAAGCTAATCTGAATAAATGACATGCTAAATGGGTAGAATATATTGAGTCATTTATATATGTCATAAAACATAAGAAAGGAAAGGACAATGTGATTGCTGATACGCTTTCTAGGCGTTATACCATGTTATCTCAACTTGGTCATAAGATTTTTGGTTTAGAGACCATTAAGGACTTATATGCTAATGATTTGGACTTTAAAGAAGTGCATGAACATTGTAAAGAAGGGAAAACATGGAATAAATACGTGCTGAATGATGGTTTGCTCTATCGTGCTAACAAGCTATGCATTCCAGCTAGCTCCGTTCGTCTTTTGTTCTTGCAGGATGCGCATGGAGGAGGTTTGATGGCACATTTTGGAGCAAAGAAGACTGAAGATGTGCTGCCGCCCACTTCTTTTGGCCAAAGATGAGATGCGACGTCGAGCGCTACGTGTCACGCTACACTACTTGCAATAAAGCTAAGTCTCGCTTAAATCCACATGGTCTTTACATGCCTCTTCCAGTTCCTAGCATACCTTGGGAAGATATTTCTATGGATTTTGTTTTAGGGTTGCCTAGGACAAAGAGGGGAAGGGATAGCATATTTGTTGTTGTGGATTGTTTCTTTAAAATGGGATATTTTATACCTTGTCACAAGAGCGATGATGCTACAAACATAGCTGATTTGTTTTTCAGGGAAATCGTTCGACTATATGGAGTGCCTAATACTATTGTCTCGGATTGTGATGCAAAGTTTTTGAGTCACTTTTGGAGATCACTTTGGAACAAATTGGGGACGAAGCTGCTGTTTTCTACTACATGTCATCCCCAAACTGATGGACAAACAGAGGTCGTTAACCGCACATTATCCACCATGTTGCGGGCTATTTTAAAGAAGAATTTGAAGATGTGGGAAGAGTGTTTACAACATATTGAGTTTGCTTTCAATAGGTCGAAACACTCCACCACCAAGGTAAGTCCGTTTCAGGTAGTGTATGGCTTTAATCCCCGTGCTCCTATTGATTTACTACATTTGCCCACATCTGAAAAACTTAATTTGGATGCTAAGAAGTGTGCTGAATTTATTCTTAAGTTGCATGAAACAACTAAAGAGAATATAGAGCGCATGACTGATAAGTATATGATTGCTGGAAGTAAAGGTAGGAAAGAAATAAAATTTGAACCGGGTGATTTGGTTTGGTTGCATTTGAGAAAGGATAGGTTTCCAGAATTAAGAAAATCAAAGTTGATGCCTAGAGCTGATGGTCCGTTTAACATAATTGAGAAAATCAATGACAATGCATACAAATTGGATCTACCTACAGATTTTGGGGTTAGTCCCACATTTAACATTTCAGATTTGAAGCCATACTTGGGAGAGGAAGACGAACTTGAGCCGAGGACGACTCCAATTCTAGAGGGGGATGATGATGAGGATATCACTCCTTCGGATGTGCGCAACATGACTCCTCAAGATATACAAAGACTAATTACAAGAGCACGCGCGCGACAATTTAGCCACCAGGTGAACTCATTCCTCGTTGTTCACGTTTTCTTGGATGGATTGCTACTAAATTCTTTTGAAGTTTTGTTGCTTAGGAATATGGGAGAAGTATCACAAGCTTACCTGGACGTCATCCCTCAAATCCTAAGTATACTTGGTCCCAAAGTCGAGCTCAATTCGGAGTCCAACTTCGGTTCGGAGTCTCAGGACAGCATGTCAATAAAACGATCATATCTGGGTCATACAAAGTCCAATTGAGGCGTTCTTGGACTCTACGGAGAAGCCCACGATGAGAGCTTTCCAACGAAAGTGGTTTCACATCCAAACTCCTTCTTATGAATCGATAGAAATCGTCAAATCAATAAGACAAAGAGAATCTGTCAGGTGCTACGCCACCTCCACTTGGGCCCAAAGGCCTGGTACGACCTAGGGTTTCATGGCCATCCCCTTGGCCGCCTCCCTTACCCTCTTCCTCATATATGTTCAGTAGCCATCGCTAGAATAGATGGGTTTTGCCTAGATTACAACTAGACAATTTGTCAGTTTTTTGTCATTTATCGGTTTGTGGATCCCCAACTTGTGTGCTTAATATTATTCACAATTTCATATTGCATCTTCTACGTTCTTGCTTGTGTTCTCGATTCGCATGCAGGGATAAGCCTTCTTGGCGAGGTCAACGTGTTTGTCCGTGGTTGATAACCAAAGGAGCAGTGTTGTAGCGATTGCAGGGTTCAAATCATTTCTGATTGGAAGCCGAATCGTCAACGTCGAGTTTTTCATCTATCGACTTACTACTACCTATCGAAAGATCGGGCCACCGCCCCCATCATATGTCGTTTCGTATCTTTCCATTTTTGTGGTACTGTCTTATAAGCACAAAAATTATTCCACCAAATTGATGCACAGCGAATTAAAGCACTAGCGGCAACTCTAATTTTTCATTTATCACAGAGGTTACATTGCGAAAGATTTTTATCGACCTCTATTTCCCAATCAATATAAGCATCAACACCAAATCCGCTATAAGAAGGAAGAACTAGAAAATTCTTACCTTTACCAGCAGAAGGAGATGAATTAAAGTTGGGTTGGCGCTTATGCTCTTTTCTGTCAAGTGAATTCTCCATGTATTGAATTTGGTTGTTCATAGTCTCATTCATCTCTCGAAGCATCTCTCAGATCTCGTTATGAACAAACACACTAGTTACCGTGCTGGTCCTCCAGTACCCCTGCCATTGCTAGTAGAAAGCAGAAGATAGCACAAAGTATTATCCCTATCAACTACTAGTTGGTGGAAGGTGAAATCACTCACTCTCAAGTGTCTTACCATGCTCTTACAAATGTTCTTACCGAAGCAGCAGGTGGTAAAACCGGTGGCTGGTTCGTAATACCATGACTGGAGCGTGAGTGAGGTGATTGGAAAGGAGAACCTGAACTGATAAGAAGTATGTGGAGCTCAGAAGGCAATATTTAGTAGCAAGGAATAAGCAATATCAAAATCAGATTAGCAAGCTGAATAAATGTCCAACGTACTTGTCACAGTTTCTGGCCTAACCATGTTCCTAGAACTAGTTCAACCTAGCAAGGGATATATCAAAGCACATAGGACTCAAAGGATGCAAGCAATTCTGATTATCTGCTTCTCTTTTACTCTTTTTGCTTCTTTTCTTCTCTTTGATTTTTTTCAGTGCGGCTCTTCTCTTTTTTTTTGCACTTGCATTTTGTTTTCCTTTCTTGTAACTCAAAGGCAAAACAAAAATCTCACATTTTGGAATGAGAGAAAACGTTAAACAGATGAACGAAAAATCGGCAAAAATAGCACAGGAAACTTTCGGGGTCCAGAACTCGGTCTTAGAGGCCGATTTTGAGGGTAAAAAATTTCACAAGTCAAAAGACCTATGGATTTCTCAGATGCGCGTCATCGTGCTCTTAAAAAAAACGCCCCAATCGGAGTTCGTATGCAAAAGTTATGGCTGTTTTACTGAACACTGCGCAATCTAGAATTGCCTGTGACTTCACTTCTTCCTTTCGGTTAGGGCTAAAATAGCAATAGCATCGCGGGTGAAAAAGGGTGGCCAGCGGTACAGGGCAAATAACATAAGGCAGCTCGTGACCTATCTAGGGCTTGCGAAGCGGCATATATAATGCAAAGCAGTGGCAAGGACCAACCGAGTAGGACTCAGTTCGGTTCTGGAGTTGGCGGTGGTGGGATGACTAACGGTGCAAAACAAGAACTAGGGCAACAGAAAGGGACAACTAGAAACTAAGATCACGACCTCAAACCTGCAACAAGACAACGACGATGGACACAAATTCAACAAAGTGAAATTGAAACGAAAATTGCAAAGGCACAACGGGTTGTAGGACAGCGGAATCGATGATGAACTTTTTGCAGGGCAATTTTTCTTGACTCTAGGATGATGGCAAAACAAAAGTGGGGTTACAAGAATTACCTATCCGGCAACCGAGGCTCTGATACCACTTGATGGGAACGGTGGCCCAATCTTTTGACAGCTAGTATTAAATCGATTAGTGGAGAACTCGACATTAACGATCCGGCTTCCAATCAGAATGGATTCGAACCCTGCAATCGCAACACCACGGCTCCGTTGGTTGTCAACCTCGCGTAAACACAGTTTACCTCACCAAGAAGGCATATCCCTGCATGCGAATCGAGAACACAAGCAAGAACGTAGAAGATGCAATCTGAAATTGCCATTAATATTAAGCAGACGAGTTGGAGTTCCACAAACCGATGAACGGCAAAAAACTAACAAAATGTCTAGTTGTAATCTAAGCAAAACCCATCTATTCTAGCGACGGCTACTGATATATATGAGGATGAAGGCAAGGGAGGCGGCCAAGGGGATGGTCGTGCAATCCTAGGTAGTTTGCGGTAGTGCTAGCCACTGCTGAGAATTTTGGGATTTTCGCTTTTTTCGCTTCATCTTTTTGTTGTGAGGATGTTGGCTGGATTATTTTGAGTGGGAAAACTTTATTTTATGATCATTCACCCTCCCTCTAATCGCCATCTCGATCCTTCAATTGTTATCAGCGCCGGTTTTGCTCTTTCATAGATCTTGACCAGTCTTAGGAACTGTGGCGATGGACAAATATTCCACCAAACCTCCCATCTTTTCTGGAGTTGATTTTCCTTTTTAAAAGTCATGGATGGAGTCGTACATCACAGCCTAGTGCTTCCTGATATGGCAGATGGTGAAGCTCCCGTATGAGGTTCCTGCCGATGAGCACGTCACGAGCGATAATATGGCTGACATGGAGGCAAATGCTAAGGTAAGGAACATCCTCATACAGGTACTTAGCTGCAGTGAGTATGATAGGATCTCTCACCTTCGTTCTGCTCACGAGATCTGGGTGACCCTCGATGCTACCATGAGGGCAGCACTTAGATGAAAATAGCGAGACTGGACCAATTCAAGCGTGATTACAACAAATTTGAGCAACACACTGGTGAGACTCTTGACGAATGCTTTGGTCATTTTACAAAGATTTTGAGCGACCTCCGAGCAGTCGGTTGCATATACCATGACTCTTACAATGCTCGACATTTCTTGACCGTACTCGATCTTCGATTTTGGGAGATGAAAGTGACCACCATCAATGACACAACTGACTTGTCAACTCTGACTCTTGATGGGCTTTATTCCTGACTCAAGACTCATGAGATCGACGTCGTCTCTCACAAGACGAAATCTCAGTCGATAGACTTGGTCATTGATCCCACAGGATCTTCCTTTGATATTTCTACTGGTTTCTCCCTCTCCACCCTTTGTGAGCTAAGCGATGACCAACTGGAAAAATTTTCAGAAAATGAGCTTGCTCTTTTAGCTCGCAAACTCTCTCATGCATACAAGAGGGTGAGAGATGAAAAGAAGTGGTCCTAACCACATTCTAGCGAACTGCCCCAAGCTGGAGAAGGGCAAGAACGACGTCGGCGGTTCGGGAAAGAACGACTACACCGACAAGAATAGCAACAAGAAGCATCCAGTTCACGAGTCGACGCATGAGAAGAAGTACCGCAACTTCTCCAAGAACAAGAAGCTCTTCCACCGCGTCCTCGCCGCGCTTGACGACGTCAACGTCTCCGACACAGAGACATGGAGCGATGAGGGCGAGGATGAACCGCAAGAGAATAAAGGCGACGATGACTTCACCGGCATGTGTTTCATGGCAGATGCCAACATCATTAGTGACTCTGAGCTCTTAGGTACTCGGACGAGGTACCCTTCTATGATCAACTCAATGAAGCTTTCTGCAAATTAGGAAAATTTCATTCTAGGGCTAGAGCTAGAGAAGTAAGTAGGTACCTTGACTCGGGAGTTAGCTTCTCTTAGATCTTCTCCCTCCCGAGTCACTGAAAGCTGTTCTTTGTGTGATGCCTTGCTTGAGGAGCTAGAGAACCTAAGGACCGTACATGATAGTGTGTTTGATGAATTTGATGGTCTTAGGTTGAAGAATTTTAGTACTAGTTATGTTAATACTATTCCTGTTGAGGCTAGTTTTCTTCATGCTCACTCTACTCCCTCATGTCAAAATTGCCCTAAATTGCTTGCTGAAATTAATGCCATGAGCGATCACCTTAGGAAGCTTTCTTCTAGAAATGATGAACATGAAATTCATGCTTCTAAGGACTCAGTCAGCTCATGTGAGGGTTGTAGGCAACTAAAAATTGACAATAAATCTTTAAATGTCAAGTGTGCTAATCTTGCTAAGGACTTACTAGCTAAGTCTCAAGAAAGTTGCTTGCGATGTGCTGAGATTGAGGGGGACTTGGATAAAATCCAAGTCAAACTTAGGAAGAAGTTTGAGGCCCAGACCATTAGGATTATAAATGCCCTATTCGTTTATTGTGAGGCCCCCAAGATTGAGGCAGCCGTGCTGAGAGAGAAAAATGCACGTGCTCGTAGTTCTTCTCTTTCTAGTTCTTCTTCCTCTTCTCTTCCCTGTTCTTCATGTGCCTCTTTCTTTCGGGTGTGTAAGTATCTCATGAGCACTCTCGAGAAGTTTGTTGGAGACAAGAAGAAGATCAATCTCATTCTTGACCAATCCAACATTAGCTGATTCAATCAGGGTCTTGGATTTGACTACTTGGAGCACGCTAGGGCACATCCTCCCACCATTGTGCATGGCTCCAAGAGTGGTGAGATCGTGGTAGCTCCTAGGGTGAGTGCCACTGCGTTTAGATCTACCGAGGTTGTCTATGGGATCTCTGATCAGAAGGTTGTTCCTCCTGCTACTTCTGCCTCTAGCAAGGCGAAGTATACTTGCACCTTCTATCATAAGGATAGACATTTGGCAGATTTCTGCTTTAGGCGCGCCAAGATCAGAAGGCGTGAACTTGTGGCTTCTCTTAGGGGTATTCAGGGTCATCCTCAGACTATGAGTGCTCCTAAAGCACATACTGTTTCTAGATAGGTTAGAGAGTCGCCTGTTTTTGAGCAGCGCCCAGGACTCGGTTTTCAGGCTATTCAGTCGAGTTTTAGTCCTGAAGCTATTCATGGTCAATCTTTCCGCTGTCCTCTTGATATTCCTTATTTTTCTTATCGATCTAGATATTCGCGGCGTGAGGTGTTTTCTTGTAGGAGATTCAGGCAGCCTATCAGGGACTGGTTACCCCGCACAGGCAATAACGCTAGGCCCGAGCTCACCCATCCAAGGATTGAGCTCACCCGACCAAGGACTGAGCTTACTCGACCAAAGGACCCATCTCGCTATTATGGTCGGGCCCGAAAGACTCGGTTGGATTGCAAAAATCGGTAGTTACTGAGTCAAGGAGGGGCCTTAAAAGGTTGAGTTAAGGCGATCGTGGGCAACGGTTACCAGCTCCATTATTACCATACTTCATTGCACATCATGTTCGGATCTGGCGCTACTCACCCGAGAATCTCGCCCGGTCGTTTTCTGTATTGAACTCAGCATTAGAGGTATAAAGACTTCCCCCTGCACTGGGAAAGAAAAATAATAGAGACATACATACACAACACAACACATAGAACCAGTACTCGACCTCGGCTCGAGCACCTCTTGTATTCGACCACAGCACATCATCATCTATTCATGAGAAACTTGAGAACTTCGAGAGGAACAAGGTATGACAGCTTGTCAAGCACCCATCTGGTCATAATGTCATTAGACCAAGTGGGTGTTCAAGAAAAAGTAGAGTGAGGATGGGGTTATCATTAAAAAACGAGGCTAGGCTAGTTGCATAGGGCTTTTCTCAGGTTGAGGGTCTTGACTTTGAGGAAACCTTTGCCCTTGTAGCTAGACTAGAGGCTATTAGGATCCTGCTTACATTCTCTGCATCCAAGGGCTTCAAGCTTTATGAAATGGATATGAAGAGTGCATTCCTCAATGGGTATATTGAGGAAGAGGTGTATGTCAGGCAGCCTCCAGGATTTGAGAACCCAAAGTTTCCGAGTCATGTATACAAGCTTTCCAAAGCTTTGTATGGACTCAAACATACCCCCAGAGCAAGGTATGAGACGGTCAAGTCTTATCTTCTCAGCCATGGCTTCAAGATGGACATAGTAGACTAGACTCTGTTCATCAGACACCATGAGTCCCATTTTCTTCTCGTCTAGATTTATGTGGACGATATCATTTTCGGTGGCTAATCTCATTCTCATGTGTCTCAGTTTTCTGATGTGATGAGCACAGAGTTTGAGATGAGTATGATGGACGAGTTGAGCTACTTCCTTGGCTTCTAGATCAAGCAGACTCGAGAGGGTACTTTCTTGCATCAAGGCAAGTACACCCGGGACCCCCTGAGGCGCTTCGACATGTCTGACGGGAAGTCGGTAATGACTCCTATGGCCACCGCTGTTGTCCTCGAGTCGGATGACGATGGTGAGCCTACTGACCAAAAGGAGTTTCAAAGCATGATTTACTCCCTTTTGTACCTCACTGCTTCGAGGCTGGACATAAATTTCGCTGTGTCTGTGTGCTCGATTTCAGGCTTCTCCTCGCGTCTCTCAATGCCAAGCGTGAAGCGCATATTCAGGTACCTTCATGCTAACACTGATTATGATATTTGGTACTCTTCTTCTTCTTGTTTGTCCCTTTGAGCCTTTTTCGATGCCGAATTTGCTAGCTATAGTATAGATTGGAAGATCACTTCTGGCACTTACCAATTCATTAGCCCTTCTCTTGTCTTTTGGTCATCTAGGAAGCAGTCTGGAGTTGCTCAGTCTACCACTAAGGCTGAGTATGTTGCTACAGCCAGTTACTGTAGCAAGGTGCTCTGGATGAGATCGACCTTGTGGATTTTGGGTTAGAGATAGAGAGTGTTCCACTTTTTTGTGACAACACTTCTGCTATCTGCATTGCTAAGAACCCAATGCAGCACTACAGGACCAAACACATTGATGTTAGATATCACTTCCTTAGAGACCATGTGGATAAAAGAGACATAGTGCTTCAGTTTGTGAAGAGTGACCACTAGATAGCTGATATGTTTACCAAGTCTTTGGTTAGCTTTAGGTTTGTGGCCTTGAGAGGAGAGCTTGGAGTTGTGTGCCCTTACAGCTTATTGTGAGGGGGAGTTGGTTTGTATATTATGTATTATATGTTTTTCTTCCAGCACGTATTTTATTTTGCATCTTCTTGGTGTTTGTGGGCTTACGTTCTTCTTTTGAGTTCACTTCACTTAGACTTCTGGTATGTTTCGTATGGACCTCTCATCTTATGCTTTAGGTTGCTATCATGCGTCATTAGCTATTCTCTCTTCTCTCTAGGTTGAGTTCACTCACAGTCTTATAAGTCTAGTAGGTGTTGGGCCTCTTGGGTAGACAGGGTCTGTGTGCACTCCTTAGGTGAGATCTAGAGTCAGCTTCCCTATGTCAGTCATTGGGAAAGATGAGAGCGAGTCTAAGCCATAGTGTTCTCTTCTATCTTTTTCTATGCTCTATAGCCACCCAGTTTATAGTTTCTCAACTTCTTCTCCTCATTCTGTGTTTCTGGTTTTGATTGAGTTCATTTGGTCCTTCCTTGAGCTTAATTTTGCTAATAACTCAACTTGAATCAGATTTGTGCTTAAAATTGATTCACTTGTTGAGGGGGAGTTTGAGAATATACTTCATGCATTGCATATAGCACTACAAGAATCAGGGAAAAATTCGTGGGCCAACAACCCACGACTTTAGACCAAAACCCACGAATTTAATTTAAATTCGTGAGCAAACCGTCGAATTTAGTTCACGAATTTAACTCGACGAAATTAATCAATTAAATTCGTGGGTACCCACGAATTTAAGTTAAATTCGTGGGTTTCTGCCAAGCCCACGAATTTAATTGGGAATCTGAGTTAAATTCGTGGGTTTAATAAACCGACGAATTTAAATCTGTTAAATTCGTGGGTTTATTAAACCCACGAATTTAACTGGAGCAGCCAGATAAATTCGTGTGTTTTGAATGGCTCACGAATTTATCAGTCATTTTTACAAAATATATATATATATATATCCATATATATATATATATCCAAATGTATATATATTTATATATATATATATGCATCGCACTCAATACATATAACAAAGAAAAGAAAAGGCAAAAAGAAAATTGAAACTAAAATTGCTAAGTTTAAGAATAAATAAGAAGGATCTTCTATTTTGTTCAAATCTGATCAGAAACACTAACACAAAAGACAAACTCCACAATGAAGTTCAAGCGAACGAAGAATTAATAAACGAGACACTAAACCTATTACCACTACTAAAATACCGAAACCTACCTTTTAACTCTTCAAAACCGACTTAAAACTTAGTCTCCGAAATGTACAAAATTTCGGCATGACCCCTCTAGTAAATAGGACATCCACTCAGCAGACAAAAAAACATTTGCAGTTATAATATATATATCAATCTCTCAAACCAGAAGGAGACATTCTAGCAGATCCTTAGATAATCCAATCACACATCCAACGGCAATTTGTAAACTACGCAATGACGTACAACACATTACACCGCAATAGATACAATCCACATTCCATTAAAATAAGTCCATCACAATTAGTCGATCACAACGTATCCATCACAACAAGTTATAAAGTACAACAGTTATACACCAATCGAGCTCACAATGGAATTCATGCCTCGGGTTGTTGGAGTTGTGGGCGCTACCACCACCGTCTTATTTGTTGAAGATGTCTTCTATGATGTCATCGTTAGTACGCGCCGGAGGGCGTGACCTAGAAACCTGCAAGTTCAAGATTAACTTAGGTTGTGCTACAAGTAACATTATGCTGATTCACATGAATATCAATATGAGAATATCAATAGTACTATTCAACCAAGACACAATATGAGAATATCAACATGACAGTCAAGCTAAACAAGAATAGATACTATATATAAGAACTACACGCATTTGAGCTAGTCAAGATATGCTGCAATAATCATATGAACATCAATCTCATATTCAATGAAGCATCAAAGTAATACTCTAGTATTAACATAAGGCCAAGATTACAACTAAAATTATTTAATTCAACTTCCAAAGACCCTAATTGCATCACCGAGTATTCAAAAGATAACAAGCAAAGTGAAAATAGTTCAAAGAAGCAATTAAGAGTTTTGGTAGTCATTTTAAGAGTTCAATATACAAAGTACAAATATAAAGCATTCTACAAGGATAAACAATCGATTGTACATGGGCAAACAACACATTCTACACGGATGCCATATAAAGCATTTAAAACATAAGTTTACAATTGAACAAGTTGTCTTAAGATAACTTTTCAATTCCAAGAAGTCAGCACAATATAAGGTTCGAAATCAAAAGTCGTTGACAGAAAGAAAAAATCAAATAGCACGTAATGGGTTAATGATTTGGTAAACCATCACTTATCTACTGAGCACAAAGAATGAACTTTCATAAGCACACAAGTAAACCTTTTCAAGTATGAAAATTGAGATGATTTGTGCAAGGTTTAAGAAAGAGTTGCCTAAATGTCCTAAAATCGACTAAGTTATGCATTTCAACTAAAATTATCACTATTGCAACAGATTACTCAGATTGATATATACTAAAAGAATGAACTAGATTTCCTACGGAAGTATATGTCCATCCGCTGCACATGTAATCTCATATTCAATGAAGCATATGTAATCTCATATTCAAAGAATGAACTAAAGTTCCTACGGAAGCATATGTAATCTCATATTCAATGAAGCATATGTAATCTCACATGTAATCTCATATTCAAAGAATGAACTAAATTTCCTACGGAAGCATATGTAATCTCAACTAAATTGCAACTAATGTTCCTAAATTTGAGCAAGAGAAAGGAAGGGATGGGGCAGGTAGCTCACCAAGTCATCAAACTCCACAACAAAGTTCAAGCGAACGAAGAATTAACAAACGAGACACCAAACCTACTACCTCTACTAAAAGACCGAAACCAACCTTTTAACTCTTTAAAACGGCTTAAAACTAAGTCATTGAAATGTACAAAATTTCGCATGACCTCTCTAGTAAATAGGACATCCACTCAACAGACAAAAAACATTTGCAGCTATAATATATATATCAATCTCTCAAACCGTATGAGACATTCTAGCAGATCCTTAGATAATCAATCACACATCCAAAACGGCAATTTGTAAACTACGACGAATGACCACCACCACCGCCGCGCTGTTGAAGATGTCTTCTATGATGTAAATCGTTAGTACGTCCGGAGGGCGTGACCCGTAAACCCGTAAGTTCAAGAATTGACAAACTTAGCTCGTGTCGCAAACTTAGAATGTTTTCGACATCCATACCGTGGTGTCGCCCGAGGTGGCCGCAGGCCCACGGGTTGAAGTACATAGGCATTCCTTGGCTTGGCATAGGTGGTGGGTACATGTAGAACGGGTTTGGAGGTGGGAGCCCTGTAAGGCATAGACAGTACATTATGCCACATATAAATCATTCATTCAAATTTTGAATAACGAATTGAACCGATCCGTCTTTACTGTGGTGCCTCTCCTGCAGAAGGTGGTGATCGTGGAGTGAACATGTAGAAAGGAGGAGGAGGTGGGAGCTCTGTGGATCATAGTTTGTGATATGAAGTATACATAATAGAGTTTTTTGAAAATAAAGAATGCATGAAAATATCATATAACCTGAGGTGCATCTCTTAGGGGTGGTGCCTGCATCCCAGTAGGGTTTATGAAGGACGCCGGGGGAGGCTGAGCATCCTGTGATGCTTCTCCTTGTGGTGGTGGCTGCATGTGCAGAGAAAACATGTAGAAGGGAGGTGACTGGGAGCCCTATGACATAATAGTCTAGTTTGTGAATTCGTGATTTTACGAGCTAAGTGAATTAAAGAGTAATGAACTCAAGTATCTTTACCTGCAGAACAGGAGGGCGAAACACTGGCACGTTAGGTCCAAGAGATTGTGAAAGTTGCTGCATATAGATTGTTTGTTAGATTTTAATCACAAATGTAAACTTGAGCGTTTTGTTCAAAGTTAAGATTGTACCTGCAGATACATTTTCATGTATTCTGAGTCTTCTTGGCTTCTGCGAGCTTCCTCTCGTGCTTGACGAGACTCTTCTCGCGCTTGACGAGCCTCCTCTCGCGCTTCACGAGCCTCCTCGTGCGCTTGTGCTTCCCGTGCGGACCTCGACGAGCGAGCACTCCCCTGTGAGGAAATCGAGCCTCGTGGAGGACGATCACAGGACCATGCAACATTTTTTTTCCTTAGTAGAGTGAAAACAAATAAAATCAGTTTTATTAACGAACCTCCCATGCTTTAGGCCCCCTCCAGCGTGGTACAACGCTTCCACATCGACCGATGCGGCCCTCCAATCAACCTCCGGCCCATGACGTTGTGTCATTTGTTCTGCGTATGACGTCTGCAAAACAGCATTTTGGTGCTCCTGGATGTAAATTTGCACAAAACATATTGTGTCATTTATACTTACCATCCTCTCACTAGCCCGCTGCCGCACAACACATCCGGGTTCGTGGATCCTCGCCTTGGCGCCCGGATGTAAACTTCCACAAAAATGGGAGTACTCCCACTTTCACCTCCTACGATGCAAAGTTATAAACATAGTGACAAATTCACTAACAATTATAATACCGATATTTACCATGCGTTGCTCTAGGCCAATGTGTCCGCTTCACGCCGTACTTGTGCTTCCCCAATCTACTTCTTCATTCCCTCAATTTCTATTTGATTTTTCTTGAAAATCCTTCGACCCCAAGATCTGCAGATATCCACCTCCAAGCCTCCATGTCCTTCATTATCCAATCGACCGAGCTCGAGATACTCTTGTTCGTCAGTGTATCCTCCTCGCCTCTGGTCCTCTTCTCATGTTCACCTTCTTCACCCTCTTGTAAAATTGATGACAGCTTGAACGTGCATTGTTGAACGAATCTCCGACAACCTTTTGTGCCATACTGTTGAAGACGCTTTTGGCCTTCTTCAAAGCGTTGTAATCGTCTTCGTTCTCAAGCCGGAACCTCTCCTGCATATAATCACACACTATCAAATTGTACTTACATTTAAAACAATACTCAAATAGAGTAAATACATAACGCAAACTCACCCAGAAGCCAGCCCACGCTGCGCCCGGACATGTTTGGTTGTCTTCGCCTCCTTCCACGTTCTCCTTCAACGCCCAGTGCTTCCAGGTTGGGTCGCGAATCTATCCTCACCGACTCAACCATGCCAGGGGTAGTAGTATCGACCAAGGGCTCCCAAAGACGGTGTTAACCTTTGTAATGTGGCCCGTCCCAGTCCAACCCGGCTCTTTCCAGTGCCTACAACAAAATACAAGACAAATATTCATCAAAACAATAAGTTGTCACTTAGCTAATGCTAAAAGAGAAGATATAATTGTTACCTGCTCCCGTGTACCTCTATCAACCTCCTATCGGCCGGGTTGCATCTCGGACGAACTGAGACGGTTTTACGAAACTGAAATGCAAGTAATTAGTTCATAGACATTACAATGTAAATATGGAGATTAAATGATAATCCAATACTACACATATACCTGATGGTACCCGAAGAAGACCCGCCCTCTTCAACTGGCTCTAAGTTCGCCTCCAACTCTGCATCTGTCGCTGCCTCGGCCTCGGCGTCTGCATCTTGTATCTGTCGTCCCACCGCCACCACCCCCAACGACCTCCTCGTCGTCCGCCTCGCCCATGTCATCATGCTCACATCCCAACTGCCCCTCCTCCGCAACCCCTACCTGCCCCTCGTCCTCCTGTGGCTGCTCCCGCACCTGTTCTCGTGCCTGCTCATCGAAGCACCTCTGGAGCTGCTCCTGCCGCTGTCTAATCTGCGCCGCCCCAGCAAGTATGGCGCTGCCGGCCGTCGAGTCATGACCATCAGAACCCTTGCTCCTCGACCTTCTGGAGGATGACCCGCTGAACTTGCCTTTAAGCTTGTCAACCTGATGCCTGAACATACTCATCTGTTCAAATTTGACAAGAGTTAGTATCTGAGTTTACAAATAATTTTCAATAACTTGCAAAAATGAATGAGACAACTATAACATGTAAAAAATAAAGGAGACAACAATGACTTGTAGAAATGAACGAGGCAACAATAATCTTACAAAATATACATATCAAAAGTCGTCGGCGTCGGAATCTGCTTCTGCGAATCGTATTTCATTGAGACGTGCTTGAAGACGTGCAATCCTTACTAACTTTTGAGGGCGTTTCCGTGACGGGCCGGGTTGATCTGTTATTACGTCTGTGGCATCGGTAGGTAATTCATCGAGTCCTGCCCTGTCAGAGACAAGGAAAGAATCCCCCATAGCTTCTTCTTGATATACATCACGCACATCATCCTCTACGTTACTTGCCACATACGAAACATCCCCAGGAGGATATACTTCTGGGTTAACTTTAAATATAACCCACCAAGCCTTCAAGCTACGGTGAGGATAGCTCTGTAGTACACTGCCAACCCGATGTGCAAGCACAATGTTATTGATATGGCCCTGAAGCCGCGAACTGTGCTTCACCTCCACCATCCCAAAGTCATCGACACGTGTGCCGTTGTGTGGATCGAACCAATGGCAATCAAAAAACACAACCTTCAGTTCTTTGGCACCCCCAAAGGTATACTCAATTATGTTTTGTACAACACCGTAGTAGTCTAATATATCACCGCTGGAATCGGATGACGTTGTGACTACTCCGCTGTTTGAAGTGGCCGCAAGTGGACGGCTAGCTTCTAATTTCACTGTTCGAAAACGGAACCCGTTCACATCACAGCGACTATAGCTCCTTGCCGTCACATCACCATGTGAGAGCTGTCGGAGATCCTCAGGGACGGAGGCATCACGCATACACTATATAGCAACATGCATCACTGTTAGTCTGATATTAAGTTACTACAACAATTCATTTTAGAAAAATGAATAAATAGTCAAATTACATGCTAACGGAACCATTGCACGAAGCTTGGGCCGCCTTTCAACCCATCACGACGTAGGTTATCCAATTGCTTAGTTGTGGGTTGTCGAGTTGACTTCCAATTTTCTTTGTCAAATACTGCGCCATTTATTCTCGGGTTAAAAGGACACTACATCTGAAATGTTGAAAACATAATTGTAAAGTCACTTACTCAAAATATTTTTCAACTTCTACCATGTTAGTGAACATGTAAAGCATGGCCATGTTCCACTCCTTATACTCAACATGGTGTGCGATTATACGACCCAATGAGTTGACCCTTGCATTGAAAAAGCTTAAGTTCGCTCAACGGTTCTTCTTCCGCGACGGCGGTACGATTCCTACGGACATTCACGTTGTGCTTGGTGCGAAATACTTTGTTGAGAAGTTTGTGATCTCTTTACTTGCATAAGCCTCTGCGATACACCCCTCTACCCAAGGGCCTTGTTGCGCACTGTAGCTCTAAGCTTTTTCAACTCCCTTTCCGACTATACATCCATCCGAATCACGCGCAGACCTCCAACCTTCGCTTCCCAAGGTAGATGCACCAAGAGATGTTGCATCACATTCATAAAACCAGTGGGAAAGTTTTTCCAACTTGCATACAAGCAATGGAATTCCTTTCTAACTTCGCGATCAACGTCTTCGAGATTTCCTTACCGCATATCCGCCTATAGAAGTAATCGAGCTCGCTAACATCCTCCACAACTCATTATCAAAATAGCCACGAAACATTACCGAACAAGTCTTTCCATGATAATATGGTAATCATGACTCTTTAGCCCGTTTAGCTTACGGTCTTGACATTCACTGACTCGCTTTATGTTAGATGCATAGCGATCAGGAAACTTTAGAGTTTTCAACCACATCAAAATCTGTTTACGGTCTTCTGGCTTCACACAGTATGGAGCTCGTGGCCGGCTCTCATTTCCATTTAAACCAACTTTAACCTCGAGCCACGGCCTAGCACAATGATCACCCATGTCTTTCCTAGCACTCACGTTATCCTTTGTTTTGTCGGTTACATCAAACACCATGCTTATGATGCTTTCTGCCACATTGCGCTCTTGGTGCGTCAAATCTATGTTATGCGATAGAATCAAAGCTTTCGCGTAAGGCAGCTCCCAAAGAAAAGAAATATGAGTCCAGTTGTGCTCCTTTCCATAGCCAGTGAAACCCACTTAGTAGATCGCATGCCGACTATGCCATTTAGCTATCTCCTCTCCTGTGAGTCGCTTCGGCGGTCCTTTTTTAACTTTCTGTCCTTTTCGAAATGCTTTGGCGTCGTTCCTAAAAGGGTGCCTCGCCGGAAGCCATCGTCGATGGCAATCGAAGAATGTGATCTTTTACCGTGCGTGAGCACAATGCATCGTAGTCACCATACAAATTGAACAACACAGGCGACCATGAACACACCAGCCGGCCCAAATGCCATATGCCAACAAATCATGGACCGACCACAGGTATGCGGCTCGTAAGGTAAATTCTCTACCACCAACGCTGTCGTATGCCTTTTCCCCTCACCACAACTTCTTCAGCTCATCAATTAAGGGCCGCATGAACACATTGAGATCCTTCCCTGGATGCTTAGGACCTGGAATGACAAGAGCAAGGAATATGAACCCCTCTTTCAAGCAAATCTCAGGTGGAAGATTGTATGGCATGATGAAGACCGGCCAACAAGAGTAGGGGCTAGCGCTTGTGCTGAAAGGTGTGAAACCATCCGTGGACAAACCAAGACGGACACTCCTAGGGTCGCTTGCAAATGCAGGATCGAATCGGTCCAATGCCTTCCATGCCTCACCATCAGACGGATGCACCATCATATCCGGGTCTTGGTCCTCACGTTTACCTTCTTTGTGCCACCGCATATGTTTCGCTGTTTCTTTTGACATGTACAGCCGTTTAAGCCTATCCGTGATCGGCATGTACCGAAGCTGTTTAGTCGCGACCTTTGTAGTCACTGATACCCCATCCTCATCTACCACGTCAACGAATCTGCACTTACCGCAATGCATACAATGGGTATCCTTGTCATGATCCTTCCAGAACAGCATGCAATTATTCTCGCACACATCAATCTTCTGGTAATTCATCCCGAGGCCGGCCATCAACTTTTTCGATTGGTACAAATCCTTTGGCATCTTGTGGTTAGGCGGAAGGACATCATTCATTAGTTCAAGCAAAGCGTTGAAGCATTTGTTCGAAAAGTTGAACTTCGACTTCATCGACATAAGCGTGTAACCGCTGCGCAGACGGTCACATTGGTCAAGTCATGCGACTTCTCGTCCGAGGCGTCAAGTAGCCTATAGAATTCCTTAACCTCCTCCGGCTGTGACCCCTCCCCGGAGTTAAATTCAGTCCCCCTGCCAAGATAATCTAGCATCTCTTCCATCCGTTCGTGATCCTCCACATGGTCCAAAGATCTCTTCCATCTCAATGGCACGCCTGCGGCCTCTCCATGACGGTGCCACACCAAATAGTTAGGCATGAACCCGCTTTTGCAAATGTGATATCGCACTATATCCTTGTTTGTAGTAGCCGTTATTCTCGCAGAGGGTACACGGGCAATACACATATTCAGACTCCTCCAATAATGCTTGCTTCAAGAAAGCATCCGTGATCCGCCCCATTCCCTTGAGTGCCCCCATCACTCCTCCATCCGTCATACATCGCCTTCAATCGTCACCGATTATCAAAGCTAAACAAATGAAACAATGTCAACGTACGACCGTGGCTTAGGTGACAAAGACAACCCTATTAGGAAAGATGTGTTCTAAACCCACCCAAGAATGGAGGCTATTGCATGCGACCTGTGACGTGCGCGCTACGAACGAACGAAATTCGACAAAGATAACTTTTGTTCTCCAAACGCACGCCTGATGCTGGTGCGTCGGAGAACAACAGGGTTATGTGGCCGAAATCACGTTCGGATCGCTCACACGTCACAAGCCCTATGCAACAACCAACATTCTCGGGCTGTCCAAAATACGCTGGACAATTCCGGAACCGCGCACCTCACAAGCAAATGTGAGATGCGTCGTTCCCGAACGGGTGATGCCTATGCTCTCTACTGTTTGACACAAACCCTAAACTCTAACGTTATATACAACGGCAGCGAAAATAAAAATATATATCATATGCGTGAATATAAAATGAGATGAAATAACTTTAAACGAATATAAAAGAGATGAAATATACCTTCTCCAACGCCGATGGGGCGTCGCGAGGGTCCGGGAGGCGGAGTGGCGTGGCGCGACATGCGGCGCGCGCCGGCGATGGCGCGGCGGTGGCGCTGGGCGGGCGGCAGCGGGCGGAGGGGGCGCCAATCGCGGTGGGGGGCGCCGCGCCACCGGCGGGCGGCGGGCGGTGTCTCGGCGACCGAAAGGGGCGTGGCACGGTGGGAGGGGCAGCGGCGGCGGCGGGTGGTGGCCGGCGGCGGGCGAGCGCGGCTGGCGACCGCCGGGCGGGGTAGCGCGGCGGGCGCAGCATGTGGCCGGCGGCGGCGGGCGGCGGCGCGCGGCGGAAGGGCGGGCGGCGCAGCGGGCGGCGGGTGGGCGACGGCGCTGGGACGGCAGCGAACGCAGGCGGCAGCGAGTGGCGGGCGGGCGGGGGGCGGGCGAGGGCGGCAGACGCGTGGCGGGGAGACAGCGCTGGCGTCGGCGGGCGTGAAGCGGTCAAGGGTGCAAGAAGGTTTTTGCCTCCTGTTAAATTCGTGGGGCATGACCGGCCCACGAATTTAAAAGTTTAAATTCGTGGGTAATTGGTGGCCCACGAATTTAAATGTTTAAATTCGTGGGTAATTGATGGCCCACGAATTTAAATGATTAAATTCGTGGGTGTTATTTGTGCCCACGAATTTAAATAAATAAATTCGTGAGTTTCATTTTGGCCCACGAATTTAATTAAAAACGTGGGTTTTATAGAAACCGACGAATTTAAATAAATAAATTCGTGGGTTTTTTTTGGCCCACGAATTTAAAAAACCCACGAATTTTTCTTTGTTTCTTGTAGTTAAGACTTAATTTTCTGTTTTATGAGCTTTGTCTATTATGCAAATGATTTACTCATCATGCTATGCACCATGCTACATCATATGAAGAAAAATGCTAGCTTAGATATGTCCAAGTTCATTTTGTCTTGCTAAGCTTGTTAAAATTTGAAAATTAAAGCTTAAAATGAAAACTTGATGAAGCATGTTGGTTTTATTTGCTAAGATTCTTCTTTAGGTGTATTTGCCATGATTTGATAAATTTTGGAGTTCTCTAGAGTCCCTATAGCAACTTAGGTGAAACTATCTTGATCCATACCTGAGTCCTTCATTTGGTCATATATGCTAAAATAAAAAGCAAGAAAAATTGACTGTTTTCATACAAATTGATGTCAACACCTCGCATTCACAAGACAACTTCCCAGCCATTGCACTTGGGATGAACTTGGAATGTGTCATGTGTGATCAAGACCATTCTCTTAAGAGTTTTTCTTGAGATGGTCCAACATGACTCGAGTCAATTGCATTAAACCTGCAAATATAAAAAAACATATGTGGGTATAGAATGCAAATAATGCCAAACATTTGCACCCCGCTATGTCTTTTAAGGCCTTAAAGCAAAAATTGCATTAATTACAAAATGAGCTCGAAGAACCTTGTATGCACTTCTAAATTCCCCAAAGTGTTGAGTAAGTTGAACTCTAGGTTTTCCATTTGATTCTTTGAGTGGCTTTGCTTCTAGTTGTGAAACTAGTGCTAAGTGTTGCACATGTCAATTCTTGCAAAAAAAATGACATTTTCAAAACTAAGCTTTCTAGCAAAATTTGTTATTTGCACTTGGACATGTCTTAGTCTAGTCTAATTTGCCATTAACTAGCTTGGTGTCATATCTTGTCATTGTGGTCACTTGGATAATTTTTCACAGCTCTTTTAGGATGCATTTCATGCATACATATAAAAAGGGGGAGAAAATACCATCTTGATACCTATATTGCCAAAAGGGGGAGAAAATGTAGAAAAGGCATCCATAAAAGATAAAAATGTGAATGCATCTTGGTTCTTATGATCTTGGTAAAAACTTGCTAAATCTAAGGATCATAAGCATATTTGAGCTTTTCTTGAATTTTATTGGATGTTTAGAGATTTTGTGGAAAACTTGCTCCTTCCTTGGTTTTGCTCTAAATTTCTTCCTGTCAACTTGGTCATGACCTTATTTTCTTTCCCTGAACCAAGTTTGTCTTTGCTTTCAAATCGCTTTCTTCTTCTCCTTCAAACTCAAAATTATGCCTTTTCGGGTGTTTATTAATATACTCATCAAGGGAGAGATTGAAAGACCATGTGGAGGTCTGACCTTGATGGTGATGAGTAATTGACTGTGTTTTAGCATGAAGTGCTTGAGTTTCAAGTTGATTTGAATTGGATTTTCAAATTTGAAGCAATTTGAGTTGAGTCTGCACGAGCAGCACTACCAGCCTCCAATAGGCGGTAGTTATTTGACTGATAGAGGGTTTTCCGGGCTCTCAGTGCGAGCGGCACTACCGGCTCTAGGAGCGGTAGTGTTGGTAAAAGTGGCATTACCGGCCCCAGGAAGCGGTAGTGCCGTTCAATCAGCGAATTTTGGGATTTAAATTTTAAAATTGTGGACAATGCTATGTGATGTGTTTCCTTGTTTTTGATGGTTGCAGGACGTCGGTTTTTCATCGTGGTGAGGCGGAGGATGACCGGGAGTAAGCGAGGTGCTCTGGAGGTCCAAACGGTCAAGGATCGCCGGAAGACAATCGGAGACGGAGTTACTGTGAACCGAAAAGACAAGGAATGGTCGAGATGCTAGCTAGGAGCTGCTCGGATCAAGAAGGGCCGTTGGATTGTGGTCTAGATGATAGAGTAGCGGGTCTAGTTAGTATGCTTTGAAAAGCGTGCAAAATCGATTATGTTGTTCAGTTTCCAGTTAGTCCATGTATGAGTGAGTGAGTCAATCCTGGCCCTTAATGGTGATCCTTAGGGAAGAAGGAACACAATCAAGGGTGGAGGGTGACTCAAGTGTAGTATATATAGAGGGGTAGGGGTAGCCATCCTCCTCTTGAAGGTTTTGAGGTTTGTGTGCTCCTTTGATCTTTGCCCACTTTTTTGTGACGCTTTGTAAGCCTCCCCTCCAAAAATGAAAGTTTAATCCATTCCTCTCAATTCTGAATTTAGTTTCCGCATTTACTTTATGTTTTAAATTCAGTTTCTAAATTCCGCAATTTACATTCTTGCAATTTACTTCTTGCACATTTGGATTTGCCTCCCCTCCTTCTAAATGCTTGTGGATCTTGTGCTCAGGATGTATGATTGATGGATGAGTCTTCTTCAGATCATATCCCAATGATCTAGGCAAATCTTGTGTTTTCTTGCTACAAACCGATTTTTGTTCTTAAGAGGATCAATCTTGGAAGATTGAGTTTTTGGTAGTTCTTGTCTTGTGTTCTATCTTGTTATGACATGGGGGAAGGCATCTACGATCGTCTTGATTATCAAGAACCCACGAACTAGCTGAGAGCCAAGTTTTTGATTTTGAACCAGTTCTTGAACACTCTTCTGTAAATTTGTAAACGGTCAGAACTTTGACGTCGATTCTTGCAATCGACGGTTGGAATAGGCTCTTGACATCCTTCGGAAGGTGTCCACAAATTTTCATTAAGTTTGGATCAACCGATCAAAAGATTTTACAATTTTTCCTTTTGATCTCAGGCTGAAACTTCGATTCATCTTTTTGATTTGAGGATGTTGGCTGGATTGTTTTGAGTGGGAAATTTTATTTTACGATCATTCACCCCCCCTCTCATCGCCATCTCGATCCTTCACAAAGATGTTTGATTGCATTTGTAGGGTCTGGATCATATAGGTGGTGTTCTTTAGACTTGAAATTTGTAACCTTCCTTATGGAATTCAATATCTGCAGGTTGTGGCAGTTGGTGAATGTGGTTTGGATTATGATAGGCTTCACTTTTGTCCTTCAGATATACAGAAGTACACTTTTTTTCTCACACAAGCTCACATACAAACGGACAATTAATTTGCATATTTTCTGAGTGATTTATTTATTTGTTTTAGGTACTTTGAGAAACAATTTGTTTTAGGTGCACTGTCCGAGCGGCATGCAGGGAGAGCATTCTGCAAGCCAGTCCTGAGAAATGAAAGATGAGATGTAGAATTGTAGGCATTCCGTTAGTGGCTGCGTTTGTCGTGTTGTGACAAAAATGGGAACTTGCGATGACAATTTGGTGTGGATAAGTAACTGGAAGTCTGGAATGAAACCAGATGTGAATAGCTGAAGATGGAGCAGAAACTGATAACTTATGCG
Source organism: Otatea glauca (assembly GCA_036346275.1). NCBI lineage: Eukaryota > Viridiplantae > Streptophyta > Magnoliopsida > Poales > Poaceae > Otatea > Otatea glauca. Next base: position 16,699,575 of record CM070724.1, read on the forward strand.
CTTTGTTTGGGTGGTTGGTCGGTGTGGCGAATGTGGAGAATCGGGCTATACTATATGATAAATTGATAACACTACGATTGACTATTGATGTTTCATCATTAGTAATACTCTATAATAAATTGATAACACTAGGATGTTGGAAGACAAAAAAATAGAAGAACCAAAAATCAGTTCATCATTAGTAATACTCTATAATAAATTGATAACACTAGGATGTTGGAAGACAAAAAAAATAGAAGAACCAAAAATCAACTAATAATATGCTGTAGGAGGAATTGAACTCACGACCTCCTGAAAGGAGAGCGCACTAACCAACTGAACTGAAAGCTTTTTGTGATTACATCGCATCTATTCTCTTGTTATGCTTCAAACGACTATATGTCTGCTCATATAGCAGATTTTCTTCACACTCATACATATTCGGACTTCAAATATTTCACGACAACGGACACAGCTTCCTTGCATGCATACCCACGGACTCTAGTCAGATACGTTCCAAACAAACTTTCCTAATCACCACCTTAATCTTGTAACACAACTCTAACTTGTTGCGGTAGTCGATCTGAACTATAACATAACCAACAATTACTCGATACAAGATGATGAACATCTCTAAGGAGTTCCGACTTCTTCTTGCTGGCCATACCACCAGTGATACACCTCATCGGTGATTACGACCTTTGCCTCAGCTCCAATTGTCTTTTCACCGATAACACAACTTGACAGCGACGCAGACTCGTATTAGAGCTTACCTATCAGAGAACAAGGATACACCTATAAGAACTCTTGTGCACACAGAGTAAAAATGGTGGCCACAACTTCTCAACATCCTAGACTCTTTCTACAACGGTTAGCTAACAATTACACCCTCTTTAGTTTAACCAAAAACAAGTCTCAACCATTCATCCCAAAGCCAATGAACCATCCGCGTCACAGTAGTATCACAAAAGCAACTGGCGAGCATGGTTGTTGTGCGCTCTGACAAGCGAGGTGTCGTCCATGACAGGGCCGCACAGCGTGCCGTAGTGCTTCTTGTTGTAGTACGTGCTGACGAACACCACCCGTGTCCGGTTGTTGGTCGCCATGAAGTAGAGCACCCCGCGTTTGTAGCCACCCGTGCCCTTGGATTCATACGGCACCTCCACTCTCCCGTGCATCACGTATGCCTCGACAGCCAAGGATCCCTCGCACTCAACTCCGTGTCACTCTCTCGGCCGCCTCGTGAGCCTCCTTCCAGGGTAACGGGTAGATTCGAAACCTTTAGATTTTGATATCAATTGTTGCAACACAAAAAATAAAAAAACCAAAAAATCAACTAATAATATATGTAGTAGGAATTGAACTCGCGACCTCCTCAAAAGAGAGCACGCAAACCAACTGAGCTAAAAGCTCTTTGTGATTACATTGCATCTATTCTCTTGTTATGCTTTAAAAGAGTACATGTTTGCTCATATAGCAAATTTTCTTTAGACTCATATACATATTCAGACTTCAAATATGTCACGACAGCGGACATAGCTTCCTTGCATGCTTGCCCACGAACTCTAGTCAGATACTTTCCTAATACAAGATTAAATCTATCAATCACCCCCTTAATCTTGTAATACAACTCTAACTATTGAGGTAGTCGATCTTAACTATGACTTACCAAACAATTACTCAATATAGGATGGTGAATGCATCTTCAAGGAGTTTTAACTTTTTCTTGCTAGCCATACCACCGGTGATGCACCTCGCCAGTGATTACGATATTTGCCTCAGCTCCAATTGTCTTTTCACCGGTAACGCACGGCGATGCAGACTCGCATTAGAGCTTACCCATGAGAGAATTTGAACGCACCTACAAGAACTTCTGTGCACACACAGCAAAAAAAGTGGCCACAACTCCTCAACAGTCTGGACTCTTTCTACGATGGTTAGCTAACAATTACCCCCGCCCATGCCCATGGATTTGTACGGCACCTTCACTGGAGAGCGCACTGACCAACTGAACTGAAAGCTCTTTGTGATTACATTGCATCTATTCTCTTGTTATGCTTCAAACTACTACATGTCTGCTCATATAGCAGATTTTCTTCAGACTCATACACATATTTGGACTTCAAATATGTCAGGGCAGCAGACACAGCTTCCTTGCATGCATGCCCATGGACTCTAGTCAGATACTTTCCAAACAAACATTCCTAATACAAGATTAAATCTATCATAGGATTGATGACTGATTATGGAACATCCCATTGTTAGCTGTTCTGAACATTTTGCCTTTTTATCACTTGACATTTTGGGAGGCTGGTGGGAACTGCAACTTGACCTTTGCTGCAGCTAGGCTTGGGCTTCGCTGTTCCACACTGGGGCATGTAGGAGAGGAGGTTTACGGAAAGTTTCTTCTTGATGTGCTTGAGGCTGAGGGCATCAATGTTGTTGGGATGCTTGAAACTACTGATGCTAGTGCATGCCGACAAGCCTATGAGATGCTTCTATGTTGGGTTCTTGTAGATCCATTTCGGAGACATGGATTTTGCAGGTTAGAATTTTATAGTTCTCGTGCACTCCTTATTCTCTTCATGTCATTATGATATTAAAATTTGGACTAGCTAATATTATTATTGAGGTGATCTGCATTATTATTTTATTAGTACTTAAATCCAGGTCTCAGAATGCTTGTCTTCCAAGATATATCTAAGTTGAATTGTATATACTAGGTGGATTTCTGTGGTACCATAAGAACTTTATACAGATTTTTATTGGTTGCTTTCATTATTCATATGTATATGTGTGTGAATGTGTATATACTTTGGCTATTTACTGTGTTTAAGTTAACACTGAAGTAATACCTCACTGTTTTGGGGGTATGAGACCCTAAATCTTAAAAATGACATACTTTTTCGAAAACAATAGTTTAAGTTGATATTACATTATGATGTTTGCATTAGCTCACTTGGTCCCTTATCCCCTTTCTTACCAATGCCTATATGCTTTGGACAAGCTCCAATATATAGTTATTTTGTTAAATGATTGGACCATTTACTTGTGGGCTTATGCTGGAAGGCACTTAGAACCTCTTCAAATGCTGTAACTTTTTGTTTCAGAGGAATTAGGCTGTTGCCTTTGGTCCAACATAAGAATTGCTTGAAATATTGGCAATGGGTTTTAGTTTGCTGTTTGCAATTAGAATGCTATTGTGTTGCCTGCTTATCCAACATCAAGAGTAAACTAGTGAAATATGTACTTCATAATTACATAGCTAAATGGGCTATAAGCTGGCTAAAGGCTTGCATTCAGTGCTTTGTGGTATTAGTTTTCTGTGTATTCATTTGTTTGATAATGCTTTCCATGGTGTTTTAGCTATGAATCTTGAAACCTACTAACATTTCTTGTCTTGTATGCAGTGCAACTCGGTTATGCAAGCTCATAAAGAGGCAGTGTATTCATTGGGTGGAAATGGTTCTGCTAAATTTGGAACAGTTGCTACTGTTGTGGCTATGGCCAATGCGACGGCAATTGAAGTATCCGAAGAGGTAGAGGCAGTAATAAAGATCTCCCTACGGGTAGCTTTGGGCTCAACGACAAACAAACTTTGCAAGGGCCAATTAGATGATGTCACAATCATGATGGTACGCTCTTCCTCGTACTATTTACAAAAGAATAACTTAATTAGAATTTAGAATTTTAGTTTTGAATGTCAGAGTTACTAATGAATATAGGCTCACTATTAATTTTAATCTGATATACAGTTGTTAGACTGCTTCGAAGTATCCTTGTTGTAGTCAATCAATCTGATGTCCACTTGTTAGGCTATGTTCCAAAAAACAGTGACTGGTTACTTCCATAACTGGTGAGTTGGTTCTTGTGGGAGGCAAACCAATCAGATTTACTGCTTTGAATAGATGGTATTAAATATCAATTTGCACAACTCAAATCACCTAACAAAATTTCACAACTGGCATAAATACAGCCAAATCAACAGGAGCTCTGCTAGTTACAAGCCGAGTTCATGATAAATTGAAGATTCACTTCGGAACTTGAAAGCCATTCATTGGTAATGGACAAGAAACTGGTCTAGTATTAAATTTTCAAACCCTAGCTGAGTAGGTGCATGAGTTAGGTTGATGTGGAAGCTCCATTGTTCCATGCCACAGAAAAATGCTTGACTTTCTTGTTATGGTTCCCTGTGTTTTACCGTTGTGTAGTTAACGTTCCTGTGTCATTCAATTCATACTATTTTGTCATTTTATTCTATTGATCTTTAGAAGCGCAATAATGCAAAGCATGTAGATGTTCTTTTCTGTAATTTTTGGATTTGAAATATGAATGTGCCATCTAAAATATGAAATACGAATGCACAAATAACAACAGCACACCCCCTCATCACAATCAGTTCTGAGATTGAGACCCTCATCACTATCGGTTCTGAGATAGAAGCAATAGTGATGAGGCCCTCATCACTATCGGTTCTTTCTAAGAAAAGATAGTGATGAAGGTGTCATCACTATCGCTTCTTTCTCATAACCGATTGCGATGAGGGTGTCATCACTATCGGTTTTAAGTTAGAACCGATTGTGATGATATCTTTATCACAATCGGACGAAAACTGACTGTGATAGCGCTACTTCATCACTATCTAATGACTTTGTATCGCTACCAGAACAGACTGTAATGACAAAAAAGAACCAATTATGATGTACATTTCTGTAGTAATGAAAGTTTCTTTTTTGCTTCATTGGTATCTGTAGTAGAGAAGAGATGGTCAAATGTGTTCATGTATTGCCCATCTATCTCTGAATTCCTTCAAGGAGGGCATTCCGGCTTGCATAGTTAATCTCTTTATGGTTTTCAATTTGGTTTGCTAGCCTAGATAAATTTTTAGAGATTAAAGTAACAATTCATTGATGTTTTACTAGAGATGCTTCCTTGAGGTATAAAAAGGTAGTAACATCTTTCCTCAGTCATTTATAATGTTCCCCCTACCTATTTTCTAAAATAGAGAAGGTAATATTATTCCTATTGCAACCTTTCTCTATGAATGTGAAGTGAAATTTTTTGTGTGGTCTATTTGGTCTAAATAATCTAAACAAATGGTATGTTTTAATGTCATATAGTATGTTATATATGAACATATTTTCTTATCTATTTATGTGCTTTTTTTTAATTTCAGATTACCAACTATTGGCCTCTTCCTGTGCAAGTGTTTTTCTATAGTGAAAAGAAGCACCATATCTCAAAATTGAAGGCTAAGTGCCAAGATCAATCAGGTTAGTTCTACTTGAAAAATCAAACCTGCTCTCATATTCCTTTTAAAAAAACTGCTCTCATATATAAATGTTGTCTTTTACTATGGTGATTTGAGCTGGATTATTCTTTATTTCTATTATTCTCTGTTTTAGTTTTGGTATCACATCAAGTAGAGAATCATAATAGAAAATCTCTAAGAAGATGATGCATGGATAAAACAATATGTTATTTTTGAAGAAGCATCCTCACTTTATGTGTCCTCCTGTGCAGCTCCTGCGTTTCCCATCTTCAATATCTTTCTTGAGTTGCATCTTAATATTCTGTCTACTACGATTTATTAGGAGGAATGCATTCAGAATAGCAATCCTATAACTTATATCGATAAGCTATATACGGGTTCCATATTTAATCAATCTACCCCTCTATAGTTGTTCTTTTGACAAATTATTGCAGTTGCCAGAGATTGTCACAAGTACTCTTATGTTCTAGAGTTTATTTATGATTTAGTGATTAGTCCATATTACTACTCCTTACTTATATGAATCAGAATTATGTCTATATCGTACTAGCTATTAGTTGTTATGTCATACGACACGACGCAGTGCGCAACCCACGCTAGTTTATTACACCACGAAGGCAGAACTCCTAATTATTCCCTATGGTACTATTGTCAACAGTGCTGTTTCTGCTTGACTATCGTGCATCCACGTTTATGCAGAATTTGAGAGGTCGACATGACAGGACGTGCCTTCATCAATATCCAGCAAGAAAAGACTGCCTTCAGAACCTGGATGTAGATGGTACAGAAATGGTTGTACACGAAATGGTTGAAAGGATTAAAGATTTGACGTTGGTGCACAACTAACAACGAACATGCTTTGATGAAGGCAAGGGAACATTCTAACGCTACGCTAGCGGTGACGTACGGTGCACTATTGGCGCAGCTGCAGCTGTCGGACTCCAGGCCCGCCGGCCGGCGGGAAACCGGATTAGCCGCGGGTTCTATACATAGGCATATTCAACAGCAGCTAGCGGGTTGCATGATCAAAATCACGCCCAAATTTCGCGAGTTCTTGGTTTTCGGACGTCGACGAGATTTGAAATGTCAGTTAGATTGAAAAAAATTCAAAAAAATTAAATTGCTACAGTAATCTCAAAAAATTTCGATCTCACCATTTTTGACCGAAATTTGATGTTTAACCACCGGATTTGACCGAAAATTGATCAAGAACCCTTAAGAAAGTCATCTTCAATGAAAATGAGTTGAAAAACCGAATTTTTGATATATTTTTTAAAAACTTAAGAAACACTGTCAGATTTTTATAAAATTGTACGTGATTTATCTTGATCTTAAAAAAATATGGTATGATCCTAAGAAGTGTAGTCTAATACAGATATTTTTAAAAAATAATTGAAGTTCATTTGTTATCTTTAAAAAATCAAAAACCGAATGAACATAATTAGGACAATAATATTGTCAAAATTTTATAAATTTTCTCGAGTGTGATCATGATCTAAAATTTTTATGAGAGCTTAATAATTGACTCAGTACCATTATATAAAATATAAAAAAAATCAACTTTTTGTTTTTCCTCAATCAAATCTATGTATGTATTGAACTTCATTTGTTATATTTCGAAAATCAAAAACAGAAAGAACATAAATGGTACAATGTACAAGTAAGAATTTAATAAATTGACAGGAGTGTGATCATGATTCAAAAAATTTATGATATCTTAAGAATTTCCTTATAACCCTTATGCAAAATTTCCAAAAAATTTAAATATTTCTTGGTTGTTAAAGCAAATCTATGTATTGATCATTAGGCTTTTACGAGGACGTAGCACTCTCAGAATTTTTGTAACTTATTAAAGCTTGATCATCAGATTAAAATTTTATAAAACAATTAATGATAAATCAGGACTATCCACAAAAATTTTCAAAAGTTTCTAACATGGTTTGTGCCATTTTTCATTTGGTTGAAGTTTGCCGGTAAAGTTTTTATCAGCACAGTAGCACTCTCCAAATTTTCAAACATTCATGAAGCTTGATTATCGTCTGAAAATTTTATGGGTACATTAGTGACACATCACAACCATGGAAATTTTTTTAAAATTTTCTAACATGGTTTGTTTCATTTTTCATTCGGTTCAAACTTACCAGTCAGCGTTATATCAGGACAGTAGCAATGTTTGAATTTTTAAAAATTCTTCAGATCTAATAATCATTTGAAAATGTTATGGGAACATCACAAATGTGTCAGGAACCTATAAAAAATTTTCAAAACTATTTTTCGCATGGTGCAACTTTGCCGAGATCTCGGCAAATCTTGTCAAGATCTCGGCAAAACCGGCCGAAATTTCGGTTTACTCGGTAGAAAAAAATTGGATTTGAATTTTTTGCTTTTGTATTTTGTTCGAGATTTATCTAAAAATTTTAAATCTCGTTGAGATTTCGTTCTTCGATCATGAACGAGATTTAAAGTAAAACGAGATTTTAAACCCTTGCATGCGGAAGCGGGTGTGTGTCTTGCTCATATGGTGCTGCTTTTCTCGGAGACATGCGTTCAATCGTACCACATCACGTCTTGAGAGCTGCAAAACCGTGCGTCGTGCCCACTAGCTTCCACCGTGGTGTACGTTGGAACTCTTCTATCCATGACTTAGAGCTGGCCAGATGGGCGGCCCGGCCCGGCACAGCACGGCCCGGCCGAGGCACGGCTCATCTAGGCACGAAGGCCCGGTCGTGCCGTGCCGTGCCGTGCCCGCCCATGGACCGAGGTCGAGGCCTAGGCCGTGCCGGTCCGGGCACGAATAGGCACGGTGGGTTTCGGGCCGCCCACCAGCCCGTGTGCAAAAAAAAAAGAAAAAAAAATAGGGGAAAAATAGGGGAAAAATTAGAAAAAATTATAAAAAATGAGGAAAAATATGTAGATTTAGAAAATAGCATAAAAATGACGTACAATAAATTGAGACAAAAAAATGTAGAAACATGTGTTGGCGTCAAAAACTTGAGGTAGGGTTTCGACAAAGAAGACACCAAACGAACACTGTTCAAGAGCGTGCGGTCGATTTGACTCAGAATCGACAAGGTAAAATATAAAATTTACTCAAAAGCCGATCGTAACGATCAATCGGCTTAGACCCAATCAGCTTGAAGCCGATTAAGATCAAAGTAACAAGGTAAGTCTAATTAGCCGATTAAGGCTAATCAGAGGATAAAGGTAGATCGATTCTGAAGAAGGCGATGCGCAACAAAAGCAGAATAAATCAAACCTGGGGTGTAATTGAAGAAGATCAACAATCGGCGATGCGCAACTTTATTGATCAAGATCTCGATTACAGAGACTAAATTACAAAAGCTACTCCTAGTCGACAGGAAGAAAGTAAAAGCTGGTTGATTGTATTGTGTTGGTGATGATGTCCTTGCAGTTCGCTTTGATCCTTTTATACCCGCGGCCGATCGTGTCCTGTTACAACACGCTTCAAGTCCGTTTCGTATCGGCCCTATCTCAGACGGTTGTTTTGAAATCTTGCAGTTACCAAAATATCTCCAAACCTTTCCATCCTGTCCGTTAATTCCGTATTTTTGACTTTATTCCCGATTTGACCAAGTTTGCCAAATTTTTGTGCAAACATATGCCCCCCATTTTTGAGAGATGACATGTCATCTTTCAAAAATATCAATAATCGGCTTTTCAATCGGCTAACGTTTGAACTTCACCCATTAACTGTAGCTTTTACTCGCGCCGCAATTTTTTGACATGCGGGTAGTGCGTTTTTAATCGCCGCGCCTTTTGAGATTCACTTCCGCCTCTTCAAATTTTCACGTGCTATAAAATGCGCCCCCACCTTGGTCATTCTTCACGCGCACAAGCTCGCATCACCGCAATCGGTTTAAGCTTTCCGTTTGAAGTACTCCGAAGCAAACCTTTAGCTCATCCGGCTTCCTTCATCGGCTACAATGGACCCTAGCTGTACTTATTCCGATTCCGCACAAAGCAATGACCAATATTTTCGGGTCCATTGGGAAATCTAGACATCCATACCGTAACAAACCAAGAAGTCCCTCGATTGCCTCCGTAAATTCTTGGTCATAACATAGAGGGTGGAATAAGAGTTTCGTGGCTTGGCCGATGACTCTCAAAGGATGGAGAAATTGGTTTATCAGTAGCAGCCCAAAAGAGGTGTGAATGGGAAAGAATGGGCATAGTGAATGTATTTCGCTTTCTTTAGCCGACCACAAGCCAACGAGCCCTTAGTGGCCACGACACATTATTTTGGTTGGATTCGCTTTAATGCTTTTTATTCGTGCATTGGTCCCATCGGCCCAACCCTTTTGGATGTGGCTCGGTTGTGTTGCTTGAGACCGATGGGGACTGTATCGACTACGATGCCAAGTCAAGTATAAGCTTATTAAATCCAAGGGTGAAGGATGGGCGAAATATATCAAAAACAACAATAAGGTTAATGGGATAGTATCGGATGAAGAGCACGTTGCCTTCTGAACCTTTGGCTAGACCGCTTTTTGTTACATGGAGCATCCCTTGGACCAACTCGGGTATATCAAGTGATAGCAGAGCGGTTTGTTGAGGGTCATCGGCTAGCTTTAGGAAAAATTTTCTTGGGTGTGTATCGGATGCTTTATATAATAAGGAGTCGGTTTGTATACTGTGTTTTGGAAAATTTACTGTCGGCAACGAGGTGGCCCAATGTGGTTTATACAAATATGGTCATCTTGTTTATTCAACCGCCCTTTTAACTTGGATTCACTGATGATACTCCTTTTCCAAGGAAGATATACGGAAGGGCACCTATTCAATTTAGGCAATGCCGATCTTTTGGTGAGAGGTTTATGATGTGCTCTAAAAATGAGACAAAGGCCTTTCCCGACAGTGCAAAAGATTTCTATCATTCTTTTGCAATTGAACAATCAAGACTTCAAGCGACAAGATTTCTTTAGTTATGGTGATGCGTGATTTTCTCTCGCCTTCTTTTCTTCATCCGAAGCCGAGCGGTTCTATGATGCCTCGGGAGACTCGGACTTATATAGAATTTTCATCTCTCGTGCATATTCCATGTCGGCCTTCATACTCGAATCGGACCTTCCAACCTTCATACGAATTTTACCACCCTTGGTATATGCAAGACGGCTCGGCCGACGTGTGATCCCAAGTTTGCCACTTCTAGATCGGCTTCAGCCCAGAGCCAGGGTCCGCAATGCCACATCGGCAAGGCTAGTCTTGGAGTTAGCCGACGAGCTACAACTTCGCAATCTTCCCCACTTCCATTTGAATGCTCGCCGCGTAGGGGGTTTCACGACATGGTGGTCGGCTATCGCAGAGTGTTTGTACATGGAGAAGACTCCATCAGTTATCATCAAAGAATTTTTTCCAAATCTGCCAGAGCCATCCTTAGTATCTAACAACGAATCTAGCAGTGAAGCTAGCTCGTCGGGTTATACTAACTCAAGTTTAGTAGATAAGGTATCGGCTTCGAATAAGCTTTATCTCGTACATCGGTCTTTTTTCCAGATGCACTTTTCTAATTGTTTTTACTGTGTACATGCAGGCTAAGGATGTCGGCAAAAACCCTATTTCTAGCCAATCCGGGAATGATCAGGGCAAGAGAGCATATCAATCGAATGGCCTTACGGGCTATACCTCTGGCACTTTAGGGGTTCACAGTCCATCCTTATTGGATATCGAGAAAAAACAACCAAGTAAGTGTTAACACAACCGATTAATACCATCTTCTCCTTTTCTTTCAAACTAACCTTTATCCAATTTGTATCTCCAGAAAAGAAAAAGGTAAAGTATACCAAGGCTCCAGCGAAGAAAGGGCCCAAGCCTAAAGAACAAAGCGGCCAGAGTTCGCCCCATGTATCGGCTATCGGAGAAGTAAGCTACGATACCTTGTATAATAACTTATGTATTTTAATGCATTGGCTCACCCTTTGTCTTATTTTCCTTTAGCCAACGCAATCCGCTCAAATCGCGAAGATCTTAGCCGATCTTCCAAATATTTCAACCGTGCCAACTCCAACACCGAAGCCGACTCAACCCACTCCAATCACCAATTTGCCAGAACCGTCAGATCCAATGAACTTGCTCGGATTTTCTTTGGCCGATCTTGACGATCCGGAGATTATGGCAACTGACGACTATGATGCAGAAATTAGAAGAATTCTTCAAGTGTTAGAAAAAGCATCGTCTACAGTCACCTCCGCCCCGGGCATGAAAGAGCGCCTTGATAATCTTTTCAAACTTGTGATGCAACCGCAATTGGAGATCTTGGCTAACAATCAACCAATAAGAGATGCCATGGCTGTCGTTGAAGCCGATCTCCCTCCGGAAGCAATGCAAGCCCTCCTCAATGTGTGTCACCTGGATGATAGAAAAATTGAAGTGGAGGAGGCACAAAATCGGATCGGCGTCGTGAAGCCCAAGAGGCCGATCGTAAACTCTTGGAGGAATTGGTTCTCGATGCCAAGGCAAAAAAGCGCAAGTTTGATACTGGTGCTCAACGTCTTAAATCGACCAAGGAATCCCTCTCCAAATTGGAAAAACAAAGAAACTCCTCTTGGAAGAGTTGGCCCACTTGAAAAACAAATCGGAGAAGGCCAACAAACCTTGAGACCATGCACGGAGTGAAGAATAAAAACATAGCATTGCAAATTTGTTGAAAATGTGACCAAACAATCTGCCATGGTAAAACAAGTGCCCGGGAATGCCAAGGACGATGAACGCCTGCTAAACGAAATTCAAGACATCATCGCCAAGGCAGCGGGTGCTCTGTCGGCCTTGGGCGTGACTCTTCCAGGATCGGGCATCCAGTATTGAATTGTAAAACTTTGATGGTTGTTTTGAAAACACTTGTTCTGAATGCTTGTTCTGAATGCTTGTTCTGAACGTTTGTAACTTGTTATGTTTATAATCGGCTGTTTAACTAATTCTTATTTTGTTTATATTCTCTAAGTTTGCAATCCTTTCAGCCGATTAACAGCATCGTGTTAATCTTGGCTCTGAATATGATCTCTAATCGGCTAGGTTCCAATCCAAACGCTAGGGTAGTATTTCTTCAAGTATTTCCCGTTAATAGCTTTTGGCAATACATACCCCTCAAGTGTTTCCAGTAAGTACGAGTTTCCGCCGACTAGCCGATTAATTTTGTATGGCCCTTCCCACGTAGGTGACCATTTTCCAAATCGGTTATCCTTAGAACCAACAGGCAATATTGTTTTCCATACTAAATCGGTTTGATCGAAAGATTTAGGCATGACCCTTTTATTGTATGCCCTTGCAACTCTGATCTTGTTCTTCTTAAGCCGATCAAGCGTGACAAGCGTAACTCGCTAACTCATCCAAGCCGTCGACCATTAAGTCATTGTAATCTTGAGCCGACAAACCATTCTCTCTGGCTATTCGTATCGACTCAATGTTGATTTCTACATGTAAAACAGCTTCTTGTCCATACACCAATTGGTAAGGTGAAAGTTTTGTCGCTCCGTGATAAGGCAAACCGATAGGCCCAAAGTGACTCGATAGAGTCGAATGCCAATTCCTTGGCTTCTCATCAATTTTCTTTTGATCAACTTGATTAGTGTTTTATTAGGCGACTCGGCCCGTCCATTAGCTTTGGCGTAATATGGCGAAGAGTTTAACAATTTGATCCCTAGACTTGTGGCGTAACCTTGAAACTCGTTAGACATGAATACCGTACCTTGATCGGTCGTGATTGTTTGTGGTATTCCAAAGCGATGGGCGATATGTTCATTCACAAAACTAATCGCCTCAACACTAGTCACCTTCTTAAGTGGGATAGCCTCAACCCACTTTGAAAAGTAACAGTTGCGCCAAAATAAATTTGTGGCCTTTACTCAAGCGAGAAATATTTGGCGATTATATCTATTCCCAACCCCTAAACGGCCAAGGTTTAATAATTGGATGTAAAGCCGATGTTGGTGCAAGTTATGCGTTGCCAAACTTTTGACATGTTTGACATCCTTTATAGTATTTGAAACAATCCTCTAGCATCGTGGGCCAAAAATAACCTGTCCGTCTGAGCATCCATTTCATCTTATGTGCCGATTGATGAGAACCACAAATCCCTTCGTGTACTTCACCCATTGCCACCCGCGCTTCTTCAGTTTCAAGACATCTCAACAACAAACCTTCCATAGTCCGATAATATAGTATATCGTCCAAAACAACGTATTTCAACGCCTGTTGTCGTATCTTTCGTTCATCGGCTTGGATGGATCGACTAGATAATCTTTTATTTGTGTTCTCCAATCAAGCAATATCTGCGCACATGACGACCTTGTTCACGATTCGGTCTCGACTTTGGTCAAAATCCTTATATCCCGATGCTTTGCCGAGCTAAAGCATTAGCTCTATCGTTCAATTCACGAGGATATGACCGATAGAAAATGGCGAAAAGAGCCGATAATCTCTAAACATTGTTCTAAATATCTCAGAGTACTTCATCCCGACATTGGTATTCTCCTTTATTTGTTTGTACTACCAACGGTGAATCACCATATGCCTCAACGGCTCTTACTCCAATATTTTCTAACAACAAGAAGCCTTTGAGTAAGCAGCCGTACTCGGCACGGTTGTTCGAGCATCGCTATTTAGCGAAATGCGAATTCAAAGTTATGCCCCTTGGGTGAAGTGAGTACAATACCGATACCATTACCTTCCCCGTATATTGATCCGTCAAAGAACAGTTGCCATGGTGCTACCAAGACTAAGTTTGCTGCTGTGTCATGTCCTGTTATAAAATCGGCTAGGACTTGTCCTTTGACTGCTTTGGCCGATTCATATGATAAGTCGAACTCGACCAAGGCGTAAGCCCATTTGCCAAGTCGACCTCGCAGAATTGGAGCTGACAATACATATTTTATAACATCGGTTTTGCAAATGACCTTACAAGCCGATGCTAATATGTAGTGCCTTAGCTTTGTGCACGAGAAGTACAAGGATAAACATAGTTTTTCGATAAAAGGGTACGACCTGCGTCCAAAGAACCGTCGGCTTAAATAAAAGATAACCTCTCTTTAGCATGCACTTCTTGTGCCAAACAGCTCAATAGTATCTTCTTGGCGAGACATATAATCGAAAGGAATCCCTTTTGAGGTGCACCAAAGCGGAGGGTTGGAAAAATACCTTTTGACTTCGTTGAAAGCTTCACTGTGATCGGCTCCCATATAAATTCTTCATTGTCCTTCAACCCAAGAATGGAGTAAAGGCACGAATTCTACCGAGAGGTTCGAGATGAACCGACGGAGATAGTTAATTTTGCCGATCAACTTTTGTAATTCGCTTTTGCATGTCGGTGGTTCGAAGATTGGCTATGGCCTTGACCCTCATTTGGTGACTTGATTCCTCTTTCATGTACCATAAAGCCTAAAACATCCGGTACCGACACGCCTAACGCACACTTGTAAGGATTCATTTTCAAACCGTGCGATCTTATGTTTTAAACACCCTCTAAATCGGCGGATGTTGGAAATCGTCTGCAGATTTTACCACTACATCGTCAATATATATTTCGACAATGTGGCGATTAAATCATGAAAGATCGATTCATTGCCCGCCGATCGTTGCTCAGCGTTTTTCAAGCCGAAAGTCATTACTGTCCACTCGAACAATCCTATTGCACCAGGACATCTGAAAGCCGTCTTTGGTATATCGGCTTCTGCCATAAGTATCTGGTTATACCCGGCATTACCATCTAGAAAACTTATGATCTTGTTCTCTGATGCAGCATCGATAAGCATATCGGCTATTGGCATCGGGTATTCATCTTTTGGCGTCGCCTTATTTAAATCTCTGAAGTCGACGCATACTCGAAGCTTTCCATTCTTCTTCATGACTGGAACCATGTTGGAAACCCACTCCGCGTATCGGCAGGACCCAATAAATTTTGCTTCCAACAACCGTTCTATTTCTTCCTTTATGACTTGGTACAAGGCTGGATTGAAACGCCTAGGATACTGTTTAAACGGCCGATAACCCGATTTTATAGGTAGACGATGTTCTACAAGCTGACGGCTTAATCCAGGCATTTCGTGATATTCCCAAGCAAAACAATCCTTGTAATCCTTAAGGATTTTTATTAGTTTTTATTTGTACTTTACACCTAAATTTGCACTAACAAAAGTTGGTCTTTTTCTATCACCGCTACCTATATCGACTTCTTCAAGTAAATCGGTGGATGTGAAGCCTTGACCTAACTTCTCAATTTCTTCAAAATCTTCGATGGCTTCGTAGCTATCCGTTGTTTGCCGATAGCTTTGCATTTTATCCTGTAGCGCTTTCAATGTTTTTCTTGTCCCCATCGGCGTAATACTTCATTTGCTCGATCAAAAGTGCGGGCTTGACATCGATCGGCATGAGACGACTTGCTCACACAAATGAAATCGCGATCGTCGGCGCCTTACCCGATATGCGACCCGGCTTCTTCGTGTTGCCAATTCGCGCCGGAGCTAGCCATGGCAATGTGAGCCGATGTATCGGTATAACGACCTCAACTTCTTCTCCGTTCCATTGAACAAGCGCTTGATGCATGGTCGATGGGATCTGACAGATTTGCATGAATCCAATCCCGCCCGAGCAAAGACTGCTGTAGTTTCCTTTGGCATCAATTACAAAGAATCTTCGTCGGCAAGGTCTTGCTCGCCGATAGTCAGCTCAGTGACCATGACACCCTTTGCTTCTGTAGGGTCACCTGTGAAGTCATTCAGAACCATGTTAGTTTTGATTAAGTCTTCGTCAGACTTACCCAGTTTTTTGCATATCATGTACGGCATCAGATTCACCATGGCGCCCCCGTCTACTAGCATCCTTGATATCAGCTTGCCATTTATATACCCTTTCAGGTACAATGGTTTCAGATACCGATGATCATCTTTGGGTTTCTCAAAGATGGCGTTACTGCGTTGGAGCACTGGCGAGCAAGCGCCTCTTTGGCCGATTCGATTCGACTACGAACTCACGGCAATGTGAACGCCATGTTAATATCCATTGGAGGTGTGTCATCCCGAATCATGGGAGAATCCAAGTCATCAGCCGATTCGAAATCTTCTTCGGCTTGTTCTTTTCTTCTCCACTCTTTTTTGACGCATTTAACTGGACGAAGTTCGTTAAATACTTCGTCTCTCTCTCTTTCTACGTCGGCCTCACGAATCTCTTGCGTCCTTAGCCTCTGAAGCGTCGTCGTTGCGATCGGCTCGGGCGGATGGACACCACAGGTTTGGGTTACACGGCTTCCGTATTTGACCACCAAATCTTCTTGATTAGAACTGGGCTCGTGCATCTTGTCTTGGCTCGGTTCTTGATTCGGTTTAGATATTCTCTCGTGGACCGGCCTTCTGTGACTTCTGCCCTGCTCTCTGATCGGCCCAGATAGCCTATCTCTGGCAGATTGCCTTGGCCGATCGTCTTGGGGATAATGTTCCATCGGGCAGGTGTACGGTGATGGTAACGCTACTCTTCTTTCCCAGCAAAACTGCCAAAAGGGACACCTTCTATGTGCCCTCTCCACATTCTCAGTACGGTACAAATTATCCGACCGGCGGGTATTACTCCGTGGTCGGCTATTCATCCTTTCGTATTTCTCCATTAATTGTGAGAACGTTGGACCGACCTTTTATTTGGATGCCTTGATGGAGATTTCTGCGCTTGTACCATTTACCCACCGGGATTCCCCTTGGGTTTAATGGTTCTTGAATTTTTCTTCTTGATCCGCTTCTATTTGTAAGGAACCGATGGTAATCTTGATGTTTGACCGCCGTCAGAGCTTGATTGTATGTCGACTTGTCGACCCTTTTTGCTCGTCTTGCATCGGCTCTTTTCCTTTAGCGAACAACGCACCATGTTGATGGGGAGCGGATCAACATCAACTTGCATG
Source organism: Otatea glauca (assembly GCA_036346275.1). NCBI lineage: Eukaryota > Viridiplantae > Streptophyta > Magnoliopsida > Poales > Poaceae > Otatea > Otatea glauca. The sequence goes on from CM070724.1 coordinate 16,716,722, forward strand.
GTCGGCTCATCGGCAAACTTCAACCGACCATCTTCAATAGCGATTGAATCTGTTGACGAAAGATATTGCGGTCATTAGTGTTTTGCGAATAAGAATGATGCCACTTGCAATACTGCGTTTTTGATCTCATCGAGGCGACGGTATCACATGTCCCTCGGCAATCGTATTATCTTTTCTTGCGTATAAATCAAAAATACGATCACACTTGGAAACATCAAAAGAGTACTTAACTTCCGACTTATTCCTAGTCGGCAGGCGAGAACGGACTAAGGATTTCTTGGATCCTTTTACCCATTCGGCTATATTTATTTCTGCTTCCTCGTCTTCCGACGAATCACTAGGGCAATATTCAACCATATTGACCTTAGCCTTGTCCTTTTTTTTGTTATTGCTGTTTTTGAATCTGTCTTTGAACAGCTTATTATCAATGAATCGGCTTTCTTGAGCCGATACGCGATGCAATAAGTGGCCAAGGTCGGTGAATTCTTGCCCTCCAAATTTCTCCCTAAGCGGTGGGATCAAACCTTGAAATGCTAAATCGGCGAGTTGGTTGTCAGGCAACGTAACGCTAAAACACCGATTCCTAATTTCTCTGAACCTCTTGATATAATCTGTTACCGATTCCCCAAACTTTTGGTGTACGGAACTCAAATCTGAAATTCTGAGCTCCAAACTGCTTGAAAAGAAATATTCATGGAATCGGCTTTCCAAATCGTTCCATAAATGGACCGAATTCGGAGGTAAACAGGTGAACCACGTAAATGCTGCCCCGGATAAAGACAACGGGAATAGTCTAATTTTTAGCCCGTCGGACTGGGGCGCTTCACCGCATTGCGCGATAAAGCGCCCAACATGCTCCGAGGTGGTAATAGAATCATCCCGCAGAATTTGGCGAAGTCGGGACTCAAATTATGAGGGTAAGGCATGCGATCTATGTAGTCGAGTACGGCTTTCTATAGCCGATAACCTTCCTTTTGGTTGTATGCGAATTGGTCCCTCAAGACGGCAGAGATCCGATCGGCCCGATTAAGCGTTATCGGCGTTGGCATAGCGAGCCCTTGATAATGTCGGTCATAATCGGCGTCCCGCCCGAGTGCAAGCTCGGGTTGCCAATTATCTTTGTCGCCGTCACACACGACCATAGTGATCGCGTCGATTATGCCTGGTTTGAGCTTCCGGCACTGGGGCAAATGGTTCATAGTATGTTACTACCCTATGTGGACCTGGGTTCCTTAATAGGGTAGGCTCTTGTGGGAATCTCTCGGAGCCAATCGGCTGTGAAACCGATTGGGGAAAGGCGTAGAACGGAGTCGACGGAGGCAAATTGATTGATGCATCCATCCTAGCGGCATCGGTATAGGCGTGGTAATGGCTCACCCCACTTGACCGAGGGTCCCTAGGCAATATGACCGTGGGTTGTGTGGGCATCATGGTGGGGGGTGAGGTTATAGCCGATGGTTTAGGATCGGCCATTGTGCTCTGCGTATTTTGTGATATTGAAAAAATAGGATAATTTGGCAGAGCTTGCAGTGGGTCGAGCAGGCTTCCTGACGAGGCTAACTCCTGGGCTATAGATTTGACACTATTCGCTATCATCGGCTTGAGTGTTGTAACAAGAGCCGATGATTGGTTTATTAAGGCGTGGTGCACAGACTGATTAATCATAGCCGATAATTCGGCTTGAGCAGGCAGATATCGGCTTACTTGTTCTGTTACACCCGCATCGCCCAGGGCGTTGACCGTCGGCAGGGCGGATTTTTGAGTTACGCCACGTCTTGTTTTATGATAGCAGCTTAGCATCATCTCTTCTAGCGTAGCCTTCCGAGCTTTAATCTCTTGGCGTTGCTCCACAGATAAATCGTCCATTGTTGGGACGATTATAGCTTCTGAGTTGAGATCTGATGGCGGAATCGACTTCCCTGATGAAGACATTGCGTGTCCCACTGGGCGTGCCAAGAGTGTGTTGGCGTCAAAAACTTGAGGTAGGGTTTCGACATCAAGACACCGCATTTAACACACAGTTCAAGAGCGTGCGGTCGATTTGACTCAGAGCCGACAAGGTAAAATATAAAATTTACTCAAAAGCCGATCGTAACGATCAATCGGCTTAGACCCAATCAGCTTGAAGCCGATTAAGATCAAAGTAACAAGGTAAGTCTAATTAGCGATTAAGGCTAATCGGAAGATAAAGGTAGATCGATTACGAAGAAGGCGATGCGCAACAAAATCGAATAAATCAAACACAGGGTGTAATTGAAGAAGATCAACAATCGGCGATGCGCAACTTTATTGATCAAGATCGATTACAGAGACTAAATTACAAAAGCTACTACTAGTCGACAGGAAGAAAGTAAAAGCTGGTTGATTGTATTATGCTGGTGATGATGTCCTTGTAGTTCGCTTTGGTCCTTCTTTTATACCCGCGGCCGATCGTGTCCTGTTACAACACGCTTCAAGTCCGTTTCGTATCGGCCCTATCTCGGACGGTTGTTTTGAAATCTTGCAGTTACCAAAATATCTCCAAACCTTTCCATCCTGTCCGTTAATTCCGTATTTTTGACTTTATTCCCGATTTGACCAAGTTTGCCAAATTTTGGTGCAAACAACATGTAACAAAGAGCTTTATTAATGTTTGGATGGTTGCCTCGTTAAAAACTTTGCCAAGTAAAAACTCATCTAGAGAAAACCTTGACAAAGAAAAGAGTACAACTAAAGCTCTAAGCCTCTAATACATACTAAGAGGTAGATGGAGGGTCTTCGTCATTGTCGAGGTAGAGATTTTCGAAGGCTTCCTCTAGTTCTTGGTTTTCAGTGGAATGTTGAGTTCTTGTATCAGCGTGTTCCCAGTCTTTGATAGTCATGAGCATCTCCACCATATCACTCGATAGGCTTGTTCTTCTCTCCTCCAATATTCTGCCGGAGAGACTGAAGGCAGACTTGGAGGAAACCGTCGAGACTGGAACAGTTAACACATCTCGAGCTAATATGGATAGCACGGGATATGTTAGCTTGTGCTCATGCCACCATTGAACAATATTGAAGACATCGTCTCCTTGTTGTTGGTAATCCAACGCGTCGCTATTCATATAGGCAGATAGTTCCCCAGAGGAGACTTGTTGGATGCGGCTTGTATCACCACCGTCGTAGAACACTGCACGAAGAAGAAGAAGAACCCAGATTTTTCCCACGCGGTCTTTTTCTTACCGCGATAGGTGCAGGAGGTCGTTGCAAGCGAACTCCTTGATGCTTTTGTTCGTACTTGTTGTAAACTTGGTTAGTTTAGTACGAACAGTAGTAAAATAAATTGAATAATCTTCCCTAGAACATCACCTAAAAGGGAGAGGGCGTTACCAAATCCTCTAAGTTTTGCTCTAGGATCTAAAATAAAGCGAAGGCATATAGAAATGGAATTTTTTCCAATATTTCAAATATTTGGATTTCATTGCGATGTGAATCTCTTAAAATCATGTCATTTTCGTTGTTCTTAAAATGGGTAGCCATATCTAAGATATGATGCACAATTAGAGAAGATGTGGGTTCATAAACTGCGGATAAAGCAACTGTGGAGTCATAAAAAACTTCAAGAAACTGAAGTAACTTTGATGCAACATACCAATGTTCTTCAGATAATAAATCACGTTGAGGGTGATGTGTTTGAATGAAAACCTCAAATGTGCTCTTATATGGCATAAGGTTCTTAAGCATTAAGTAAGTAGAATTCCATCTTATTGGTTTATCTAAACCAAATATTCTTGGACATACGCCCATTGCAATGCAAAAATTCTTATAAGATGCTATTCTAGTATTAGAATGATTCATAAAAGAAATTACCAAACGGAAAGGTGCAATGTAACGTTCTAACGGGGCAAGTCCACTTTTAACTATAAGGTTAATAATATGACAGGCACAACGTTGATGAAGCAAAAATGATTCAGCATAAGTACCAAATTTTGGAGTGAGAATATTCATTGCGGAGGTATTTGCGGAGGCATTATCTAAAGTTATAGCAAAAATCTTATCACTGAGACCAAAGTCCTCCACCACCCTAATAATACTCTCAAAGAATATTCTCTCGGTATGTGTGACATCAATTAGTTTGAAACCTATAATTCTTTTTCTAGTTGCAGTTTTGGTTGACATAATGAGCAACTACGCTAATATAATCTTGCTTAGCCCTACTACTCCATATATGCGAATTCAAAGATACGGAAAATGTGCAAATCTTGAACATGTTTTTAAATTTTCACGACAACTATTGTAATACTTAACTACATCTCTACTAGTTATGCTGTCTAGATACTTTACTAAATTTTGGATTATGTGCACGCTAATGTAATTTTCAAAATCAGCACTCTCGCCAAAGTTTAAAGGTAAATCTGTGATGCAATTAAGCGTACAAGATATTGCCTAGCTACATCGCCACTATATTCCCGATTCTGGACCGAACCGTCAGGGTTGTATATTAGTTGTGTACATCTCATATTTGCTCCTATTTTCGCATTGCAACTTTCAATATGCCTATGCAAGTGTCCGTACCCCAGTAGATTTTGCGGATAAAACATGATGACATTGTTTACAAACAGCAACTCTTACCTCTTTTCCTTTCGTATCTGTCCTCGCTTGCTTGTCGAAAAATCCCAAACTCTCGATGTGCGCCTCGCTCTCTTGATCCGGTGGATGTCGAGCCGAAGCACTCATGGTCATGGAGCACGATGGTTCTTCTTGTACATGATGTTCTTGGTGCTTACATTTCGTCACGACGGACAAATCTTGGAAAGATTCAAGGTCCTCCGGAGCGATCCTGAAATCGGAGATGGGGAAATAATCCATGCAAAAAACTGCAAATTGAATATTTCGAATATTAGTAAAAATAATAAAAACAATACAATTAGCAAAATTCACTATGACAAACCTCTTGTGTTACCGAAAGCTCGAGTTTGAATTTCTCAGAATTTTAGCAAAATTTCTCAATTTTGCTAAATAACTACAAACGATATCACAATTTTCACAAGATGATCAATAGAGAAGATGATGAGTGAATGGGTCTTTGTATGAGGAGAGGGTCCTCCTATTTATAGGAAAAATTCAGAATTTTTGCGTTTTTCAAATTTTATCAATTTTTAACCCCTAACGGCTATAAAGCGGTCGGAAAATTCGAAAATTTTGGGCGTGCCGTGCCGCCGCGGCACGGCCCGCACTAACGATCGCCACGGCGGCGGCAGCGGTCGGCGCGTCGGCCCACCGTGCCCGCCCGCCTCTCCCCTCGTGCGTGCCGTTCGGACCGTGCCTTGGCCATCGTGCTCGGGCGGCCGGTCCTCACCGTCGCCGTCGCCGTGTCGGCCCATGGGCGGCGCCCGGCCCAAGCACGCCCACGGACTCGTGCGTGCCGACCCAGCCTGGCCCGCCCGCCGTCGTGCCGTGGGCCGTGCCCACAGTACTGGGCCGTGGGCGGCACGGCCGGACCCGGCCCATATGGCCAGCTCTAATCCATGTAGTGGTTGGAGGGCGATCTACGTCTCTACGATACGATGTATGGACCAGCTCGGATGCAATCGAGTTTAGCAAATATTACCCCGGATAGGGAATCAATGGGAGCAGATTACAAATAATGGAAATGATGATATGGCTGTTATTGTTACCAACGTTAGCGCTAGCTTTTGCAGTAAACTCAATCTTATAAATAATTCTCAATTATTGGTACATCGATCCACGCATTGGTGGAATATGTAAGTAATTTGTAAATAATAAATGGGGGCACAACTTATCTTTTTTCTGTTGTAACGTCCTCAAAATTCAAATAAAATAATAATTAAAAATTAAAATTTTAATGTGTTTAATTCCGCATTTTCTGTTTTTTCTTGGTTTTTTCTCTAAAGGAAAAAAAAATTTAATATTGTTTTTAGCGAAAGATAAATAAGTAGAATAAAAACCTATAGTGATAAAATGAAAGACCATGTGGTGGTCTACTCATTTTGTGATAAGCTATTGACATTGTTTAAGCTAGTAGTGCTTGAGTTTGAGGGAGATTTGAGGTTTAATTCAAAATTTGAAGCATTTGGGAGTGCTGCCCAGGAAGGACGGTGCTACCGGTCTAGCATAGGCGGTAGCACCAGCTGGCAGTGCTACTGGCCCTAGTGCAGTAGCACCGGGCAAGGCCGTAGCATCGGACCTATAGCTGTTGTGAAAATTCCAAAGGAGGTGTTTTCTGATTAGGTAGTAGGACGGTGTTACCAACCTTGGCGCGGTAGCACCAGTCTACCATGGGCGGTACCACCGGGCTCTGGCCGGTGTGAAAATTCCAGAGAGCATCTCTTCTCTGTTTTTGAAAGACCATGTGAAGACCTACCCAAGTGTGTGATGAGTAATTGACTGTATTCAAACTTTTGGTGTTCAAGGTTGAATTTTATTTGATTTTTTTCTTATCGAAGACTAGTGATCGGACCTCGAGTGGTCGGGATTTTCGCTTGGTCGATTACTGGCAAGCAAAGATGAGTGGTCAGACCTCGAGTGGTCTAGATTTTGGCTGGTCGAAGACTAGTGTTTGGACCTCGAGTGGTCTGGACTTTGGTTGGTCGAAGACCAGTAGTCAAACGACTCGAGTAGGGATGTTGCCGAGTCGAGCAAAAGGTTCGTTCAAATGCTTGGTCGATTGCTGTCAAGTTCTGGCTTGGTCGCGTAATGCTGCGCCGGTTTATGGTCGAAAGACTCGAGTAGGGATTTTGCCGAGTTGAGCGGAAGATTCGTTCAAACACTTGGTCGATTACTGCCAAGTTCTGGCTTGGTCGAGTAATTCCCTACCGGCTTGTGGTCGAACGACTTGAGTATGGATGTTGCTGGGTCGCGCGCCCTACCATCTGTCCGTATCAAGTCCTTGGGTAAGCCACATGCTACTCGATGTCGACTCATTGACTCGACTCTGAGCAGAATTATTGCATATCTTTTTGGGCAATGCTATGTGATGTGTTTTCCTTGTTTTTGATGGTTGCAGGATGATAGTGCTAGGTCATGGTGAGGTAAAGGATGATCGAGAGTAGGCAAGTTGAGTCGGAGGTCTAGATGATAGAGCATCACCGAAGATGATCGAAGGAGTCGGTGTAAACCTAGAAGATAAGGAATGGATGAGATTCTAGCTAAGAGCAGCTCGAATCAAGGAGGACCGTTGGATCCAGATCTAGATGATAGAGTAGCGGGTCTAGTTAGTATGCTTGCAAAAACCCGATATGTGTGTGGGTTTCAAGTTAGCCCATGTATGAGTGAATGAGTCAATCCTAATGTCGACTTTTGTAGTCGGCAATGAATTTATGGGCTAGGCGCTTGATCTCAAACTCGAAGGTCACACAAGACAAGGGGTTTATACAGATTCAGGCCCTCAGCGATGGAGGTAATACCCTAATCCTGTGTGCTGGGATTATGCGGATCTCTTGGATCAGATGTTGCCCAAAGCGCAGTATGCTCTGGGCAATATGAAGTGTTCTATGCTCTATGGCTTGATCGGATCCCTATGCCGTTACCCGCCCTCTCCCATATATAGCGGGGGTGGGGCGGCTTACAGAGTCCTGATCGGTTAAGAGATTCCGATCGGTTACAAGTTAGAGTTTACATCTTTATCTACCCTATCAACGACTCGGATTTCAACCGTATCTATCATATCTAAAAATGAGTTCAACTTTTTTTAGGATATGTTCCCTTGCGTCTGTGTGAGGCGACATGGGAGTATCTTCTGGGCCTTCCTCTTGGGCTTGTCATGAGGGTACCCGAGTTCTTATATTCCACAGTAGCCCCTGAGTGCTTCATGGTCCGACTGCTTTACTCTGGGCTCCCTGTCTGAAATCCCGACTGGTTTCCTTATCTAATCGAAGAAAGTTTTCCTTTTACAACAGGCGAATTATGAAGAACTCGATCATAAATTCTGTCCTTTGCTTTTCTCAAGTACGAATCTTTTACCGAGATGATTTATTGCGAGTAGTCTCACAGACTCCTTATCACGTCACAAACGTAGATTTGATACTTTTCCCGCCCGAAGTCCTTTAATCTTCATCGTTGGATAATCTTCGGGCAGTCTTCAAGGTTGCCTTGTTTTTCTGCGCCAACTCGTTAAGCCGGAGAAACTCCTCGTCTTCTGAAGTCGCATTAACACCAAACCTCTTCAGCTTCTGACGCTTAATATCCCGGCACTCGCTTCGATTCCGTCCGAACCGGCTATAAAAAGGGTTCCAATATTTGGTGATGTATCCATTCGCTTTCTATCTTCCAATTTTTTGCTTTTAGCTTCAGCCCTCATCATGTCACCGTGGTATCTTCAAGCGGCGGACCCAGTGGTTAAGCGTTGGGAAGAATTCGATCGGCGTCGAGGCGCTTACGGAGGAAGAGGCGGCGGCGTGACATGGCGATCCAAGACTCGTTGAGGCCGTGCCTGCCCTTAGTAGGGTTAGGGAACCTCTCGTCGCGATGCTGGGCCGGGTGCGCCGCGGGGAAGTGTAATCCTCCTGTGGTACACAATTTGTATATATAGCACTTAGGGCATTTTGTATAACGTAATAAAATACCTTTTGTCGAAGAATCTCTTGTTTAATCTTTCGGCGGTGGATTGGACCCGTTATACGGCGTCCTAGATTTTGTCCGTGACTTGAAATTGACGACACGTTTGTCCGCTGCGAGACGTAGTTTAGGGTCATCGCGAAGTTCGTTTGACTCTGCGTAATCCTGAGTCGCCCAACATTCATCGCTGTCTCAAGGCTAGACGACGTTCAACTCGTTCTTTCGTAGCTTAGTGCCAATTCAGAGTGCGTCGTGGCCACGCCAAGCGATCTGTGTCCAGTTCTTTGCAAAGCATAGTACATAATTCGGTTTGTGTCATGCCGAGGTTCTTCTTGGCTCATGGCGAATGATACCCATGTCCTACGAGCACGACTCGGCTCTCTTGGGCGTATCATGATCTCTCATGGCTCTTGGCGAGTGATATCTTTTCCGCCCGATATCGAGGCGGCTTTAGACTCTCTCGAGTGTATCACGTTTTTTTAAGTGACTCATGGCGAGTGATATCTTTTCGATTAATACCGAGCGGCAAACTCTCTTGGGCGTATCACTTTTAGACGACTCATGGCGGTGATACCCTTTCCGATCGATGTCGGTTGACTTAGGCTCTCTTGGAGCATATTACTTTGACGGCTCTTGGCGAGTGATACCCTTTCGATCGATGTCGGACCGGCGACAAGCTCTCTTGGGCGTATCACATTTAGATCGAGGGCGTCCATACTCGTTTAAAACGACGCACAGCATTCTCGGCCCTCGTGGAGCACGCCCATGGATCTGTGCCCGTTTGGGCTCAATCTTACGGTACATGATTCCGTCATGCGGTAACCACCCAAAGGCCCAATCGTGGGGCATACCGTAGAAAACAAGTTTTTACTCAAATTGAAACCATCCACATCCCGTTTAATGCGGTAAGTGGGGGACGAGCCCCATCATGGGGGCGACGTGGCCTCGACGTGATCTGGTCAAATTCTGTCAAGCCTCGTAAGTCGAGGCGACGGGCCTGTAAATCATTTATGAGGAATCTGAAAGGATGAGGCGTTTCACGCCTTTTTCCCGCGATTCGGCGAGAGACCTTCTTGCGCTCTCTTTAAAAACTAGGTCGTATGACGCCCGACAGTTCATCTTTCCGCCGAGCTTTTTCTCATTTCTCCTTCTCGCCTTCCTGAACTCTCCGCCACCAAGGTTAACCTTCGCTCTTCTTGCCTTCTCGAGTCGCTGTCTATCTTTTTGCAAGAATGTCTTCTTCTACTCCTTCTCCGCCTTCGCCACAAGATTGGACGACCTCGACAACGACCGAGGAGAAGCTGAAATCCATGGTAGATGATGGGACCTTTCTGATCGCCACGATCTCCATACGCCGGCGCCGGTGAATCCGTCCCGACTCCCCGCTCCGAGGAGGTGGTGGTTTTCGAATCCTTTTTCCACCGCGGCCTTGGTCTTCCGATCAGTTCTTTCCTTCGCAAGCTTCTTTTCTTTTATGAAATCGAATTGGTAAATCTAAACCCCAATTCTATCCTCCAAATTTCCCTCTTTGTCCACCTTTGTGAAGCTTTTCTGGGCATTAGCCCCCATTTCGACCTCTTTCGTCACCTTTATCTCTTAAAGCCCTATCCCTCCAAAAATGACCCCAAGGTTATCGGGGGCGCTGGATTCTAGCTGCGGGAAGGGTTGAAGAAGGATTACTTCGCCATTCCTGTCAAAACCTCCAACAAGGGCTGGCATAGGGAATGGTTTTACTGTGCCAACCCCGATTTGTCTCTGCCTCCGTTCACTGGGCGCCGTCCCTCAATGTCTATTTCCTGGGGTTCCGCCCCTGCTTCTTCCGACATGGATCAAGTGTCTGAACTCTTGGCACTGATCGGAAAGCTGAAAGATAGCGAGCTCACAGGAGTGGGTTTGGCCCTCCACTTCATCGCCCGCTGGGTGCAGCTCCTGAAGGAGCGAGTTCATCTGTGATTCGCTTATAGGGGACAGAGTGACTCGACCCAGGAACGGCCCGACGATTTGCCAAGGGAGAGATTATGCGCCAGGGCTGGAGAACTCTTTATCTCGAGCATCGACATATTATCTGTCAAGTGCCCGAAATCTTCCAACATATCACGCCCCCCTCCTGCGGTAGGTGATTTTTATTGGGGATTTTGCGTTTTCTTCGTTCTTTGAAGTTTTGCTAACTCTTGATTTTCATCTTCAGGATCGCATCGCATTCTTCAGTGTTCCTCCTCTTCCGAAAATGCCTCCTCGCCTGTGTTCTCCGAAGCGGCTGGCGCGTCTCAGCGAGGGCCTGCTGCAAAGAAGGGAAAGAAGATACTGTTTGATGACCTCGGGACCCCCCGACGTCCGGTCGGTGGTCCCAAAATCCAAGATCCACCTGCTCGAGTCCCGGCGGGTTGTCCAGAGAAGTCGGGGCACCGATCGGCGGTCCGAGTGGTTCTTCCGGGTGGGCCAGCTATTCGCAAGAAACCCCGATGAGAATGAGAAATCAATAGGTCCGTTACTCTGTTGACTCCATTTTTATTCTTGGTCTTCTTGGCGATTTTCCTTCACGAGGACCCTTAAGCTGATCGCCCGTCGGTCTCCGCTGAGGCCCTGGTGAGTTGGACCTCCGGAGTTCATACTTTGATAGAAGCGCTTACGAGGCGCCAAGTGTCTCCTAGTCCTGGCGCCGTCTCTGTTCGTGTTGCCCTGCGCGAGATCCGATGCTCTGAGCGGCCTCCTGCTCGTCCCCGATGTTGAAGAGATTCACCGAGTCTGCCCGCCCCTGCTCGCCCCGGCTAATAACAGATCTGACCTTTGCCGATGATGAGGTTTGAAGCTTTTGGGCGACCGGAGGAAGAGCGAGAGAGAGAGGATGACTTTTTCATCCATGCCAAGGCTTGTCGCATCTTTGCCAGTGAGCTTTCCTCCAAAACCGCTTTGTCTCGCTTTCGCCCTTCTTCCACGCGTTTACCTTTTGCTATGATGATTATAGAAAATAGGGGCGCTTGAGCGAAAGTCGAGTACATTCAAAGGATGCTCCACGAAATTGGACGCCAGAGTATTTGGCCGACCTAGCGCATCAAAGCCGAGTATCGGCCGAGTGCAATCCCTCGGTCCGAAAATTATCCTTGGTCGAGCGTGGCGGTAATGAAATCTGTCCGAAGGGGAATGAGGACGCCTCGGGGATTACTCCGTGGAAAGGCTGGATGCTTGGCCTCAGCTCCGAACGGGGGATGCTCATGTTGTCGAAAGTTCTGGCGAACAGGACATTGAGCCCACTTCGCCGTCGTCGAGAACCCTCTTGAGCTTCACACTCGCTGGCGGGTCAAACGCGAGGAAACTTACCGGATATGGGACCAGTGGGGTGATCTCTATGGTCAAAGGTGATCGGGACCTCTGACCATTTTAGAAATTGAGGAGTCGCTGGTTCCACTGCGTTGATCTCCCGAGCGGTAAGTTTTTGCTTCCGCTTGGACTCATATCCAGTTGAGCCCCCGTAGATGTAGTTTAGTTCTTGCTCGGGCTCACGGAAATCTTCTTCATCCGGAGTTCCTTCTTCTTTCTTTGGAGCAACCGTCCTTAGCTAGGGCGGTTGTCGTTGACTTTCGCGCAAAACGCGGCAGTGAAGCGGTCCTTGGCTGCGTGTTTTCCCTTGGGGTGGAAAGGACAGATCGCCTCCATGATGGTGCTGTAGTCGGGTGCTTCTCTCCGAGTGGCTCGGGGCCAGTTATGCTCGGCTACCGCGAGCATCTCCTCACCCTTGCGCTTCTTATCCTTGTGTTTAGAGGACTCGGGCTTATCGCCCTTGCTCTTTTGTGGAGGATGATCTTCTAGCCGCTCGGCGAGTCATCGGCCGTGGCGTGCGATCGGCTAACGCAAACATTTCTTTTACGGAGGTCGGGGGCTTCCTGGACATTTTTTTAATAAGATCAGGATCGCTTACCCCTTTCTAGAAGGCCGCCACCACCATCGCCTCTGACACGTCTCTGACGGTGTTCTTCTTCTGCATGAAGCGCCGGATGAAATCTCTCAGCGTTTCACCCTTCTTCTGGTGCAGTTGATACAGATCCCACGGAGTACCGGGTCTCTCATAGGTCCCCTGAAAGTTGGCGACGAATTGCTCGCACAGGTCACTCTAGGAGTCCACTGAGTTGGCAGGGAGGCCCGTGAGCCATGCTTGTGTTGAGGGGCTAAGATTGACTGGCAAATAGTTCACCATGACGGTCTGATTTCCACCTGCTGCCTTGACCGCAAGGGTGTAGACCTGCAACCAAGCTTCTCGTTCTCGTTCCCCGTCGAACTTTACAATGCCTTTGGGGTTGAACCCCTCGGGCCAAACCACTCGGCGAAGCCGGGGAGTGAACGCTCGGATCCCATCGATGGATCTTTCATCTTGCTGGGGTGGACTCCGGCTTGGCACTCTTTTAGCTCGGTGATGACCGTCAAAACGTCGGGGTGAGGTTCGGCGCGGCGAGTCATTGACTCGGCGTTCGTCGTCACTTCCACTCCGGCGATGATGAATTCTGTGATCGTCGCGGTCATCGTGCATTCGGTCGTTTCGCCGATCGTAGCTTATGCTGAAACGCTCGTAGTCGTCGCGGCGTCCGTGTCTTTCTTCCTCGTTCGCTCTCGTCGCTGGCGTGATATCTGGCGAGGTCGCGGTCAGAGATCTGTCGGCGTCTCGATGGCGGTGCGTGGTGCCGACCGCCGCGCTCTGGCGGTTGCGATCCATTGCTGGCGACTCAGTGGCGCTTTGGAGCGCGATACGCTTCTCCAAATAGCTTCTCGATTTTCTTTGGATAGCCGCCGCCGTCACCATGGCCACGATGTGAGCCACAATCGGGCCGCTGGACTATCCGATGCAATCATCGGGTCGGCGTGTCGAGGAGCGTCTTGAGCGGCGGCGTTTTGCATCGGCGTCGCGAAAAGCGGTGATCTCCCAACTTAGATGCGCGGTGTCCTCCGGACGTTGCAACCCAAAGCGGAGAGACCACGTCTGGATCTCCTTACCCTTACGTCGGCGATCTTCCTCCGCGACGTCACGATCTTCTTGATGGAGATTGATCTTCTGTCCTTCAATTGATAAGATGCCTCAAAAATCGTGGTCGTTCCTAATGGAGCCGACTGGTTTTCCAGGTAAGTCAGAGTAATGTACCTGAGATGGTTCGTCCTGGATTCTGCCAGATTGGATCTGATCTTTATCCAGGCTGACAAGCTCTCCATGCATATTAGCCACGAAATCCAGGCTTCCGAAACGGAAAGCCTGGCCGGAGATGAAAGTGGCGGTGAATCTGCTGGTTGATGCCATCGAGTCTGTAGGAACAGATTGAAGCGCTTCCCCTACCTGGCGCGCCAACTGTCGACTTTTGTAGTCGGCAATGAATTTATGGGGTAGGCGCTTGATCTCAAACTCGAAGGTCACACAAGACAAGGGGTTTATACAGGTTCAGGCCCTCAGCGATGGAGGTAATACCCTAATCCTGTGTGCTGGGATTATGCGGATCTCTTGGATCAGATGTTGCTCAAAGCGCAGTATGCTCTGGGCAATATGAAGTGTTCTATGCTCTATGGCTTGATCGGATCCCTATGCCGTTGCCCACCCTCTCCCTTATATAGCGGGGGTGGGGCTTACAGAGTCCTGATCGGTTAAGAGATTTCGATCGGTTACAAGATAGATTTTACATCTTTATCTACCCTATCAACGACTCGGATTTCAACCGTATCTATCATATCTAAAAGTGAGTTCAACTTTCTTTAGGATATGTTCCCTTGCGTACGGCAGCAATGGAGAGTGGGTGAGCTTTTCTTTCAACAACTTGAATGTTTTTTCTTGTGCAAGTCTCCATTCGAAAGCTACTCCTTTCTTTGTCAAATCGTTCAACGGGGCAGCAATGGTGCTGAAATCCCGCACAAAACGCTGATAGAACCCCGCAAGACCGTGAAAGCTTCTCACCTATGTGATAGTCTCAGGTGTTGGCTAGCTCCTTATGGCTTCAATTTTTGCTCCATCCACCTCTATTCCCTATGGAGTAACAACATAGCCATGAAACGAGACTCGATCCGTGCAAAAGGTGCACTTTTCGAGGTTACCATACAAACGTACATCTCTCAAAGCTTTAAAAACGGCACGTAGATGATCAAAGTGTAGTGCATGTGACTTGCTGTAAATCAAGATATCATCAAAATAAACCACAACAAATCTTCCAATGAACGCACGTAAAACTTTGTTCATCAATTGCATGAAAGTACTAGGTGCATTAGTTAACCCAAAAGTCATCACTAACCACTCACACAAGCTGAACTTAGTTTTAAATGCAGTCTTCCATGCATCTCCAAGTTTCATTCTAATCTGGTGTATCCACTTCGCAAGTCAATTTTAGTGAAAATTATAGAACCACTCAACTCATCAAGCATGTCATCTAGCCTAGGGATAGGATGACGATTTCTTATGGTAATATTATTGATGGCTCTACAATCAACACACATACGCCAATTTCTGTCTTTCTTAGGAACCAAGATCACGGGAACAACACAAGGACTAAGGCTTTCTCGTATGTACCCACGGTCCAAAAGGTCTTGGACTTGTCGTTGAATTTCCTTAGTCTCCTCTGGGTTGGTTCTATATGTAGCACGATTTGGCAAGGTTGCTCCCAGGATCAAATCAATTTGATGCTCAATCCCTCGAATATGTGGTAATCCCGGGGGTATCTCATCTGGAAAGACATCCATGTACTCCTGCAAAAAGTTAGAAACAAAAGGAGGAAAAGAGCTAGATATATCCTCAAGTGAAACTAAAGCTTCTTTGCATATCAAAGCATAGCATGGCAGCTCATTCTCAGTAATTGCAGCAAGATCAGATTTTTTAGCAAGCATAACACCACCTTTCAATGTAATTTCTTCGGACTTAGAACTAGGTGTTTTTTGTCTTTCTTAGGTGGTAAAACGTTCATAGCTATTTGCAGATTTTTAGATTCTGATGCACTCTTTTTATTCTCAAGTTTGAGCTCTCTCTTTATCACATTCCACAATTTCAGCAGGTGTCATAGGAAGCAAAGTGATTTTCTTTCCTTTGTGCATAAGAGTGTATTTATTACTTCTACCATGATGAGTTGCATAAGTATCAAATTCCCATGGACGGCCTAACAAAAGTGAACATGCTTGCAGAGGTACTACATCAAAATCAGCAAAATCATGGTATGTTCCAATGAAAAAATGCACTCTCGCAATTTGTGTTACCTTCACCTTACCACTATTGTTGAACCATTGAATATGGTATGGATGAGGATATGCACGGGTGGTCAAGCAAAGTTTCTTGACCAGATCTGAACTCACCAAGTTATTGCAGCTTCCACCATCAATTTCACACGAATACGATAGTCTTGGATGATGAAATAAATCTAAAACAAATTATGGCATTGTAGGTTCTCCGCTTGCTCCACTTGAGCGCTCAACACTAGGTGCACAATTATGGTCCTGTAATTTTCCGTGGCAGCGGTCCCTAAAATCTCCTCATCATCACCGTCTGTCTCATGGTCATCTTCATTATCTGCAAGGTTAGGTGCAAGAGCATATTCATCATCAACATCACTAGCACTAATGTACCCACCTTCTTCCGTGGCGATGTATGCTCGCTGACTTGGACAATCCTTCATGACATGTCCCATTCCCTTGCAACGATGGCACACAATGCCCCTCGCACGATCCGTGGAAGCAACCGATGAAGAGCTCTTTGTTGGTTCCTGCACATTAGTAGATTTACTCACCTCGGGTGCACGTGACGATGGTAGCGGTGCTGCTGAACACGCCCTACTCATGGAGGGGGCAACAGGCCGATTAGTAGGAGACGGGGTTGATTTGGCTTGCCCCGGCATGGATTTTGGTGTAGATGCACTGCCGAAGTTGCTTCTTGACCTTTGTTGTCTTCCCTGTAATTCTTTTTCTGCCAACATAGCAAGCTGAAACAATCTATTGATATTATTATATTCTTTGTAATCAACTATGTCCTGAATTTCACGTCGTAAACCTCCATAAAAACGAGCCATCTTATCTTCTTCATCCTCAAATACCTCACAACACAACATGCCTATTTGTAGGTCTTGATAGTGAAGGACCATGTGGAGGTCCATCTATGTTTGTGATGAGTATTTGACTTTATTTGAGCAAGGTGTGCTCAAGTTTGAGTTTGATTTGGATCGATTTTCAAAATGAAGCAATTTGAGTTGTACCGGCCGTATGGACACGGTAGTGGTGAGTTGCATGGTTTATTGCACATCTTTGTGGGCATTGCTATGTGAGGAGTTTCCTTGTTTTTGATGGTTGCAGGACGACGGTGCTAGGTCATGGTGAGGCGAAGGATGACCGGGACTAGGCGAGGAGCGTCGGAGGTCCAGACGGTTGGGAGATCGCCGGAAGATGATCGGAGATGGAGTCCGGGTAAGTCAAGAAGACAAGGAAAGGATATGATGCTAGCTAGATGCCGCGTGGATCAATGAGGACCGTCGGATTGAGGTCTAGTTGATAGGTTAGCGGGTCTAGGTAGTATGCTTTGAAAACCGTGCAAGAAAACCCGGTATGTGTGTGGGTTTTGGGTTAGCCCTTGTATGGCTGTGTGTGTGGGTTAATCCTAGCCCTTAGATGAGTGCTCTAGGGTTGAGGGACTCATCCAAGGGTGGTAGGTGGCCCAAGACTAGTATAAATAGGGGTGGAGGGGTAGCCTCCTTCCCTTGAAGGTGTTGAGGTTTTTGCGCTCATTTGAGCTTTGCCCACATGAATGTGAGGCTTTGTAACCTCCTTCCAGAAATGAAAGTTTTATTCATCCACCTCTGAATTTATTTTATGCATTTACATTATGACTTTACTTTACATAATTTAAATTCAGTATTTACTTTCCATAATTACATTCCCGCAATTTACTTTCAAGTAATTTGGATTTGCCTCCCCTCCTTCTAAATGCTGCTGTTCTTGGATGTTTTGAGTGTGTTCATATGGTTTTACATCTCTTTTGCACTCTTGGATTGAGTAGAGAACATCTTTTCTTTCAAGTTCCAACTTTGTTCTGAACTTGTTCTTCGCGCAGCAGTCAGTGTTTGATTTTTGTAAAAATATAGAAAAATCCTTTTTGAGTGATTCTTGTTGGAGGAGGTGCGGGACTCTGATATCCACTTGCAGAAAAATTGTTTCAGTTCACTTGTTGCACCGTTTGGGCGCCATGAGGTGAAAACCGAGCCCCAAACTTTCTGCTCGAAGTTCTTGACCAGACTGTGTTCTTCGATTTTTCCTGTTTTTTCTGTAAGGATTTTTGAGGAGAAATTTGGTGGAGTTCTTCACGACTCTAATGCTCACAGGGAGAAAAAGTCTCAAAATTTTGTGAGCTACAGAAACCCACCAACCTCCTGTGCAAATTGAGGACAAGTTCTGGAAATCCTGCTTTTGCTTTTCTGAAAGTGACTTTTGTGATTTGAATTGATGTCCTTTCTAAAAGCAAGAGTTTGAATTGATTCCTCTTTCTTTTGGACACTAGACAACCAGGATTGTGACTCAAAATCCCCACATATTTTATGGTACTTATCCATGCAAGCTTGGGGTACACATAGTTGTCTAGTTTTTGGGTTTTCACAATTCCTTTTAAGCGATCTTGTCGAGGTTTTTGTTGGAGTATTTTGGGGAATTTTTATTTGCGACCATTCACCCCCTCTGTTCACCATCTCGGTCCTTCAATTGGTATCGAGCGGTTCTGCTCTTTCTAGATCTTGACCGGTCTCAAGAGCCATGGCGACGGACAAATATTCCACCAAGCCTCCCATCTTTAATGGAGTTGATTTTCCTTTTGGAAGTCCGGATGGAGTCATACATCACGCCCGGGGCTACGATATGGCGAAGGTGAAACTCCGTATGAGGTTCCTGGCGATGAAAATGTCACGGCCATCAATATGGTTGGCGTTGAGGCGAATGCTAAGGCAAGGAACATTCTCATACTGAGGTCTTAGCCATGTGAGTATGATAGGATTTCTCACCTTCGCTCCGCTCACGAGATTTGGGTAACCCTCGATGCTTACCATGAGGCTCTACTCAAATCAAGGCGTGAGGAGGACAGTTCAAGCGCGAGTACAACAAGTTTGATCAACGCTACTGGTGAGAGTCTCGGCGAGTGTTTTGGTCGGTTTACAAAGATTTTGGCGACCTCCGGCGCTTGGTTGCATATACACCGACTCGGACAATGCTCGGCATTTCTTGACCGCACTCGACCTTGGGTTTGGGAGATGAAGGTGACCACCATCAAGGACACCACCGACATATCGACTCGACTCTTGGCGGGCTTTATTCCGCCTCAAGACTCATGAGATCGATGTCGTCTCTCGGAAGACGAAATCTCGATCGATGGCTTTGGTCACCGATCCCATTGGATCTTCTTCTTGATCCTTCTATTGGTTTCTCTCTTTCCGCCCTTTGCGAGCTAGCGATGACCAAGCTGGAAAAATTTCGAGAAAATGAGCTTGCTCTTCTCGCTCGCAAGTTTTCTCATGCATACAAGAGGGTGAGAGAGAGGAAGAGAGGTGGCATGATCACCGCTTGAGTGTGGTGGCCCCAACCACATTCGCGAACTATCCCAAGGCGGAGAAGGGAAAGAATGAGCGTTGGCGGTTCGGGCAAAACGACTACACCGACAAGAACCGCAACAAGAAGCCTCGGTTCGTGAACCGGCGCATGAGAAGAAGTACCGCAACTTCTCCAAGAACAAGAAGCTCTTCCACCGCGTCCTTGCCGCGCTTGCGACATCAACCTCTCCGACACGGAGACATGGAGCGACGAGGCGAGGATGATCCGCAAGAGAAGAAAGCGGCGACGACTTCTCGGCATGTGCTTCATGGCGACACCAACGACATCGGCGACTCAGAGCTCTACAAATGACTCGGACGAGGTACCCTCCTATGACCAGCTCAGCGAAGCTTTACGCAAATTAGGAAAATTTCATGCTAGAGCTAGAGCTAGGTGTACGAGCTTGAGAAGGAAGTAGGTACCTTGACTCGGAGTTAGCTTCACTTAGATCTTCTCCTCCCGAGTCACCGATGATTGCTCTTTGTGTGATGCTATTCTTGTGGAGTTGGAGAACCTAAGGACCATACATGATAGTGTGCTTGTTGAACTTGATGGTCTTAGGTTGAAGAATGCTAGCACTAGTTACTGTTGATGCTATTCTGTTGAGGCTAGTTTTCTTCATGCTCACTCCACTCCATCATGCTCTAATTGCCCTAAATTGCTTGCGAAATTGATGCCATGGCGAACACCTTAGGAAGCTTTACGCTAGAAACAATGAACTTGAATCACATGCTTCTAAGGACCCGGTCGGCTCATGTGAGGGCAGTAAGCAATTAAAACTTGACAATGAAACCACAGAATGTCAAGTGTGCTAAACTTGCTAAGGACTTACTAGATAAGTCACAAACATATTGCTTGCGATGTACTGAGATTGTGGGAGACTTGGATAAAATCCATGTCGAGCTTAGGAAGAAATTAGAAGACCAAGCCCATAGAATTAGAGATGCTCCTTGCGTTTCTTGTGAGGCCCTCAAGATTGAGGCAGCCGTCTTTGAGGAGAAAAATGCACGTCTTTGAGAGAGCTCATCTTTACGGTTCTTCTTCCTCTCCTTCCCCTATTCTTCTTGTGCTTCTTTCTTCCGAGATTGCAAGTATCTTATGAGCACTCTCGAGAAGTTTGTTGGAGGCAAGAAGAAGCTCAATCTTATTCTAGACCAATCCAAGATTAGTAGATTCAATCAAGGTCTAGGATTTGATCCTTGGAGCACGCTCGGCGCATCCTCCCACCATTATGCGCGGCTCCAAGAGTGGTGAGATTGTGGTAGCTCCCGAGTGAGTACCACCGTGTTTAGGTCTCTTTGGGTTGTCCATAGGACTTGACCGGAAGGGTGTTACTCCTATTATACGCCTCTAGCAAGGCGAAGTACACATGCACCTTCCGTAAGAAGGATGGTCACCTAGTAGATTTACGCTCAGCGCGCCAAGATCACTCGGCGTGGCGTGTTGCTGCTCTTAGGGGTATTGTGGTCATCCCGGACTTTGAGTGCTCCTAAGACACACACCGCTTCTAGACGAGTTAGAGAGTCGCTTTGTTTTGGGCGGCGTCGAGGACTTGGTTTTCATGCTAGTTCTTGAGTTTTAGTCACGGAGCTGTTCGTAGTCGATCTTTCGCCGTCCTCTTGATATTCCTCGTTTTTCCCATCGAGGTAGATATCGCGGCGTGAGGTGTTTTCTCGGTAGGAGATCCAGCAGCCTTCTGGGATGGTCGGCTTTTGCACCACGACGTGCCAACCCGCTTTGACTCCTCGATTATCTACGAGTTGCTCTGATCGTGTGAGAGTTGGCGTCGAGAGACACTCGAGTCGATCTTCTTTCGTGGTGGTACTACGAGGTGTCGTATGGTTGATATTGGGTTCCTAAGTCTTCACTCTATCCCGAGATTGAGTCATCTTTCTCTCTTGTGTCTTGATCGGGTTAAATCCGGATGGGGAAGGGCGATGTTTGGATTGTTGACTCGGTTGTTCTCGTCATATGACCGGAGATTCTCGTTGGTTCTCTTCCTAGTCCGAGCCCCGGTGATGAGTTAATCACTTTTGGGGATGCATCTTGAGTAGAGTCATTGCTAAAGGTATCATCTGCATTAACCAAAATTTCTTTCTTAAAGATGTTGCCTTAGTAAGTAAGTCGCAATACAATCGCTCTCTGTTTCTCGACTTATCGATGACTCTTTCGAGGTAAGCTTCAAGAGTAATGCGTGTAGAATCCTTGATTCATCGGAGGGTTAGTTTATGGGATTTCTAGATTTGGGAGAGTCTTTCGTGCTGATTTTTACGCTTCTTCGGAGACTTTCTTGATGTTTGATTGCTTCGAGTCCGTGATCTCTCCTTCGGCATAGGAGACTTGGTCACATTGGTTTTGATCATTTGACCCGAGTTAGCGACCATGATCTCATTCGGGTTTGCCCAAACTCAAGATGGTCAAAGACTTAGTTTGCTCTCCTTGCCGACATGGCAAGATGGTTCTCGCTTCTCATCCTCCGATCCCGTAGTGATGGTGATGCACCAGACAGCTTTTACATATGGACTTTGTTGGTCCGGCTAGAGTGCTGACAGCAGGAGGGAAGTGGTATGTTCTTGTCATCGTTGATGATTTTCTAGATACTCTTGGGTATTCTTCATGGCCTCGAAGGATGAGACTTTTCTCACTTGAGGGTTTGATCGAGAGGTTGTCTATTGAGCTCCCGGTGCATTACGAGCTATCTGTGATGATAATGGCACGGAGTTCAAGAATTCCTACTTTGAGAGTTTTGTGTGGAGTCCGGTTTAGAGCATCAGTTCTCTTCTCCCTCGCTCCTCGCAGAATGGCGTAGTGGAAAGGAAGAACAGGACCTGGTTGAGATGGCGGGACGATGCTAGACGCAGTCTGATACTCCTAGGAAGTTTTGGGTGAGGCTATAGCTACGCTTGCCATGTTTCTAATCGCGTGTTTTGAGAGCACATTTGCATCGCACTTCTTATGAGTTGAGGTATGGGCGAAAGCCCGGTGTGTCTCATTTTCGCGTTTTGGTTGCAAGTGTTTTATCTTGAAGTCTAGTAACCTAGATAAGTTTGAGTCTCGCTCTTACGATGGTATCTTTTTAGGTTACTCGACTTCTTCTCGTAGCTATAAGTGCAGGTGTTGATGCGCATAGGATCATAGAGACTGTGATGTGACCTTTGATGAGGCTAGCCGGGAGCTAGACACGATGTTTGAGCTCTTCTTATCCCTCCGAGACCATCTTTGTAGAAGATGAGGATGATGGAGATGATGGTGTTCCACGGATCCAGTTCCTCTATACCGAGGTGCCTCCTGTTTCCATTTCTCGCACCTCGGGAGACCAGCCCTGCCTTGAGCTCTCCTTGGTGAGTGGCTCTGCTCCTACCTCTTACATGCATGAGGTAGAGGCCACTACGCTTCTCGGTCCTCCCGTCATATTCAGCGTTCTCATCCACCGATCAAATCATTGGTGATCTGTTTGAGCGGTCACTCGCTCAAAATCAGGTTTGTCCAGCCGCCTCCACTCTGCCTTTGTTGCCTCCTTTGAGCCGAAGGATGTTTCTCATGCATTCTCGATGAATCGTGGATTAATGCTATGCATGAGGAACTTGAGAACTTTGAGAGGAACAAGGTATGGCGCTTGTCGAGCCCCATC
The DNA here is from genome assembly GCA_036346275.1 of Otatea glauca. NCBI lineage: Eukaryota > Viridiplantae > Streptophyta > Magnoliopsida > Poales > Poaceae > Otatea > Otatea glauca. The sequence continues at coordinate 16,739,460 of CM070724.1, forward strand.
TGGTCATAATGTCATTGGGACCAAGTGGGTGTTCAAAAACAAGCAGAGTGAGGATGGGGTTGTCATTCGCAACAAGGCTAGGCTAGTTGCACGGGGCTTTTCTCGGGTTGAGGTCTTGACTTTGAGGAGACCTTTGCCCTGTAGCTAGACTAGAGGCTATTAGGATCTGCTTGCATTCTCTGCATCCCGGGCTTCAAGCTCTATCAAATGGATGTCAAGAGTGCATTCCTCAATGGCTATATTGAGGAAGAGGTTTATGTCAAACAACCTCCGATTCGAGAACCCCAAGTTTCAGTCATGTATACAAGCTCTCCAAAGCTTTGTATGGACTCAAGCAGCCCCAGAGCATGGTATGAGAGGCTCAAGTCTTATCTTCTCACCATGACTTCAAAATGGGCATAGTAGACAAAACTCATTCATCGGACACCATGAGTCTCATTTTCTTCTTGTCGATTTATGTGGGCGATATCATTTTGGTGGCTCGTCTCATTCGCTTGTGTCTCGGTTTTACGAGGTGATGAGCCTGAGTTTGAGATGAGTATGATGGGCGAGTTGAGCTACTTTCTTGGCTTCCAAATCAAGCGGACTCGGGAGGGCACTTTCTTGCATCAAGGCAAATATACCGTGACCTCTGAGGCGCTCGACATGTCCGATGGGAAGCCGGTGATGACTCCTATGGCCACCACTGCTGTCCTCGAGCCCGATGAGGATGGTGAGCCTCTTGATCAAAAGGAGTTTCGAGCATGATCGGCTCCTCTTGTATCTCAACGCCGAGGCGGACATACATTTCTTTGTGTGTGCATGCGCTCGATTTCAAGCTTCTCCTCGCGCCTCTCACCGCCCGAGCGGTCAAGCGCATCTTCAGTACCTTCGTGCTACCACCGATTATGGTATTTGGTACTCTTCGTCTTCTTGTCTATCTCTTAGAGCCTTTTCGATGCCGACTTTCTTTGGTGTAGGATAGATAGGAAGAGCACTTCCGCACTTGCAAATTCATTGGCACTTCTCTTGTTTCTTGGTCATCTAGGAAGCGATCAGGAGTTGCTGATCCATCACCGAGGCCGAGTATGTTGTTGCGACCGATTTGTTGTAGCAGTGCTCTGGATGAGATCGACCTTACGGGACTATGGGTTAGAGATAGAGAGTGTGCCACTTTTACGTGACAACACTTCAGCTATTTGCATTGCTAAAAACCCAGTGCAACATTCCGGACCAAGCACATTGATATTAGATATCACTTCCTTAGAGACCATGTGGAGAAGGGAGATATCGCGCTTCGATCAGAGAGAGTGACCTTGATTAGCGATATTTTTACCAAGCCTTTGGATAGCTCCAGATTTGTTGCCTTGAGGAGTGAGCTTGGAGTCGTGAGCCCTTACGGCCTTTCGTGAGGGGGCTGGTTTGTATATTATGTATTATATGTTTTCTCCACTTTTCTTTTCTTTGTGTTTCTTCCGGGTGACTTTGGGCTTGTTTTCTTGAGTTGAGTTCACTCACTTAGACTTCGGCATGCCTTGCATTGACCTCTTATCTTGTGCTTTAGGTTGCTATCATGCGTGATTAGATGTTCTCTCTTCTCTCTAGGTTGAGTTCCCTCACAGTCTTATAAGTCTAGCGGTATTGGGCCTCCTGGTAGGCAGGTGCATGTGCACTCCTTAGTTGGGATCTAGAGTCGACTTCCTATGTCGATCCTTTGGGGAAGATAAGAGCGAGTCCGAGCCGTAGTGAGTCTCTTCTATCTTTTCTATGCTCTATAGCCATCCAGTTTGCGTTTCTCGGCTTCTTCTCCTCATTCATTTTTTGGTTATTATTGAGTTCATTCGGGTTTTCTTTATGCCTAATCTTGATAATAACTCAACTTTAACCAGATTTGAGCTTAAAATTGATTCATTTGTTGAGGGGAGTTTGGGAATCTGTTCATGCATTGCATATAGACTGCATTTCTGTTTAATGAGCTTTGTCTATTATGCAATTGATTTCTTCTTCATGCTATACACCATGCTACATCATTTGAAGAAAATCACTAGCTTAGGTATGTCCAAGTTCATTTAACTTGCTAAGCTTAAAAATGAAATAAGCCTTAAATGAAAAACTTGATGAAACTTGTTGCTTTTACTTGCTAGGTTTCTTCTCTAGAGGTTTGTGCCATAATTTGAGAAATTTAGGAGTTCTCTAGAGTCCCTATAGCAACTTGGGTGAAACTAGTTTGATCCATGCAGAGTCCTTCAATTGCTCATGAATCGTTGTGCTAAAAATGAAAATTAAACAAAATTGACTCTTCTTGTGCACATACGACTCAACACCTTGTATTCACAAGACCGCTTCCCATTGCACTTGGGATGAACTTGGAATACATCGTGTTTGACCTAGACCATCCTCTTAAGAGCTCATCTTGAGATGGTCGCACGGCTTGAGTCAATTGGTTGTCAAAAGAAAATGCAAATAAATTAAAAACAAAGACATATGTGGGTAAAGAATGCAAATAATGTCAAACATTTGCACCCGCTATGTCTTGTATGATGATAAATCAAAATTTGCATTAAGTGATAAATGAGCCCAAGGACCTTGTATGCTCTTCTAGATTCCCCAACGTGTTGAGTAGGTTGAACTCTAGGTTTTCTTTTGATCCTTAGAGTGGCTATTCTTCTATTTTTGAAACTAAAGCTAAGTGTTGCACTTGTCAAATCTTGCTAAAAATAAAATATTCAAAACTAAGCTCGTATTTGCACTTGGACATGTCTTAGTTTAGTCATCTTCGAAATTGACAAGCTTGGTGTAATATCCTTCCATTTTGATCAATTGGATAATCCTCAAAGCTTTTTCGATTGCATTTCATGCATACATAAAAAATTGATGCCTATATTGCCAAAAGGGAGATAACGTAGAAAAGGCATCACTAAAAGATAAAAATGTGAATGTGAATGCTTATTTGGTTATTATGATCTTTGTAAAACCTTGCTACTACATTTGGATCATAATCTCATAATCACATTTGACATGTTTAGTTGGATTTTAGAGTTTTGTTGAAAACTTGCTCTTTGTTAAATTTAACTCTAAAATCTAAATTCCCTTCGTCAACTTGGTCATGGTTTAATTTAATTTCTATCTTTGGACCAAGTTTGACTTTGCAACTAAAATTGCTTTCTTCTTCATTTTCTTCAAACTCAAATTTATGCCTTTTGTGTGGTTTGTCAATATACTCATCAAGGGGAGATTGAAGGACCATGTGGAGGTCCATCCATGTTTGTGATGAGTATTTGACTTTATTTGAGCAAGGTGTGCTCAAGTTTGAGTTTGATTTGGATCGATTTTCAAAATGAAGCAATTTGAGTTGTACCGGCCGTATGGACACGGTAGTGGTGAGTTGCATGGTTTATTGCACATCTTTGTGGGCATTGCTATGTGAGGAGTTTCCTTGTTTTTGATGGTTGCAGGACGACGGTGCTAGGTCATGGTGAGGCGAAGGATGACCGGACTAGGCGAGGGCGTCGGAGGTCGAGACGGTTGGGAGATCGCGGAAGATGATCGGAGACGGAGTTCGGGCAAGTCAAGAAGACAAGGAAAGGAGATGATGCTAGCTAGATGCCGCGTGGATCAATGAGTACCGTCGGATTGAGGTCTAGTTGATAGGTTAGCGGGTCTAGGTAGTATGCTTTGAAAACCGTGCAAGAAAACCCGGTATGTGTGTGGGTTTTGGGTTAGCCCTTGCATGGCTGTGTGTGTGGGTTAATCCTAGCCCTTAGATGAGTGCTCTAGGGTTGAGGGACTCATCCAAGGGTGGTAGGTGGCCCAAGAGTAGTATAAATAGGGGTGGAGGGGTAGCCTCCTTCCCTTGAAGGTGTTGAGGTTTTTGACGCTCATTTGAGCTTTGCCCACATGAATGTGAGGCTTTGAAACCTCCCCTTCCAGAAATGAAAGTTTTATTCATCTACCTCTGAATTTATTTTGCGCATTTACATTATGACTTTACTTTACGCAATTTAAATTCAGTATTTACTTTCCCGCAATTACATTCCCGCAATTTACTTTCAAGTAATTTGGATTTGCCTCCCCTCCTTCTAAATGCTGCTGTTCTTGGATGTTTTGAGTGTGTTCATATGGTTTTACATCTCTTTTGCACTCTTGGATTGAGTAGAGAACATCTTTTCTTTCAAGTTCCAACTTTGTTCTGAACTTGTTCTTCGCGCAGCAGTCAGTGTTTGATTTTTGTAAAAATATATAAAAATCCTTTTTGAGTGATTCTTGTTGGAGGAGGTGCGGGACTCTGATATACACTTTCAGAAAAATTTTTGAGTTCACTTGTTGCACTGTTTGGGCGCCATGAGGTGAAAACCGAGCCCCAAACTTTCTGCTCGAAGTTCTTGACCAGACTGTGTTCTTCGATTTTTCCTGTTTTTTCTGTAAGGATTTTTGAGGATAAATTTGGTGGAGTTCTTCACGACTCTAATGCTCACAGGGAGAAAAAGTCTCAAAATTTTTTGAGCTACAGAAACCCACCAACCTCCTGTGCAAATTGAGGACAAGTTCTGGAAATCCTGCTTTTGCTTTTCTGAAAGTGACTTTTGTGATTTGAATTGATGTCCTTTCTAAAAGCAAGAGTTTGAATTGATTCCTCTTTCTTTTGGACACTAGACAACCAGGATTGTGACTCAAAAATCCCCACATATTTTATGGTACTTATCCATGCAAGCTTGGGGTACACATAGTTGTCTAGTTTTTCGGGTTTTTCACAATTCCTTTTAAACGATCTTGTCGATGTTTTTGTTGGAGTATTTTGGGGGAATTTTTATTTGCGACCATTCACCCCCCCTCTGTTCGCCATCTCGGTCCTTCAGATAGTACTCCTCTACAGATCTATTTCCTTGATTCAAGCATTGCAATTTCTTACGTAAATCACGTTTATAAGATGGAGGAATGAATCTATTACGCATAGCTCATTTTAATCTATCCCATGTATCAGGTTGTAAGCCAGAATTAACTACTTCATTCCACCACATGTGTGGGACCCCGGATTTGCTATCCAGAATCCCTTGTGTATTTCTGTACTAGTCCCAGATCAACGCTAGTACACATAGTTCACAATGATGAATCATAACCGAAAAACACGAATTAAAATGATAAATACTGAGTACAGGCTGAAAATCCATTATTACAAAACAAGGTCACATGACCTTAAGTTTACAGCAGCGGAGATAAGAAGCAAAATGGTAAAGCCAATAAACACCATAGGCAGTCGACTGAAAAGAAACGTGCGCCTAGCTCTCTGGATTGTCTTCATCGTACTCCACATCGTAGAACTCACCATTGTTCATAGCACTTGGAAAGCTTCTGACAAAAGAATTTATTGTAGCATGTGAGTACAAACGTACTCAGCAAGTCTGGAAATATGCAGGATGCAAGGCCTTCCAAAGATGGCTTAATATGGTTCTTTTGCACAAAGCCAGATTTAACAAACATTATTAATAATAATTTTTACAAAGCAGATTTAACAATTATTTGTACAATTGAAATTATTTATATCTCTAGTGAAGGTTCCAACCACCAACACTAGTATACAGGCTCTATCCGCCCAATTTAAAAGATCTTGTTTAACCATCACATGAATCCATCCATCATGATTCAAAACAGGTTCCAACCACCTGACTGGCTCCAGCCACCAGGAATACATCCGGAAGTTCTAACCACTCCCAGGTCCCAAAACATCAATTTTAAAACCAAAAACAAAGTCTACCAATATGAAAGCATTCTTTGCTTGCCCTTGACCATAGGCACGGCTATTCGAATAGTTTTACACTCTGCAGAGGTGTACAGCTTTACCCACAAGACATGATCGTCTCTTGTTGCCATGCGCAATAAGCACACTTCCTTCGGTGTGTTGGCAGAGGGATCATGACAAGGCTTTTACAATGCAATAATCTAACCCGACTCCACCCGCTGAGGTTTCCCGCTGTTAGGGTTCCATCCACCCAGTACAGAAGCCCCCTTTTGCGCCGTGTGGGAAAAACAAACTTGCCTCCATCCGGCACCCACATTCCACCATCTGGTGAGTCTAAGTTAAATTATTACAAATTATTCAGCCGGGTCATACCCATTTAGACATGTGGTTGTACGGTTGTGCTTAGAATGGACAATCACAAGCGTCGGTCCTTAATTTGACTTGGGCGGCACAAACACAACAAAAACCAGTGCTCCATCTTCACCCGCCACACAAACCGATTCGCCCAAGTCTAAATTTTTTTTATTTTTCAAATACAGCGGCATACATATTGCCACAACTTTTCAAATTCACAATTTTTCACAGTTTCAATGTAACCCATCCATAGGTATTTAATCAACTTTGCATTTAAGCACATCTAGCGCACTAAACAAAATATATCATAACATATTATTATTATGATATATCATAGCAACCTAGGGTTACAACAGTCAAGGATTTCAATATCATGGTGGTAATAACAATTGGGATTAACTACCAACCTAAATTTAACATCATCTTTTAAATAAATAGCGATGCAAATTGTAAAACATTGTAAAGCATTTATAAAACATGGGATCAACATGTGTCATGGAGACTTGCCTTCGTTGATGAGGAGGGAAGGGTCGCTCGGCAGATCGGCACTTTCTTCGGCAACGGCGACAGCTTCTTCGACTACACGCAAAACGGAGCGACCAATAAATAAAAAAACAAATAAAATTTAAAAACTATAAAATTAGTACTGGCAGAAAGATATTGAATTTAGATGAATTTAGGAAGAAGAATGAGGTCAATGGGACCTAAGATGATAGAGATCGGATATTTTGAATTCAAAATTTGACCTTTCACCGAGCTTAGAGAAGACATGGTTGCCGACGGAGCACCTATGAAAATTTTTAAAATATGATTTTACCAGATGTAAAGGGCACTTAGAGGAAGCTCCAGTAAAAATTTGAGGACAAATGGAGGTCGGGAGCAGCCGGGAGAGCTCACCGAAAGTTCACCGGAGTTTGGAAAGAATGGCTTGCACAGGGAGAGCTGGTGGATGAATTTGAACAAATGCAAGCTGAGGATGTGAGGAATGAAAAGGGTAACTTGGGGTTCAATTTATAGGACAATCAGACCAGCAGATCGTCAGAAAACGCTCGTCGAAGTTTTCGCCAGAATAGTAACTGAGATCGCCAGAGTAAATGAGTGAAACAGATGAATTGAATGCGGGTCAGGCACTGTAGCAACAGCGTACTGTAGCTGAAGGATCAGGTTATAATGAATAGTAACCAAATTTATTAATTCCGAAAACAATTAATTTTCCACTGATAATTCATATTAAATCCAAAAATTAGCAAATAAATTTTATTAAATATGAGAATTTGAAGAGATACCGGTTTCAGCAATAAAAGTATAAATAAATTTTTTTGAGTAATATAAAATTACTTTTTATAGCACAATAATTAATTTTTTTAATGTTGAAAATTAAATAGGCTTGGGAAAAATAGTAGAAAGGTTCTAACAAATCTGGGAAAAATCTCAAAAATACTTTAGAATATTTTTAACCTAATAAAATTGGTTTTGGAATTTTTAGAGAGTTTTAGAATTGAATTTGAATTTTGGATATCCGGATGAAAATGGAATTTCCGATGCGAATGGAATAAATTCCATTTTTGGATGGAAAGGAATGCCAGGTTAACTAAAACTCCGAAGAAAACCCAAATCCTTGAATTAATTAACTTAAATTAATTTTTGGCAAATGCACTAAAAAAAATGGGATGTTACAACATGATAGCAAAATCTTTGAACTCACTAGTAGCTTGTCTGACTCTATGTACTTCAGGAACTAGATGGGAGTTAAATTTTTGTTCAACAGTCATTACCCAATCTAAATAAATTTCAGCATCACATGCACCAGAAAAAGTTGGTATGGTAAATTTGACTTTAGAAAAAAGATCATCTTATCCACGACCATTGCGCTGATTAAGATTATTACCTCCCATACCATGACGATTGTGATTCAGGCGTTGTTGCTATCGTACATCCTGTGCAGCAGCGCGAGCAACGAAGGCGTCGTGGTCGTGGGCTGCATCATGCTCCTCCACTCTTCGATCCCCATTGAGAGGCGGCGGTCTCTCATAGTTCTCTTCCTTGCAAGAAGATTGGCGATGCTTCGTTCTATTCTCTCCAATCTATGCTCATTGTCTCGACCGATCTTTGCGATGTTTGCATTAATGTCATTTAGCGTGTTATTTAGCTCACTTTTCGTAACACACTCTAATCCATCCTCAGCTTCAGCTTGCGAACCTGTCATGGTTAGTAGAAGATAAAAGACAACACAAGAGTATTATCCCTATCAACTACTAGGTGGTGGAAGGAGGAAACACTCACTCTAAAGTGTCTTACCACGCTCTTACAAATGTTCTTACCGAAGCAGCAGGTGGTACAACCGCTGGCTGGTTCGTGATACCATGAGGGCGTGAGCGAAGCGATTGCAAAGGAGAACTTGAACTGATAAGAAGTATGTGGAGCTCGGAAGGCAATATTTAGTAGCAATGAATAAGCAATATCGAAGTCAGATTAGCAAGCTGAATAAATGTCCAACGTACTTGTCACAGTTGCTGGCCTAAACGTGTTCCTAGAACTAGTTCAACCTAGCAAGGGATATATCAAAGCACATAGGACTCAAAGGATGCAAGCAATTCTGATTATCAGCTTCTCTTTCCCTCTTTTTGCTTCTTTTTTCTGATTTTTTTCAGCGCGGCTCTTTTTTTTGTACTTGCCTTTTGCTTTCCTTTCTGTTAACTCAAAGGGAAAACAAAAATCTCACGTTTTGGAACAAGAGAAGACGTTAAACAGATGACCGAAACAATGGTAAAAACAGGACAGCGAACTTCTAGGGTCCAGAACTCGGTCTTAGAGGCCGATTTCAATGGTCAAAAATTGCACAGGTCTAAAGACATGTGGATTTTTCATATGCGCATCGTCATCCTCTTTGAAAAAAAATTCGCCCCGATCGGAGTTCGTATGCAAAAGTTATGCCAGTTTTACTTAACACTGCACAATTGCCTGCGACTTCACTTCTTTCTTCTGGTTAGGGCTAAAATAGCAATAAGATCGCGGGTGAACAAGGGTGGCCAGCGGTGCAGGGTGATTGGTACAAGGCGGCTCGCAACCTATCTAGGGCTTGCGGAGTAGAAAATATAATGTAGAGCGGCGACAAGGGAAAATCGATTGAGACTCAGTTCGGTTCTAGGGTTGGCGGTAGTGGGATGACTAACGGTGCAAAACAAGAACTAGGGCAATGGAAAAGGACCACTAGAAAATAGGATCACGACCTCCAACCAGCAACACAAAACGACGATGGACATAAACTCAACAAGCGAAACTAAAAACGAAAATTGCAAAGGCACAAGGGGTTGTAGGACAGCGGAACTGATGAAGAACTTTTTGTACAGCAATTTTTTTTCTGGACTCTAGGATGATGGCAGAACAAATGTAGGGATACAAGAATTACCTATCGGGCAACCGAGGCTCTGATACCACTTGATGGGATTGGTGGCCCGGTCTTCCGACAGGCAGTAACGAATCGATTGGTGGAGAATTCGACGTTGATGATCCGACTTCCAATCAGAACTGATTCCAACCCTACAATCACTACACCATAGCTCCTTTGGTTATCAACCACGCACAAACATAGTTGACCTCTCCAAGAAGGCTTATCCCTGCATACAAATCGAGAACACAAATAAGAACGTAGATGATGCAATCTGAAATTGCGAATAATATTAAGCACACGAGTTGGGATTCCACAAACCGATGAACGGCGAAAAACTGACAAAGTGTCTAGTTGTAATCTAAGCAAAACCCATCTATTCTAGCGACGGCTACTGAATATGTATGAGGGAGAGGGAAAGGGAGGTGGCCAAGGGGGTGGCCGTAAAACTCTAGGTCGTACAAGGCCTTTGGGCCCAAGTGGAGGTGTCGCAACACCTGTCAGATTCTGTTCATCATATTGTTTTGATGATTCCTGTTGATCTAGATGGAGTTTGTACCTGAAACCACTTCCGTTGGAAAGCACTCGTCGTGGGCTTGTCCGTAGAGTCTAAGAACGCCTCAATAGGACTTCGTATGACCCAGATATGATTGTTTTATTGATGTGCTGTCCTGAGGCGTCGAACCGAAGTTAGAGTCCGAGTTGAGCTCGACTTTGTGACCAAGTAGACTTGGGCTTTGAGGGATGACGTCCAGGTAAGCTTGTGATGCTTCTCCCATATTCCTAAGCAACAAAACATCACAAGAATTTAGTAGCAATCCATCCAAGAAAACGTGAACAGCGAGGAATGAGTTCACCTGGTGGTTTAATTGTCGCACGCGTGCTCTTGTAATTGGACCTTGTATATCTTGAGGAGCCGTGTTGCGCACATCCAAAGGAGTGATGCCCTCATCATCGTCTTCAAGCTTTAAACCCCAAATAGCATGGTATGAGAGGCTTAAGTTCTATCTTTTTAGTCATAGCTTTAAGATGGGTATAGTGGACAAGACTCTGTTCATCAGACATCAGGATTCTCACTTTCTCTTCATCAAGATTTATGTGGATGATATTATTTTTGGTCGCTCTTCGCATTCTCTTGTGTCTCAATTTTCAGAAGTGATGAGCACAGAGTTTGAGATGAGTATGATGGGCGAGTTGAGCTATTTCCTTAGCTTTCAAATCAAGCAGACTAGGAAGGGCACCTTCTTGCATCAAGGCAAGTACACTCGAGACCTTCTGAGGTACTTCGATATGTCTGATGGGAAGCTAGTGATGACTCCTATAACTACCACTGCTGTCCTTGAGCCTAACGAGGATGGTGAGCCTACTGATCAGATGGAGTTTCAGAGCATGATCGGCTCCCAACTATACCTTTGTGCCTCGAGGCCGGGCATACATTTTGCTGTATGTTTGTGCACTCGATTTCAAGCTTCTCCTAGCATCTCTCACCGTCAGGCGGTGAAGCGCGTCTTCAGGTACTTTCAAGCTATCATTGATTATGATATTTTGTACTCTTCCTCTTCTTATCTGTCTCTTAGAGCCTTTTTCGATGCAGACTTTGTTGGCTGTAGGATAGATAGGAAGAGCACTTTTGGCACTTGCCAATTCATTGGCACTTCTCTTGTTTCTTGGTCATCTAGGAAGTAGTATAGGGTTGCACAGTCCATGGTAGAGGCCGAGTATGTTGCTGCAGCTAGTTGCTGTAGTCAGGTGCTTTGGATGAGATCGACCTTGTGGGACTTTGGGTTATAGAGAGTGTTCCACTTTTCTGTGATAACACTTCTATTATTTGCATTGCTAAGAATTTAGTGCAGCATTCCCGAACCAAGCATATTGATGTTAGATATCACTTTCTTAAAGACCATGTGGAGAAGGTGGATATCGCGCTTCAGTTTGTAGAGAGTGACCGTCAGATAGCTGATATCTTTACCTAGCCTTTGGATAGCTCCCAGTTTGTTGCCTTCAGGAGTGAGCTTGTAGTCGTGTGCCCTTACGGCTTATCGTGAGGGGGAGCTGGTCTGTATATTATGTATTATATATTTTCTTCCAGCATTTCTTTCCTTTTGCATCTTTCGGATGTTTATGGGCTTATTTTTCCTATTTTGAATTCACTTCACTTAGACTTCTGGCATGCTTCGCATAGATCTCTCATCTTATGCTTTAGGTGTCTATCATGCACAATTAGTTGTTCTCTCTTCTCTCTAGGTCAAGTTCCCTCATAGTCTTATAAGTCTAGCATGTGTTGGGCCCCCTAGGTAGACAGGGTCTGTATGTGCTCCTTAGCTTGGGATTTAGAGTCAGCTTCCCTATGTCAATCATTAAGGAAGATGAGAGCGAGTTTGAGTTGTAGTGTTCTCTACTGTCTTTTCTATGCTCTATATCCACCCATTTTGCAGTTACTCAACTTCTTCTGTTCATTTTGTGTTTCTGGTTTTGATTGAGTTCATTAGGACCTTCATTGAGATTAATTTTCAAAATAACTCTACTTGAACCAGTTTTATGCTTAAAATTGATTCACTTGTTGAGGGGGAGTTTTGAGAATCTGCTTAATGCATTGCATATAGACTTCATTTTCTATTTTATGAGCTTTGTCTATTATGCAAATGATTTATCTTACATTCTATGCACCTTGCTACCTTTATAAAGAAAACTACTAGCTTAGATATGTCCAAGTTCATTTTGATTCATCTTGCTAAGCATGTTAAAATTCTAAAATTAAAAGCTTTAAATGAAAACTTGCTGAAACATGTTGCTTTTACTTGCTATGTTTCCTCTCTAGGTGTATATGCCACTATTTGTGAAATTTTGGAGTTTTCTAGAGTCTCTATAGCAATGTAGGTGAAACTAGTTTGATTCATACTTGAGTTCTTCACACGCTCAATATGCTAAAATGAAAAAAAAAATTGACTCCATTTGTGCAAGTTGATCTCAACACCTTACATTTACGAGACTGTCTCCCATTGCACTTGGGATGAACTTGGAATGTATCATGTATGACCAAGACCATCCTCTTAAGAGTTCTTCTTGAGATGGTCGACAATGGCTTGAGTAAATTACACTTGAAAAATGCAAATAAAAAACAGAAAAAAACAAATATATGGGTAAAGAATGCAAATAATGTAAAAAATTTGCACCCCGCTATGTCTTTTGAGATCATAAAGAAAAATTTGCATCCAATGAAAAATGAGCTCAAAGGACCTTGTATACACTTCTAGATTCCCCAAAGTGTTGAGTAGGTTGAACTCTAGGTTTTCCATTTGATCCTTTGAGTGGTTTTGCTTCTAGTCTTGAAACTAATGCTATGTGTTGCATTTGTTAAATCTTGCTAAAAATGACATATTCAAAACTAAGCTTGCTAGCAAAATTTGTTATTTGTACTTGGACATATCATAGTTTAGCATAATCTACAATTGTCTAGCTTGGTGTCATATCTTGTCATTATGATCACTTGAATAATCTACCAAGCTCTTTAGATGCATTTCATACATCCATACTAAACAACGAGGGAGCAAATATGGAGTCTTGATGCCTATATTGCCCAAAGGGGGAGAAATTGTAGAAAAAGCATTTATTAAAAAATGGAATTGTATTTTCGATCTTATGATTTTGTTGAAAACTTGCTAAATATCTTGAATCATAAGCATATTTGAGCTTTTGTGAGTTCTTATTGGACTTTTAGAGAGTTTGTGGAAAACTTGTTCTTTCTATTGCCTTGCTCTAAAAATCGATTTTTGCCAACTTGGTCATAATCCCATTTCTTCTTCTCTTGGATCAAGTTTGGCTTTGCATTCCAAATGCTTCCTCTTCTCTTTCTCAAACTCAAAATTTTATGCCTTTTGGGTGTTTATCAATATACTCATCAAGGGAGATATTACCATGTGGAGGTTTACCCATGTTTGTGATGAGTTATTGACATTGTTTAAGCTAGTAGTGCTCGAGTTTGAAGGAGATTTGAGGTTTAATTCGAAATTTGAAGCATTTGGAAGTGCTGCCCAGCATGGGCGGTGCTACCGGCCAGGGTGCGGTAGCACCAGACCTATGGTCGGTGTGGAAATTTCAGAGGAGGTGTTTTCTTGTTTGGCAGTAGGGCGGTGCTACCGGCCTGGGGGCAGTAGCACTAGTCTACCATGGGTGGTAGCACCAAGCTTTGGCCGGTGTGAAAATTCCAGAGAGCGTCTCTTCTCTGTTTTGGCTGCTACTGGCCTGGGACGATTATGTGATGATTATTGCATATCTTCTTGGATATTGCTATGTGATGGTTTTTTCTTGTCTTTGATGATTGCAGGACGTCGGGTTTTGATCATGGTGAGGTAGACGATGATCGGAGATGGAGTCGGTGTAAACCTAGAAGATAAGGAATGGATGAGATGCTAGCTAGGAGTAGCTCAGATCAATCTAGGCTTCAAATTTACCCTCTTAACACCTACCCTTGAGGATTTCAGTTTTTCTCACCCAAGTATTGCATCCAACCACAGAATATGAGTTATTTTTTCGGGTAGCGGTAGAGAAATCTCCATTGGAACAACAACAGAGGAGAGTTCAACCCGAGTGGTATAAAAAAACTAGTGAGGCACATCACAGTTCGTTCTTACTTAACAAGCGATAGTGATACATACGATCATCACTATCAGTTCACACATAAGAAGCGATTGTGATGTGATCATGAACATCACTATCGATTCTTATGTGAGAATCGATAATGATGTGCATAGTCAACACAATCGGTTCTTTTATGAGAACCGATAGTGATGTTCATGCACATCACTATCGATTCTCACAAAAGAACCGATAGTGATGTGCATGATCACATCACTATCGTTTCTTATGTGGGAACCGATAGTGATATCTCGCTTCTCTCATAGGAACTAATTGTTAGAAATTGGCCCATTGGGTGGCCCATTTCCTTTAATTCCAAAGCATGCAAGGTTTAGTACCATATTGCCTAGTCAAGTGGAGGAAAGGCAATTTAAAAGGTGGAGTCTTTGCCACCTCTTGATTAATTACACTTGGCATGAGAATGGCATAAGGTGGACAGTGGCTAAACACACACGCGCGCGCGCGCGTTCGCGTATTTTCGCTTGAAAATTCGCGTGACTTGTGACTTGTGACGAGCGATCGCGCCGCATCGTAATGTATATCCTGAAACTTTGAATTCACCTTTTTGTTTTGCTGAACCCTGTATTTATCTCTCCATTCAATCTATTTAAATGCGATTTAAACATATATTTGAATTCTGTGTCATTATGCAGTTAGTTACTAGTGAGTTAATTGACATTATGTTTTCAGTTACTAGTAACTGCCGCATTTAACTGACGTCATGAGGTCAGTTTCTTTTGCGAGTGTATATCAACTCTGGAGACGTCCAGGACAGAAACACAGTATTCCTCCTCCATTCCTCCTCCTCAACTCTAAGTGATGTACTGTTGTGTTGTGCTGTTGAACCGCTCCGGCCTTCCTCCTGGGCATGCACCGTGAAGGAGGGTGAGCGGTATCTCCGAACCATTGTCGTAGAGTTCACCTGCACGAGGGCGGCAATAATGTTTCTGGGCAGCGCATCAGCGTGACCGCTCTGCGTCATCCTCGACGACTTCCACGACTGCGCTGCTTCCTTTTCTTCAGCAAGCCCCTCTGTAAGTAGTTCGTGTGATAGATCAACTACGTTAATATACTATTCTTGAGCATTTTCTGGAGTACAATGTGTTACTTGTTTTATGCATCTCTAGTCTTGTGTTACTTTTGCCTCAATATAAAATCTGGAATAAAAACATTGCACCAATTTCCAACATTCCAGAAACCTTATTGTGAATATTTTTGTGATTTAGCAATGGTTGGTGCTTCGGATGCCATGAAACCTGAGAGGTTTCCTGGTGTGAACTTCCGTATATGGCAAACAAGGGCCAAGTTTTGGCTCATGTCATTGGAGCTGTGGTGGGTAATCCACCCATAATATCCATTTAAGGTTGACCAGAACTTGCAGTTTGATAGTGCGAACAACCCTGCACTAGGCTGCCTTCTGACTATTCTGGCAGATTAGCTCTATGATGTGTATATGAACTACACATCTGCCACTGAGTTGTGGGATGCACTTGACCAGAAATATACCGAAGCTGAAGCTGGTCGCTGGTTGTATGTGTGTGAGCAATTTTTTGATTTTAGCATGGATGATGCTAAGTCGATTGTTGCACAAGCACACGAACTCCAACTACTAGTTGGCGAGATTTTGGGTTGTGCATTGCCTCCTAAGTTTGTGGCTGCGGGCATTGTTGCCAAACTTCCCTCAACTTGGAGGGATTTTGCCACTAGCTTAAAGCACAAGAGGGAAGAGATTTCTGTTGAGGATCTCATTGCAGCCCTTGATGTGGAAGAAAAGGCAAGAGCAAAAGATGCACCAAGCACATCTAATCAGAACAATGCCAATGTCGTTGAGAAGAAATCATATGGCAAGAACTTCAAAGGCCATAAACCAAACAAGACAACTAGCTTTAAAAAGAAGAAAATTGAGAAATGGGACATGAAGAACATCACCTGTTTTGTGTGCGGAAAGGATGGTCATATGGCAAAAGACTGTCGCTATCGCAAAAACAAGACAAATGAACTAGGCAAGAAAAATGCCAAGATGACCATAGGCGAGGCCTCGACTTCAGGAGGGTATGGTAATTCTCCTGTTGTTTTTTCAGCATGTCAATCCACTGATTGGTGGGTTGATACTGGTGCTAATGTTCACGTGTGTTCTGATGTTTCCTTTTTTTCTTCTTACCAGGGAGCCGGGGCTTCCTCCGTCCTAATGGGGAACGGGTCGCATGCTTCTGTTCTTGGTGTTGGCACGGTGGATCTGAGGCTTACTTCAGGGAAGATTGTCCACTTGAAGAACGTGCAGCATGCGCCAACAATAAAAAAGAACCTCATTAGTGGTTCTCTCCTATGCAGGGATGGTTATAAGCTAGTATTTGAATAAAACAAAGTTGTAATATCAAAGTATGGGAACTTTGTTGGTAAAGGCTATGAGAGTGGAGACTTGTTCCGCCTCAGTACTCTAGAGTCTTGTTATAATATGAATATTGCAACTGGTTTGAATAAATGTGAGGCCAATATTTGGCATTCTCGTTTTTGTCATATTGGTTTTGATAGCATTGCTCGAATGTCTAGATTACAATTAATTCCAAAATATGATATTGTCAAAGGATCAAAGTGCCATTCTTGTGTGCAAGCAAAGCAACCTAAAAAACCCTTTAAGACATTAGAGGAAGAAAAGAACTTGGCACCATTAGATCTTGTCCATTCTGACCTGTGTGAGATGAATGGATTGTTGACAAAAAGAGGCAAAAGATATTTTCTAACTTTTATAGATGATGCAACACGTTATTGTTATGTGTATTTGTTGAAAACAAAGGATGAAGCTTTAAACTATTTCAAAATTTATATGGTCGAGGTTGAGAACCAACTAGAAAAGAAAATTAAAAGACTAAGGTCTGATCGTGGAGGAGAGTATATCTCTCATGAATTCTCTCAGTTCTGTTCTGAGCATGGTATAATCCACGAAGTTGCACCACCATATTCTCCGCAATCAAATGGGGTAGCTGAGAGGAAAAACCGAACACTAACAGACTTGGTGGATGCCATGTTGGAGAGTGCCGGTATGCCTAAAATGTGGTGTGGAGAAGATATATTAACACCAAATTTTGTCCTAAACAGAGTAATCACTAAAAAATGTGAGATTACTCCGTATGAGGGATGGAAAGGAAGAAAGCCCAATGTCAGTTTTCTGCGATCTTGGGGGTGTTTGGCAAAAGTCAATATACCATTGCAGAAAAAGAGAAAGCTTGAACCTAAAACAGTCGATTGTATTTTTCTAGGATATGCACATAACAACACGGCCTATAGATTTTTAGTAGTAAATTCAGAAACTCCTGAGATTATTGCTAACACAATAATGGAGTCCAGAGATGCTTCATTTTTTGAGGATATTTATCCTATGAGACCAGCAGGTAGTACTTCACAAATTGAGAATAATCAAACTGATAATAATAATAATGTTGAACCTACCACTATTTCTGAATCAATAAGTGATACACTACCGGTAGAAGATAATTCTGAGGAAGATAACAATTTAGTCGCAGAGGCTCCTCGTAGGAGCAAGAGACAAAGGGTTGAGAAAACCTTTGGTGACGACTTTATTGTATACCTCGTGGATGATGTGCCAAAATCTCTTTCAGAGGCTTATGCACTTCCTGATGCTGAGTATTGGAAAGAGGCGGTCCGTAGCGAGATGGATTCCATCATGGCTAACGGGACTTGGAAGATCACTGATCTTCCTAGTGGGTGCAAACCTGTTGGATACAAGTGGATCTTCAAAAAGAAGATGAGGCCTGATGGTACAGTTGATAAGTACAAGGCAAGACTTGTGGCCAAGGGTTATACCTAGAAAAAAGGAGAGGATTATTTTTATACCTATTCTCCTGTTGCCAGATTAACCACCATTAGAGTGCTCATTGCATTAGCTGCTTCCCATGGTCTACACGTCATCAAATGGATGTAAAGACAGCTTTCCTTAATGGAGAGTTGGAGGAACAAATCTATATGGAGCAACCAAATGTTTATGTGATTAGTGGACAGGAAAATAAAGTGTGCAAATTATTAAAATCCTTGTATGGCCTAAAGCAGGCACCTAAGCAATGGCATGAAAAGTTTGATAAAACTTTGACATCTGCTGGTTTTGCTGTTAATGAGGCAGATAAGTGTGTATACTATCGTTATGGTGGGGGTCAAGGTGTTATTTTGTGTTTGTATGTTGATGACATACTTATATTTGGAACAAACACTACTGTAATTGACGAGGTCAAAACTTTCTTACCTCGATGCTTTGATATGAAAGACTTGGGAGAGGCAGATGTTATTCTGAATATTAAATTGATTAAGAATGAGGATGGGATCATTTTGCATCAATCCCATTATGCTGAGAAAATATTGAGTCAATTCGGCTTTGAGAATTGCAAAATTTCCCCAACACCTTATGATCGAGTGTTAAGCTTCGGAAGAATCAAGGGTTAGGGCAAGATCAATTGAGATATTCACAAATTATTAGGTCCCTTATGTATCTAGCTGGTGCCACAAGACCTGATATCTCATTTGCTGTGAGCAAATTGAGTCGGTTTACATCTAACCCAGGAGATGATCATTGGGAGGCACTCGAAAGAGTGTTGCGCTACTTGAGAGGCGCAACATCTTACGGAATTCACTATACTGGATATCCTTCTGTTTTAGAAGGATATAGTGATTCCAATTGGATCTCTGATGCGGATGAGATCAAAGCTACAAGTGGTTATGTTTTTACTTTAGCTGGTAATGCAGTTTCATGGAGGTCTTGCAAACAGACCATATTAACGAGGTCAACCATAGAAGCTGAACTTGTAGAACTAGACACAGCCACTGTTGAGGCTGAATGGCTTAGGGAGCTACTGTTGGACTTGCCATTGGTTGAGAAACCAATACCGGCGATCTTAATGTACTGCGATAACCATACAGTGTTGACTAAGGTTATGAGTACTAAGGATAACATGAAGTCTTCCAGACATGTGAAGCATAGGCTCAAAACTGTTAGAAAATTGAGAAACTTCGAAGTTATTGCTGTGAATTATATTCGTACTGAGAAAAATCTGGCAGATCCTTTTACAAAAGGACTTGCAAGGAAAGTGATTTCCATTGCGTCTATGGACATGGGCATGAGGCCCGTTTGAGTTACACCACAACGGTAACCCATATCTTCCTGATCGGAGATCCCGTGAATTAGGTAATGGGAAAAACAAGTTGATGTTGTAACAAGAGAGTACATATTATTAAATTATACCCGTGTCCTAATAGACAAAGTACTCTCAACTGTACGGAAGGTTGGCTTAAAGCCTTAATGTATTCTGGTGTTTAAAATTAAAGGTATTGGCCTACAGGATACATATAATGAATACACCTACTTGAGCTCAACTGTGAGGTCGCAGTTCACGAGGATGGGGCATTCTCTAGAAAGCTCATTAGTACATAAGGGAGCATGACCATATAACGCTTCGTTTAGACGTGGTTTATTGGCAGCCTAGTATCAGTTGAGATTTTCAAGTGAAGTCTGATCACGAAAAGCTATGAATTCAAGGCATAGTCCATTCATCAGCTGTGAGAGGTTGAATCTTGCTAATCTAGGTGCAAGTTCAACCCGTACGGGACTTACACCAAAAAGACTGGTATATTAACAACACATCAGCACAATATTTTTTTTATCTTTTCTGCTGTTTGCTTTGGAATTGGTGGGGGATTGTTAGAAATTGGCCCATTGGGTGGCCCATTTCCTTTAATTCCAAAGCATGCATGGTTTAGTACCATATTGCCTAGCCAAGTGGAGGAAAGGCAATTTAAAAGGTGGAGTCCTTGCCACCTCTTGATTAATTACACTTGGCATGAGAATGGCATAAGGTGGACAGTGGCTAAATACACACGCACGCGCACGCGTTCGCGTATTTTCGCGTGAAAATTCGCGTGACTTGTGACTTGCGACGAGCCGCGTCGTAATGTGTATCCTGACACTTTGAATTCACCTTTTTGTTTTGCTGAACCCTGCATTTATCTGTCCATTCAATCTATTTAAATGCGATTTAAACATATATTTGAATTATGTGTCATTATGCAGTCAGTTACTAGTGAGTTAATTGACATTATGTTGTCAGTTACTAGTAACTGCCGCATTTAACTGACATCATGAGGTCAGTTTCTTGTGCGAGTGTATATAAACTCCTGGAGATGTCCAAGACAGAAACACAGTATTCCTCCTCCATTCTTCCTCCTCAACCTAAGTGTTGTACTGTTGTGTTGTGCTGTTGAACCGCGCCGGCCTTCCTCCTCAGCGTGCACCGTGAAGGAGGGTGAGCGGTATCTCCGAACCATTGCCGCAGAGTTCATCTGCACGAGGGCGGCAATAAGGTTCTGGGCAGCGCATCAGCGTGACCGCTCTGCGTCCCCCTCGACGACTTCCACGACTGCGCTACTTCCTTTTCTTCAGCAAGCCCCTCTATAAGTAGTTCGTGTGATAGATCAACTACGTTAATATACAATTCTTGAGCATTTTCTGGAGTACAACGAGTTACCTGTTGTTTTATGCATCTCTAGTCTTGTGTTACTTTTGCCTCAATATAAAATCTGGAATAAAAATATTGCACCAATTTCCAACACTAATTGTGATGGGTCGAGTGCTACATCACAATCGCTTATAACTTGATAACCGATAGTGATTATTATTAACACCCCTTCTAAGTCATTTATGACAATCGTTTTTTCTTAAAAACTTAAGAACGGACACAGATGAAGCGATAGGGATGTACCATTTTGTAGTAGTGTTATATCGATAAACTATATATGGGGTTACGTATTTAATCTATCTACCCCTCTATAGTTGTTCTTTTGACAAATTATTGCGGTTTCCAGAGATTGTTACACTTATGTTCTAGAGTTTATTTATGATTTAGCGATTGGTCAATATTACTCCGTACTTATAACGAATGAGAATTACTTCTATATCGTTCTAGGCTATTGACTATCATATCATACGACGCGGCGCAGCGTGCAATTTAGCCTAGTTTATTAGGCATGGAGGCAGTACTCCCAATTATTCCCTATTTTACTATTGTCAACAGTGCTGTTTCTGCTTGACTCTGCTGCATCCACGTTTACGTAGAATTTGAGGGGCCGACATGACAGGACATGTCTTCATCAATATCCAGAAAGAAAAGCGTGCCTTCATAACCTGGATGTAAATAGTACAGAAATGGTTGAAACTTGAAAAGATTAAAGATTTGACGTTGGTGCACAACTAACAACGAACATGCTTTAATGAAGGCAAGGGAACGTTCTAATGCTACGCTAGCGGTGACGTACGGTGCACTATTGGCGCAGCTGTAGCTGTCGGACTTCACGCGCGCCCGCCGGCGGGAAACCGGATCGACCGCGGGTTCTACATAGGCATATTCATCAGCAACGGGTTGCATGCGGGTGTGTATCTTGCTCATATGGTTCTGCTTTTCTAGGAGACATGAGTTCAATCGTACTACATCACGTCTTGAGAGCTGCAAAACAGTCCGTCGTACCACTAGCTTCCACCGTCGTGTATCTCGAAACTCTTCTATCCGTATAGGATATGTTTAGTTGATGGGATAAAATTGGATAGGATATGCTCATCCAGTCTAGATGGGAGAAGCCATCTAGGTGGTTATTTGGTCGGTGGATAGAAATGAGTCAATTTTTTGTTTGATTAGATGGATGAGAATGGATAAGATGAGTCAATTTTTTGTTTGGTTGGATGGATGGTGATGGATGGGCTAGTTGTAATCAAAGTTTTGAATTTTGATTTGAAATTTTTGGATAAAATTTAATTTAAATTTGAATTTTTTGGACAAAATTTGACTGATAATTGAATTTTCAAAAAAAAATGACTAAAATTTGAATTTTCAGATAAAAATTGAATTTTCGGACAAAACATGGCAGAAATTTGAATTTGACCAAGTACACCTCTTCATGCAACAAACTGGATGATCCCGTCTGGTATTTTTCTTTAAATGACTCTATCTAGCATCTTGAGAGAATATTCCAAAAAACTGGATATCGGTATCCCATCCATCCACTCATCCAAAAAATTAGATGACTCTAAATCCATGTATGATTATATCCCATCCACCTTCATCCACCCAATTAAACGCTACCGTAGTGGTTGCAGGGCGGTCTACGTCTCTACGATACGATGCATGGACCAGCTCGGATGCAATCGAGTTTAGCAAATATTACTCCGGACAGGGAATCAATGGGAGCAGATTACAAATAATTGAAATGATTATATGGCTGTTATTGTTACCAACGTTAGCGCTAGCGCTAGCTTTTGCAGTAAACTCAATCTTATAAATAATTCTCAATTGGTACATCGATCCTCGCATTGGTGGAATATGTACGTAATTTGTAGATCATAAAAGGGGTCATAACTTATCTTTTTCTGTAGTAACATTCTCAAAATTCAAATAAAATGAGAATTAAAAATTAAAATTTTAATGTGTTTAATTCTGCATTTTCTGGTATTTTCTGGTTTTTCTTGGTTTTTGCCCCAAAGGAAAAAACTTTTTAATATTGTTTTTAGCGAAAGATAAATTAGTAGAATAAAAACCTAGTGATAAATTTAAAGATCATGTGGTGGTCTACCCATGTTTGTGATAAGTTATTGACATTGTTTAAGCTAGTAGTGCTTGAGTTTGAGGTTTAATTCAAAATTTGAAGCAAGGGCGGTGCGATCGGTCTAGCATAGATAGTAGCACCGGCTGGCGGTGCTACTGACCCGGGTGCGGTAGCACCGGGCAGGACCGTAGCACCGGACCTATGGCCGGTGTGAAAATTCCAAAAGAGGTGTTTTCTGGTTTGGCAGTAGGACGGTGCTACCAGTTTATGCGTGGTAGCACCAGTCTACCATGAGCGGTACCACCGGGCTCTGGCTGGTGTGAAAATTCCAAAGAACATGTCTTCTCTGTTTTTGAAAGACCATGTGGAGGTCTACCGAAGTGTGTGATGAGTAATTGACTATATTCGAGCTTTTGGTGTTCAAGGTTGAGTTTGATTTGATTTTGTTCTGATCGAAGAGCAGTGATCGAACCTCGAGTGGTCGGGATTTTCGCTTGGTCGATTACTGGCAAGCAAAGATGAGTGGTCGGACCTCGAGTGGTCTGGATTTTGGCTGGTCGAAGACAAGTGATCGGACCTCGAGTGGTCTGGACTTTAGTTAGTCGAAGACCAGTTGTCGAACGACTCGAGTAGGGATGTTGCCAAGTCGAGCGAAAGGTTCGTTCAAACGCTTGGTCGATTACTGCCAAGTTCTAGCTTAGTAGAGTAATGCCCCGCCGGCTTGTGGTTGAACGACTCGAGTAGGGATGTTGCCGAGTCGAGCGGAAGGTTCATTCAAACGCTTGGTTGATTATTGCCATGTTCTGGCTTGGTCGAGTAATGCCCCGCCGGCTTGTGGCCGAACGACTCTAGTAAGGATGTTGCTAGGTCGAGCGCACTGCCATCAGTCCGTCTAAAGTCCTTGGGTTAGCCACAAGCTACTCGATGTCGACTCATTGACTCAACTTTGAGCAGAAATATTGCATATCTTTTTGGGCAATGCTATGTGATGTGTTTTTCTTGTTTTTGATGGTTGCAGGATGACGGTGCTTGATCATGGTGAGGTGAAGGATGATCGAGACTAGGCAAGGTGAGCCGGAGATCCAAACGATGGAGGATCACCGAAGATGATCAAAGACGGAGTCGGTGTAAACCTAAAAGACAAGGAATGGATGAGATTCTAGCTAGGAGTTGCTCGGATCAAGGAGGACCGTTGGATCCCGGTCTAGATGATAGAGTAGCGGGTCTAGTTAGTATGTGTGCAAAAACACGATACGTGTGTGGGTTTCGGGTTAAGCCCATATATGAGTGAATGAGTCAAAACTAAGCCTTGATGGTGGTCCTTATGGTAGAAGGAACTCATCCAAGGGCGGAGAGTGACTCAAGAGTGGTATAAATAGAGGGGTAGGGGTAGCCTTTCCCCAGGAGGAAGGTTTTGAGGTTTTTGATGCTCCTTTGAGATTTGCCCACTTTGTTGTGAGGCTTTGTAAGATCTCCTTCCAGAAATGAAAAACAAAATTCTCTAAATTCTGAATTTATTTTCGGCATTTACATTCTGCACTTAAATTCAGTCTTTACATTCTGCAATTTACATTCTTGCAATTTACATTTACGCAATTTGGATTTGTCTTCCCTCCATCTACATGATTTTGCTTCTTGTGCCATGGATGTGGATTGATGGATGAATCTTCTTAAGATCATATCCCGATCACCTAGGCAATGTATGCGTGCAAAAACCCGTTATGTGTGTGGGTTTTGGGTTAGCCCATGTATGAGTGAATAAGTCAATCCTAACCCTTGATGATGGTTCTTAGGGTACAAGGAACTCATCCAAGGGTGGAGGGTAACTCAAGAGTAGTATAAATAGAGGGGTAGGAGTAGCCTTCCCCCTCATGAAGGTTTTGAGGTTATTTGTGCTCCTTTTAGCTTTGCCCACCTTGTTGTGAGGCTTTGTAAAACCTTCCTTGTAGAAATCCAAAGCACATTCCCTTATGCTTGAATTTACTTTACGCATTAAAATTATGTCTTAAATTCCGCATTTAAACTGCACTTACTTTCTTGTAATTTACATTTACACAATTTGGATTTGCCTCCCCTCCTACTGTATTCTTTTGCTTCTTTTGCCAAGGATGTTGATGGATGAATGAATCTTGTAGAACATATCACAATCATCTGGGCAATCCATGCATCTTTCTTACAAAAACCGGTCTCACGTTTTTGGAGGTTTGAACTTGTGTTCTTGCTTGCTGTGATATGTAGGCGGCTATCCAAGATCATCTTGATCATCAAAACCCCACAAGTAAGTCTTAGATCGAGTTCTTAAGTTTTGCTCAAATTTGAGGGGTTCTTCCTTCAAACTGAAAAAGGTGGGAACTTTGACGTCAATCCTTGAGATTGAAGGTTGGAATGAGTTCCTGACATCCTTAGGAACATCTACCAAGTTTCGTGAGTTTTTGTCAAACTGATCAAAAGATTCCTCAAAATTTGCTTTTGGAGTTTGTATTGATCTTCCTGCTATTATTGAGCCCAGTGCTACCAGCCTCACCCCGGTACTACCGGACCCCCGGTGCTACCGGCCTTGCCCGGGTCATACCGACCTTGCAGGAAACTAGCTCCATTCAATTTACTTCTTTTGAGTGCTTGAGTTGAGGGCTTGGGTGGACTAATTTGAGTGGGAAAATTTTATTTGGGATCATTCACCCCCCTCTGATCATCATCTCGATCCATCCTAAAACATGAAAAATTATATTTAACTAAAGGAAATCTCTAGAAATTCATTTCTGCTTTCAAAAGCCTTGTGAACACATTAATTTATGAAAAGAAATGTGAATTAATGGAATTTGACTAAGAATAGTAAGATTTTCAGATTTAATTAAAAATAATCTGACATTATATTGAGCTGAAAATTTCACCTTATTTTATTATGGGATTGAAAGACCATGTGGAGGTCTATCCTTGTGTGTGATGAGTAATTGACGAGTTTTGAGCTTGGTTTGATTTGAATTGAATTGGATTTGAAGCAATTTGAGTGTTGGGTGCTCTTCTTAGTGCTACCGGCCTAGGGGTAGTAGCACCGGACCATTGAGAGCAATTATGATCGATTAATGATTTTGGGAGAATAATTGAATATCTTTTTGGGCATTGCTATGTGAAAGGTTTTTCCTTGTCTTTGATGGTTGCAGGGCGACGGTGCTAGGTCATGGTGAGGCGGAGGATGACCGGGACTAGGCGAGGAGTGTCGGAGGTCTAGACGGTTGGGAGATCGCCGGAAGATGATCGGAGACGGAGTCCGGGAATGTCAAGAAGACAAGGAAAGGAGATGATGCTAGCTAGATGCTGCGTGGATCAATGAGGGCCGTCGGATTGAGGTCTAATTGATAGGTTAGCGGGTCTAGGTAGTATGCTTTGAAAACCATGCAAGAAAACCCCGTATGTGTGTGGGTTTTGGGTTAGCCCTTGCATGGCTGTGTGTGTGGGTTAATCCTAACCCTTAGATGAGTGCTCTAGGGTTAAGGGACTCATCCAAGGGTTGTAGGTGGCCTAAGAGTAGTATAAATAGGGGTGGAGGGGTAGCCTCCTCCCCTAGAAGGTTTTTGAATGCTCCTTTAAGCTTTGCCCACATGAAAGTGAGGCTTTGTAACCTCTCCTTCCAGAAATGAAAGTTTTATCCATCCAACTCTGAATTTATTTTGCGCATTTATATTATGTCTTTACTTTACGCAATTTAAATTCAGCATTTACTTTCCCGCAATTACATTCTCGCAATTTAATTTCACGCAATTTGGATTTGCCTCTCCTCCATCTAAATGCTGTTGATCTTGGATGTTTTGAGTGTGTTCATATAGTTTTACATCTCTTTTGCACTCTTGGATTGAGTAGAGAACATCTTTTCTTTCAAGTTTCAACTTTGTTCAGAACTTGTTCTTTGCACAGCATTTAGTATTTGATTTTTATAAAAATATAGAAAAATCCTTTTTCAGTAATTCTTATTGGACGAGGTGCGGGACTCTTATATCCACTTGCCGAAAAATTGTGGAGTTCACTTGTTGCACCGTTTGGTCTCCATGAGGTGAAAACCGAGCCCCAAACTTTCTGCTTGAAGTTCTTGACTGACTGTATTCTTCGATTTTTCCTGTTTATTATGTAAGGCTTTTTGAGGATAAATTTGGTGGAGTTTTTCACGAATCTTGTTCTCATAGGGAGAAAAATTCTCAAAATTTTGTGAGCTGCAGAAACCCACCAACCTCCTGTTCAAATTGAGGACAATTTCTGGAAATTCTGCTTTTGCTTTTCTGAAAGTGACTTTTGTGATTTGAATTGATCTCCTTTCTAAAAGCAAGAGTTGGATTGATTCCTCTTTATCTTGGACACTAGACAACCAGGATTGTGACTCAAAAATCCCCACATATTTTATGGTACTTATCAATGCAAGCTAGGGGTACACATAGTTGTCTATTTTTTCGGGTTTTTCACGATTTCCTTTGAGCGATCTTGTCGAGGTTTTTGTTGGAGTATTTTGGGGGAAATTTTATTTGCGACCATTCACCCCCTCTCTGTTCGCCATCTCGATCCTTCAGGGATATACCAACCTCTAGTAATAATATCAAAAATAAATAACCAAGTTTGTCACATTTAAAAATTTAAAAACAGAAAGCTTGAAAATTCAAAATTTCCAATGTCAGAATGTTTATAAATTACATAAAAATATCTGAAGTTAAAATTTTTAAAAAAGAATACTACAATCATAATAAACCTCTATAAAAAGTTACAAAAAGTTTTGACAATATTTCTGTTCTCAAATAAATTAAATTAAGAAAATAAGAAAATGAGTATAGTATATTGTCAAAATTTATATAAAATATATATACAATATTTCAGTATGAAAATTTTACAAGACAATACAAATTATCTAATATTTGCCATAAAAAAATATTAAAAAAATTTGGACACATTTAATGGTGCAAGTAATGTGTTCAAGCCGGCTCTGTCCACAGCCAAAACCCTAAGTTCATCTTTGTTGTCACATATAGGTGGGACCCGATTATTATTTGGGCCCACATGTCAGCCGCATCCCTCTCCTTCTTCTTCCTCTATTCGCCGACGCCACAAATCGCTTCCTCTGTTCCTATGGTGACGTAGCAGCTTCACGCTGCACCGAGGCCACACTAACATCATTCACCTACCACGCTGCTGTTCTCTCCACAATCAGCGGTACTCTGGCCATACCATCTCCTATGCGAGTGCCAGAAACCTGTCTCAGCCACCGTCGAGTTCACACTAGGAATCGGGCTTCCCTACAGTGCTTCTCTGGCTATAAAAGCCGCCCTTGAGCTCGTAGTAGCCGCAGATCCATCTTGCCCTCACCCTAGCTAAGAGGAGCCCCAATTGCCAGGGAGCTTCAAGCTCGGATCAGAAAATCCCCTAGTGATCTTTTCCCCTCAACAAATTTCAAATTACATCGCCTAGAACCACGCCGTACCGCTACCCTTTTTCTCCAAAGACGGCACATGGTACTAGCTCAAACAGACCCAAACCCAATGCCGAATCGAGGTAAAATGGAACTCGCTTGGTCCCTGGGTGCTAAAACTGAGCCCAATCGAACTAAGCCTCCTTCCTTTCTCACTGTAGCTGACCGCCGCCACCTCACTTTGGTCCTCGCCGGTGCGGGCCAATCACTGATCGCCTCCTCCCAAACTAAGCCAACCTCCGGTGCACGGTGTGCCACTAGTGCCTACTGCACCACTGGCTAAACCACAACGGAAATGACTCACTGGCGACGAGCCTTGTCCTAGCCTCCACTACTCTCGGTCTCTAATCGGTGGACCCGCTATGTCCGCTGTAACATCCCAAAATTTGCTTTAATATTATTTTATTGTTATTTGTGTATTTTATGATTTCTTTAAAATTTATTGGATTTTTGTAGAATATTATTTGAATAAAATTCGAAGTATGTATATTGGCCTTTTGTGAAAATTAATTAAATATATACAAAGTTAACAAAGTTTTGTCAAAAATATTTTATTTGAGTTCAAAATATCTCAAAGTATTTTTGAGATTTTTATGTGTTTTTTATTGATATTTTTATGGCCTAAAACAAATTAAATGAATTTCTAGAATTATTTTAAATAAGAAATTCATGAAAAATTCAGTTGAACAGTACTTGGACGAGGCCCGTTATTGATCGCCTAGCCCAAGTCACTGTGTGGCCCATGAGCCTGGCTTTTAGAAGGCCGACGCCACCGCCATTGGTTTCCGATCGAGCGGTTGAGGATCAAATAAAACCCTAACATTGGCTGGCCGTTGGATTTTGTCTACGAGCTGGATTGTTCCACGCAGCTATGAATCGAAGCCGTCCACCTTGCCAGATGTCGAGAAACCAGTCGTCGTCTGTCGGGACCCGGATTTGCAAATCCGAAACCCTCTGTGTATACTACACTAGTCCAGGATCACGCTAGTGCACACAGTGGAAACATAGATGAAATACCATTCCATACAACGAATTAACTAAGAAGAAGCAAATTATTATTAAATAAAGCAAACGACCTTATGGTCAATCTTTACACCATTACGTTTTAAGGGCTTAAGAAACAAATACTATTGCAGCGAAAAAGATAACTTGAGCCATTCGACATGCCACAGGCAATCGTCTGGGGAACGCCTTCCTAATCCACGTAGTCTTCATAGAATTCCTCCTCATGACATTCATTATCTCCTTCAGCAACTGATCAACAAGGGCAGAAAGCTGTGAGTACAAAAAGTACTCAGCAAGCCGTAGGGAATTGATGCAATATATTCATGCACGGCTTGACAAGGATGGCTATATGCTTCATTTGCAGAAATCAATAGCTTGAATTGAAATACAATAAATAGATTGAAAGCATATTTATGAAAAGGTAAATAAATGATTGATAGATCAATGATAGACAACAAAACAACAGTGAACTCCCCATTCACATCCCAACAATTCCACATTTTATGAAACACTCTATACCCCGTGTGAAATTCCAGGGCTTGTCCATGACCGCGGACGTGGCTATTCGAATAGTTTTACACTTTGCAGAGGTTGTACAACTTTACCCACAAGACATGAACATCTCTTTGTGCAAACGTTACTAACACACTTCCTTTGGTGTGTCGCAGAGATATCATGACAAAGCCTTTA
The DNA here is from genome assembly GCA_036346275.1 of Otatea glauca. NCBI lineage: Eukaryota > Viridiplantae > Streptophyta > Magnoliopsida > Poales > Poaceae > Otatea > Otatea glauca. The sequence continues at coordinate 16,769,289 of CM070724.1, forward strand.
CAATGCACTGTCTAAACTCGGTACTGCCCGCTAAGGTTTCGCCCCTTAGGGCCCCCTCTTGCGCCTTGCGAATCTACCCGTCCATCCCGGAACCCACACCACCAATTGGCAGTACTCAAGGCTAGACATTGCAAGATAATGAGCTAGGTCTATCCCATTCCAGACATGTGGTAGTACGGTTAAGCCCAGTTCAATGGCACACAAGATTAAGTCCTTAAGTTGTCTCAGGCAAGACATCCACATCCCAATGTACTAGAAAGCACCCCCTTTACTGCACGATCACTTGCCCGAGGGAAAACAATTCGTTCAACCAAGACCAATGGCAAACCCCGCCATGGTACAACAAATTTTACAACAGTGGCTAACGGCCACGATTCAATATCTCATTAAGTCAAGATTAACATTATTCGATATGTGACATGAATCCCAACTATATCTAAGCATAGCTACGATAACACGATGTTGGTATAATGATTAAGTCCAACTAGTAATGTACCAACCTAGGGTTAACAATGGATACATGGCATACAACTAATCAAGGTGGCATAATGTCAACTAGGTATACATCTACTCCCATTAAATAAGCATTGATACACAAAATAGCATGCAATTGTATAAAAGTAAATTAGTTTTGCAAACATAGGATCAACATGATCAAAGGATTACGACTTGCTTTGCTGATCTAATGCTGAGTCTTGGTCTTCAAAGTCTTCGTTTGCTCCCTCGAAATTAGCGTCTACCGAAAAAGAAGCAACGAAACAAAATAAATACACAACAGAGACTCAAAAAAGCTCAAAACTGAAAATAAATAGCTCTGGAAGATAGATCTTGATTTTAGAAAAATTTAGAAACTTGAATCGCCTCAATCGGAGTTCGTATGAGGGAGAACGAGCTTCTGGAAAATTAAATCAGAGAAAAAGGCTGAAAATTAGAAATTCGGAATTTCTGGATTTATTTTTATACGGGAAAATCGGTTTATTGCGCAATGCTGACGTCAGCCGGCTTTTGGTGGACTCGGTGCACGGCACGGCTAGGTTCACCGTGCACCCGGTGCACAGTCGACGTCAGCGCTGACGTGGCTTTAGGGCTGACGCAAGCATCCACGCGTCGCGCATCTGGCGAGAGGGCCAGATCCGACGGCCAAGAAGCGGGGCTGCGGCAGAGGCGACGCTGCGCAATCTGGAGCAGACGCCACCGATCGGACAGCTGAGGTTCACGGCGACGAACAACGGCGAGGCGGCGGCGCGAGGCTTACTGGAGGCGAGGAAGAAGGCGCACGGCGACAGATCGGACCCGGGACAAGGCGGACCGGGAATGGAGCGACGCGGGCAAGGCGAAGAGACCAACGGTGGCGGCGAAGACGCACCGGCGACGAAGGAACGACGGCGGCTCGGGCAGCAAGAGAGGGGGCAAAAGAAGTGGCGGCGCAATTGAAACTTCGGGAGGCGTGTGGCACGGACTTTTATAGCCTAGGGAGGCGTGAAGGGCACGGACTCCGAACGACGGCACGGCGTGCGGAATCCGAAGACCGCTAGGGTTAGGGTTTCCGAGCGGCTGGCGGCGGTGCTTGGAGCTGGGCGGTGGCTTTGCTGGGCGAAGGGTCAAGCTAGGCTAGGCGGGCGGCGGAAGGAAGCGAAGCGGGACAACGCGAGCGGGCCGGGAAAAACGGAATATGGACCGGGCCGGCTAAAAGGATTCGGCCCGAAAGAAAATCGGGAAAAACAAAAATATTTTTCGAATTAAGAAAATTCCAGAAATTCAATTAAATGCAAATAAATTCAAATAAATAGCAAATAAATTCAGAAAAATCCCCAAAAATACAGAAAGATTCGTTGCAGCACAATGAACCCAACTAAAATCTTTAGTTTGATGAATAGTTTAATCAAATTAAATCCTTTCATTAATAGAAAAATCAAATTAAGCTGGGATTAATTCAAGAAAAATGCAAATGGTTTATTTTTGAATTCAAACATTCCAAAACTCAAATTTTAGGATGTTACAAACCTCCCCCCTTAAATGGAATCTCGACCTTGAGATTCAAGCTGGCTAGAGAATAGGTGGGGAAACTCGGACTTCAAATCCTCTTCGCGCTCCCAAGTAGCTTCCTCTTCTGAATGATTGCTCCACTAGACCTTGCAAAAACGGATGATCTTGCTCCTCGTGATACGCTCTGCTATATCCAAAATTTTCACTGGTTGCTCCTTGTAGGTAAGATCCTCATGTTCTTCCTCACTTTTGGAGTAGATCAGAATGTCATCAATGAAAACAACAACAAACTTATCCAAATATTCTATGAATAACTTATTCATCATGGTCATGAAGTAGGAAGGGGCATTGGTCAATCCAAAAGACATCACTGTATACTCATATTGTCCATACCGAGTAACAAAAGCTGTTTTGGGTATATCCTCTTGACGAATCTTCAACTGGTGATATCCTGATCTCAGGTCAATCTTCAAGAACACTTCGGCTCCTTGAAGTTGGTCAAACAAATCATCAATTCTTGGCAGAGGGTACTTATTCCTGATGGTGACCTCATTAAGTGAGCGGTAATCCACACACATTCTCTGAGTCCCATCTTTCTTTTCAACTAGAAGAACTGGCGCTCCCCATGGCGAAGAACTTGGTCGAACAAAACCTTGATCTTGCAGCTCTTTAATCTGTCTTTTTACTTCGGCTAACTCATTAGCAAGCATCCTATAAGGTCTCTTGGAAATGGGTGGTGTTCTAGGAACTAGTTCTATCAAGAACTCTATATCTCGGTCCGGTGGCATCCCAGGCAACTCATCCGGAAACACATCAAGAAATTCGCTGGCGACTGGCACATCTTCCAAACTTAATCCTTTGGCACTACAAACTTTAATCCCTTCGGACTGATCTGCTGCGGCTTGAACTTTTAACTTGGCTCCATCTGGAATGGTTAGGGTGATCTCTCTATTCCCACAATCCAAAACTGCTTGGTTCTTGGAGAGCCAATCCATTCCTAGGATCACATCTAGGGACTTGGTGTCTAGGACAATAAGGTTGGCTAGAAATTCTACCCCTCCAATTAATATCTTAACTTCGGGGCAGCCTTGGTTCGAACTCAAATCAGAACCAGGAGATTGCACTAATAAAATAGTCTTAAGAGGCATTATCTTTAATTGATGATTTGCAGCAAAACTCCGAGAAACAAACGAATGCGTTGCTCCAGAATCAAACAAAACCATGGCAGATGCTGAGTTGACTAGGAGCTTACCCAGTATGACGTTTGGTGCAGACTGGGCGTCCTCGGTGGTGACGTGATTCACACGGCCTCTTCCAGCAGGCGGCGGAGTCTTGGTGGCTTGGTTGGGAGTCTGGGGCACTCCACGTCCTGATCCTGGGGCTGGGTCTTGGCTGGTGTAGATCCCAAGTTGAAACGGACTGGCGTCACAGCTTGCTTTCTGGGTCAATTGTTGGCATAGTGATCGAGTTCATGACAGTTGAAACAGGTGACTCCTGCAGCTGGATTACTGGTCCTCTGAGGTGGATTGCTATTGGTGCTGAGGTTGCGATTGCTTGAAGGAGCTGGGCGAGGTGCTGGTGCAGGGGTCCTGAATGCATTCGGAGGAGTGAAAGGGGCAGGCTGTTGAGCATGGGTTCTGACTCTCTGTTGGTGACTCTGATGGGCTCCATGCTGCATCATCTTTCTTTTACGGGATTCATCCAATTCACGGCGAGATTCTTCAATAAGCATAGCTTTATCTACCAGGTGTTGGAAATCTGCATAGTCATTGCCAATGACTTGCACCTTTAGTCCTGGATTGAGTCCACGCTTGAACTTCTTTTGGCGAGCATCATCTGTAGCTACATCCTCTGGAGCGTAGCGAGCGAGTTGAGTGAACTTATTAAGGTACTCACTCACTGACATTCCTTCTTGCTTAAGCTCTCGAAATTCATTCTTCTTCATTTCAACCTTGCCATCTAGAATATGAGAGTGGCGGAAAGCAGTGGAAAACTCTGTCCAAGTGATAGTATGAGGGTCATCATGGGCAGCACTGTAGTTCTCTCACCATTCAGCGGCGGTGCCCTCAGCTGATGAGCGGCATAGAGAACCTTCTCACGATCTGTGCACTGAGCAATTGCAAGCTTCTTCTCAATGGAGCGAATCCAATCATCGGCGTCCAATGGTTCTGAAGAGTTGTAGAAAGTTGGTGGACGAGTCCTCATAAATTCTGCTAGCTTGGACTGGAGACGAGCTTGAGGAGGTGCAGCAGCAGCTTGGTTCTGCTGGTTCAACAGATTTGCTAGGGCAACTGCAGTCTGGTTTTGCTGATTCATCATGTTGTTCATATTCTGCATCATTGTGTTCATTAGCTGAGTTTGAGCTGCCAAAAAATGTCCCATGTTCTGATCTGTCACTGCTGGTGGTGGCGGTGGTGCATTGGGATTGGAGTTGGTGTTGGCACTAGCACTGGCATCCACGGGCGAACTGCGACCGGCTCCAGAACGAGTGTCAACCATCTGAGATGCAGCACAAGGGTTTGATAGGTAAGAGGGAAAAGCAGTAGACGAGTGGTAAGATCATCTAGGGGAGAAGGTAATACCCAGGGACAAAAGAACACAGCCGAAAGGCTTCAATTAAAGAGGCAAATAAAGTTTTTTTTACTAAAGGTATGGTTGCAACACCGTGCTTGGGGTAGGTGTACAACATACCAGGCACACAAGCAATAAAAATCCTATTATACGCGGACTCAAAGTAACCAAACTGAGAGGAAAAACATGCTCAGGCACCATTGAGCACTAGGAACCTATCTTATATGGTAGTCTTCTTGGCAAACTCTGGACGGCTAGAGATTTAATTCCTTGTAGAAAACTCGAGGCGTTGAGAAGTTTCATGAGATAAGATCAATTTAAATTTCGAATAAATGTTTCAGCAAAGGAGAGAAATAAGAACCTAAGAATAAGGCGAGAGGAGACGAAAACTATTAAGTACCAATTTGTTGGTTTGATTTAGAAAATAATTTTGAAGACCTTGCAAACTAGGATAGCGACCTACAGTCGATAGGGCTCTGATACCATCTCTGTCGGGACCCAGATTTGCAAATCCAAAACCCTCTGTGTATACTGCACTAGTCCAGGATCACGCTAGTGCACACAATGGAAACATAGATGAAATACCATTCCAAACAACGAATTAACTAATAAGAAGCAAATTATTATTAAATAAAGCAAACGACCTTATGGTCAATGTTTACACCATTACGTCTTAAGGGCTTAAGAAACAAATACTATTGCAGCGGAAAAGATAACTTGAGCCATTCGACATGCCACAGGCAATCGTCTGGGGAACGCCTTCCTAATCCATGTAGTCTTCATAGAATTCCTCCTCATGACATTCATTATCTCCTTCAGAAACTGATCAACAAGGGCATAAAGCCGTGAGTACAAAAATTACTCAGCAAGCCGTAGGTAATTGATGCAATATATTCATGCACGGCTTGATAAGCATGGCTATATGTTTCATTTGCAGAAAGCAATAACTTGAATTGAAATACAATAAATAGATTGAAAGCATATTTATGAAAAGGTAAATAAATGATTGATAGATCAATGATAGACAACAAAACAACAGTGAACTCCCCATTCACATCCCAACAACTCCACATTCCACATTTTATGAAACACTCTATACCCCGTGTGAAATTCCCGGGCTTGTCCATGACCGCGGAGCCGGCTATTCGACTAGTTTTACACTCTGCAGAGGTTGTACAACTTTACCCACAAGACATGAATATCTCTTTGTGCAAACGTTACTAACGCACTTCCTTTGGTGTGTCGCAGAGATATCATGACAAAGCCTTTACAATGCACTGCCTAAACTCGGTACTGCACGCTAAGGTTTCGCCCCTTAGGGCCCCCTCTTGCGCCTTGCGAATATACCCGTCCATCCCGGAACCCATACCACCAATTGGCAGTACTCAAGGCTAGACATTGCAAAATAATCAGCTAGGTCTGTCCCATTCCAGACATGTGGTAGTACGGTTAGGCCCAGTTCAATGGCGCACAAGATTAAGTCCTTAAGTTGACTCAGGCAAGACATCCACATCCCAATGTACTAGAAAGCACCCCTTTTACTGCATGATTAGTTGCGCGAGGGAAAACAATTCATTCAACAAAGACCAATGGCAAACCCCGCCATGGTACAACAAATTTTACAGCAGTGGCTAACGGCCACGATTCAATATCTCATTAAGTCAAGATTAACATTATTTGATATGTGACATGAATCCCAACTATATCTAAGCATGTCTAAGCATAGCTACGATAACCCGATGTTGGTATAATGATTAAGTCCAACTAGTAATGTACCAACCTAGGGTCAACAAAGGATACATGGCATACAACTAATCAAGGTGGCATAATGTCAACTAGGTATACATCTACTCCCATTAAATAAGCATTGATACACAAAATAGCATGCAATTGTATAAAAGTAAATTACTTTTGCAAACATAGGATCAACATGATCAAAGCATTACGACTTGCCTTGCAGATCTAATGCTGAGTCTTGGTCTTCAAAGTATTCGTTTGCTCCCTCGGAATTAGCGTCTACCGAAAAAGAAGCAACGAAACCAAATAAATACAAAACAGAGACTCAAACAAGCTCAAAACTGAAAATAAATAGCTATGGAAGATAGATCTTGATTTTAGAAAAATTTAGAAACTTGAATCGCCTCAATCGGAGTTCGTATGAGGGAGAACGAGCTTCTGGAAAATTAAATCAGAGAAAAACGCTGAAAATCAGAAATTCGGATTTTTTGGATTTATTTTTATACGGGAAAATCGGTTTATTGCGCAATGCTGACGTTAGCCGGCTTTCGGTGGACTCGGTGCACGGCACGGCTCGGTTCACCGTGCACCCGGTGCACAGTCGACGTCAGCACTGACGCGGCTTTAGGGCTGACGCAAGCATCCACGCGTTGCGCATCTGGCGAGAGGGCCAGATCGAACGACCAAGAAGCGGGGCTGCGGCGGAGGCGACGCGGCGCAATCTCGAGCAGACGCCACCGATCGGACGGCTGAGGTTCACGGCGAGGAACAACGGCGAGGCGGCGGCGCGAGGCTTATCGGAGGCGAGGAAGAAGGCGCACGGCGACGGATCGGACCCGGGACAAGGCGGACCGGGAAGGGGGCGACGCGGGCAAGGCAAAAAGAACAACGGTGGCGGCGAAGGAAAAGGCGGTGGAAGGTCTCAGGCACGACAACAAACTCCGACGAGCTCGCGTGAAGAAACGTCGGTGGCTCGGGCAGCAAGAGAGGGGGCAAAAGAAGCGGCGGCGCGAGGGAAACCTCGGGAGGCGTGCGGCACGGACTTTTATAGCCTAGGGAGGCGTGAAGGGCACGGATTCCGAACGACGGCGCGGCACGTGGAATCCGGAGACCACTAGGGTTAGGGTTTCCGAGCGGCTGGCGGCGGCGCGTGGGAGCTGGGCCGGTGGGTCAGGTGCGGGCGAGCGGTTGGCCGGGCGAGGCGAAGGCAGTCGGAAGGAAGCGTGCGGGACAACGCGAGCGGGCCGGGAAAAACGGAAATGGACCGGGTCGGCTGAAAGGATTCGGCCCGAAAGAAAATCGAGAAAAACAAAAATATTTTTTGAATTAAGAAAATTCCAGAAATTCAATTAAATGCAAATAAATTCAAATAAATAGCAAATAAATTCAGAAAAATTCCTTGAAGCACAATGAACCCAACTAAAATCTTTAGTATGATGAATAGTTTAGTCAAATTAAATACTTTCATTAATAGAAAAATGAAATTAAGCTGGGATTATTTCAACAAAAATGCAAATGGCTTATTTTTGAATTCAAACATTCCAAAACTCAAATTTTGGGATGTTACATCGTCCTCGCGTGTTTTGGATGGACTCTGCTCTGAGTCTTCGTCAGATATCGCCATGGATTGGTAGGCGTCAAGCGCAGCGCAGGCGATCGAGGCTACTTAAGGCGAGCATCAGCTGCGCTTAAACCCAAGGAACCAAAAGCCCAAGCTATTCATGATGATCAAGTTGCATCTACGTCAGATTTCACGTTTTTTCTTAAAGCACAGTCGTCACGGGATTTCGCTGATTTCGTCACCATCGATCCACTGCGGGGTTCGATATCGGTTGCATTTGCTTCACCGTGACAAGAGGGACTCCGTGCGCCCCTTCGATATTATTTGATCCGCGTGGAGATCGTCGTCGCCAGAGAAGAAGCACGGGTCGCCGCTATCTCTGTGCTTGTCCGAGTCAATCATTCGTGTCAGGAAGTAGGCGGCGTTGAGGTGAACCTGTTGAAGGACCATGTGGAGGTCCATCCATGTTTGTGATGAGTATTTGACTTTATTTGAGCAAGGTGTGCTCAAGTTTGAGTTTGATTTGGATTGATTTTCAAAATGAAGCAATTTGAGCTGTCTCTGCCAGAGTGGCGATCTGCTGTATGGGCGCGGTAGTGATGAGTTGGATGGTTTATTGCATATCATTGTGGGCATTGCTATGTGAAAGGTTTTTCCTTGTTTTTGATGATTGCAGGACGACGGTGCTAGGTCATGGTGAGGCGGAGGATGGCCGGGACTAGGCGAGGAGCGTCGGAGGTCCAAACAGTTGGGAGATCACCGGAAGATGATCGGAGACGGAGTCCGGGCAAGTCAAGAAGACAAGGAAAGGAGATGGTGCTAGCTAGATTCCGCGTGGATCAATGAGGGCCGTCGGATTGAGGTCTAGTTGATAGGTTAGCGGGTCTAGGTAGTATGCTTTGAAAACCGTGCAAGAAAACCCGGTATGTGTGTGGGTTTTGGGTTAGCCCTTGCATGGTTGTGAGTGTGGGTTAATCCTAGCCCTTAGATGAGTGCTCTAGGGTTGAGGGACTCATCCAAGGGTGGTAGGTGGCCCAAGAGTAGTATAAATAGGGGTGGAGGGGTAGCCTCCTCCCCTTGAAGGTTTTGAGGTTTTTGATACTCCTTTGAGCTTTGCCCACATGAATGTGAGGCTTTGTAACCTCTCCTTCCAGAAATGAAATATTTCCTCAAATCATTTCTTTTCTTTGTGCATTTACATTACGCATTTAAATTACGCAATTTACATTATGCACTTAAATTCCGCAATTAAATTCAGCACTTACATTCTTGCAATTTACATTTATGCAATTTGGATTTGCCTCCCCTCCTTCTAAATGCTGTTCTTCTAGGATGTATTAAGGGTGTTCATTTGGTTTTACATCTTCCTTACACCCTTGGATAGACTAGAGATCAAGTTTTTTATCAATTTGCAGATCTGTCCAGAACTTGTTCTTCATGCAGCAGTCAGTATTTTATTTTTCTAAACATATATAAAAATCATTTTTAAGTGATTATTTTGGAAAAGGTGCAGTACTCATATATACATCTGTATAAAATTTATTGAGTCCACTGGTTGCACCGTTTGAGAGCTATGAAGTGAAAACCAAGCCTCAAACTTTCTGGTCGAAGTTCCTGACCTTCTGTATTGCTTGATTTTTCATTCTTATTCTGCAAAGCTTTATGAGGTGATTTTTGGTGGAGTGTTTTAAGACTCTACTTCTCACAGGACAAAAAATTCCCAAAAATTTGAGAGCAACATAAACTCACCAACCACCTGTTCCAACTGAGGACAATTTCTGAAAATCTGCTTTAACTTTTCTGAAAAGAGACTTTGGTATTTTAGCTTTATCTCTTTTAGAAAAGAAGTCTTTTGAATTGATTCCTCTTTTGTTTGGACACTTGACAACCAGGATTGTGATTAAAAAAACCCTCATATGATTCATGGTTCTTATCCATGCAAGCTAGGGGTACACATAGTTGTCTAATTGTTCTGGGTTTTGGAGGGTGTGCGAATATGAGAAGCACCAGTTTGAACGAAAATATTTGGGTGCGTTAGATTTTTATTGCAAGAGTGTTTGGAGTACTTTGAGTGGGAGAAATTTTATTTGGGATCATTCACCCCCCCCCCTCTGATCGCCATTTCGATCTTTCACCTGTAGATGCGTTTTTGCTCGACGCGGGCGACCATCGGTCTGGGTGCGCCGCCATCCTCCGTGGTTTGCCTCGGATGTTGACACGTGGCTGCCACGACGTCTTCCGTGTCGACATGGCGGTTTTGTGGAAGTTGCGTGGCATGTCACGTAGGCACTGCGGTGAAAGTGAGAGCACAGCGTGGGACCCGCGTGTCAGAGAACCAGATCTGCGTGGACTGGGTCCATCGTGAACCCGATGAGGTTCATGGACCCAGTCCATGGACTGAGGGACACGTGTCGGCACGGGGCACTTTGGGTCAGGGCTGACATCAGCATGACGTTAGCAGACGCAATAAATCAGATTTTTCAGTATAAAAATAATTCGGTTAATTCTTGATTTTCCAATTTTCAGGTTTTTTTTTATGATTTATGAATCTTCTCTGAGCCCGTTCTCCCTCATACGAGCTCTGATTGAGGTGATTAAAATTTCTAGAAAAAATTAAAATTGAGATCTATCTAATGGTAAATTTTATTTGATTTTTAGAGTTTTTTGTTCTTTGTTTTGGAATTTACTTAGTGTTCTCTCTCGTTTCGCGTAGATGTTAAATTGTGCGAAGTATCCGAGGACGATCTGTCAACTCAAAATCAAGTCCAGAGCTAAACTAGAACCTTTGTCAAGGCAAGTTGTGCTTTGATCATGTTGAACCCATGTTTACAAAATCGCTATATTGTTTTTACCTTATTGCATATTATTTCACGTGTACAACTGTTTTCAATTAAATTGGGACTTAGCTATTATACCAAATTTATCTATATCCTACCTTATCATTTGTATGGCATGATCTATTGTTACCCTACATTGGTTCACTATAGTTGATTGGTATTGAAATCAACTTGGGAAGGTTAGAACGTCATAGTTGCTTAGCCATGCCACATCATCACATGTACTTGAATCATCAATGTTTAATCTTGACTAATGGAATATGGAACAAGGATATGAACTTGTGTGTCATGTGAGATCACACAATGAGATTGAGTTGTAGTGGCGAGTTATATCACGCAACGATATTGAATTGTTGATGGCACGTGGTGCTTGGTAATCAACTGGGGTGGTGATCACTTAGATTGGGGCAAGTGACAAGGGGCGAGTATGACAAGGTGGGCCCGATGGGCAGAGGGTATGTGGAAGTCTTACTTCGATCATCTTAAGGACTTAACCTTGCAAGCCTTTGACCTGAGTCAATCATGCAACCACATGTCTAGTATGAGACAACCTAGTTGAATAATTTGTAATGTCTTAGCTTGTTACTATTAATAGCGGTGTGAGTTCCCGAGTTATAGAGCAACTCACATGGCGCAAGTGGGGGGTCCTGGTTGTGGTTTTCAGACCCACCAGTGTTGAAACCTTAGCGGGTAGTACTGGGTTAAGCCAGAACATTGTAAAGGCTTTGTCATTATAACATCCTACCAAGCCAATACAAATAAGAAATCAAGTAAATATTTAAACCAAATTTAATTTTTGCATTTTTTGGGTTTTTCCTGAATTTTCTCTGAGTTTTCTTGATTTCCTTTGATTATTGCTTAAAAGGAAAACCCTTTTGATAATCAACCAAACATTACATAAGTAATAAGAAAATATTTGTAAAACAAAAAAAATAATAAAAATCCCTGTAAAATTCGTGGAGCTATCCAGAACACAAAAATATAATTTTAAAGTCATGTCAAAGTATTAAAAGATGAAAACAAAGGTAATTTTATGAATCATGACTAGCAATAGTAAAAATGTCAGAAATTAAATTCTCATAATTTCCATGTGAAATTTTTTATATTATCTTTAACCTGGATAGAGTCATATACAGTAAAAATATCAGTAGATAATCTTTAGGTTTGTTATTTATAAAAATTCAAAAACTGAAAAGCTGAAAATCTGGAAGCATCAATGTCAGAATTTTATTAAATAAAATATAAAGAATTTGAAGATGAAAATTTTATAGAAGGTTAATATATCCATAAGAAACATGCACAAAAAGGTTACAAATTTTTGAATAAGATATAAGTACCTAAATAAATATAAAACAGAATGCATAATTTGTGCACAGTGCATTGTCGGAATTTTTGTAAATTTTACAGACGCCCAATAGGCTTGAAATTTTTATGGTAGATTCTAATCTAGCCCTAGTACATTCAGTAAATTTTTCATTAATTTAACGATTAGATAGGAAATGGATTCAGTGAACCCAATTCAGCATTCTTGCAATCAAAACCGGAGTTCTCCTCCTCTCTCGCTGCCACGCGGGACCAATCCACTGTGCGATCCCACCTGTTAGCCGCTGCCACCGCCTTCTTCCTCTCCTCTCCACCGAGCTCCCGTGCATGGCTGAGATCAACTTCGTCGGTTGTAGCTTCGCCACCTCTGCCATTTCGCGAAGCCCGAGGAAACCGTCTCATTACTAGCCTCGCCACACTATGTCCTTGCTCTGATTTTTTGCAGAACGGCCCATTCCTTCTCCTGTTCTCGCGCTGCAAAAACTCAATCAAGTTCACACCATGAGTAAGCTTCTCCACAGCGTCTCCCCTAGCCTATAAATACTGGAGCAAGATCGCCAGATACCGTGCTTCAAAACCCCCTCAAGTTTCATTCGCTCTACTTCACCACGTATTGCCAATTTCCTGATTTCCTGAATCAGCCGAACAACCCTAGCAGTTGGATCAAGCCGGATATAAGGCAGTATGTCGTTCCATTCACAAATTCCTTCGCGTGATAGCATCTGTGACTTGCTAAGATCAATACCCCTTTGTTATTTTCAGGAATTGTCAATCGGAGCTCCGCCGCCACTGCGCCCCCTTCTTCTCCGAAACCGGCGATCGGTGGTGAGCTAATCTGACTCTTCTCTGAACTCCCAACTGGCAAAAATGGAACCACTAGAGCCCATAGATGCTAGAACCGGAACCCATTCCATCGGGGATGCCCTCTGTCGCCGGCGCGGCTCGCTGCCTCTTCCGCCGCTACACAACCACGGTGGCGAGGTGGTTCAGCTAGTCGCTGGTAGGGAGGGGTACCACCATTAGGTGCGCAAGAGTGCCCTGATGCTAGCTGTGCCCTTGGCCGGACCAGAGCATCACCGGATCCTCGCCGACGGTGAGCCCTAGCTCATGCCCTGTTCGGTCCCACTGACAGGAGGGTCCGAGATGTCAACGGCTCAGTCGGATTTGAACAGCAACTGTAGCGCGAAGCAAAAGGCGCTTTCGGTATAGCGAAGGCGTATTTTGCTATTTTCTTTAGAATTTCAGAACTAGTTCAAATTCAAACTTGAATATCTTTCGCATTTGAAATCCAAATGAGATGAAACCAATTTCTAAATTCATCTAAAATCAAGAGATTCTAGAATATGCAAAAATATTTTGAAAAGCTACTCTAAAAAAATATTTTAATACATAGGTGTATAGTGGTTATGAAAATAGACTAAATATAAAAACTTTGCAAATAAAGTTGAATTTGTATGGAACTAATTTTGTTATGATCCTCATTCTGCTTGGAACCCATGCGTATAAAAATGTTTGGTTAACTGGTTGTTTTAGGTCTTTTCTATTGAAGTCTAATATTATTAGTTTGATTATGCAATAATAAATAAACTAATAAGAAAAGAATTTCAGGAGGTTGCTAAACATATTTCTTTTTAGCATGTTAGCAGTATGATGTTAGGCTAGATAAAAACATTGGATAGATAATGGATTATGCAAATAGATTGTGTTCTAGTATAAAGAGCATGAATAAGCATATGCATATGTATGTATGTATGTATGTATGTATGTATGTATGTATGTATGTATGTATGTATGTATGTATGTATGTATGTATGTATGTATGTATGTATGTATGTATGTATGTGTTCATATAAGAACATGCATGCATCTAATAATTAGTGCATGAAGATTTAGTAAATAACCTAATATGTTATGCATTCATAATAAAATGGCAGCAAGACGTTTGGTGATGAATGATTAATTCAAAAATCTATAAATAATGCTTTGCATCTGAATCCTATTAATAACATACTACTTTATGTTATCACGGTAAGACAAATATTTCTACTTTAAATAATTTTAGCATCTAGAATTCGTTAAAATAAAATGGATAATTCATATGAAGCAAGAAATACTTGATATCATTTAGTACAAAAATAGTAAAGGTAAACATAAACAAAAAGATAGTATAACCACATAAACGCGAATCATAATCTTACTAATAAACACTCCTTTTTTTGTGAGTAAGTTTTTAGTTGGATTTTCTATCTATCTTCTTTTCGCCCTTATTTTAGTTTGCTGTCTATTGTATGTTATTCCTGATGATCGACGAGTAGATTCCGACGAGCCTGAATTGATAGACGACGACCTCGCCGACTACCCGGACTTTATACCTGACAACGATCAGCAAGGCAAACACCTCCTTTATCATCTTGATCCTACTACTTTAAATAATTACTTTTCAATGTTTGCAAAACTATTATGCATGCGCATACTTGTCATAAAAAAGATATATTGGAATATTGGTAGATATACCTGATAAATCATGGAACTTCCTTGATAAGTATGGACATGTGAACTTTGATAAGCATAGAAAAAGGGATAGACATTACATAATGTCAACTTGGCTAATATAAGATTAATAATCATGCTTAGCCATACTCATTTAGCAATGAGGTAGATGATCAAAACAAAATTGCTTCTTGGAAATTCAAAAAAGTTGGGTTTGCTATGATGGCAATTGTGGATATTTTAATTAAAAACTCAAAGTAAAACTATGGTTTAGATGCGGGCAATTATTGGCAATAGCCGGTTGTGCAAGAGATGGACTTGTACGTAGTATAGGGAGGAGTATTGCCCGTGTCGGATTAAGGACCGAGCTATGAGTTGTTTTCAAGCCAAGAAAATCATACAACCATCAGTGCTGGTATGGGGCAGTCTTAATCTATTAAGTTGCTTAGATCGGGTTTTATACATTGGTAGGTGGGAGATAGTATGAGCAATCCCTTCTAGGCTTGCTTATGAGGGGCTTCCACACCGAGGTGTGGGTAAATGCATATCGGTACAATGATGTACACCTTGTTATGGGAAGAAACTGTTTCTGGCAGAGATGGACTGCCAACGTTAATGATCTACATACAAAGATGGACTGTTATGTTTTACCTAATTATGTTTCTTCTCCATAACAAGGATTCAACGACATCGGGCTGGTGCAAAGTTAGGTCTAGACAGTGTAACAGTTATGACATGATCACCATGCCGACACCCCAAAGGAAGAGTGTCAATTGGCCTGGCAAAAATGGCAGATCATTTCTTGTGGGTAAAGCTTACACCTCTGCAGAGTGAAAATCTAATTAATTAGCCGCGCCTACGGTTAAAGGCACTTGGTAAAGTCATCACATGGTTAGAGTTTTAATATTTCTAAAATGATTTGATGGGGAAATGGTGTTTTGAAATATACTTCATGTCAGGGGATGACATGAGAATGGATTGAATCAGTCGGGCAGACTACGATATAATCTTATCACTGTATTAATACTTGGTTATTACAATAGATGCTCTTTTACAAATTCCGGTTGCAATCTATTATATAATTATGCTTTAATTTGCCAATGCAAAATAACTGTAGAAACCTTTCCATTGCTATAACCTGCATTTACTTATAATTGCATCTGTGATACACTATAAGACTTGCTGAGTACACAATGTACTCAATCTTGCTATCAATGTTATTTTTAGGTGATGATATCGAAAACTCCGATGATCATTACGACCATACAGGATTCGGGGGTTATGATGACGATCTTTTCTAGGGCTTTACCTTGTCTGTTGCCTGAGGGTGTATGGTCATACTACAAGAGAAATAAAGTTTTCATTGCTGGTTTTCAAGTTTTTGGCTTGTAATATTATTATTTAATCTCAGACGCTTAGCGTATGTAATACTATTGTGTATGGATGTGATTTCAATTTGCAATCTGTGCGTACTAGCCACTAATCATGGGACTAGTACCGTATGCACAGGGAACCCATTGTTTGTATTCAATATCAAAAATGGGGGCCTTACAGTCATGATCTCTTCGCCGACACACCAAAGGAAGTGTGTTAATCCAGAAGGCACCAAGAGATGATCATATCATGTGGGTAAAGTGCATAACCTCTACAGAGTGTGAATCTATTTGAATAGCCATGCTCACAGTATTGAGCAAAGCTTGGGAATTACAGTTAAGGGTTAGTTTAATTAAATGGAAGCTTGGTTGGGATGGCAGGATTGCCATATGGGAAGGTTGGAACTTGACTTAGGATTGGAAACTTGGTTTACTTCAAAAATGCTGAATCTATCTACTACTGTTATTTGTTTTACTGTGTTTACAATCTATTTATTGTATTTGTTCATAAATCCTGCTTTGTTGCAAAATAGCCATGATAGACAATCCTTTGGAATAAGCCTTACATATAGTCACATAGAATTGCATTCTGTGCACAACTTGTTGAGTGTTTTAAGTACTCACCCTTGCCAACAAAAACATCACCAGTTGAGGAGTCTGCATCCATGCTGGAGGAGATGTACCAGAAGGAGACGAATGTTTAGGGTGCAAGCCTTGTCAGTTGTCTGTGGTATACTGATGGGTTGTCTACATTTTCATTCCGCTACAGTTTAATTTATTGTTTAGCCTTGCGAAGCATGGTCATGTAAGTTGACCTTGAGGTCATTCAACTAGTATGATTTAATATATGATGTCTTTCATAATATTTCCGCTGTGTATGATTGTGGTATTCATCTTTGTTAAGCTTGTGTGCACTAGCGTGATCCTGGACTAGTGCAGTATACACAGAGGGTCCGGATTTGCATATTCGGGTCCTGACATCCGCCCTTCACACTCATCCTCTGATCAAAGAGCCCCACATGTCAGTCTGGTGCTTTTAATTGAAAACCTGTGAAAATGAAAAGGCACCTTCACCAAAGTGTATTTTCTATCTTTTGCTCTTTTTCTAAACCGACCCAATTCAAATGTGGATAACTGTTGCATTTTAACTCCAAATTTAACCAAACAAGTTTATAAATTTGTGTAAATTCATGTATATTAGTAATATGTAAAAATATTTCACTTTTGTTCTCTAGAAAGAATTCAAATTTGAATTCAAGTAAGAACCTAGCATAAGTTCTATAATAAAATTTGTGCAAAATAAATCAAAAAATGATGTAACAAATTTTATTATGTTCCTTAGATCTTAAGCTCTCCAATTATATGAAAATATTTAGATTTGGACTTAGTTTGTATCAAATGCTTAAATAGATTATTTTCAATGCATTCCAAATTCTAATGTTTACAACTTGTGCAAATAAATTCCAAATTCAGTGATATCAATTCCTATGTACTATAAAAATGATGACCTTTTTGTTTATACAAAAATATTTAGATACTAAGCGCTATTTATACTTGTTTATGCCTTAGAAAAGATCATAGCAATATTTGAAATGTGAATAATCATAACTATTGCAAATAATCATCAAAACCTATAAAACCAAAACCTAAAAAAATTATGAATTTATGCTCGGTGATAGTAGCTCTAGCCTAGGTTTCATGACCATTAATATGTTGTTTTGCATTTAAACCTGTCAAGAAGTGTTTCTGCTCACAACACCTTTTACGTCCTTTGTATCATATTTGTATAAATAGAAATAATTTTAGCCTCTTGAATTCGTAATTATACACACACACATATATATATATATATATATTATTTTAGCTTCTTGAATTTTAAGAATAAGAATAACATATCTATAAGAATCTGAATCATGCCTTAAAATGAACTTATGGTTTGTCTTTTAATCAAATGTTATATAGGACCAAATGACTGAATTATGACTAAAGGACTGATTAAAACAAGGTGCATAAAATAATAACGCCAACATCCCTAAAACCATGTTTATTTCTTTTAGAAGATTTCAATTTGGTTTTACATCTGATTTCTTTTTCCCCTTATTGAAAACATGCTATTGTTACATGTCGTGTTTCCTATTGGATGACGAGTAGACTCCAATGTTTCACAATTCACTGACGACAACCTCACCAACGATCCAGCTTACGTTCTAGACAGCGACGATGGTTGGAGTTGATAAAGGATTATAATGTTGGAATTCATTATCACCCCGAAAAAGCCGATGTGGTGGCAGTACCTTAAGTTGCAAGAACTACAGTGTCAATATGCTAGTTCAGGAGAGTTAGCCTGAATTGTTTCAAGAGTTTCAAAAGTTGAAGTTGTAAGTGGTTCCAGAAGGATTTCTAGATACCATGGATGTAAAGCCAACTTTAGAAGATCAGATCTATTAAGCTTAGAAAGATGATGCCAAGATCAAAGACATTCATGCACGAGTCCACCCCATGATTAGCTAGGCATTGAGCGGATTTTGGGCTAAGGTGTTACATATGGTATCAAAGCATTATTCCTCGCTGCACACGTCTATATGTGTGTGGGCCCACTTCCTGGTACCAATGGCATGGATGTAGCATCGATGTGTAGTTCTAGGAATTTGTCATGGTTTTGGTATGCTGTAGAGGGTGTCATCCCATAAGGGGTAAGTGTAATACGTTAACTCGTTCATAGTACAACCCATTTGCCCCATGTGGAGTTATGGTCATGGGAACAATCCTACACTATTTGTCTGAAGTTACATGTAATAGCATATAATGCATATTGGGTCCAAACGTAGCAACTCTCGTTAACCATTTTACATAAAGCAAGGACAAAAATGTAAGTAGGGTCCTATGAATGTGTGGCCCCACCATAATGGTGGGCTATTCATTGTGTGGATTTCAGGCTCGGGAGTTACGTGGGACCCCTGTGTTGGTTGTTCGGTTCATGATGGACCAAGTCCACAAACCCAATCTAGGGTTTGGGCACTGATGTGGCACACATGGCAAACAAGGCACTGATGTGGCTAACAAGTGACATAGCAATAGCAAATGGTCACAGCGGCACAGCGAAGCAATCTACATGGTCGAACCAAAAGGAGAAGGATGATGAGGTAGTCAACGGCAATGTTGGCAGTGGTGCTATTGTAACACTCTAGCCAAAATTCAATCAATGTCCAACTTATCATGGGGTGAACCCGCACATGCAAAGCACCCACCCTGCATCCTCACTTGGTGTAGAAGGATTAACTCGGAGATGCTACATTTGGACCTAGCAAGAATTATATGCTACAACAACTGACATTAGACAACCAATGTGGGACTAATCCCAACATATAACTCCATATGGGCCAACACACTTATAGGTCATGTATTACAATCACTCACCTTAAGAGCTGATGCCCATAGTAGTACACCACATACATGACAAATTCCTAGAACTACCATTCAATACACATCTGTGTCGTGTGCCCTCCACGAACCCATATGCACATGCACTCGTGTAACGAATGTTGATGCATTGAACCATATGTAACACCCTGGCTGAAATGTCATTCAACCAGCACACCAGGGTGGAACCACACATGCATACCACCCCACTTATATTTTCTCCTCACTTTGTGAAAAAGGATTACCACGGAGATGTTATGTTTTGACCAACAACAGTTATTTGCTACAAGTACTCACTTTAGAGAACCAATGTAGGACTAATCCCACCACATAGCTCCACATAGGCCCCATGTGTTGATGTCCAAGACCTTGGGTGAAATATAAATTGCGGGCCCCTACAGATCAAAATGGAGACAATGGGAAGTGGTTCTTTATTAGCCAAGATGATCAAAGTGATCATGAGATGCTAAATGCTAAGTAGAAAAAGCTTGATCGCCGATGATTCCAGGTTTAGGATGCTAGATGCCAATTATCCCTCTTCTTAACAGCGTGGATTGGCCCCCTATTTATCCTTGATGAAGAGGTGGTAATTGTTCTCGAAAAGGGCGTCACGTAACCAGCAGACATCTTCCCGTCAAACGGTGTCTTCTCGCCAAAAGGTGCCTCTTCTAGTTATAACTTTTCGGTGGTTATGTATTCATGTCAAACAGCTATCCGCCCAGAGACATGTGCAAGAACAACCGCTTGTCTCTGACCAGTTTACTGGTCGGGGCGGCCATCGTCTTCTGTGACTTTATTGGATTATGTGCCAATTATTTGACCGGTTTAGATACTGATAAATAGGAGATCCTTGCGATTCTCTTGGCAAATGAACTGATGCTTGGTCATTTTTAATGTGTGAGGTATATAAAGGGGATAAAGCCCTCTTTTTGAATCAAGAAAAGATCGCTCTCAAAACTCTTTAGTATTTTCAGCTTCTCATCATCTTCCTCTATTTCTCCTTCATCAAACAGATGAGGGTATGATCACCAGGAAATGGTGAGGAGCTGAAATATCTGAAGGAGTTTTAAGAATAATATTTGATTCCTTCAGACTTTCGAAGAATAGATTACTTTCAAAAATTTTAAGTTGTTTGAGCTTCTGATCATCTTCCCTTATTTCTTCCACGACAAAGGATATGATTAGGAGAAGGTGGTGAGGAGTTCAAATATCTGAGAGTGTTTGAGGAAAATGTCAGTTTCCTTTAATAAGATTTCTTGATTTCTTCATAAAAAGGTATTTCGACAACATCAATCTGGTGTCAGTTACCATTTATTAGAAAGGTAGTTTACTTTTCCTTGGAAGTCAAAACGGTGTCTAAAAGGGGGGTAAATCCTCTTGAATTTCTCACACCCTTACTGCCTTCAAGCATAGAAGTAAAATTTCCTTACGCTTTTTGCGACCTCTAAATCTTTCGTCTTCAATGTTGTTCCTCTTCCCAAACCAAATGGCCATGGATAAGTCGATTCTTACCGAGAGGAGGATCAAGGATTTAGAAGACCAAGGTCTGACCCCTTGCGCAATGCTGCGATGGGACCCCAGTGGGGAGCACACGAAGTCGGTGCGTTAAGAGGGGCACCTCATGTTGTTTGCTGCTCTGGTGAGGTTAGGGTTCCGCCTCACTAAGAGTGATTTCTAGCCGACATGCTCGATCACTATGAGATTGAGCTACATCATCTTTCCCCTAACTCCATTCTTATTTTGAGTATTTTCTTGCATCTTTGAGAAGCTTTCCTTGATATTCCCCCTCCTGTTTGCCTTTTCCACTTCTTCTATCAATATACCAAAAATAGCAATAGTTAGGACTCTTCGGGAGCACTTATTTTAAGGTCCAAGATAAAATGGCTTCTCAATGTCCCCCCACTCCCAACCAAAGATACATGGTGGATTACAGGAAGGAGTGATTCTACTCGAAAATTCTCGAGGGCAGTCGTCTCCGATTTACTAGGAAAAGGGCACCAAGTTGGACTAAGACCGAAATTAAGAGGGAGAAGGAATCGCTAGTCCTTTTCGAGGAGGAGAAGGATATTGTGAAAATCATTAGGAAACTGATGAAAGGAGGTCTGATGGGGCAGAAAATCATTTTTTATTTTCTGCTTTATAAGATAAGTCCTTTGAAGAGACGGTGCAGATTCGCCTGGAGGATGGAAGGCGACCAGGATTCGACTAAGGAGAAACCTGGAGGTAAGAACACTTTCCATTACTGACCTCTTTTTTTTATTAAAGATTGATGTTTATGGGTACTGCTCTTGTAAGTTCTGATCGTCGAAGAGGCTTGGTCGAGAGTTGCATCTATGCTATGTATCTCTGCTAACAAGTCTAACCTGGCTGCCTTGGACAGGTAGCCATCCAGCCTGATCAGACAAACAGATGAGTTCATCCATGAACGCATCATGATAAGCACCAAGAAAACTTCTTTGGTTTTTGATCTAATTGTTGTTTATGCTTAACAATTGCATTTATTCCCTTAGATGCATGGTTTGAAGCGACCTGCTGAATAGCCTGAGGTCTCAGCCTCGGCCTCTTCGGTCTAGAAAATGAAGACTATGGGTCCTTCAAAGGTGGTAGACCCTGCCACTGTTGAGACTAGTGCTGATCTGACCAGCACTAGTTAAGCCTTGGTACTGTCAAGTGTTGTACGCTCTAAGCGTGCACTTGATCAATCCCAAGCGCAAGACAAAAGGGTCACATTTGCTGCGGTGCCAAATACAAGGACCTCATCCCTGGTGCGCCTCAAAAAATGGTTCAACCGCAATTAGGATCGCCCATATAGACATCTCCCGACCTTCCCATTTGTTCAGGGTGAGAGTGAGGACTCGGAGGACCATATTCCTCTGATCATAAGGAGGAGGAAGAAGACCTCTGATATGGAAGGTGGCACATCTTCACTCTTACTGTCCTGGGAAATTGACATAATACTTCAATGTAGGTATGTAACTTTGCCTCTACCTTTATTCCCACTATTCGTCTTTAGAATTTAAGAATTTTTTGTTATTTGTTCTTAGCCCCCATGCAATTGCTCCTGATTCTACTATGGATCAGGATGTAACTACCCCAGGTTAGTGTCAATGCTAATCCACTGGTCACCTTGGCAATGACTAGTGTAGAACATGACTTGGTTCCAACCAATGAGGCTCCTCCAACCAGTGGGCAAATAAACCCATTCAACGCCGAAGGTGAAAATTCCTCGGCTGCTGGTGGTGAACCACTGGTCAGTCAAGATCCATTGACCATGGAAGAGATTGACCCTCTGAAGGACTGAGATGGCGAACAGAGGGGGGTGAATGGTCGCAAATAAAATTTCCCCCAAAATACTCCAACAAAAACCTCGACAAGATCGCTCAAAGGAAATCGTGAAAAACTAAACAACTATGTGTACCCCACGTTTGCATGGATAAGTACCATAAAATATAAGGGGATTTTTGAGTCACAATACTGGTTGTCTAGTGTCCAAGATAAAGAGGAATCAATTCAAACTCTTGCTTTTAGAAAGGACATCAATTCAAATCACAAAAGTCACTTTCAGAAAAGCAAAAGCAGAATTTCCAGAACTTGTCCTCAATTTGCACAGGAGGTTGGTGGGTTTCTGCAGCTCACAAAATTTTGAGACTTTTTCTCCATATGAGCATCAGAGTCGTGAAGAACTCCACCAAATTTCTCCTCAAAAAGCCTTACAGAAAAAATAGGAAAAATCTAAGAACACAGTCTGGTCAAGAACTTCGAGCAGAAAGTTTGGGGCTCGGTTTTCACCTCATGGCGCCCAAACGGTGAAACAAGTGAACTCCAAAATTTTTCTGCAAGTGGATGTCAGAGTCCCGCACCTCCTCCACCAAGAATAACTTGAAAAAGATTTTTCTAGAAATCAAACACTGAATGCTGCGCGAAGAACAAGTTCTGAACAAAGTTGGAACTTGAAAGAAAAGATGTTCTCTACTCAATCCAAGAGTGCAAAAGAGATGTAAAACCATATGAACACACTCAAAACATCCAAGATCAGCAGCATTTAGAAGGAGGGGAGGCAAATCCAAATTACATGAAAGTAAATTGCGAGAATGTAATTGCTGGAAAGTAAATGCTGAATTTAAATTGCGTAAAGTAAAGACATAATGTAAATGCACAAAATAAATTTAGAGGTGGATGGATAAAACTTTCATTTCTGGAAGGAGAGGTTACAAAGCCTCACTTTCATGTGGGCAAAGCTCAAAGGAGCATTCACAAACCTCAAAACCTTCAAGGAAGGAGGCTACCCCTCCACCCCTATTTATACTACTCTTGGGCCACCTACCACCCTTGGATGAGTCCCTCAACCCTAGAGCACTCATCTAAGGGCTAGAATTAACCCACACACACAGCCATGCAAGGGCTAACCCAAAACCCACACACATACCGGGTTTTCTTGCACGGTTTTCAAAGCATACTACTTAGACCCGCTAACCTATCAACTAGACCTCAATCCGACGGCCCTCATTGATCCACGCGGCATCTAGCTAGCATCATCTCCTTTCCTTGTCTTCTTGACTTGCCCGAACTCCGTCTCCGATCATCTTCTGGCGATCTCCCAACCGTCTGGACCTCCGACGCTCCTCGCCTAGTCCCGATCATCCTCCGCCTCACCATGACCTAGCACCGTCGTCCTGCAACCATCAAAAACAAGGAAACTGCTCACATAGCAATGCCCACAATGATGTGCAATAAACCATCCAACTCATCACTACCGCGTCCATAAGACCGGTACTGCCACTCCTGGTAGAGACAACTCAAAATGCTTTATTTTGAAAATCAATCCAAATCAAACTCAAACTTGAGCACACCTTGCTCAAATAAAGTCAAATACTCATCACAAACATGGATGGACCTCCACATGGTCCTTCAATCTCCCCCTTGATGAGTATATTGACAAACCACACAAAAAGACATAAATTTGAGTTTGAAGAAAATGAAGAAGAAAGCAATTTTTAGTTGTAAACTCAAACTTGGTCCAAAGATAGAAATTAGAACCATGACCAAGTTGACGAAGAGGAATTTAGATTTTAGAGTTAAATTTAAGAAAGAGCAAGTTTTCAACAAAAACTCTAAAATCCAACTAAACATGTCAAATGTGATTATGAGATTATGATCCAATGAAGTAGTAGCATAGTTTTACAAAGATCATAATAACCAAATAAGCATTCACATTTTTATCTTTTAGTGATGCCTTTTCTACGTTTTCTCCCCTTTTGGCACTATAGGCATCAATTTTTTTTATGTATGCATGAAATGCAATCGAAAGAGCTTTGAAGATTATCCAATTGATCAAAATGGAAGGATATTACACCAAGCTTGTCAATTTCAGAAGATAACTAAACTAAGACATGTCCAAGTGCAAATACGAGCTTAGTTTTGAATATTTCATTTTTACCAAGATTTGACAAGTGCAACACTTAGCTTTAGTTTCAAAAATATAAGAATAGCCACTCTAAGGATCAAAAGGAAAACCTAGAGTTCAACCTACTCAACACTTTGGGGAATATAGAAGAGCATACAAGGTCCTTCGGGCTCATTTATCACTTAATGCAAATTTTGATTTATCATCATACAAGACATAGCGGGGTGCAAATGTTTGATATTATTTGCATTCTTTACCCACATATGTCTTTGTTTTTAATTTATTTGCATTTTCTTTTGACAATCAATTGACTCAAGCCGTATGCGACCATCTCAAGATGAACTCTTAAGAGGATGGTCTAGGTCAAACACGATGTATTCCAAGTTCATCCCAAGTGCAATGGGAAGCGGTCTTGTGAATGCAAGGTGTTGAGTCGTATGTGCACAAGAAGAGTCAATTTTGTTTAATTTTCATTTTTAGCACAATGATTCATGAGCAATTGAAGGACTCTAGCATTGATCAAACTAGTTTCACCCAAGTTGTTATAGGGACTCTAGAGAACTCCAAAGTTTCTCAAATTATGGCACAAACCTCTAGAGAAGAAACCTAGCAAGTAAAAGCAACAAGTTTCATCAAGTTTTTCATTTAAGACTTTTTTCATTTTAAAGCTTAGCAAGTTAAATGAACTTGGACATATCTGAGCTAGTGATTTCCTCCATATGATGCAGCATGGTGTATAACATGAAGAAGAAATCAATTGCATAATAGACAAAGCTCATTAAACAGGAAATGCAGTCTATATGCAATGCACGAACAGATTCCCAAACTCCCCCTCAACAAATGAATCAATTTTAAGCTCAAATCTGGTTAAAGTTGAGTTATTATCAAGATTAGGCACAAAGAAAAACCGAACGAACTCAATAATAACCAGAAAAACAGAATGAGGAGAAGAAGTCGAGAAACTGCAAAATTGGATGGCTATAGAGCATAGAAAAGATGTAAGAGACTCACTACGGCTTAGACTCGCTCTTATCTTCCCAGTGACTGACATAGGGAAGCTGACTCTAGATCCCAACTAAGGAGTGCACACAGACCCTGTCTACCCAGGAGGCCCAATACCTGCTAAACTTATAAGACTGTGAGGGGACTCAACCTAGAGAGAAGAGAGAATAGCTAATCACGCATGATAGCAACCTAAAGCACAAGATAAGAGGTCCATGGAAGGCATGCCAGAAGTCTACGTGAGTGAACTCAACTCAAGAAAACAAGCCCAAAGTCACCCAAAAGAAATACAAAGAAAAGAAAAGCTGGAAGAAAACATATAATACATAATATACAAACCAGCTCCCCCTCACGAAAGGCCGTAAGGGCTCACGACTCCAAGCTCACTCCTCAAGGAAACAAATCTGGAGCTATCCAAAGGCTTGGTGAAGATATTGGCTAATTGAAGGTCACTCTCTACGAACTGAAGCGCGATATCTCCCTTCTCCACATGGTCTCTAAGGAAGTGATATCTAATATCAATGTGTTTGGTCCGGGAATGTTGCACTGGGTTTTTAGCAATGCAAATAGCTGAAGTGTTGTCACAGAAAAGTGGCACACTCTCTATCTCAAACCCATAGTCCTGTAAGGTCGATCTCATCCAGAGCACTGCTACAAAGAATCGGTCGCGACAACATACTCGGCCTCGTGGTGGTATGCAACCCTGCATCGCTTCCTAGATGACCAAGAAACAAGAGAAGTGCCAATGAATTGGCAAGTGCCAGAAGTGCTCTTCCTATCTATCCTACAGCTAGCAAAGTCGGCATCGGAAAAGGCTCTAAGAGATAGACAAGAAGACGAAGAGTACCAAATACCATAATCAGTGGTAGCACGAAGGTACCTGAAGATGCGCTTGACCGCCTGGCGGTGAGAGGCGCGAGGAGAAGCTTGAAATCGAGTGCACAGACACACAGCGAAATGTATGTCCGGCCTCGAAGCAGTGAGGTACAAGAGGGAGCCGATCATGCTCCGAAACTCCTTTTGATCAGCAGGCTCACCATCCTCATCGGGCTCGAGGACAGCAGTGGTGGCCATAAGAGTCATCACCGGCTTCCCATCAGACATATCAAAGCGCCTCAGGAGGTCACGGGTATACTTGCCTTGATGAAAGAAAGTACCCTCCCGAGTCTGCTTGATTTGGAAGCCAAGAAAGTAGCTCAACTCGCCCATCATACTCATCTCAAACTATGTGCTCATCACCTCAGAAAACAGAGACACAAGCGAATTAGATGAGCCACCAAAAATGATATCGTCCACATAAATCTGGACAAGAAGAAAATGAGACTCATGGTGTCTAATGAACAGAGTTTTGTCTACTATGCCCATTTTGAAGTCATGGCTGAGAAGATAAGACTTGAGCCTCTCATACCATGCTCGGGGCTCGCTTGAGTCCATACAAAGCTTTGGAGAGCTTGTATACATGACTGAAACTTGGGGTTCTCGAATCACGGAGGTTGTTTGACATAAACCTCTTCCTCAATATAGCCATTGAGGAATGCACTCTTGACATCCATTTGATAGAGCTTGAAGCCCTGGGATGCAGAGAATGCAAGCAGGATCCTAATAGCCTCTAGTCTAGCTACAGGGGCAAAGGTCTCTTCAAAGTCAAGACCCTCAACCTGAGAAAAGCCCTGGGCAACTAGCCTAGCCTTGTTGCGAATGACAACCCCATCCTCGCTCTACTTGTTTTTGAACACCCACTTCATCCCAATGACATTATGACTAGATGGGGGCTCAACAAGCTGCCATACCTTGTTCCTCTCAAAGTTCTCAAGTTCCTCATGCATAGCATTAATCCACGATTCATCGGATAATGCATGAGAAACATCCTTCGGCTCAAAGGAGGCAACGAAGGCGAGTGGAGGCGTAAATCGGACAAACCTAATTTTGAGCGAGTGACCGCTCAAGCAGATCACCAATGATCCGATCGGTGGATGAGCTTTCGGATATGTCGGGAGGACTGAAGAAGTGGCCTCTACCTCATGCACAGAAGAGGTAGGAGCAGAGCCACTCGCTGAAGGAGAGTCGAAAGGCAAGGGCTGGTCTCCCTGAGGTGCAGAAATGGGAACAGGAGGCACCTTAGGTGTAGAGGGAACTGGATCCGGTGGAACACCATCATCTCCATCATCCTCATCTTCTACAAAGATGGTCTCGGAGGTATAAGAAGAGCCTGAAACATCAGATCTAGCTCCTGAGCTAGCCTCATCAAAGGTCACATCACAGGTCTCTACGATCCTATGCGCATCAACACTACAGACCCTATAGCTACGAGAAGAAGTCGAGTAACTTAGAAAGATACCATCAGAAGAGCGAGACTCAAACTTATCTAGGTTACCAGACTTCAAGATAAAACACTTGCAACCGAAAATGAGACACACTGGGCTTTCGCCCATACCTCAACTCATAAGAAGTGCGATGCAGATGTGCTCTCAAAAACACGTGATTAGAAACATGGCAAGCAAGAGCTATAGCCTCACCAAAACTCCTAGGAGTATCAGACTCGCTTAGCATCGTCCCGCCATCTCAACCAAGGTCTGTTCTTCCTTTCCACTACGCCATTCTCACGAGGGGCGAGGGAGAAGAGAAGCGATGCTCTAAACAGGACTCCACACGTAAACTCTCAAAGTAGGAATTCTTGAACTGTGCTATTATCATCACAGTATAGCTCGTAATGCACCGGGAGCTCAATAGACAACCTCTTGACCAAACCCCAAGTGAGAAAAGTCTCATCCTTTGAGGCCATAAAGAATACCTAAGAGTATCTAGAAAAATTATCAACGATGACAAGAACATACCACTTCCTCCCGCCGATTGCACTCTATTTGGACCAACAAAGTGTCCATATGTAAAAGCTGTCTGGTGCATCATCATCACTACGGTGGATCGGAGGATGAGAAGCGATAACCATCTTGCCATGTTGGCAAGAAGAGCAAACTAAGTCTTTGACCATCTTGAGTTTGGGCAAACCCCGAATGAGATCGTGGCTGCTAACTCGGGTCAAATGATCAAAACCAATGTGACCAAGTCTCCTATGCCAGAAGGAGAGATCACGGGACACAGAAGCAATCAAACATCGAAGAGAGTCTCCAGAAGAAGCAGAAAAATCAGCACGAAAGACTCTCCCAAATCTAGAAATCCCGCAAACTAACCCTCCTGATGAATCAAGAATTCTACAGGCATAACTCTTGAAGCTTACCTCGAAAGAGTCATCGATAAGCTGAGAAACAGAGAGTAGATTGTATTGCAGCTTACTTACTAAGGCAACATCTTTAAGAATGAAATTTTGGTTAATGCAGATGGTACCTTTAGCAATGACTCTACCTGAAGATGCATCCCCAAAAGTGATTAACTCATCACCAGGGGCTCGGACTAGGGAAGAGAACCAACGAGAATCTCCAGTCATATGACGAGAACAACCGGAGTCAACAATCCAAACATCGCCCTTCCCCATCCGACGAACCTGATCAAGACACAAGAGAGAAAGATGACTCAGTACTGGGATAGAGTGAAGACTTAGGAACCCAATACTGAACCATACGACACCTCAGAGTACCAGCCACAAGAAGACTGGACTCGAGTGTCTCTCTGACGCTCAACTCTCACACGATCAGGAACAACTCTGGTAGATAATCTAGGAGTCAAAACTGGGTTGGCACGTCGTGGTGCAAAAGCTGGACCATCCCAGTAAGGCTGCCTGGATCTCCTACCGGAAAACACCTCACGCCACGATATCTACCTCGATGGGAAAACGAGGAATATCAAGAGGACGGCGGAAAGCCCGACTACGAACAGCTCCGGGACTAAAACTCGAAGAACTAGCATGAAAACCAAGTCCTGGACGCTGCCCAAAACAGGCGACTCTCTAACCTGTCTAGAAGAAGTGTGTGTCTTAGGAGCACTCAAAGTCTAGGGATGACCCTGAATACCCTAAGAGCAGCAACACGCTCACGCCGAGTGATCTTGGTGCGCTGAGCGTAAATCTACTAGGTGACCATCCTTCTTACGGAAGGTGCATGTGTACTTCGCCTTGCTAAAGGCGAAGCAATAGGAGTAACACCTTCTCAGTCAAGTCCTATGGACAACCCCAGCGGACCTAAACACGGTGGTACTCACTTTGGGAGCTACCACAATATCACCACTCTTGGAGCCGCGCACAATGATGGGAGGATGCACCCGAGCGTGCTCCAAGGGATCAAATCCTAGACCTTGATTGAATCTACTAATCTTGGATTGGTTTAGAATAAGATTGAGCTTCTTCTTACCTCCAACAAACTTCTCGAGAGTGCTCATAAGATACTGGCAATCTTGGAAGAAAGAAGCACAAGAAGAACAGGGGGAAGGAGAGGAAGAAGAAGAACTAGAAAGAGAAGATCTCTCAGCACGTGCTTTTTGTTCCCTTAGCACGGCTGCCTCAATCCTGAGGGCCTCACAAGAAACGCAAGGAGCATCTCTAACCCTAAGGGTTTGGTCTTTTAACTTCTTCTTAAGCTCGACATGGATTTGATCCACATCATCCTTAACCCCAACACACAAACAAGCAACCAGTTTTGACTTAACTAGTAAGTCCTTAGCAAGTTGATCACACTTGACATTCAAAGCATCATTGTCAAGTTTTAGTTGCCTCTGACCCTCACATGAGCCGTTGGGTCCTTAGAAGCATGCAATTCAAGTTCATCATTTCTAGTAGAAAGCTTTCTAAGGTGTTCGCTCATGGCATCAATTTCGGCAAGCAATTTAGGGCAATTAGCACATGATGGAGTGGAGTGAGCATGAAGAAAACTAACCTCAATAGGAATAGCATCAACAGAACTAGTGCTAGCATTCTTCAACCTAAGACCATCAAGTTCAGCAAGCACACTATCATGTATGGTCCTTAGGTTCTCCAACTCCACAAGAATAGCATCACACAAAGAGCAATCATCAGTGACTCGGGAGGGAGAAGATCTAAGTGAAGCTAACTCCCGAGTCAAGGTACCTACATCCTTCTCAAGCTCCGTACACCTAGCTCTAGCATGAAATTTTCCTAATTTGCAGAAAGCTTCGTTGAGCTGGTCATAGGAGGGTACCTCATCCGAGTCGCTGTAGAGCTCGGAGTCGCTGATGTCGTTGGTGTCGGCCATGAAGCACATGCCGGAGAAGTCGTCGCCGCCCTTCTTCTCTTGCGGATCATCCTCGCCCTCGTCGCTCCATATGTCTGTGTCGGAGAGGTTGATGTCGTCAAGCGCGGCGAGGACGCGGTGGAAGAGCTTCTTGTTCTTGGAGAAGTTGCGGTACTTCTTCTCGTCGTTGGGTTCACGAACCGGAGGCTTCTTGTTGCGGTTCTTGTCGGTGTAGTCGTTCTTGCCCGAACCGCCAACGTCGTTCTTGCCCTTCTCCGACTTGGGGATTCGCCGAATGTGGTTGGGGCCACCACACTCAAGCGGTGATCATGCCA
Source organism: Otatea glauca (assembly GCA_036346275.1). NCBI lineage: Eukaryota > Viridiplantae > Streptophyta > Magnoliopsida > Poales > Poaceae > Otatea > Otatea glauca. Next base: position 16,800,466 of record CM070724.1, read on the forward strand.
CCTCTCTTCCTCTCTCTCACCCTCTTGTATGCATGAGAAAACTTGCGGCGAGAAGAGCAAGCTCATTTTCTCGAAATTTTTCCAGCTTGGTCATCGCTAGCTCGCAAAGGGCGGAAAGAGAGAAACCAATAGAAGGATCAGAAGAAGAAGATCCAATGGGATCGGTGACCAAAGCCATCGACTGAGATTTCGTCTTCCGAGAGACGACATTGATCTCATGAGTCTTGAGGCAGGAATAAAGCCCGTCAAGAGTCAGAGTCGATAAGTCGGTGATGTCCTTGATGGTGGTCACCTTCATCTCCCAAACCCGAAGGTCGAGTGCGGTTAAGAAATGCCGAGCATTGTCCGAGTCAGGGTATATGCAACCAACTGCTCGGAGGTCGCTCAAAATCTTTGTAAACCGACCAAAACACTCGTCGAGACTCTCACCAGCGCGTTGATCAAATTTGTTGTACTCGCGCTTGAACTGGTCCTGCCTCACAGTCTTGATTTGAGTAGAGCCCTCATGGTAAGCATCGAGGGTTACCCAAATCTCATGAGCGGAGCGAAATTGAGAAATCCTATCATACTCACCGCGGCTAAGACCCTGTATGAGAATGTTCCTTGCCTTAGCATTCGCCTCAACGTCAACCAGATTGATGGCCGTGACATTTTCATCAGCAGGAATCTCATACGGAGTTTCACCTTACGCCATATCGGGTAACCACAGGCGTGATGTATGACTCCATCTGGGACTTCCAAAAAGGAAAATCAACTCCATTAAAGATGGGAGGCTTGGTGGAATATTTGTCCGTCGCCATGGATCTTGAGACCGGTTAAGATCTATGGAAGAGCAAAACTGGCTCTGATACCAATTGAAGGACCGAGATGGTGAACAGAGGGGGGGTGAATGGTCGCAAATAAAATTTCCCCCAAAATACTCTAACAAAAACCTCGACAAGATCGCTTAAAGGAAATCGTGAAAAACTAGACAACTATGTGTACCCCAAGCTTGCATTGGATAAGTACCATAAAATATATGGGGATTTTCTAGTGTCCAAGATAAAGAGGAATCAATTCAAACTCTTGCTTTTAGAAAGGACATCAATTCAAATCACAAAAGTCACTTTCAGAAAAGCAAAAAAAGAATTTCCAGAACTTGTCCTCAATTTTGAGACTTTTTCTCCCTATGAGCATCAGAGTCGTGAAGAACTCCACCAAATTTCTCCTCAAAAAACCTTATAGAAAAAACAAGAAAAATCTAAGAACACAGTCTGGTCAAGAACTTCGAGCAGAAAGTTTGGGGCTCGGTTTTCACCTCATGGCGCCCAAACGGTGCAACAAGTGAACTCCAAAATTGTTCTACAAGTGGATGTCAGAGTCCCGCACCTCCTCCAACAAGAATCACTTGAAAAAGATTTTTCTAGATTTTTATAGAAATCAAACACTGACTGCTACTCGAAGAACAAGTTTTGAACAAAGTTGGAACTTGAAAGAAAAGATGTTCTCTACTCAATCCAAGAGTGCAAAAGAGATGTAAAACCATATGAACACACTCAAAATATCCAAGATCAGCAGCATTTAGAAGGAGGGGAGGCAAATCCAAATTAAATGAAAGTAAATTGCGAGAATGTAATTGCGGGAAAGTAAATGCTGAATTTAAATTGCGTAAAGTAAAGACATAATGTAAATGCGCAAAATAAATTCAGAGGTGGATGGATAAAACTTTCATTTCTGAAAGGAGAGGTTACAAAGCCTAACTTTCATGTGGGCAAAGCTCAAAGGAGCATTCACAAACCTCAAAACCTTTAAGGGAAGGAGGCTACCCCTCCACCCCTATTTATACTTCTCTTGGGCCACCTACCACCCTTGGATGAGTCCCTCAACCCTAGAGCACTCATCTAAGGGCTAGGATTAACCCACACACACATCCATGCAAGGGCTAACCCAAAACCCACACACATACCGGGTTTTCTTGCACGGTTTTCAAAGCATACTACCTAGACCCGCTAACCTATCAACTAGACCTCAATCCGACGGCCCTCATTGATCCACGCGGCATCTAGCTAGCATCAACTCCTTTCCTTGTCTTCTTGACTTGCCCGGACTCCGTCTCCGATCATCTTCCGGCGATCTCCCAACCGTCTGGACCTCCGACGCTCCTCGCCTAGTCCCGGTCATCCTCCGCCTCACCATGACCTAGCACCGTCGTCCTGCAACCATCAAAAACAAGGAAACTCCTCACATAGCAATGCCCACAATGATGTGCAATAAACCATCCAACTCATCACTACCGCGTCCATAAGACCGGTACTACCACTCCTGGCAGAGACAATTCAAAATGCTTCATTTTGAAAATCAATCCAAATCAAACTCAAACTTGAGCACACCTTGCTCAAATAAAGTCAAATACTCATCACAAACATGGATGGACCTCCACATGGTCCTTCACCCTCCTCCTGTGATGACAACCAAGTGGTCGGGACAGCCACCGTTGCTGTGGAGTCTTCTACGGCTGGGGAGATTGAAGACCTCCCAGCTGTAGAGGAGATATTTGTCATTTCAACCAGTGAGGACAAGTGGATGGAGGTAGTGCCTGAAAGTGCAATAATTACCGACACCATCCAACCAGTGGTTTTCCTACTGGCCTGTTCCTCCATCACTCTAACTAGAGGGACTTCAAGCAAGTTTTTGATAACTTGCAAGCAAAGGTATTCATCATTTCTTTTCTTTTCTCTCTATTTTTTTTAAGAAAAGGTAACTCTTAATTCATTTTATCTTTTGTTGTTTTCTAGCAATTGTAAGAAATGTTTAACCTGCTAAGCCAGCAGGCAAGGACTTTGGCCAAAGCCGAAGTAAAAAAGTAAGTACAAGCTTTCTATTATTTTTACTTTCTCTATCTTTTTTGTTCTAACATAACTGTTCTAACACAGACAAAAAGAACAAATAAAGGAATTAAAGAAGCAACTATTAGTGGCTCAGAATACTGCCAAGGGGTACAAATTTGACCTCATTGCTTCGAAGAGCTATCATGAGGACAAAACTGCCAGACTTCATGAAGCCTTCAAAAGAAATGAGGAGAAGATCCAAAGGTTCTCCAAGGAGTATAAAAATACTCTTCAGGTAAAGGAGTCTGAGATAGCATGTAAGAAAATGATTTCGACCTACTTTAAACTCAATTTTTACTTTGGAAACTGAAAGAAAATATGAATTTAAACTTTGCAGATTTGAAAGATATAATAAAGGCCAGAGAGTCTCAACTTTCCGCATGAGAAGAAGAAAGAATAAAAGTTGAAGAGCAAAGGTCGGTCATGCAGAACGAAATCGACAAAATAAATGACCATCTAAGGATTTTTACAAGAGACATGGCCACAGTTTAGAGAGGTAGGAAATCTACTTTGAACTTTATTCTTGAACAGCTTTAGAAAATTACGACAAATTTAAAGGGAAAAGAGGTAAAACTTACAAATCCGTCGCTTGATGAGTTGGCCGAGGGGGTGAACATATTCAGGAACAGGTAGGGTACTCTAGCGTAAAATCAAAATTTTTCTACCACGTAACCAAAGAACCAGTGCAAGTTATAGATCACTGAATTACCACTAGATACCAACCAGTGCAAGTTATAGATCACTGAATTACCACTAGACGTGCAGGCCTGTAGTGGAAGTAGAGTCGATGTAGCGTGGTGGTGTAGATCTAGTCGTACTAGCCACGTGCCTTCTCCAACAGCTCCTTGTGACTGTCGTAGGTTGCGGATCATCCTAGTGTTGAAGCTTCGCAGCAACGCCTCCAAGGTTTTGTAACATCCCAAATTTTGGATTTATTGGTTTCAATGTGTTTTTCCCTTTTATTTGAGTTTTCTGGGATTTTAATTAATTCACTTTGTATTTATTGAAAGGAGCCTTTTGCTATATTTTAATTATTCAGAGAAAAGTATTAATGATCTTTTGTTGGAAATATTTTATTTGAGTTACAAATGTCCCAAAGTATTTTCTGGAATTTTTTGCGATTTTTCCTGGTATTTTTGCTATGTACCTTGGCTTTGTTTATTTATCTGAATTGGTGTTATTCAAAATGATTTTAAATCGAGAGAATAGTAATTGGGCCGAATCCCCCCGGTTCGGCCCAATTTCTGCTCGGCCCAGCCCATCCATCACGCAGCAGCTCCATCGAACCCTAGCGGCGCGACCGTTGGATTTCGATCCAACGGTTGTGATCATGGCGCACCGCCGCTCGTTGCCAGCCATCCGATCGGATCTATGTGGACGCTCTGGATTGCGCCACGTCAGCTCATCCGAATCTGCCGCACCGCCAGATCCCATGCTTCTCAGAGTTCATTTCTGTCTCGTTTCACGGAAGCCGAGGGCCCTATTTAATGTGCTGCTACCACCCCTGTGTTGCGCACCCCGAGACGCATCCATAGCCCTAGCGCACGCATCCCGAGCCACCACCGTTCACCCGCAAAAGCTCATCGTAGGTGCGCTTGGTGCCGCTGCAGTTTTTGTCTCGTTCCGTCGCCGTCGGTCCGCTTTCGCCGTCGCCATGGTCACCGGAGTGTCGCCCTCACCGAGTCGCTTCGAATGCACTGGAAGACGTCGCCGAAGACCCTTGGAAACACCGTCTACCGTGTCGTCATCCTCGACTGCGGCAAGCCTTCACCGCCGCACGCCATCACCGAGCATCGAAGCTTGAGGACCGTTGGATCTTCAACCAGCGGTAAGGATCAAGCCACGTCGCCTTATCTACAGTAAACAGCTCCATCTGCCGTGACCATTAGATCTTGATCATGCGGCTCAAATATCACCACATCATCGTCTGTTGCTCTGTCTGTCTCCACCGTTGGATCCACATAGGTCGGTTCTGATTGTGCCACGTGTCCCCTGCTGAGGTCGCTTTCTCAGATTCAAACTGAATGGTCGAGATAGCACCATGCGTTGGGCCAGTCCCATGCTGCTGCGTGTCACGTAGAAACTGAGGCGTCGCCGCAGCCGGTTTCGCTGATGTCATCGCCTTTGATGTCCGCCACCCGATCTGAAATGAACGATCGAGATCATCACCGCTGCGTGTTTTAATCGCGTCCGTTGAATATGTGCCACGTGTCATCAATCCAATGGTGCCACGTGTGTCCTTACGTTAGCCAGTGCACGGGCATAGTGTCTCCAGTCCATCGTGGACTAGTGCCGGCCATGGACCGTGTCCATACGCCAGTGACGCGTGTCGCACCATGGTTTTGCCGTGTGTCAGCACCCGATTGGGCGACGTGTCCACTGACGTCAGCGTGACATCATAAATCATTTTTCTTTAGAAAAATAATTATCCAAAAATCATATTCGGTGCTGAAGTTAGCATGACGTCATAAATGCTATTTTCAATGTAAAAGTAATTCGATTTTTCTATTTTTTAGAATTATCTTTTAATTCAAACTTTGAATAGCTATATCTTTTGCCTTTGAACTCCGATTGAGGTGATTCCTGTTTCTAAAATTTTTTAAAATCATGCTCTATTTAATGGTAAATTTTATTTAATTTTTGGAGTTTATCTTGCTCTCCGTTTTTTGCTATTTATTGCTTTCTCTTTCGTTACGCGTAGACATCGAGTTGCCCGGTGAGTTTGTGATTGAGGAGATAGCACCCGAGCAAGGCCCAGAGCAGGAGTCAGAGCTGTTTGAAGGCAAGTTGTGCTTTGATCATGTTGAACCTATGCTCTAAATATTATATTGTTTCAAAGTATTGCATATTAATTCAAGTATCGTTGTTTCAAATATGTTGGGTATAGTTAATCATCCAATTTTGATACATCCACCTTGCTAAGCCGTATGTCATATCTCATTTGTCACCCTAGAATGGTTTAATATTAATTGGTAGCTATAATTGACAATGTGGTTAGTTAGAACGCAAGTAGTATGCTTAGCCGTGCAACGAGTCATCATTTTATAAGGAAATTATTAATCTTGCTTAATGATTATGGAACATGTTTATTAACTTATGTGTCGGGTGTTGTCACACAATGTTTTTGTTGTTGTTGATGGCACGTGGTGCATGGTAAATCAACTGGGGTGGTAAAATGATTTAGACTGAGGCAAGCGGCATGTATTTGCGGTGGATCAATGTGGCAAATGGGCAGTCGCATTGCTTTTTATGATAATGGTTGGTTCATGGTTATAATGATTTTTAGTTAGTCTTGCCTTGGTCAATTAAGGACTTAACCTTGCAAGAATTTGAACTGAGTCATCCATACAACCAAATGTCTGTTATGGGACAGAACTAGCTGATTAGCTTGTTGAGTCTAAACTTTTGTACCATTTGTGGTGGTGTGAGGCCCAAGTAGTGGTAACCAGTCCTCGCACGTGTGTGCTCACATGACGCAAGAGGGGGGCCCTGGATGTGGTAATCAGTCCCACCAGTGTTGAAACCTTAGCGGATAGTACTGGGTTTAGACATGCATTGGAAAGGCTTTGTTATAATCACTCGCCTCTATGGTGTATGGTTGTATCTTGTAGGTAAAGTGTATATCCTCCGCAGAGTGTAAAACCTATTCGAATAGCCGTGCTCACAGTATTGAGCTTTGCTCGGTGATTACAGTCAAGGGTTAGATTTTATTAAAAACAAATATGGGTTTGGATGCGAAATATGGAATAAGGTTATGAGTTGGTTATTGGAAAATGAATGCAAAATGTATTAATGTTATTTTTGTTTTTACTGATTTTCAATCTATTTATGCTATTCCTTTACAAGTGTTGTTTATGCAAATTAACCATGCCAGCCTATCCTTTGTAATAAGCCATGCATATTGTATATTAGACTTGCATTCTGTGCGCAGCTTGTTGAGTGCTTTATGTACTCACCCCTTGCAACAAAACATCACCAGTTGGAGAAGAAGCAACGCCTGCTTTTGACGAAGAGTATCAGGAAGAGGCGAATAACTAGGGTACGAATCTTGTCAGTTGCCTGTGGCAGATTGAAGGGTTTCTACGCTTGTGTTCATTTCCGCTGCTATTTATTTACTTTCAGTCTTAGCCCTGCTTGGCGTATTCATGTAAGGTGGACCATAAGGTCGTCCAACAATTATATTTAATATTGATGAAGTCTTTATTATGTTACCGTTAAGTATGATTGAGATATTCATCAATGTTGAGCCTGTGTGCACTAGTGTGATCCTGGACTAGCGTGGAATACACAGAGGGTCCGGATTTGCATATTCGGGTCCTGACAGGTATCCACATGTACAGGACAGGAACACCATGTACCGGAGTGCTAGCACTGGCTGCGCAATTCTCGTGGAGGAGGGGTGGCAGCTAGAGTTTTGGGAATTCTGAATTCCTATTGTGTCTCTTAACCCTAAAGCCAGTACCCCCTCCTTTTAAATAGACGTCCCATAATGGGCTCTACATTAAAGGCACATTAGGAACTTAAAACCCATCAGAATTCAGATCACCATCCGAATTAAGTCACAACCCTTTAAGCGTGCGACCCTATAGGTTCACGTATACCTAGACATGGCCCGAGTACTCTTACTCGATAATTAATCATTAGCGGGCCATAGCAGGATGTGTCGACTCCCGAGTATAGGTAAAGATCACATTGGATGAACCTAAGCAAAGCTTATATATATGCACTTCCCTTTGCCCACCATATCGGTCAAACTCAAGGCGAGTACATGCCATCCTTCTTTAGTTAGCTTGACCACTCCTTCTCGATCACGTGACTCAAAATCCTCAACTACGGTTAACTCTTTAACCGCAAGTAGCATGGCCATACATTTCCGGAATCCGACCACTCGAGAGGCCTAGTGATATCTCTCCCATTGAATGGAGGTGCAAATCCTATCTTGATCGACCATGCTTCGTAGCATACTTCATGACAAACCCGACATCAACCTTTATAACTACCCAGTTACAGAGTAGCGTTTGCCAACACCTAAGTAAGTCATTACACATCTCAAGTACATGCGCCAACCTCAAGTCTAAGGATATAGCATACACATTGTATATGAGACCAACTGATGACAAGAAGATTACAATGCTATCATATTGTCTCAAGGTGGGTCGATCCAACTCCATGTTCTCTAACATATGTCCATATTATTGGTTTGATATCTTCATATCTATATCCCGTGAAACATTTTCATCAACCAATACATATGCTAGTCTATTCATATGTGTCCTCATATGTTTATCGACTAGGGATCACTTTAGAATAATCTTCACAAAGTCATATATATAGAGTTTCACAAAAGTCACATACTTGCTGATAAATAATAATGACAATATTCAAAGAACAAAATAATTAATCATGAACGTAAGGAAATATAATGATCTCTATGATTGGGGGCATATTTCCAACAGAACGACCAGTTAAACATCATTCAGAAGCAAATCCCATGATGGCGGAGACCATCAAAGTAGCACTCTGAGCTTCAATTTTTTCCCAAGTAGGTACCCTCTTCGTCAAGTTGAGGCATTTCTACAAGGATGTGGCTGAACTGGAGAAACTTACGCCCGACCTGAAGCTTAGCACTCAAGAAGAGATCGATAAAAAACGTGCAGAAGTAACTTCTGCCGTTGAGACATACATGAGTAATGTAAAGATTACATATAAACAAAATGTATGATCTTATTCAAATGAATGAAAAAGAATCTCTTTTTGTGTCATATTCTTCCTTGTGTTTATTTTGTGTATATTTTTTCTGAGTATATCACTAGTCCCCAACTGTTTGTGTACTGAACAACAATGTGTTCGGAATACAAACAGTGTTGTGAGTGATGACCAGCTCTTTTTTATGTAGTACTTGGTGTGAACCGCCAGCAGATCGTAGATAAGTTCATGCTAACGAGTTTCAATGCAATAAGAACTGTCTTACAAGTAAAGTCTCTATTAGATGTTATCGCACAATTCGACCAGCAACCTTGTACGCTGTTTATAGATATGTCGGTTAAATGATGACTTTTGTGCATCCCAGAGGATTGTTAGAATAGACACAATTTAGAAACATAACAATTAAAGAGATATCATATGTAAATGTAAAAGGAACTTATTTACACATAGAACCTGCAAAGATGCTGGATATTCCAAGTGTTGGATAGAATTCTTCCATCTTCCATATTAAGCTGAGCAGATCCTGGTCGCACAATTGATATAATAGTAAAGGGACCTTCCCACTTGAGAGATAACTTATGCAAGTTCGACTGATTCTGGATACGCCTTAGAACCAAGTCTCCCACGTCTAATGTTTGTGGTTGAACTGTTTTGTTGTAATATCTTCTTAAGCCTTGTAGATAGGCTGCTGACCTGATAAGTGCTCAGTCTTACTTTTCTTCTAAGAGATTGATATCATCTTCGCGTTGGTGTTCTTGATTGACATGTTCATAGAGAGTGATCTATGTAGAATCTAAATGAATCTCATTTGGCAACACAGCTTCAGCTATGTAGACCAGTTGGAAAGGAGTTTCCCCTGTTGCTCTACTAGCCATTGTTCTAATGGCTCAGAGCACAGAGTAGAGGTCGTCTATCTAAGCCCTAAGCGTTTGGTAAGACGATCAAACACTCTTTTCTTTATACATTATATAATTTGGCCATTAGCTCTTTCGACTGCTCGATTACTCTGAGGATGAGTGACTGAAGCGTAACAAATCTTTTTGCATGTTTCATCACAGTATTCCTGAAACATACCACTAATGAATTGTGATCCATTTTAAGTAATTAATCTACTAGGTACACCAAATCTAGTGACTATGTTTTTCACAATGAATTTTTGGCAGCTTGAGCCGTAATAGAGACCATAAGCTCAGATTCAATCCATTTTGTGAATGTATCTATTGCAACAAATAGGAATTTGAATCCATTAGTTGCTCTTGGTAAAGGACCTACTAAATCAATTCCCCATGTCAAAAATTGTAACATCCCGAAAATTTTAAAATAAGAAAAATATAAATATAAAAATTGGAAAATGAAACTGAATAACATTTTTAATTAAAATCAAGAGTATGATTTAAAATATTATCTTTTATCTCAGTTTCCTGAAAAACCAACCTTAACAAAAGGATAAGCTGCAATATCAAAACCCAAATTAAATAAAATATGAAAATGAGTTTGAAATAAAAATTTACTTTTGAAATTTTGTAGATCTGAAATTTCTCTAAACTTTAGTTCTTAAGAAAAATATTTAACCTAATTATTTCATTTTCTCTTCAAAACTCAAAATATAATGGGGAAATTTAATATTAACAATTATTTATATTTACTGATGATTTTTTTTAATTCTCTAGATTTTATTGACTTTTCCTGGATTTTCTTAATTTTGCTTCAATGGAGAAATCCTTTTAATATAAACTTAAATAATAGATAAAGAGAAGAGTAAAATGGTTATAGCAATAAAATAAATAAAAATTTATCTAAGCTCAAGAAACAACCAGTGACTCATTTGTAAATTTAAAAAGTCATATCAAAGCAATAAACACGGAATGAAAGCCAATTAATGGTTCTTGACTAATAACAATAAAATTATCAGATTTAAATAAAAATAATACCACATTATCTCTAGATAAACATTTTATATTGACCTCTGTATAGATAAATACATCCACAGTACAAATATTAAAAATTAACAACAAGGTTTGTATATTTAAAAATTCAATTACTAAAAGGCAGGAATTCAAAGAATAAGAATGTCAGAATTTTATTAAATTAAATACAAAATATTTAGAATTCAAATTTTTACTAAAGGACTCTGTAGCTAAAATTAACTCATAAAAAATGTCTCAGAAATTATTGATGAGATATAAATCTTCAGAAAATTTAAAAACTGAAAAGGAAATTCTGAACACAGTGCCTTCTCACAATTTTTATAAATTATGTACAGAGTATTTTTACCTGAAATTTCTATAGTATGAATAACATTATCCAACAATCACAGAACAATTTTTACAAAATTTCTAACATGAAAGCTAACTGATTAAATGAACTGAGGACCGGTTCAACTTGCTGTCCAAACCCAGTATGCGCATTCTGTCACTGACCGTGGGACCCGAACCTTGTTTGGGGCCACCCGTCAGCGAAACCGCCAGCCTTCGTCTTCCTCAGCTCGCTAGTGCCCCAAAGCAGAGCCGATCCTCCTATAGCTTGCGCCACCTCTGTCCTCAATTGATGGCGCAATAGAAACTAGTCCAATTGATCGCAGCCACGGTAAGGTCTCAGGGCAGCCCATAACTTGCCGCCTTTGCCACGGCCATCTCTTCTCCTGTGCGAGCGCCGAGAGCCTTCTCACCAAGTTCTTACTATGGGTTGGCTCATCTACGCCCTCGTTGCCTATAAAAACTGCCTCCAAGCTCGCACTAGAGTCACTCATCTTTATCCCGACAATACATTTCTTGCTTCATAGCCAAACCACTGCAATTTCTAGCCAATCTGCCATTGCCGAAGAAACCCTAAGCTCGGGAAACAAGCAATTGAAGCCTGTGGGCTAACCCATTTCTCAATTCCCTAGAGACATAAGCATCTATGACCTTTACTGATCATTAACCCTCACTTAATTTCAGAAGTACCTACTCATATCTTGGCCGCACCGGTGAGCTTTCTTCCCCATCCACGGCGCTCGGTGACAAGCCAATCTGATCAATATTTTCTACCACATCAGGTAGAAAAGTGTGTCTAGGACACGTTGTTGTTGTTTTCAGAACCATTCACGCCCGTTCGGCCATCTTTCGTCGGTGCGTCTTAACCGCCATAGCCTCCGCTGCATTGCCTCGGTGGCGCACCACCCCGCTTCGCCTTCGGCTGAATCGGTACCATCCTCGGGTGCGCACGGGTCTAATGATGCTCAGCGCACTAGCGGTTCATCGTCTCCGGCGTCCTTTCACCGCCGCCGGCCCTGGAAGCCGACTGCTCTGTTCTCGGGCGTATGACACACGGGCTCATATGACAACCACCCCATCTCATTGCCGTCTCTCCTCACTGAACTAAGGGTCCCGCGTGACAGTCCGCTATGCTTTAAACAAAAACCGTGAAAATGAAAAGACATTACCTAAATGATGAAAGCGTATTATGCCTTTTAAGTGTATTTTCAAACCGAATGACATTCGCGAACGAGCGAGCGCTCGACTGGCCAGCTATGCGAGTGCGCGAGCGGCCCGCCGGGGTTCGAGTCCCCGGACTCGCCCGAGTGCGCATGGAGCCAGGTACGGTGCATGTGCGTGTGTGGATGTATGTGTGTCTGTAGCCCGGCTGTTGTTCTCGTTTTATACTGTATGCCAGAGCTCCTGAACAAAATTCAAAACAAAAAGAATGACATTCAAACATTAGTATCTTTTGTATTTTTAATACAAATAAGATGAAATAAAATTCTATATTCATCTAAAATCATGTACTTCCAGAATATGCAAAAATATTTTGGAAAAGGGCACTGGGTGAATTTGAAATTCAAATTTAAAGAAAAGGATGAAATATAGGCTATACATAAAAATTTTGCAAATAAGCTAAGAATTGAATGAAACCAATTTTTATAAAATACTTATACTTCCAGAAAGTCAAATATATAAAAATATCTGAATTTCAACTTTGGTTGAATCATTTTCTGTTAGGAATTGTTATCAATACATTAAATACTAAAATGCATAAATGATGCAAAAGAGACCTAAAATCTGTAGAATTAATTTTTATATGCTAGTATGTCAGTAGGACACCTGAGAATGCTAAAAGACTTAAGAAATAATCTTGACTTGAATTTTTTCATGAATAAGAATGAGAACCTAGTGTAGAAGATATATATGTATGTGCTTATATAGAGTAACTAGCAGCTTTGCATATATGTACAAATGCATATGTCTCAGGAGGAATCATGAAACTGAAATTATTACTACTAAAATGCTTTTGAGTGAAAAACACTAAAATGTTACATATGCATGGTTTAATTTGCACAAAGAACATAAGCTTGTCCATACAAAAGAATATACTCATCTAAATATAGATATAATGAAAAGTGAAGTCATGATTCATGGAAAACCAGATCCAAAATATCTTATAAAACTCAGACCTTGTAATACCACCAGAATCATTATAACAAATCATGGTTTATACTTAGCCGAAATATGCCATCCTATGATATATATAAGAATCAAAAATATATTTATAAAACCTCATACAGTGAGTATTAGATTAAGTAGGGCTAGTCTCAGCATACTCTAAAGGTTATGATCGGCAAAAAGAACTAATTTGAATTCAGTTAATAAAAGACTATAATTTTTATATGCTTATAAACTATCACGGCTAAAATCAAAATAATGCAAAACTAGTTTTAAAACGCTTCTAGGATGGTACCCTACTAATGGCTGAAAAATGAGTGAATAATCATGTATAGTGCAGTCGCAAAGTTAAAATGAAATCCGATTCTTTTTAATGTCGACTTTGTGACCATTTATTCTTTTTCGGTAGCTCGTAAAACATCTCGTCTAAATGAAAATTTTGTGAAGATTAGCCTAGAAATGTTCTTTAGGATATGGACTACCATAATCTGGGAAAATATTCTTTTATAACTTGTTTTTATCTAAATCCTGCTAGTACAACAACCTAAGTGTTATAGATGCTAAAGCCTTTTATGAATAGTTGAGCTTAAGAAACCTTTAGCTAAAGTACTTGTGTCGCAAGAATCATTGTGTAACCATGTAAATACAGTCAGTAACCTTATTTTGTAGATCCCATCATGTATAAATCACCTTGCTTGCAAAACACGTAGGGCTAAGTAATAAATGTACACTACACCTTAGGAATCAACGAAAACCTTAATACCATATAAGCTATTTCAGCAATAAATAAAACATCTCATCTAAATCCTAAAATAAATAAAATCAGCTTAGGAATGCTCCCCAAAATAAAGATTACCCTATTCTAAAGAAATAATCTCATTTCATCATGCTCTGCTGTTGGGACCGGATTTCCGGATCCGAACCCTCTGTGTATAACCTGTGCTAGTCCAGGAAAAGCTAGCACACATAGTGAAAACAGTGATGACAACACATCCATATCACGAAGCCCATAATATTAATTAAGCAAAAGTGTATTAGCCTTATGGCCAATTATTACAAATAAGCAGCATCATGGCTTGGGTTCAATAAGAAACAGCGGAAACGAAATAACAATAGCAGGATAAGCCCATCCATTTTCCCAACAGGCAATCGACTGGGGTTCACATCCTAGCATTCCGGATCGCCTTCGTCGTAACCACAAGCGTAGAAATCGTAGTCACCTTCAGCTTCTGCACACTCTTTTGTGGAAAGTTGGGGATGTTGCAAGGGTGAGCACAAAATGTACTCCGCAAGTCTTGGAAACATAATGCATGATAACTATATGCAAAGCTAAACAATTGAAGGCATAATATGGCTCTTTTAGCATAAAGCAAAGTTTAACTGTGAATACCAATAGTAATTTCATAAAGCATAATTTGATCAAAATGTAATTGGATAGTAATTGAATTTGATATGACAACTAAAGCAAGTTATAGCTACCTGACTGGCTCCATCTGCCAAACCATAACCCGAGAGTTCCATCTCCTCACGGATTCCCAAACCATCATTTTCATTTAAAACAAAACCATGAAATCTACAATGTGCAAGCGTACCTCGCCTACCCTTGACTGTGGGCATGGCTACTTAAGTAGTTTTAACTCTGCAGAGTGTGTACACTTTACCCACAAGACATGATCAACTCTTGTTGCCAAGCTATCAACACACTTCTTTTGGTGTGTCGGTAGAGAGATCATGACAAGGCCTTTACAATGTACAACCCTACTATTAACATCGCCCGCTAAGGTTTCATCTTTGTTAGGGTTCTAGCCGCTTGATACAAAGCCCCTCTTGCGCCTGCCAACATCTGGCACTCACCAACTGGCGAAGCTAATAATGAGATGCACAAATTATTTAGCCAGGTCGTACCCATATAGACTTATGGTTGTACGGTAGTGCTTGGTCCATGATAACACATTCTTCGGTCCTTAAGTGACTAGGGCGGAACATTCACATTCTAAGGTCTCGTGCTTTCTGCACCTGCCAAACATTCTTCCTCCCTGGTCTAAACCATATTTTCCACTTTATTTCATTTAAATAACAACAGCAACACCAATTTCCGCGACTTCACAAATATGATTCAACAATGTTTGAAGTGATTCCCATAATGGTATAATACTGAAACGTTTAAGCTGGACTAAGCAGTTCTACCGTCCCATGCTAATCTACTGACTATCACCAAATAAAATAGCTAGTATTATGTAGGGTGACAAAGGTTCATCATGATTAATGTCAATGAGGGTATAACAAAGCTGACATTTAACTAAACCCTAAAAGTATATTTAATGTACTTTGCATAAAAGTAAGCATGCATAATTTAAAACAACATAAGCTTTTTATAAAATTTGGATCAATATGTTCAAGGAAGACTTGCCTTCGATGCCTCCTGCTAGTTCTACCTCATTCTTGATTAAGCTTAAGCCATTGCGTCGTCTACACGCGAAACGAGAGCAAATAAATAAAAAAAATTCAAAAAAATTCAAAAATTGAAAAGAATGGTACTGAAAGATAGATCCTGAATTTATATGAATTTGGAAATTTGAATCACTGGAATCGGAGCTCGAACGAAGGAGAACGGGCTCCTGGAAGATTCCCAGAAAAGAAATTCAGAAAAATTCAGAAAGGCTAGCATGTGGCAAGACGTGATTGGCTAGAATTTCAGATTTTCTGGAAAATCAAAAAAAGAAAAAGAAATACCGACTGACACGTGGGGCCCACATGTTAGCGCCTGGGTTCACGGTGGACTGCGTCCACCGAGGGGTTTCGGGTGACGCGGCAGACTTGCTGACGGGGACGACACGTGGCAGCGCTAGGGTAGACGTGGCAGCTGACGCGGATGATCGGGCGGAAGGCGAGGCGACGTGGCGCCGAGGTGGCGGGCACGCGGCGGGACGTGGCGACACAGGGCGCCAGCGGGGCACGGGCGGCGTGAGGCGACGGTGACACAGGCACGCCAGAGGCGAGGAAGACGGCGTGGCTACACGCAAAAACGCGACAAGACGCGATCGAATCTAGGGCAAAAGAACGCGGGAGACATGGGGAGTTCATCCATGCACGCGACGGTGGTAGAGGCTCACCGGCAAGGGAGAAGGACGGCGGAGAAGCTTCTCGGGACGGCGGAGAACTTCGGCGAGCCCGCGAGAGAAGACGGCGGCGCCTCAGACATCAAGAGCTAGGTCAAAAGGGGTGGCGCAGAGCGGGGAACCTCGGGCTGGGTGCGACGGCGGCTTAAATATCCTGGGGAGGCATGCGCGGCACGGACGCCGAAAACGGCGCGGACGCGGCTAGGGTTTCGGCGGCGACGGCGTGGGCGGCGTGGCGCACACGTGGCGCGGATCCAACGGCGGATCTGGCGAATTTGGATGGGCCGGGCGCGGAGGGACTAGGCCGAGCGGAGCGGGCCGGGCGGCGAAAAAGGAATGGGTCGCGGAAGAAATTCGGCCCGGAGGAGTTTTGAAAATTAAAACAATTTTCCGAATTAATAAAATCCCAAAAATTCAAATAAAAATAAAATAAATTCATAAAAATCTCCAAAAATACAAAAAAAATCCTTGAGGCATAATGAACCCAATTAAAACTGAAAAGCTTTTTTTTGATGAATATATTAGTCAAATTAAATCATTTCATAAATATAAAATTCATATTAAGCTTTGATTAATCTGGGAAAAATGTAAATGGTTCATTTTCAAATTCAAACATTCCAAAACTCCAATTTTGGGATGTTACATCTGCATATAAATCCTGTCAGCCAAATAACCCTAAGTATTATGATCTCTTAATCCGAGTAACGAACTTAATAATAAATAGGAAATCAGTAACTAACATGTTTGTATCGCCAAAACCTTCCTAAAAACCATGAATATATATATATAACCAGTAACCTAACTTAACAGGTCTAACATATTCAAAACGAATTCTTATGCAAAGTCATTAAAGACTAAGTACTATTCGTACATAACGTACAACATAATGATTAATATCTTAATTCTATTAAACCAAATAATTTTAGCATCTAGAATTCAAAATCATAAATATAAAAATACATAATTTTAGCCTCTTAAATTCATAAAATAAAAATAGATAGTCTATAGAAAGAAATTGTAGCATTGCCTAAACCTACCAGTAATATCAATATATGTATATATGTACAAACATAATAAAAACATGAAAACTGAAGTCATTCAACCCTAAACCATGCGTGTTTTTTTTCTGTAGCAAGTCTGTAATTGGTTTTCTTTTTGTCTTCTTTTTGTCATTATTAAAGTTTGTTATTTGCCATATTTCCTTTGAAACGACGTGTAGAACTCGACGCCATTAACTCCGTCGTCGACACCGCCGGCTGCGACCAAAACTTCATCCTAAACAACAATTAAGCAAGGCAAGTACCCCTTTGATCCCATTGATCCCAATATTTAATTTTCCTTTTGTTTATCAAATTATTTCATGCATGCGTTTAATTTTCTGTAAATTTGCTATTTTGTGGTACTAGTAGATATACCTATTATCTCATGGAACTTCCTTGATAAGTATGGACATGTGAACCTTGATAACCATATAATAGGGCTAGATAATAGATAATGTCAACATGGGTATAAATGATTACATATTAACTATGCTTAGCCATGCTTAGCAATTGGGATTGGGACAATCAGATTAAACTTCTTCTTGAGAATTTGAAAATATGACACGGATGGTTATTGGTATTTTGGCACAAAAGCTGATCATTTCTTTTGGGTAAAGCTATACACCTCGGCAGAGTATAAATCTAATCGACTAGCCGCGCCCACGATCATGGGCACTTGGTAACGTCATCACATAGTTGTTTTATTAGTTTCAAAATGGTATGGTTTTCACCTATTGTGCCTTGTCTTGGCAAAGATTGTTGTTGTGCCACGGGTTGGCAGGAAATTGGACATCTCGACGCTCACATCATGGAGGACTGTGAGTTATTACTTATGCTTTACTTATTTCTTATCAGCCAAATTTGCTCTTACAAATTCCATTTCTAAATTGAAACTTGATTTACAAATTAACTTTCACTTTATGCAAATTAACCGTAGAAGCCATCTTTGATTTAACCTGCATTACTGCATTTTCAAATACCACATTAAGTCTTGCTAAGTACAAAAGTACTCAACCTTGCTTAATCTATTATTTTAGGTGGAAAAGGAAGCAAGGCTCTGAAGATTATTTATCGTCGCAGGTAGCGGGAATTTCAATGAGGCAATCTTTCTAAGGATTTATACCTTGTCAGTTGCTGGAGGGTTGGATGGGCACACTACAAGACCTTGCTTCTTCTGTGTTGTATATATATTTTCTGAATTGTAAAATACAATGTATAATAGCTTCCGCTTTAATAATATGATGTATGGTTGTGATTCCAATTGTTATAAATGTGCGTACTAGCCACTGATCATGGGACTAATATTGTATGCACATTAGATTTCTATTTTTACATTTTATGTAAAAATAGGGGTCGTTACAAAAATGGCTATGATAGAGGTATGAGTTGCAGTTGATTAGCAGGTAAATGTAATTATCGAGCATGAAATTGATATTGCTCGCAAGTTTTCACAAGATGCATGGCATCCTGCAAAGCAGTGAGCCAATAAAAACCTTGTCGGAAAGCTTCACCGACCAGTGTTCTGTATGAAGCATGTAGTCCACACAAGCCCCCATGCATTTTGTCATGTAATGTTTTTTCTTGTTTCTGGGTTATACATGGCATAAGAATACAATGTGTTCCCTCTAACCTCTTCACTGGTTGAGGATTGTTCTATATGAATGTGGCTATAGAAGGCATAGACAGATATTCAAGAAACACACCTGTTGGAACAGGTGATCGTTAGGAACCCAGTTTTGATAACTGGTCTGCTAATGCATTATCTTTCCGTGGTATATATTGGACTTTGAAATTACTAAAGTATTTTTCCAATTTCCTCACTTCATCCAGGTAGTGAGCCATTACCTCATCGGATGTCCTGTATTCCTTGCTAACCTGGTTTATGACTAATTGCGAATTGCCCACCGTAAGTAGCCTCCAAGGGATTTTACTACTCGGAGTCCGGCTAGAAGACTTTCGTACTCTGTCACATTATTTGTAGTAGGGAAGTGTATTTGGATTACATATTTTAATTGGTCTCCTTGAGACGTAACCAATACTATACCAGCCCCTGAGCCTTTTATTTCTCGAGAACCATCAAATTATAGCTTCTAATGGTATGTATCAGTCGTATCCTCTTGTACACAGGTTTCACTATTTGTCCATTCAGCGATAAAATCTGCCAAAATTTTAGACTTAATTGATGTTCGGGCTACGAATGGATATCAAGGATCTAAGTTCAACTACCCACTTAGCAACCCAACTAGTTGCTTTTTGGTTATGTCAAATATTTCCCAAGGTAAAAGATGATGGTACCATAATCCAATGTGATTGGAAATAATGTCTCAATTTTCTATAAGCCATTAATAGAGCATAGAGCAATTTTTGAACCTGAGTGTATCGCTCCTTAGGTCCATGTAAAACTTCACATGTAATAAATAGGTTTCTAAACCTGACCTAATTCAACAATTAGTATGGCACTGACCACCTTATTTGAAGCCGCTAAGTATACCAACAAAGGTTCTCCAGGTTTGGGTGAGACCAGAGTGGGTGGGCTTTGCAAATAGATTTTTGTGTCATTAAAGGCTTTATCCGCTTCATCCGACTAGTGGAACTTGTCGTGTTTTCAAATTACCTTAAAGAAAGGCAAACCATACTCTCCTGATCTTGAGATAAAATGACTAAGAGCAGCCATCCGACTAGTTAAACCTTGAACCTCCTTTACTGTAGAAGTTGGTGTAGGATCGAAATATACTAAACTAGCAATCAGAGGGGGGTGAATGATTGTGCGGAAGCTAAAACAAAATTTTTGATCTACTAAAATTCACCCCAATTCGGACTCAAATAATTGCTTTCGTATTCAACAAAACAGAGTTAGATGCATTCGGTAAATCACTAATTCCTGGATATACAACTGTCGGATTGACCTGAAATTTTCACTGTAGAAACTAGATTCCAATACGAATCTAACAAAAGAAGAATCAGCTCGATCGAACATACGGATCAAAAGTTATTAAACTCGCAAGCATGCTGTGACAGATTATGACGAGAATTGATCAAACCCTAATTTCGTGATTAATCACAATCTACAAAAGATTAACCAACGAAACTTTGAGGAACACTAAATTAATGCCCTAGAAAGGTTTTGGATGGATCAAATCAAGATTAAACTTGTTGAATCAAGAGAGACAACGAATCAATCTATAAGAACCAAAGCGAGAGAAAACCGAGAAAGTGATTCTGTAGCAAACCGTGTATGAACAGTAACCTGCGCGATTACTGTAGCATCGCGTGGAGCTTTCGGTTCCTGCGCCCAGCCGGCTGAGGAAAATCTGATTCTTTATTTTTCTTGCTAGTCAGTTACAATACTCCTAATAAAAGAGTACAAACTCTAATACCTAGCTCTCTCATCTAAACAGGAGACACCTCCCCCTATTTATACTGAGCAAACATAAAGAGATTGAATACAACTCCACTTCCAACATGGAAAGAGTTTGTATACATCTCAACCTGGCCCAACATGACCAAAAACAACTCTTGCACGTATGTACAGCCCACATGCTATAAATACGTGACTAACCAGCCTTCATGTGCATGTTCTCTAGCCCGAACGTTCCGCATGACATCCTTGACCACCAAGACCTCGATTCCTCTCTGAATCTAGTCCCGAACCTCAGTTCCTCCATGAACCTAGTTCGGTCCGTCATCGACCATGTTCGCCTCGAGCAACACCGCACATGAATAAACAAGAAACAACTCCAGTACAAGTCCACGACTTGACTCAACATCGATCCATGCAACCACTCACACGAGTGCATTGCATCAAGCGAATCATTACCATGCTATCACAAACATATCAAGTAAACATCTGAAACAACACATGCCAAAACACCACACATGCTATGAGCACAACCACTTTGCAATGCCAATTCCATTACTAAGCCAATTTTTCAGCACATGATTTCACAATCTCCCCCTTGATGAAAACATTGGCAACACCACTTAGAATTGAACATTGGCATTCATCTCACGAGAAAAGCTTTTGAAATCAAAAAGTTCTAAAATCAAAAGCCAAAGTGACAAACACAAAATCCCCCCCTTTGACAAATATTCAAGGTGAAAAACTCCCCTAGGTGAAAATAAGAAAATCTCTCCCTAAAAGGAAAAATATGAGTGAATGAATGAATACCACTTAAACAAGAACATGTGCATGTGTAAAGCATGTATAAAGTTTTCCAAGATTCTCCTCCAAAATTCTCCAAAGTGGCAAAATTCTCCCCCTTTGACAATGGATTCATCAAGAACACAAAAGAGAGAAAACAAAATCTTTTTGTTTTTTTAAAAATTTGACAATTTTTTTATATGTAACGAGCATTCTAAGTCATCCATATATGTTGCAAATTCATCACCAAGCCATGCTATCAAAAATACTTGCACCCTCAAATCTACACAAAGACAATGTAGAGTAAGCATAACTAGAAATCAAGTATTATTAACAATTTATTGCATGGCATGATCTCCCTTTCTCAACAATCTCAAAACCTGAAAACATTGAATTTTGTGCACTTTATTTATACTTGAAAAACTGATTCATTGATTGATTGCAATAATAACAATTGCAAGGAATTATATGCACCATCAGCCTTACTTTTCAACCATGCCAAGCAATCACAAGCTTAAGGTTTCATGGTTTCGGTCATACACAACCTCTTCCAAGTTCATATCAAAGTGCAATGATAAGCGGTCTAAGTAAAGAAGAAGTGCGATAGTACATAACCTTGATCTTGCATTTATCAACAATCACTCTTTGAGCTTTAGCACTTAATTTTGATAAATTTCATATTTAGCAATTTTGAGCAGGATCAAGATAGCCAAGAAAGTTCAACCATGACAAGATTTAATTCAAGTTGTCATTCCAATTAAATAGTCATGACATAAACTACACCATATATGCATAAATATGAAGTTGCAAAGACCTTGTAGCATAAACATGGCTTCAAATGACATATATGTATGAAATATAATGCTCATTACTTTTCATTGTTTTTCATTTTTTGTTTTTCATTTACTGAAACACACAAAATAAAAGTATGTTAACAAAAATTACAAAGTTTTCACAAACTCCCCTCAAAACAACATCTTAAAACTTTCTTCAAAATTGTCACCCAATGGGATTAATTTTATAAACAAAAGTCTAAAAGAACAATCTTCCCAATAGGCAAGCGAAAGAAATTTTCACCAAAAGTCCATTAACTCCCCTCAAACAAATAACCAATGAAATCAAAAGAGAGGTGATGATATACATTTGTTTGAGTTATCACGTATGTTCAGTTAAGCATAAGTATGAATCATGATAAATAAATCTGAGCATGAAAAGGCATGATATAAGATATAACATAATGGAACATGCCGGGGATACATATGAGCATATAAGCAAACATCTCATCTCATACCACAATTAGATATCGTGAATGTAAACAATATGAGTGTATAAAATAGCTCACAAAGTAGGTGAAGAATTATCGCACATGCCTCTTGAAGGACATTTCAAGGGTGAGAACCATCCAAGTCTTGATCACATCTTGCAAAAGACCAAGACCCACTAAGCTTCTGTTCTCCAACCCGCATCTGAAAAACCTACATAGCACTAGAAGATGTCGAGGCCTCGGTACTAGGGTTAGAAATAAAGCATTTAGGAATCGATCTTGAGACACACGACACTGATAGTAGGCACAACAC
Organism: Otatea glauca; assembly: GCA_036346275.1. Lineage (NCBI taxonomy): Eukaryota > Viridiplantae > Streptophyta > Magnoliopsida > Poales > Poaceae > Otatea > Otatea glauca. Next base: position 16,823,337 of record CM070724.1, read on the forward strand.
GAGTATTCTTATACACAAAATCAGATTTGCCCTTTCCCGTGTTTCTAGCAACAAAAGGTGTTCGCATCACCCTAGGCACATAATGAGGAGTAAAGCGTGCCTGTCTGAAATTAGACCTAGCCTTAGCCTTTTCTTTCTTTTGTTGTTTGGCTAGTCTAAAGCAAAAATCTACTAAGTGTCCATCTCTACCACAATGAGTGCAAGTGTACTTAACACGATGTTTAGCTTTAGAAGTAGAAGCAATATTTGCATTCATTATAGTAGAAGATAAAACTCAGCAGACTTAAAAACAATTTTCTTAGGCTCATTGACAATTTCAAATTTTCCACTTTCAAGTGCCTTAACAACGATGGGAGCATGTGATTCATGATGAGCATAAGAATCAAAACCTAAACCTTTGTTATGAATGCTAACCCTTGATTGATCCAAAATCATGTTTAGGTTTTTCTTTCCTCTAGTGAAACGTTCTAAAGATTTTCCAAATAATCAACCTTTCGAGAAAGAGTTAAACAATTATTACGAGGAACGTCCACTTTTCCTTTTTGCTTGCGACAAGTTGAGCATGAAAGAACCTCATGCGTGAGCAAATCATTTGTCATTTGAGAAACTTTAGTATCAGCATCATGCAACTTCAATTCAAGAATTGAACATTTAGAACAAGAAGTTGATTCATCCAAATCAGAAGTAGAGCAACTAGCATCTTTAATATGTTTGCAATTCAAAGCGACAAGTTTCTCATTCTTCTCAATTTCATCTCTAAGCTTATCAAGAGTTGAAGCATGAACATTTCTTAGTGAAGTAAGCTCGAATAAATTAAGTCACATGTTTTGCAAGCATCATCATCAGGAATCAAAGATTTAAGTCTAGCAATTTCAGCATTCAATGATTCAACAATAAAATCATGTTTCTTGATTTTCTTGTCGCGTTTATCAAGCAATTTACCAAGACGAGCAACAGCTATGGCTAATTCATCATAAGAAGGTTCTACCTCATTGAAGTCGCTGTCGTGGTCATCTTCAGTAAGGCTTTCATCACTTCTTGCCATAAGACACAAACCAGTAAGTTCACGCTTGGTTGGCGTTGTTGTGTCTTCTTCGCTACTTCCCGAGTCCACATCGCTCAAATTGACTTGTTCAAGAGCGGAAAGAACTCGGTGGACAACTTTGCGATTCGTAAAACTTCTTTTCTTATTCTGCTTTGCTTGGAGAAGCTTTCTTCTTGTCGTTCCTCCTATCCTTTTCTTCTTTTGAATTTTTACGAAATTTTTGGACAATTCGGACGAATGTGGTTGAGATCGCCACACTCGTAGCACCTAGGAGGACCACCGCCTACTCTCTTTCTCATTCGATATTCGCAAAGCTTTATTAAAGCGAGAAGAGAGTAGTGCCAAATCTTCTTCAGGGAATTCTTCAATTTGTTCATCTGTTAAAGACGACAAGGAGGACAAAGCAAAGCTAGAAGAAGAATTAACATTTGACATGTTAGGGTTAGAGATCAAAGCAATTGATTTAGAATTACCTTTCCTAGCAAGAACATCTAATTCATGAGTCTTCAACTTAGAGTAAAGAACATCTAATGTGAGTGTGCTCATGATAGTAGATTCTTGTATAGATGTTACCTTCATCTCCCACACTGACATGTCCAAAGCACTAAGCATTTGTCTAGCATTAGCAGCATCGTCATAGCTAACCCCAACAGCACGTAAATTGCTAAGAATTTTATTAAAGCGTGCAAAAAAATCATCTACAGACTCACCAGGTTTCATCTCGAAACGCATATATTCTTTTTTGTAAATATCTTGGCGAACCTCTTTGACAGTGTTTGATCCTTCGTGATAGTCACAAAGAGATTTCCATACCTCATATGTGGATCGAAGATGAACCACTCGGTCAAGTCGCTGCGTCCCAAGCCCGGATGATCAAGTTGCGCGCTTTTTGTTTGCTTCAACATGTGCGCGATTGGCGTCATTGGCGTTGTCGTTCTCGGGCACTTCATATGGTTTGTAGACCTTCTCCCAAATTGCAAAGCCCTGAGCTTGAATGTATGCCTCCATCTTGGCCTTCCAAAACTGAAAATCAACTCCATCGAAAACACAAGGTTTTGTCGAATATCTATCCATTGCTATGATTTCTAATCACGGTTAAGATTAATTAGAAAAACTTTGCTCGATACCACTTGTAGGATCGAAATATACTAAACTAGCAATCGGAGGGGGTGAATGATTGTGCGGAAGCTAAAACAAAATTTTGATCTACTAAAATTCACCCCAATTCGGACTCAAATAATTGCTTTCGTATTCAACAAAACAGAGTTAGATGCATTCGGTAAATCACTAATTCCTGGATATACAACTGTCGGATTGACCTGAAATTTTCACTGTAGAAACTAGATTCCAATACGAATCTAACAAAAGAAGAATCAGCTCGATCGAACATACGGATCAAAAGTTATTAAACTCGCAAGCATGCTGTGACAGATTATGACGAGAATTGATCAAACCCTAATTTCGTGATTAATCACAATCTACAAAAGATTAACCAACGAAACTTTGAGGAACACTAAATTAATGCCCTAGAAAGGTTTTGGATGGATCAAATCAAGATTAAACTTGTTGAATCAAGAGAGACAACGAATCAATCTATAAGAACCAAAGCGAGAGAAAACCGTAAAGTGATTCTTGTAGCAAACCGTGTATGAGCAGTAACTGCTGCGATTCTGTAGCATCGCGTGGAGCTTTCGGTTCCTGCGTCCAACCGGCTGAGGAAAATCTGATTCTTTATTTTTCTTGCTAGTCAGTTACAATACTCCTAATAAAAGAGTACAAACTCTAATACCTAGCTCTCTCATCTAAACAGGAGACACCTCCCCCTATTTATACTGAGCAAACATAAAGAGATTGAATACAACTCCACTTCCAACATGGAAAGAGTTTGTATACATCTCAACCTGGCCCAACATGACCAAAAACAACTCTTGCACGTATGTACAGCCCACATGCTATAAATACGTGACTAACCAGCCTTCATGTGCATGTTCTCTAGCCCGAACGTTCCGCATGACATCCTTGACCACCAAGACCTCGATTCCTCTCTGAATCTAGTCCCGAACCTCAGTTCCTCCATGAACCTAGTTCCGGTCCCGTCATCGACCATGTTCGCCCTCGAGCAACACCTGCACATGAATAAACAAGAAACAACTCCGAGTACAAGTCCACGACTTGACTCAACATCAGTCCATGCAACCACTCACACGAGTGCATTGCATCAAGCAGAATCATTACCATGCTATCACAAACATATCAAGTAAACATCTGAAACAACACATGCCAAAACACCACACATGCTATGAGCACAACCACTTTGCAATGCCAATTCCATTACTAAGCCAATTTTTCAGCACATGATTTCACAATCTCCCCCTTGATGAAAACATTGGCAACACCACTTAGAATTGAACATTGGCATTCATCTCACGAGAAAAGCTTTTGAAATCAAAAAGTTCTAAAATCAAAAGCCAAAGTGACAAACACAAAATCCCCCCCTTTGACAAATATTCAAGGTGAAAAACTCCCCTAGGTGAAAATAAGAAAATCTCTCCCTAAAAGGAAAAATATGAGTGAATGAATGAATACCACTTAAACAAGAACATGTGCATGTGTAAAGCATGTATAAAGTTTTCCAAGATTCTCCTCCAAAATTCTCCAAAGTGGCAAAATTCTCCCCCTTTGACAATGGATTCATCAAGAACACAAAAGAGAGAAAACAAAATCTTTTTGTTTTTTTAAAAATTTGACAATTTTTTTATATGTAACGAGCATTCTAAGTCATCCATATATGTTGCAAATTCATCACCAAGCCATGCTATCAAAAATACTTGCACCCTCAAATCTACACAAAGACAATGTAGAGTAAGCATAACTAGAAATCAAGTATTATTAACAATTTATTGCATGGCATGATCTCCCTTTCTCAACAATCTCAAAACACGAAAACATTGAATTTTGTGCACTTTATTTATACTTGAAAAACTGATTCATTGATTGATTGCAATAATAACAATTGCAAGGAATTATATGCACCATCAGCCTTACTTTTCAACCATGCCAAGCAATCACAAGCTTAAGGTTTCATGGTTTCGGTCATACACAACCTCTTCCAAGTTCATATCAAAGTGCAATGATAAGCGGTCTCAGTAAAGAAGAAGTGCGATAGTACATAACCTTGATCTTGCATTTATCAACAATCACTCTTTGAGCTTTAGCACTTAATTTTGATAAATTTCATATTTAGCAATTTTGAGCAGGATCAAGATAGCCAAGAAAGTTCAACCATGACAAGATTTAATTCAAGTTGTCATTCCAATTAAATAGTCATGACATAAACTACACCATATATGCATAAATATGAAGTTGCAAAGACCTTGTAGCATAAACATGGCTTCAAATGACATATATGTATGAAATATAATGCTCATTACTTTTCATTGTTTTTCATTTTTTTGTTTTTCATTTACGAAACACACAAAATAAAAGTATGTTAACAAAAAATTACAAAGTTTTCACAAACTCCCCCTCAAAACAACATCTTAAAAACTTTCTTCAAAATTGTCACCCAATGGGATTAATTTTATAAACAAAAGTCTAAAAGAACAATCTTCCCAATAGGCAAACGAAAGAAATTTTCACCAAAAGTCCATTAACTCCCCCTCAAACAAATAACCAATGAAATCAAAAGAGAGGTGATGATATACATTTGTTTGAGTTATCACGGTATGTTCAGTTAAGCATAAGTATGAATCATGATAAATAAATACTGAGCATGAAAAGGCATGATATAAGATATAACATAATGGAACATGCCAGGGGATACATATGAGCATATAAGCAAACATCTCATCTCATACCACAATTAGATATCTGTGAATGTAAACAATATGAGTGTATAAAATAGCTCACAAAGTAGGTGAAGAATTATCGCACATGCCTCTTGAAGGACATTTCAAGGGTGAGAACCATCCAAGTCTTGATCACATCTTGCAAAAGACCAAGACCCACTAAGCTTCTGTTCTCCAACCCGCATCTGAAAAACCTACATAGCACTAGAAGATGTCGAGGCCTCGGTACTAGGGTTAGAAATAAAGCATTTAGGAATCCGAAGATTGAGACACACGACACACTGATAGTAGGCACAACACGAGTATTCTTATACACAAAATCAGATTTGCCCTTTCCGTGTTTCTAGCAACAAAGGTGTTCGCATCACCCTAGGCACATAATGAGGAGTAAAGCGTGCACATCGAAATTAGACCTAGCCTTAGCCTTTTCTTTCTTTTGTTGTTTGGCTAGTCTAAAGCAAAAATCTACTAAGTGTCCATCTCTACCACAATGAGTGCAAGTGTACTTAACACGATGTTTAGCTTTAGAAGTAGAAGCAATATTTGCATTCATTATAGTAGAAGATAAAACTCCAGCAGACTTAAAAACAATTTTCTTAGGCTCATTGACAATTTCAAATTTTCCACTTTCAAGTGCCTTAACAACAGTGGGAGCATGTGATTCATGATGAGCATAAGAATCAAAACCTAAACCTTTGTTATGAATGCTAACCCTTGATTGATCCAAAATCATGTTTAGGTTTTTCTTTCCTCTAGTGAAACGTTCTAAAGATTTTTCCAAATAATCAACCTTTCGAGAAAGAGTTAAACAATTATTACAGGGAACGTCCACTTTTCCTTTTTGCTTGCGACAAGTTGAGCATGAAAGAACCTCATGCGTGAGCAAATCATTTGTCATTTGAGAAACTTTAGTATCAGCATCATGCAACTTCAATTCAAGAATTGAACATTTAGAACAAGAAGTTGATTCATCCAAATCAGAAGTAGAGCAACTAGCATCTTTAATATGTTTGCAATTCAAAGCGACAAGTTTCTCATTCTTCTCAATTTCATCTCTAAGCTTATCAAGAGTTGAAGCATGAACATTTCTTAGTGAAGTAAGCTCAGAATAAATTAAGTCACATGTTTTGCAAGCATCATCATCAGGAATCAAAGATTTAAGTCTAGCAATTTCAGCATTCAATGATTCAACAATAAAATCATGTTTCTTGATTTTCTTGTCGCGTTTATCAAGCAATTTACCAAGACGAGCAACAGCTATGGCTAATTCATCATAAGAAGGTTCTACCTCATTGAAGTCGCTGTCGTGGTCATCTTCAGTAAGGCTTTCATCACTTCTTGCCATAAGACACAAACCAGTAAGTTCACGCTTGGTTGACGTTGTTGTGTCTTCTTCGCTACTTCTCGAGTCCACATCGCTCAAATTGACTTGTTCAAGAGCGGAAAGAACTCGGTGGACAACTTTGCAGTTCAGAAAACTTCTTTTCTTATTGCTGCTGCTTGGAGAAGCTTTCTTCTTGTCGTTCCTCCTATCCTTTTCTTCTTTTGAATTTTTACCTGAAATTTTTGGACAATTCGGACGAATGTGGTTGAGATCGCCACACTCGTAGCACCTAGGAGGACCACCGCCTACTCTCTTTCTCATTCTGATATTCTGCAAAGCTTTATTAAACCGAGAAGAGAGTAGTGCCAAATCTTCTTCAGGGAATTCTTCAATTTGTTCATCTGTTAAAGACGACAAGGAGGACAAAGCAAAGCTAGAAGAAGAATTAACATTTGACATGTTAGGGTTAGAGATCAAAGCAATTGATTTAGAATTACCTTTCCTAGCAAGAACATCTAATTCATGAGTCTTCAACTTAGAGTAAAGAACATCTAATGTGAGTGTGCTCATGATAGTAGATTCTTGTATAGATGTTACCTTCATCTCCCACACTGACATGTCCAAAGCACTAAGCATTTGTCTAGCATTAGCAGCATCGTCATAGCTAACCCCAACAGCACGTAAATTGCTAAGAATTTTATTAAAGCGTGCAAAAAAGTCATCTATAGACTCACCAGGTTTCATCTCGAAACGCATATATTCTTTTTTGTAAATATCTTGGCGAACCTCTTTGACAGTGTTTGATCCTTCGTGATAGTCACAAAGAGATTTCCATACCTCATATGCGGATCGAAGATGAACCACTCGGTCGAAGTCGCTGCGTCCCAAGCCCTGGATGATCAAGTTGCGCGCCTTGCTGTTTGCTTCAACATGTGCGCGATTGGCGTCATTGACGTTGTCGTTCTCGGGCACTTCATATGGTTTGTAGACCTTCTCCCAAATTGCAAAGCCCTGAGCTTGAATGTATGCCTCCATCTTGGCCTTCCAAAACTGAAAATCAACTCCATCGAAAACACAAGGTTTTGTCGAATATCTATCCATTGCTATGATTTCTAATCACCGGTTAAGATTAATTAGAAAAACTTTGCTCTGATACCACTTGTAGGATCGAAATATACTAAACTAGCAATCAGAGGGGGGTGAATGATTGTGCGGAAGCTAAAACAAAATTTTTGATCTACTAAAATTCACCCCAATTCGGACTCAAATAATTGCTTTCGTATTCAACAAAACAGAGTTAGATGCATTCGGTAAATCACTAATTCCTGGATATACAACTGTCGGATTGACCTGAAATTTTCACTGTAGAAACTAGATTCCAATACGAATCTAACAAAAGAAGAATCAGCTCGATCGAACATACGGATCAAAAGTTATTAAACTCGCAAGCATGCTATGACAGATTATGACGAGAATTGATCAAACCCTAATTTCGTGATTAATCACAATCTACAAAAGATTAACCAACGAAACTTTGAGGAACACTAAATTAATGCCCTAGAAAGGTTTTGGATGGATCAAATCAAGATTAAACTTGTTGAATCAAGAGAGACAACGAATCAATCTATAAGAACCAAAACGAGAGAAAACCGTAAAGTGATTATGTAGCAAACCGTGTATGAACAGTAACTGCTGACATCTTGTAGCATCGCGTGGAGCTTTCGGTTCCTGCGTCCACCGGTGAGGAAAATCTGATTCTTTATTTTTCTTGCTAGTCTGGTTACAATACTCCTAATAAAAGAGTACAAACTCTAATACCTAGCTCTCTCATCTAAACAGGAGACACCTCCCCCTATTTATACTGAGCAAACATAAAGAGATTGAATACAACTCCACTTCCAACATGGAAAGAGTTTGTATACATCTCAACCTGGCCCAACATGACCAAAACAACTCTTGCACGTATGTACAGCCCACATGCTATAAATACGTGACTAACCACCTTCATGTGCATGTTCTCTAGCCCGAACGCGTTCCGCATGACATCCTTGACCACCAAGACCTCGATTCCTCTCTGAATCTAGTCCCGAACCTCGTTCCTCCATGAACCTAGTTCCGGTCCGTCATCGACCATGTTCGCCCTCGAGCAACACCTGCACATGAATAAACAAGAAACAACTCCGAGTACAAGTCCACGACTTGACTCAACATCAGTCCATGCAACCACTCACACGAGTGCATTGCATCAAGCAGAATCATTACCATGCTATCACAAACATATCAAGTAAACATCTGAAACAACACATGCCAAAACACCACACATGCTATGAGCACAACCACTTTGCAATGCCAATTCCATTACTAAGCCAATTTTTCAGCACATGATTTCACAGTTGGTGTTAAGGATTCAATGGCCTGAATCTTCTCAAGATTTACTTCAATACATCGTGAACAAACAAGAAAACTAAGTAACTTTCCAGAAGAAACACCAAAGTCACACTCTTTTAGATTAATCTTAATTTAATGTTTATTCAAATTATTGAAAGTTTCAGCCAAGTCTAACAAATGATTAGAGCTAATCTTGCTCTTTACAGTGATATCATCAACATAAGCCTCAATATTATGCCCTATCTGACTATGAAAAGTTTTCTACATAAGTCGCTGGTACGTGGCTCCAACATTTTTTTGCCCGAATGGCATCTTCCTATAGCAGTAGACACCGAACGGGGTTATGAAGAAAGCCTTTTCTTCATCTTCACTTGCCATGCTTATTTGATGATACCTTGAGTATACATCCAGGAACTGATCAATTCACATGCCCACTGTAGAATATACCAGTTGGTCGATGTAGGGCAAAGGAAAATCATTTTTTGGACAAGCTTTATTTAAATTGGTGAAATCAATGCACATGCACCACTTAACGTTTGATTTCTTAACCATAACTAGATTCTCAAGATAATCAGGATGATCAACTTCACGAATGAAACCAGCCTCCAGGAGTTTTTTTAACTCTTGTCGGATGGCTTCTTGCCGATTAGGAGCAAATCGCTGTAGCTTCTGCTTCACTGGTCTTATGCCGGATCGCATGGCTAACCTATGCTCTATTACTTCCCTTGGGACTCCAGGCATGTTGGATGGTGTCCACACAAACACATCTGCGTTAGCCCAGAGGAAAGCAATGAGAGCATCTTCCTATTTGGCATCCATTGAAGACCCTATCCGAACAGTCTTTAACTGGTCGGCAGGATCAAGGGGAACTTGCCTTGTTTGCTCATTGGGCTGAGGAGTTGTTTTTAGCCTTTCCGTCTTCTTGAACTTACAATAATTTTCTACATCATTAGCATTACTTAATGGTAATTGATCAACAATTTCAAGTGATTTACGAGAAAAATTGACTGCAGTAAGTTGGTTACCTTGTACATTGATCATACCTTTTGGACCAGGAATATTTAAACTCTAGTAGGCATGATGAGTGGCTGCCACAAACTTCGTTAGTGAAGGCCTACCCAAAATGGCATTATATGCTGATTTGAAATCAACAATTTCAAATGAAATCAACTCTGTTATAAAATTGTCAGCACTCCGAAAGGTGATAGGTAATACTATCTGTCCTATTGGGGTTATTTACGAATCAAGTACAATCCTAAAAAATGTGTTTGTAATAGGTCTTATCTTAGAACGAGGGATTTGCATCTCATAGAAGGTATGAATGAAAAGTAAACCCAAGGAACTCCCTCCATCGATTAAAGCTCTTCTAACCTTACAATTAATAATGGTAGGAGAGACTACTAATGCAAGTTTTCCAGGGACTGACATACCTTTTGGGCAATCTTGCTTATTGAAGGTGAGGTTGACGCCCGACCATTTGGGATATTCCGGCTTTCCACTTTGGTTGTAGATAATTTTGACCTTCCTCCATGCAGTTTTGAACTGCCTTTTTGAAGTGTATGTGGATGATCCTCCAAATATGACATTAACATGATTATCAACTTTATGATAGCCCATTTCTTCGTCTCCGACTGCATCTTTACTACTTGATCCTTCTGGTAAAGTAGGTATAGGACCCGTACCAGAGTAGAAATCCTCTATGCGCTTTTGCCACGTACGACAATTCCACAGATCGTGCCCTGACGCCCTGTGTAATTGGCACCAACCACCATTGCCACTAGTCGCGCCAGGTTTTTTTAGTGCTAGACTAGTTGTCCTGACGATCAGCTGATTTCTTCCGAGGTGCTTTCCCTTTGGAGTACGTAGGTTGTTCTAGATCCCTACAACTTCACGCTATGCATTCTTTTTATTTTTTTCTTGTTCATCCCCTTGCGATCTTCAGATTTGAAAATCTTTTTAGGCTTGTGATCTGCTAGCCCTGGGAGGCCAGGTTGTCATGAAGCATGAACCTTGTCAACCATGCGGTTCCACTCAATTGCCTCATGAGCATCTGAATATCGGTCCGCCATACCGAAAAGTTCAAGTATGGTAGATGGCGAATGAATGTTAAAATCTTTGGTAAACCGCTTATAATGGACAGCCTGTTTAATTGAATGAATTATAGAACTGTCAAATATATTGGGAATGGTATTGCGCACTTCTACAAACCTTTTCATAAACTGTTGCAAACTTTCGCTAGAAGTTTGGCGAAGATGATGCAAATCATCTTCTTTACTAGGCTTGGCATAACAACTTTTGAAATTGTTTAAAATGGCATGGCATAAATTTTCCCAACTAAAAATAGAACGTTCTGGATGATTAAACAACCAAGTTTGTGCTGATCCTTTTAAGACAATGGGGAGATAATTGGCCATTACCTTTTCATCACCTCCAACAGCCTGGATAGCAATTGTATAGACTTGCAAGAATTCTGATGGATTTTGAGTTCCATCAAAACTCTCCAGAGATCTCGAATTGAACTTTTCAGGTCAGGTCACATTTTTTAGCCCAGGGGAGAAAGCTTTGCATCCTGTATATAGACCAGAACGTAATTGCACATTAGGAGTTTGGTCCATATTTTCAGGAGAATGATGACGTCACCGATCACAGTTAGAAACTTCAAAAATGCTTCTCTGTCATGGACCTCCTCTTCATTGGTGGCTAATGTCTTGCTGGCACCGACTAGACGAGAATCCTTCCACACGAGAATCGGTCCGAGACCTTGTAGATATAGACCTTACTTGTACATCATTTGCGGCTTCTTGTAGGTTAGCAGCAATAGATCGCATGACAATTACATTAAGCGCATCTTCTCCCTCTGTTGGATGATTAAGTATTGCATTCGACCAAATGCGAATTTTCTCAACGGGGGTTGTTTCTTGCGAGCTACTTTGGGTGAAGTTAAAGTTTCTTATCACCGCCTGAGGAGGTGGTGTTGTAATTAGAGTATCTTGACAAGGCTGTTCTCTAGAGAATTAGAATCTCTGAAAGGTGCTTGGTTGATTCTTGAAGTATAAGTGTTTGGCCTCATCAACAGACTTTTGTTTCTCTGCCATACATCGCTTGTATTCATTCTGAGCGGCTTTTTGCAGTTTCTTGAGCTTCATGTTCCACTCACTGCCCATCTACCTCACTGGTAACCACGTAGGCACAGAAACCTGAGTAGATTGAGGGCATTAACCCTCCATCTTCATCTGATGTTGGTGTATAATCTAAACATTGGACACGATCTTCCGAGGTTGAATTATTCAGAAGGTATCACTATATTTTGACATATTTTCATTGTCAATTTCCATGGAGCATGCCTCATAGGTATCTTCCTCAGAATTTACAAGAGGAGTAACGAGAGCTTTACCTTTTGGCATGTTGGATGATTGCTCTTTTGCCTCAACCTCTGCCTCAATTTTTGCCAATTCTACCTGAGAGGCGTATTTAGAATAGAAATCACACTTACGTTGTTCTTCTATTGGCTCATTATCTGCAATGAGGTGTGCATAATCGACGAGGTCAAACCAGTTTTCTTCATCCATTATAGAGAATTTCTTGGTTTTGATATTTGGAGGCCCACCTTTTAGCGCCTGCTGGAAATGTCCAAGACATTGGGTTCCTTAATAAAACTTACAAAAATATAAATTGAGGGCCCCTAAAGATCAAAACGGAGGTAATGGGAAGTGCTTCTTTATTATCCAAGCGGTTCTGACGGAATACAGGAATTACAAGATGATCTAAGTGATCATGAGATGCTAAATGCTAAATAGCAAAAGCTTGATCGCCGATGATTCCAGATTCAGGATACTAGATGCCAATTATCCCTCATCTTAATAGCGTGAATTGGCCCCCTATTTATCCTTGATGAAGAGGCGACAGTTGTTCTCTAAAAGGACGTCGCGTAACTGAGAGACGTCTTCCCGTCAAACGGTGTCTTCTCGCCAAAGGGCGCCTTTTCTTGTTATAACTTCTGGGTGGTTATATATACCTGTCAGACAACTGTCTGCACGGAGACATGTGCGGGAATAACTTCTTGTCTCCGACCAATTTACTGGTCGGAGGGGGGGCATTTCACTGGTGGGCGATGATTAGTGTGAAGCAAGATGTTGATCATCTTTGACTGAACTGATTGAAGACTTAACTGTTCGGATAGGGATGGACTTTGTTTAATATATTATGGGCTTTATGTCCCGCAAGCCCATTATCAGTGCATAGTCACGAATTATTTTAGATGGCTTAAATAAAAGACAGGCTTTTAATCATCATCACCACGAACCACCACAATAAAAGGCTAGGGTATTATAGCTAGCTCGTGTGGATGCCACAATGTTTATAAAGTATTTGGCCCAGGACTTGGACACATTAACTGGGTTATACATGTCCTAGTGATGTGGCAGAGCCGGACATGGAGACCAATGGTTACCGGTAGCAAAGATGTGATGACGCTATGACACGATGGAGCGGGTTCGGTGCAACTGCATAGATATAGGGCTCCACCGGCGAAGTTAACGCACATGCAGGTTAGAAGCAAATAGGCGAAGTGAATGGAGTTAGCGATGTTGGGCACTTAACAACGGCAGCAAAATCATATGAGGAAGACAATGGCAATGCTCGACTTCATCTCCAAATTCGGCAAGACGAGGATTGAGGTGGAGGCGGTGATGTAGGTGGCAGCGGTTTTATGGCCCAATGGCTTAGGAATCTATTTATGGCATAGATGCCGAGTTGAAGGCGACGGATCGCATGAGTCAGGTGGCGGTGGGATGCGTGGTGGCACACACGGATGCGACGTTGGGTGGTTGAAGGAAATGGGCTTGGGTCCAAGCAAGATACAAAGGGAGAGAAGTGCGCTCGGAAAGATCGGCCGGCAAATCATTCTAGGGTTCAAGTATATTTTTTATTTTGAGAGAATACAAAACCAAGTAAAATAGCAAATGAACTCTAAAATTTTACAAAATTTAGTAAAATACTTTAGAGCATGAGGAATTAAAAAGTTTTGAGTTTCATTGAGGTTCAGTATATTCATATTAAGTCATTTTGTATTTAGAAAATTCTTTTAATCTTTAATTCATTCTAGAAAATTATATGAAGTTCATAAATCCTTAATTTAAATAAAAGTTTTTGAAAATCAGGAAAATTGGAATGTTACCTAAAAGAATGTAGACCTAACTACAATAGAAACATGGCTGGCTTCGTCGAAATCGCAAGAACTAGATGCTTAAATGAAGATTGGATGCAGTGAAAATTAAGCGGGGCTAGCTTATATAGGGGCCGAGAAACCCGCTTGGAGCTTGACACTGACAGGGCTAACCCTAAAGTTGAATAGACACCGAGTCCTAGCACGGGACGGTGCCACGATCCGAGTGGGTGACAGCCTCTGGATGCTTCCATGTGTCTTTGACGCGTGGGATTGGCTTGATTCAAGGCGGTCGTCCAATTGCAATAATAGTTGAGAATAAACATGATCAAGTAAACAAAACGTTTCACGAGTAAGGTCGCGTACTTGCTGATCACGGAAACAATGTTTATTCAAGGGATATAACGATTATTGAAGTGTTTATAAACACTAAAGCCATACAATCATCTGAAAGATTGCCTCTAGAGCAAATCACGTACACGCGGGTTTGCTATTAAGTTATTGTCTAACTCAGTAACAAGTAACAGCTAACATATACCTTTATAGGGAAAAGAAAACATCACTACAATTTCAGTGTTAGACATTTTATCTTGGGCTTTGCAATCTCAGAAACCTTTATAATAACTAGGAAAAGCACCCTATAGATCACGACCATTGCAAGTAATATTGCAAGATCCACCCACTTAGAGTAACCTAACTCCACTTGTAAGTGGTTCTTTAGGATGTATTCCCCGCCAATTGTGAGTCCTCCACCACCTAAATCTTCAAATACTAAACCCATGAACTCATTCTTGTAGAGTCCTTGAGCTGCATATTTGTGGTACGAGATGAAGTAAGTTGGGTACCTCCACACAGGTTTTGGGAGGTCACTTGGAAGCCGGAAGAAACCCGCATTGAGCATTAGTACCCCTTGTAGTCCAGAACCTGTGATGATACCCAGGAGAAAATCGGGCACAATTGCAGCAACAATCATCATCAGACCCTCTACCAACATTGTGCATGCCCACAAAATTGCAGCGAAGTAGACAAAGTGATCTATTCCTCTTTGAAGGCCAGTAAGATAATAGGCTATTGCACCAGGTATTATAGAGATGAGGCCCAAGTACGGAGTCGATGAGAGTGTGTTAGATATTACAAATGCAGTGGCACCGTAATGTCCGCTCAGCCGCTCTTTCCGAAATATCTAAATTGGCAAATGTGTCATTAGTAACAACATTGTTTGGAAAAATGTACAGATATTTGTATTCTAAAAATGTAAAATTGCTACCTTCATGTCCTCAACAAACGATGGGAATCCTCCAATTGACATCATTGTCAACAGGGTTGACGTAAACATAAGCATGGATGCTCTTGCCTGAAATGCTCGACAAAGAGTTCTATAGCATTACCTACTCATGTTTTCCACTGCTTTATCATTTAGATTTAAGGTCACTTACTTGGATTGATGCAAAACTGTAACCAACATTAAAGAAAATGGTGCCAATGCTTAGACAAATAGCAATGTAGATGGCAAATCGCAACCAATAATAGCCCATGTCTCTGTGCATGTTAATGATTGATCTCTTGGTTAGCACTACTGATTTGGTCAAAAATGAAGCTTGCCTTCGCCGAATTAGCGAAGTACCCTGCAAAATGATGACCAGTTAAAATTAGATTTTGAAAACGACAGTTGAATTTCTAAAATTCTATCAGGTGTACCCAAGCTTGATCCAAATTAGAGAAAAAACCTGCTTAATCATTGCACTGGCGTCCATTTTGGTTCTTAAACTATTAAGAGATCTGAAAGAAAACTCTAAAGTTTGGATTACTTCAGCAGCACGTGGCGACACAAGAGTAGATCCTTCCTCGCTTTCCTATTCAAGCATGATCATGTCAATTGGGTCGATGCTGATCAAATACCTTCGACTTTCATCTGCTAGCATAAATGGATCCATTCCTCAATAAACAAATTAATACAACCAGAAGATCATGTGTGTACCTCAAAGTCTTTGTTTATCATCCTTAAGAAATGATCGGACGGATTCCTCCTAAAGGGGCATGGGAAGCCATTAGCATCGAAGAACTGCGACATAATGAGGCATGCACTTAGTGAGCATTAATTGCATTCAAGCATGAATTGAATGATTTATCATCCATGCACACGTACGAGAAATAGTTAGCTTATGTTTAGTTGTCTTGTTACTCGAAGGAAACAATTTGTAAAATTAAGCCAGAATAACGCGCTGAGGCACATGCCGTTTGCAGGCGATGGGTTAAAGAGAGAGAAATGCTTGGTAAAATTATGAACGATGGATTAGCTTGGTATGGAGAAATATAGTTTGTTTTGAATATTGAACAGATGTGTGGGCGCGGCGCATGCCGCGCTAGCCAACACATGACAAGCAGAAAAAATCACGGGGAGTTTTGGGTGGTTAATAGGGGAAATTTGGACTAATATGTAATTTTAGAAAGTTTTGGGGAGCCTTCTGTTAAAAACGATGGGCTAAAAATAATTTTTGGAAGCTCCGGAGGTCCCATGCAAAAATTTGGGTACCTCTCTGTAAAAAATGGGGTGCCAAGAAATAAACTAAAGAATTCTTGGGGACCTTCTAGCAAGAAAAATGGACCATCCTGTAATTTTAGTTTTTTTGTATCCCTTTTCGCAACAAACCGAAGTTCCGAGGTATTAGAGAAGTTCT
Organism: Otatea glauca; assembly: GCA_036346275.1. Lineage (NCBI taxonomy): Eukaryota > Viridiplantae > Streptophyta > Magnoliopsida > Poales > Poaceae > Otatea > Otatea glauca. The sequence goes on from CM070724.1 coordinate 16,839,784, forward strand.
GGGGGACTTCTAGCAAAAAAACGCACTAATATGTAATTTTAGAAATTTTTGGGGAAAGACAGACTACTCTATAATCTTAGAAAAATTTTGGGCCCCTTTCTGCAAAAAAAACTGAAGTTTTGGGGTATCAAAGAATTTTCGGGGACCTTCTAGCAACAAAATGGACTAAGCTGTAATTCTAGAAAATCTATTTCAAAATTTTTGGGGGCCTTTACACAAAAAAAATGAAATTCCAGATGTTTTAGGGTCCTCCCCGCAAAATAGGACCTAAATGTAACTTTTGAAACTTCCGAACGCTTCTTCGCAAAAAAAAGACAGGCGGCACGCGTCGCGCCCGCACTAGCCCTGCACATCCATGCGCCCCGCGCGCCCGACCCACGCGTCGCGTTGGCAAAAAACTCCACGGGTGTGCGAGAGCTGGGAGTCGGATCCGTGACCGACGGCGTGAGGGCGAGGCGCCTTACCACCGCGCCGCACGAATGCTTTTGCCGAATAATGGCTTTAAAATATATAAGCCGTATTAACGGCTGAGTCACGTGGGTGCATGCGGTGCGAGCCGTACGCACAGCGGGGCATGCGGGCGGGCTCACGAGCGCGCGACGCAGCGGGAGCACGCGCAGCCACCTTAGCTCGAAATCGACGTGGCCGCGGCGTGAAGCCGTGAAATCTGCAGCGTTTAATATAAGTACTATATTGTCTTTAGGGTGACATTTTGATCATTAATTTCTATAAAAAAAATAATTCTTCTAATAAAACTAATTATCTATTATGAAAATATATATTTCATGATGAATCTAATAATAATAATTTCATCTGATCAATCTTGGTAATTCTTTTATATATATTAACGGTTAAATCTAGAAATATTTGATTGGCACATATTCTAAAACTAAAACGAATTATATTTCGAATCAGAGGTAGTAGTAACCTGATGTCTAGCTTAGGCCGAACACAGTTAACTTGATTACATACAATTAAATATTACTTGCACTTGACGGAAATGGCCATTTCCATAGAAAATAAGCACTAGATATGGGCAAATGAACGTTCTTACACTACTCGTTTTTTTTCCCAAAATTTCCTTAGAAAATGTCATTCTGTTAAATTTTATTTTATGATTTAACTTTTAATAATACTTTATTAATAACCCCTTGACGAATATATTTCCAAATGCGTCTAGCACTGAGCCGAGAAATTGCCTGTTTGACCATGCCATTGTGGTTCGATTAATGCTGGCATGGCCAAACAATACTGCCATGCCACTGGTGGCGAGCGTGGCCAAGTTTGCCCTGCCATGATGGTTTGGCAGAGTATTTTGGCCATGCAACGAGTTATGGCGTGGCAGATTATTTTGGTCAAGTCACGGGTAATGATACGACAAAAGGGTTAAATTTAGAAATAAGTTAGATGAGAGGTTATTATAAATGAGAGAGGTAGGTTCTGGTATTCATCACTATTTGAAAATTATACAAATATTAAAGTATTAATGAATAGTATGTGATGGTTAGATATCTTTTTCTTTATTTTAAGATTTATATAACTTATGTTGGAATGGTGATGGATAGAAACATTGCTCAAAGAGGATTAAAAAATAAAAATTACATTTCTACCATAACAAGATCAAAATGCACAGACCAAATTATTTTCGAAAGTAACCCCTCGCTTTCTACCGTGTCAACTTTTTTTTTTTTTTGGCCAAGGGTATTAGGCCAAAAGAGCAAGACGTCACGCCACCTACACACCAGCATTTTAGGTTTGAATATACACTTTTCTAGGTGGGACTATGCCTCACTAGTTGAACTTTAAAATTTGTATTGAAAAATGAAGTTATTTGTTAATAATTTAAATTCTGATTTCAGGGAGGCATCGTGCTTTCACCATATAAACACCACAAAAATTATCAGATATAGCTAATAGGATATATCTCACACTAATCTTTTGATAAAAAAGATTTCAGTTGTAAGTTGTGTACGTGTAACCACGTTATAACATGCCATAATGCTTTATATTGCCTACTCTAAATATAGAAATCCATATATATAAAACTGTAAAGCTGGTTAGTGCTGAGTAAAATAATTCTTTAAGTTCCTTAGTTAATACTCCCTCTATTTCGCTATATTTGTCAATGGTTCCTTCTCCACCATTTCGCTATATTTGTCAATCGTTTTGGGAGTATCCATTTTAATAAATTTGTTTACTGAGGAAATCTAGATTGTGGTTATTGCAATTTTTCATATCTCTATCCCTATTTAAATGCTTTTAATGAGGTTAAGTGATTCCAGAATGTCATTTAAGATGGTATGAATAGTTATTTCTTATTATTTATTTCTTAGATTTAGTGTTTTCTTGGACTGTGGAGTGTGGATGTGGAAAAATATAGTGAGCAATACAGATGTGTGCATCTACAATAAGACCACCTGAGCTTACTTTTAGCATGTCCACATCAGTTTTGTCCTATGTGAAAGAGTGAGAAAAAAGGAGAGAGAAGAGAGCTGGCTCTTGTTTAGTACTCGTAAGCATTGCACGGAAGCATGGTAGATTAATTATGAACAAGAGAGAAGAGATAGTTAATGCACGTATCTAGAGTTAACCTTTAGAGATAGTTATTATATAAGCTGACTTTAATGCTTACTCTAGATGATATGGATGAGAGATAGAGTAAGCAGTTATCTTTGTTAGTGTCACAAAAATTGTGTAAGCAATAGAATCGAGGATTATACTTTTTCCGTGCTGAATAGGGTAGGTGCCTGCTTTTAAGTAAGAAGTAAATACGTCCTTTAACATAAGAGGAGGGTGGGATGGGAGTTGATGTAACCCAACTTTCTAAACTATCTGATGCACAAATATGAATCGTGTACAAATACCATCTACTAACTCCATTCATAATAATAGTGGTACCTGTCGAGGACTCCCTCTGTAAGTTTAAAAAGGCATATGTCTTTTTGGCACATAGACTAATTAGATGTTAAAAATGATTAGATTACTTTTAATTATTATCACTAAGCACTATATTGAACATATGCATGTAGAGAATATAAAGTAAGGACAGATATTTATTAGGGATATATAGAAAACATGACACTAATTTTGTATTAAAATATAAAATACGCACTATGTTTATTGTTAAAATTTTTAAAATAATACATCTTATAAACTTACATCGAGGAGTAATATTTTGTCAAATCTGTATCTTTCACATTGTATAAATGATAACGGTGATGTGTCATTTTAAAATATACTCAGTGATGACCTTTCTGTCACACCGAAAACAACATCGAACCTTTCATTATCGACTTCTTTTAGAAAACATAATTTGTACATTTTGCTTTTTACTCTTCATCAGTATATAAATTTTATCACTAGTTTTATCTATATTTTTTAGAAATATGCCATAAAAAGTAAGTCTAATATTATCATTTTTATTTAGCCAATATATGTACATGACACAATCTTGTGCACCCTACTATCTAGACTCAATCAAGTATGGGCATGTCATTAATAAGTATTCTAGCTCCAAACAGTTGAAGGGATGGCGAACCATTAAGATTTCCATTCCAAACCCTTTATAGGCTGGGATATCCTCCATATGGCTATCTACAGTCTCCACAATAGTTTTGAGAATGAACTTTTGAAGTTGATTTAATACATTAACTCAAGGGGCTAGCATGTTATAACACTTGGGGATTGCACCCGATGCATCTCTACTCCCTCTGTTTGCAAATAGATGTCCTGTCAGAACCTTCATATAATCTGTAAAACTCGGTTTCCATATGTATGATTGTAAAAAGTTTCAAAAAAAAGTGTGGAAACACTTTTAATCATAAATATATTATCTTCTGACAAATCTAAATATTTTTCCGTGTGTTAGTGGCCCACTTTTGGAAACATGGACTGCACATGTCCTAAAAACAACTTTTATTAACAGAGGAAGCATAGAAAAGAGTTCTGACAATTGACACATTCGAATGGAACGAGAAGGGAAAGACAAAAGTAATTACTACGCACAGTAAAAATTTGCTTTTTATTCTTCCGAGGCAGATCAAGTTGTGGGTCTGAAGTTTTAATAGTTAGTTGTACAAGCTTCCTTGAAGTTTATATAGCATTTTTTTAATAGTTTTGTTTATAAATATAGAACATATTTTATACTAATGCAGATTAGTGTGATGTTTCCTTTATACTCCTAGTAAATATTCTGATTTACTTGGCATTCTCTATATACATTAATTGAATATAATACTTAGAGATAATAATTAAGGATAGTCTAGTTATTTTCAATATCTCTTTGGTTTATGCTCTAGAGAAATTTGCCCTACAGGGAGTATGTTGCAAACAGGACTTTCTTCCTTAAATCTTAGAAATTGTTTTAAAATGGTTTAAAGCCTTAACCAAGATAATTTTCATCATTACACCTTGGGAGTGATTTGCATTAGTCGCCTCTCCACCTACACACACATAGTGACTCCCACAACCAAGGTTCATGGCTAGGGTTCACAAAATCCATGATTTTCGACCAAAAATCATGATTTTCATGTGTATCGAGGTGGCTCGACAATAAAAACCGCTTTGTAAACCGGTAGGGTTCAAATACAAATTCAATAAAATTTGAAAAAAATTATCAAAATGTGTTACAATTTTTTGAAAATTTTTATGTAAGGTCATGAAGCAATAATAATGATTACTTAAAATTTTTAGATTATTATCAGATCCATGTATTTTTAAAAAATTCTAACAATGATACTGTCTTTTTATATACTATTATGTTTTTTATTTTCAATGGGTAATTATAATGATTTGAAAAATTGAGGTCTATGGGTAATTATAATGTTTTGAAAATTTTGAAAAAAATTATCAAAATGTGTTATAATATTTTTAAAAAAAATTGAGGCCCATAGGTAATTATAATGATTTTGTAAATTTTTTAGATGATGATCAGACCTGTGTGTTTTTTTAAAATTCTAACAGTGCTATTGTCTTTGTATATACTCTTCAGTTTTTAATTTTCTAGCTGTAGTAATGAAGTATAGTATTTTTGAAAATTTTAATACATGATCAACGGGAAGTCTTTATGGCACCACTAAAATTTAAGAGAATGATCAACTTTGTAAATTTTTATAAAAATCTGACAGTCTCTCTTTTCGTTTTCCTTAGTTGCTATTTTTGATTTTATACAAGCAATAAGTTAATTCATAAATTAATGAAATTTCTATGATGCATTTTGTAGATTATTTTGGACTTTTATAAATTTTTTATAATTTCTTTCCTATTTTCATAATTTTTTCTTTTTTTAAATTACCCTTCGGTATGCTAAAAATAAAAAAAATCGTCCCAAAATCAAAGCTCGAAAATCAGTCGATAATCAAAGAAAATCAGTTGAAAATCGCTTGAATATTGATTTTTTTTCTCCCTTGTTTGACCGCCAAGTTCAAAATTTTTGAATTCAAACTTTTTTTATTTCTACCATTTTCGACCTATTTTTGCCAAAAATCAAAAATGAAAAATCTAGCGAAAATCGATAAAACGCTGGTGTTCATTTTCTTGAATTTGTGTGCATTTTTCCTGCTTATTATTAAGGCATGTAGTTCTTCCTGGATATGTTTCATTTCTTACTTACTGAATAATGGCTGAACCATATATCACCTAGGAAATTGTAACCATGCCAAGCATTTGTACTATGTATGCATCGGTCCACTCCTTGCAAAAAAATATATATAATATCACTAACCTCAATTGCATCAGAAGCTGGCCCAAAATACACCGTCCTCCCATTGGCCAGCAGACAAAGCCCATGGAAGAGCTCAAAGACCTCTGTGCTTGGCTGGTGCACGGCGGCGACGACCGTCATCCCATTCCTCCTTGCAAGCCCGGCGATTCGGTTCATGACGTGGTACGACGCGGCGCTATCGAGCCCGCTGGTTGGCTCGTCGAGGAAGACCAGTGCCGGCGATGACAGCAGCTCTATGCAGATGCTCACTCGCTTCCGCTGACCGCCACTTATTCCTTTGCACACACGACCGCCGATTCGGGTTTCAGCCACCGCGGTGAGTCCCATCTGCTGGATAGCATGGTCCGCGCGCGACCGCTTCTCAGCCAGCGGCATAGAATACGGCAGCAGGAGCTGCGCTGAGTAGTGCACGGCCTCCGTCACTGTCAGCGTCGCCATCAGCAAGTTCTCCTGGGTCATGTAGGCCTTAAATGCATGCTCCTAGTTAGTTGTGTGCAAACGTCAAAACATTGTTTCTACCGATCCCAATTTATGTACAACTTACAGAGGTCCCAAAAGAAAGCTTCTCACGCCGACCATTGATCAGGATGTCTCCTCTTCCTTTCATGTTAGGGCCAAGTCGTCCTGTAAACATGTAAGCAGCACACACACATCAGTTCTCCTTAAAATGGTGAACCATTCAAGTCTGAGAGTCAAGCATCAAGCCATCAAACGCAGCGTTGTCAAAAATAAAATTTTATAAGCCATCAAACGCAGCGTTGTCAAAAATAAAATTCTATATGGATTAATTTCTGGCAAAGATTAGAATTATTACGACGTGTTCACTACTACAGGATCAGAGCGATCATGTTCATATACAAGATCAACGTGAAAATAGGCTGTATATCGTATTCCCATTCGGGGATGATGACGAAATGAAAGATAAATCAGAGCATATCACTTTCAGGACGAATTGTTCATGAAATTGGATTTTGCGTTGGAATCCATCGATATTAGGATAAGAAAAATGATGAAAGTGCTACAAATGTTCACACTTTTAAGACCCTCCTCAACAGATAAGCTGTTGCCTGCATGCATTTATAATGTTTTGATATTTAATTGCAAAATTTATAACTTGTTGTGTCTTGTAAATGTCATTGAAGAAATATGTAAGGAGAATAAAATTTCGAACAACAGATACTAATCATAGAAATTCTGCCAAAAGAGTTAGGGAAAAAACACATCACAACGGTTCTATTTAAAAACCGTCTGTGATAAACTCATATTACGGATTGTTCTATTTAAAAACCATCTTTGATAACACATATCATAAACGGTTCTAGTTAAAAACCGTCTGTGATATGTATCGTATTATCACTCATATATGATTGCAGACGGCTCAGAAAACCGTCTGTGATAATATTTTCTAACCGTTTATAATAGTTTTCTGTGTAGTAGTGGTTTCATCTCGTGTGCCAAATCTTGTTAGTTTCGTAAAGTTCCTTGATCGTATTAAAAAAGGTTTAGTTACTTCTTTTTTGGAACAAAGAATAGCAAGTTTGGGCGCAATCTGAAGTATAAATGCTCACTGAAATTTTGCTATGTACGGTCACAATGATATAACGGAGTCAAAGGAAAGAGAGGATAGGGTTAGTGTCGAGCAAGGATTCAAATTTCGTTTTCGGATAAAATACCGTCTAGGATCGGAATCCGAAATTTCGGTGAAATTCGGATATTTTGGACAAATCTCGTTCAAAATTCAAATCCGGTTCGTTTTGTACCAAGAAAACGAAATTCGCCGAAATGTACCGAAATTTTGGCCTTTTTGCAACGGAAAAAAGTGAGTCAAACGATGTAAAAAATTTTTGAAATTGTTTTTGGAGAGTCCTGACATATAGCTGATATTTACATAAAAATTTTAGATTATTCTTAAGCCTGTGGAATTTTTAAACATTCAAACATTGCTACTGTCCTGATAAAACACTGACCGGCAATTTTGAACCGAATGCAAAATGGTTCAAACCACGTTATAAACATTTGACATTTTTTTGCATGGTTATTATGTATCTCTAATGCTCTCATAAAATTTTCAGATGATGATCAAACTGTATGAATTTTCTAAAATTCGAACAGTACTACTGCCCTACTCAAAGGCTTACTAGTAAAATTGAACAAAATGAAAAATTATCTAAACCATGTTAAAAACTTTTGAAATTTTTTGTGGATAGTCCTGATGTAACATTAATATTGATTTAAAAATTGTAGATGATGATGATTCTCAAATAATGTTTTAAAATTCAGACAGTGCTACGTCCTGATAAAAGTCTGATGATCAATACATACATTTGCTTTAGCAATAAAAAAAAGTTTGAAATTTTAAAATTTTACAGAAGGGTGAAATGGAAGTTCTTAATATGTCATAAATATTTTGAATTATGATCACACTCCAGTGAATTTATAAAATTCTTACAAAGCATAGTAACATTTATGTTCTTTTCTTTTTTATTTTTGAAATATAATATAACAAACGAAGTTCAATGCTTACATAGATTTGATTGACCAAACAAACAAAGTTGAAATTTTTTGAAACTTTTATATAATGGTATTAAGGCAATTATTAATCTCTCAAAAAAAATTTAGATCATAATCACACTCAAGAAAATTTATAAAATTCTGACAATGTAACTGTCCCAATTATGTTCATTATGTTTTTGATTTTTTAAGGATAACAAATTAAGTAAAATTATTTTGAAATTTTTTATTATGATCCTAAGATACTAAAGATAGTGCCATAAAATTTTCAGCCTATCAAGTTTGTACAATTTTATAAAAATCTGACAGTGTTTCTGCCAAAATTTTAAAATGTCTCAAAAATTCGGTTTTTCAACAAATTTTCATAGGAGATGATTTCCTGAGGGTTATTGGACCAAATCTGGTCAAATCCGGCCTTAAAAGATTCAAAACCGGCCAAAAACATGAAATTTCACCGAGAAAAAAACGAAATTTCAGGTTACTGTAGCAATTTCAAAAAAATTTATATTTTTTTATCCCACCGTTAATTTAGATTTCGAGGTGGTCCGAAATCCAAAATTTCGCCGAAATTGGACGAAATTTGGAAACCTCGTGTCAAGTATTAAATATTGTTGACGATCGAGCTATCTATATTCATTCCCATTCTGATCAATGTTTCTCATTATGTTCATATCGTACTTTTTTTCTAACACGTTGGCTTCTATTATATATATGCGCCAGATATGATGAATGTGAACAGAATTAGACGTATTTTATGTAATTCTGCCATATTTTAATTGAAAATACCATGCAGTATTACAGTTTGTAGAATTAAAAAGTAAAAAACCAGAGGAAATACGAGTCGCTGTTTAGAAACTTAAAGAATTTGTTGCTCCCGGCTATTAATTTAGTTTTCCTTTCTCCTTATTGATTACTATCTCATATGTCCAGATTGAAGAATGTTGTACAAAACCTGTGAAAAATTGGAAATGTCATATATCACTACTACAGAATAGACAATCCTTACCGGCATATCACTACCGGTTAGTCTAGAGCCGATAGTGATAACACTGCCGGTTCAAAATTCCGGCCGGGACTTATCACTACCGGTTCGTGAAACTAACCGACAGTGATAACCAGATATCACTGCCGCTTTATATCTAAAATCGATAGTGATACATCACTGCCGATTATGTTACCACCCGACGGTGATATCGAAATTTTCACTGTCGGTTTTACACCAAAACCAACAGTGATAATTATTTTTTCGCCCAATCTGAGCTTATCAAGATGCACTTACACCGTGTTGGCACTATTCTTGTTTCGACATTACTTATAACTGTATAAAGCTTACAACGACGGGTCGGCTGAAAGCATACATCACGTGGCGCCCTACAGTGATCCTTTTCAATACTCTCTCCCGACGTATGTATATAGCACAAGCATAGTACATTGTTTCCAGCGGCCTGGACCACTAATCCATTAAAAGTTTAAAAAGATTTATAAACTTGAAAATGATATTGGTAAAATTAGTTCTAAAAGTATTTCTTAATTTTATTGTTTTTCAGCATTTAATAACATAGCATAGAAAGAACTAGCAGTCAAACTGGTAAGAGCCAAGCTATATATGTACACAAAAACATTTGTGCGCTACATGATTCAAAGTAATATATTTAGAAATTAATGTTTATATTTACCATTAAAAATATATATATACATATTTATATATATGGAAAATTCATTCTACTACCAGGTGTAGTTATTTCCACCTCTAATATACCACATAAATAAACTTGATATACTCCTTTGTCACATTGGGTATACTCATCTGCGAACTCTAAGATACTCCAATGCTAATCACATCAAAAAAATTGCAAATCTGCCCATAGTTTTTATCTTATTTTGCTAATTCCTATTTATCCGCATGCATAAAGGAATATGTCTAAAAAATTTGCATATCACCACTACAAAGTATACATACCACCTGAATGGTCTTGCATACTCATATAGTCTATGTGCGTGTCCTCCTTTGCAAAAGATACCTCATGTGCTCTGAGATACGAAATATGGAGTAACTAGATCAGATGGTAGGAGAAAGGTTCCCCCTCTCTATATATATTATATACTAGATAAATATACGCTGCGTGCCACGCCGCGGGCGCCGCTCCCCACCCGAGCAAATCGAGAAAACGCGCGATCGCCGCTCTATACACGAGTAAATCGAGAAAACGCGCGAAAAGAACCTAAAAATATTTTTTGTGTTTTCCACAAAAAGGCTTAAACGTAATGCTAGAAAAGCGCAAATAGGACCTAAATGCAATGTATATTTTTTTCAAAAAAAAGGGACTTGAACTTTTTTTTTTCCGAAAAGGACCTAACCGTAATTCCGATTTTTTGTAAAAGGACCTGAGCGCAACGCTTAAAAACACATAAAGGACCTAGACGTAATTTGTAGTCTTTTTTTGGGAAGAGGACATAACTGTAACTTTTTTCCAAAAAAAGACTTAATCGTAATTTTTTTTTTCGAAAAAAGGACCTAAAAATATTTTTTTTTGCGGCTCGGCTCAAGCCGCGAAGGAGCCGGCTCATAGGCCTCCCAGGACGCGAGCTCTGCGAGCCTATTAATGAAGCAAATTCAATGAAACAACAACTGGTACCATATAGAAGGGGCCATAAACTGGAGAGTCTTGACCAATTCGAAAGGTCATTTGGTGTAATTGAAATAACGGAATTGGAACTTGTTTGGTCAAGTAAGAGAAACTCAATCAAACACAGAACTATCTCAATGAAATCTTTTCCTTCTTTTTTCCAATAAAAAGAAAATGAGTCCTTTAGATTAGATACTTTTTTCTTTTTTTAGTAAATTGGTATTTGCTTCTGCAATTCCAATTATATCAATACTTTACTCCTATTTATTACTCTTGGAATTATCTATTTATCGGGACAGACAATACACTACCCCAGGAAGGGCTGATTTGAGGAGGCTCTAGGCTGAGTAGCAGGAGCAACTGTTAATTTGTTAAGAGCCCAAATGATAGATTCAATGAGTTCTTGCCAATAACCACGGATGTAATTGGATTTTGCGTTGGAATCCATCAATATTAGGATACGAAAGATGATGAAAGTGCTACAAATGTTCATACTTTAAGATCCTCCTCAACAGATAAGCTGTTGCCTCCATGCATTTATAATGTTTTGATATTTAATTGCAAAATCTATAACTTGTTGTGTCTTGTAAATGTCATTTCAGAAACATGTAAGGAGAATAAAATTTCGAACAACAGATACTAATCATAGAAATTCTGCCAAAAGAGTTAGGGAAAAAAACACATCACAGACGGTTCTATTTAAAAACCGTCAGTGATAAACTCATATTACGGACTGTTCTATTTAAAAATCGTATGTGATAACACATATCATAAATGGTTCTAGTTAAAAATCGTCTGTGATATGTATCGTATTATCACTGACATATGATTACAGACGGCTCAGAAAACCGTCTGTAATAATATTTTCTAACTGTTTGTAATAGCTTTCTGTGTAATAGTGGTTTCATCTCGTGTGCAAAATCTTGTTAGTTTCGTAAAGTTCCTTGATCGTATTAAAAAAGGTTTAGTTACTTCTTTTTTGGAACAAAGAATAGCAAGTTTGGGCGCAATCTGAAGTATAAATGCTCACTGAAATTTTGCTATGTACGGTCGCAATGATATAATGGAGTCAAAGGAAAGAGAGGATAGGGTTAGTGTCAAGTATTAAATATTGTTGACGGTCGAGCTAATCTATATTCATTCCCATTCCGATCAATGTTTCTCATTAAGTTCATGTCGTACTTTTTTTCTAACACGTTGGCTTCTATTATATATATGCGCCAGATATCATGAATGTGAACAGAACTAGACGTATTTTATGTAATTCTGCCATATTTTAATTGAAAATACCGTGCAGTATTACAGTTTGTAGAATTAAAAAGTAAAAAACCAGAGGAAATACGAGTCGCTGTTTAGAAACTTAAAGAATTTGTTGCTCCCGGCTATTAATTTAGTTTTTCTTTTTCCTTATTGATTACTATCTCATATGTCCAGATTGTAGAATGTTGTACAAAACCTGTGAAAAATTGGAAATGTCATATATCACTACTACAAAATAGACAATCCTTACCAGCATATCACTACCGGTTAATCTAGAGCCGACAGTGATAACACTGCCGGTTCAAAAGTCCGGCCAGGAGGAGAATTTAACCCTGCCGGTTCGTGAAACTAACCGAGTGAAACTAACCGGTAGTAATAACCAGATATCATTGCCGGTTTATATCTAAAACCGATAGTAATACATCACTGTCGATTCGGTTATCACCCAGCACAGTGATAATTATTTTCTCACGCAATACGAGCTGTGCACTTACGCCATGTTGGCACTATTCTTGTTTCGACATTACTTATACCTGTATAAAGCTTACAAAGACGGGTCGGCTGAAAGCATACATCACGTGCGCCATACAGTGATCCTTTTCAATACTCTGTCCCGACGTATCTATATAGCACAAGCATAGTACATTGTTTCCAGCGGCCTTGACGACTAATCCATTAAAAGTTTAAAAAGATAAACTTGAAAATGATATTGGTAAAATTAGTTCTAAAGGTATTTCTTAATTTTATTGTTTTTCAGCATTTAATAACATAACATAGCAAGAACTAGTAGTCAAATTGGTAAGAGCCAAGCTATATATATAGTAGTGATATGTACACAAAAACATTTGTGCGCTACATGCATCAAAGTAATATATTTAGAAATTAATGTTTATATTTACCATTAAAAATATATATATACATATTTATATATATGGAAAATTCATTCTACTACCGGGTGTAGTTATTTCCACCTCTTTATCCTTTTGAGTATATCTTATATTTAGTATATGAGTGTAACCAAAGTGATAAAAGAGTATTTCAAGTTCGTTTATGTAGTATTTCAAAGGTGGGAGTAACTACACCCGGGAATAGAAGATATTTTTCATATATATATATATATGTGTATATATATATATGTATATAGGAAAATAATTCTATGAAAATAATTCTATACTCCTGGGTGTACGTACTCCCACCTCTAGTATACCGTTTAAATGATGTTGTTATACCTCTTTATCCTTTTGAGTATACTCTAATACTGATTATAACATACTCTAAAGTAAGTTCCATGAAAAATTTCATTAAAGTCCACCATTTATTGCATAATTTGTTTATATATTCGTTTTACATAAGGAAAAGGGTATGTAGCAAAAAAAAATAAAGTGCTCTGATGAAATTTTTTCAACCATGTCGCATTGGAGTATATTAGAATTATTACTGGAGTATACCGAAAGTGATAAAGGTGTATAAAACGTTCATTTAAGTGGTATATTAGAGGTGAGAGTATGTACTCCTGGGAGTAAAAAAAAGACTTCCTATGTATATATATGTATATGTATATATATATATGTAGGTATATGTATATGTGTGCATGTGTATATATATGTATGTGTATGTATATATGTATGTGTGTGTATATGTATATACAGTAGATTTGTCATCAAATGTACTTCTGTATCGTTATATTCTTAGTAATTTTTATAACATGTAGTTACAAAAACTAATGGTTGAAATGGTGCATGGGGCACCCTGGCGATTTACAAAACGATAATTCCAAATACAGTTGTATAGCAATACATATGTATTTGTAAATATAGTCGTATATATAATCGCGAAGACAATTTGGTTAGTTTCACTTAATACAAATTTTTGTTAAAAAAACAATAATTGCGGAATAGAAACCAGGCACAGAGACGGGTATAGTGGTAACTCCGACTAACACGTTAGACTCTAACACCCACTCAAAGAGATCTATAAGCCATTACAAGGGATTTTCTCTAGTGTAATCTATATATAACTACAAATCTTGGGATGGACGGCAGCCAGACTGCTTGCCTGCCATGCGGTGTTTTTTTCTGGAGTTTCTACATTACCAAGCTATATAAGTTTATATATTTATTGCTCATCCTATGTAACACGTGGCGCTTAGCTCAGATGGCATAGGTTTGCGGTGTCCAGCGTGACGTGTCTGGGGTTCAAATCCCCTTGAAACGGATTTTTCATTAAGTTTGCTTATTTTAATTGGGCTATTAAATCATATTATAAAATTTTAACACTTTTTTGAAAGGGTTCTCAGAGCATGCCTAATCTATCATAAAAAATTCAGATTATGATCAGACTTATGTGAATTTTAAAATTTTTGACAATGCTACTAATGCATTAAAAACAATGCATCAACTTCGCGGATTTGATTGAGCTATAAAATCATGTTGTAAATTTTTTAAACTTTTTGATAAGGGTCCTTAGAGCATTCTTAACCTACTATAAAAAATTCAGATCATGAACAAACTTGTGCGATTTTTAAAAATTTTGACAATACTACTAATGCAGTTAAAACAACTTCATTGATTTAATTGAGCTACTAAAGTTAGAAATTCTTAAAAAAAATTAGAAGGGTCTTGTGAGTATGAATACACCACCGTAAAAAATTTAAATCATGATCAAACTTTTGTTATTTTGAAAAATTTTAAGAATAATATTGATGCATCCAAGCAACTTCATTGATTTAATTGAGCTACTAAATTTACAAGTTCTTAAAAATTTGTAGGGTACTAAGAGCATGCCTAAACTACCATATAAAATTTGGATCATCATCAAACTTTTGCGATTTCTAAAAAAAATCACTTTTAAGCAACAAATCCTGAGGTCGAGTCTCGACAAAAGCAATTTTTCAAAAAATGATTTCTACATTTTTTTAGAGAGAATAAGTTTTATTTTTAGTTTTTTTAAAAGATTTTCTCTCTATAAAAATTACCAGCATACCTTCAATCAGGGTTTGCTTGGACCATGGGTTTACACGATAAACCCTTGTTCTTGCCAGCAAGGGTATCAAGTAAAGTTACGAAGGTTGAACTTTTCAGTACCAGCTAGGGCGTCGAGTAGGGTGGTCTTGCCGCAGCCGGAAGGCCCCATCAGAGCCATCACTTCGCCGGGGCGCGCGTACCCGCTGAGCCCGTCGAGGATCACGGCACGGCCCTCCCTCCCGTCGGCAGCCGTCACAGAGAGTTCCTCCCACGTTAGAAAGACCCCACGGCAGGACACCTCGCACCGGTCGCCGGGTTCGACGCCATCGAGAGCTACGACTTGGTGACACCGATCAGGACGACAGTCCACTCCGCCGTCCCCATTGGCTGAAGAACTCGCCGGTGGCTGCTCGGAGAAATTACGTGGCGCCAAGATGGAACTGAACGGGCACACCACCCAACTGAGCCACGAAGCCATGGCTGCTCGGGCAGTACTCGACGTCGACCTGAGTGGCCTCGTGGGGCTTGGCGTCGGAGCCCATATCGGCAGAGGTGACGACGCCATATGAGTATGACTATACCCCTGTGGCCGTGTATATTCTTTTGCTTTTCTTTGTTCAAGTTTCCTGTTGCTCAGTAGTAGGAGGTATGTGTGCGTTAATATTATCTGTACTTCCAAAGAATATATGGGGATGTCTGGTGCTTAATTCATCGCATATTAAGCTTGTCGCGTCTACCTGCATTATATTGGAGCACCTCGTGTCGCCGGTAGGAGAAGGCTGTGGTGCATTTATTGTGTGCTGCAGTGGCGTCTTAAGTGAACCGTTTGTAAGTCGTCACCTTGTGGCCAGTGATACGAAATGTGTCTCACTTACAGGCAGGCGTTGATTTACGCTCAACATATGCTATACTCATTGAGATGAAGCAGTAGATTAAGGAGATAAAAGAAAATTGATTTATCATCCAAGTTCATCATCTTGGGGAGTGTTAGTTCTATGTAAAGAAGAAGGATAATAGTTTGCGCTTGTGTGTGGACTATGGAGCTTTGAATGAAGTCACAATCAAGAATAAGTATATATCCATCATATAAGATTGTTAACTTGTTTCATCAGTTGAAGGGAGCTTTTATTTTCTCCAAGATCGATTTTCGATCTGGATACTATCAATTAAAGATAAGGACACAAGATATTCCGAATACAGCTTTTACTACTCGTTATGGACTCTATGAGTTCACAGGTACGTCTTTTGGTTTAACCAATTCACCAGCTTACTTTTATGAACCTGATGAATAAAGAATTTATGGACTACCTATACAAATTTGTGGTGCTTTTTATAGACGACATTCTTGTCTATTCCAAAGATGAAGCAGAACATGAAGGTCATTTGAGGATGATGTTAGAAAAGCTCAAAAATCACCAATTGTATGCTAAATTCAGTAAGCGTGAGTTTTGGTTGAAGGAAGTTGCTTTCTTGGGATATGTAATTTCCGCTGGAGGTGTCTTAGTAAACCTTGAAAAAGTGAAAGGTGTACTCGACTGGAGGCAACTCAAGTTAGTATCTGGCATCAAAAGTTTTTTTGGTTTAGCGGGATACTACCGAAGATTCATAGAAGGATTCTCAAAGAATGCAAGACTGCTTACCCATTTGCTAAAGAAGGAGAAGAAGTTTGAATGGTCCGAAGTTTATGAGCAAAGTTTTTAGGATTTAAAAAAAAAGACTGAAAGACTATGTGGAGGTCTACTCTTAATGGTGATGAGTTATTGATATTAATTAAGCATGAGGTGCTTAGGTTTGAGTTGGATTTGAAGTATATTTCAAAATTTGAAGCTTTTTGTGAAATGCTCAGAATTTGCAGTGCTACCACCCCTCAGGGCGGTGTGATTTTTCCAGAGAGCATCCATGAGGGATTTTATGTGGGGCGGTAGCACTGGCCTTTATGAACGAGAATGAACTTTAATTTGTGATTTTGGGAGTATAACTACATATTGTCGATGTCCAAGACCTTGAGTCTCTTAACCGAGCTTACGTAAAATTTATAAGATGTGGGCCCCTGGATATCGAAATGGAGACAATGGGAATGCTTCTTTATTATCCAAGCGACCGTGACAAAATGCTCTAAGTACAAGATGATCTATGTGATTACAGAGGGCTAATCACAGATTACAAATGATGTTTTATGTCAAAATGCGAGATTGTTGATGTCCACAATAGCGTAGAATGCCTCCCTATTTATCCTTGATGAAGAGGCGCGCGGTAGTTGAATTCCGGAAGCGTGTCATGTAATCGGGAGACACCTTGCCACCAAATGGTGTCTTCTCGCTAAAGGGTGTGTAAGATCGAGGATGCAGACTAGAGAGGGTGAATAGGCTATTATAAAAATTTCTTCTACGATTAATTAAAATCTCTCCTAAGTACCCTTATGTCAAAACCTAAATGATAATAGATGCGGAAGCGATAAACTAAGATTTTGACAATTAAAACCTAAATCAACTAGGTCACTAAGTGCACTAACTATCTATGTCTCTAACAACAATTTGCAATCCTAAATATAAGCAATCGATCAATCAATTCTATAAACATAAATTGCTTGAATGTAAATAAAGAATTGCAAAAACAAAGGGACACGATACTTTTTACCGTGGTGTTCGGAGACTTGCCGGTCTCCCCTAATCCACGTTGAGACAAGCCCAAACCACTTTGGATTGGCTCCACTAATTGAGCACCCGCCTCGATTCCACTAGTGGTAACTCTTTCCCCCTTCGGGTAGGCGAGCTCCGACCTTCACAACTTTGCCGGGCCTTCTCACAATCTCCTTGAAAAGGTTATCACGCACGACGCCTCCACGTCGTCTAAGTGTCAGCAAACACCAAGAGTAATAGGTCAAGCCTCTTGCTTGATCCTCACCAAGTGCAACACATGCACAAGGATGCTCAATCCTTCTCTAGATGCAATACATGCAACTAGAGGCTTCTTTCCATACTCACAAAGTGCAACACATGCACAAAGTAGAGGAGAGGCTCACATTAGCTCAAGAGAAAACAAATCAACACCAAAGAGATTCTACACAAGAAACCCTAAATCAATTTCTTCTCAAATCCCTCAAATATGGCTCTATGAGCTCTTGGGGTTTTGCTCTCACAAGAATACCTCAAATGGGTGCTAGAGTAGTAGCAAAACCCTCCTAGCTCGGCTCTTTTTATAGCCCCTCAAGAAAACTAGCCTTTGAGAGCAAAATACACTAAAATCGGCAAAAACCGGTGCTACCGCCCATCTAGGATCGGTAGGATCGGCCCCTGTGCTAGCGGATAGTTCTGGGCATTAAAATGCACCAAAACTAGCCGTTGCTACAGTACCCCGGTGCTACCGTCCATCTAGGACCAGTAGCACTGGCCATTTTAACCCGAAAACACCTCTCTAGAATTTTTGCACCGCTTTTGGAGCGGTAGTACCGCCCATCTAGGGGCGGTGCTAACACTGTTTCAGCAACTAAAATAGTCATAATTTTTTACTCCGAACTTCGTTTTAGGTGATTTTTGACTCTATGCGAAGCTTATAAAGAGGGCTACAATCTATACCCTTTTTCAAGATTTAAGCAACCATAGATGTTTTTAAATATCACAAAAATAAAAACTCCAATGTAGTCACTCAATTCTACAATCTAATTTTCTCGAAATCCCTCACACAGACTTGATTAAGAGCGTGACTACAAGCTAGTAAGACTTAATAAGATCAAATCTTAAGCCATTTTATGATCCACTCACGATCAAAATAATTTGCAAAACACATTTGAAAATAAACCGAGAACCTATGAGATCAATCCTCTAGCCATGTAAGGATCAACACATGATCCCGATACTTTGCAAAACACATTTGCATATACCAACACATGCTCTACGATTGAAACCATAACCTCTAGCTTATTTGCAAAACACATTTTCAAACACAAAGCATAAACTTTACTTACCCTTGTGATGATCAACACATGATCAAAGCACAAGCTAAAACACCGATGCATGAGCTCTCACCTTTTGCAACACATGCAAAACTTAGCTCCATGCAAAAACCACATAAACCAAATTACATGAGCTATCTCCCTTTTGCAACACATGCAAATCCATAGCTCCATGTAAAAACCAAATCGATTAAGATTCAATAAGAAGCAAGCATGAACTCCTTAATTTGCAACACATGCAAATACTTAGCTCATGCAAAATCCAAACAAGAGAGTGAGCTAAAGTGAACCGGATTGAGTTCATCAACACATGATGAAGCTCAAGTTATAAGACTCGGCCCCTCTTACTAGTACAGCAACCTATACTAGAAACCCAGTCTCCCATCCAAACACCGAGACCGGCAAAAGACTAGGAACATATCCTTAGCCCAAGCTAGTTTTACCTTTGCCTCTCGCAACCACTTGGAGCTTTCATGATGGCCGATCATCTTCTTTCTAAGAAGGGATCTTCATATTGTTCATCAACACATGATGAACTCCCCTTGTCTTAGCTTCGGGATCCTCTTTTGATGCTCATCAACACATGATGACGTACTTGTCTCATTTATCCATCTCAACCTTGGACTTAACCTATTTCAAACTCATTGAAAATGTTAGTCCAAAACACATGGTTGTCTCAATCATCATTGCACTCCATTAACACATAATGGATGCTCCCAAGATCCTTTGATCTTTTCTTTTGATGATTGACCACATCTCAAAGACAATTGATTGAAAGATTAATTGTGTCTTGAGTATACTAATGCAACAAATGCTTCATATACTCAAGAACTTTCGATTGCCCTAGGATCAACAAAGTGAACCATCAACACATGACTAGTTCTTTGTTGATTGAATGGCAACCGAGCAATTTAAATTGTGATGAGTACATATTAACTACACAAGTTTCATATACTCAATTCGATGGAATCTAAAAGTAATGATCCAAATTATATGGAGTGGTGGAAAGGGATCAATGCTCTTAAAACCATTAATTATAGAATAAACTCCATTAAATGTGTCCATACAAATAATTGAACTTGAATCAATATGCACATATTCAATTTTTTTTATTGCTTTGGAGTTTATCCTATATTGCTATGAGTATACTACAACTACACAAGTTAAATATACTCAAAGGGTTATTTCAATGTAATGATCCTTGATATAGAAAGGTTAATTGGATCAATACTATTGAAAAATCAAGGTAAAGTATGAACTCCCCGTAAATGTGTGCATTCATGTATATATGGAATTGAAACATTAATGCACATCTTAAGGTCTAAATAATGGTAGAGTCCATCGTTTAACTTGAATCCAAAATATGCATTAAGATATCGTAAAATGAATACGAGTGCATACATTGGGTTTTCCATTTTTCAATGAGATGAGACTAATCAAAGATATACTCAATAAAAGAGTTAGGCTCATATTTGAATTTATCAATATGATTATGAATATTATATCCAATGAATGCAACAAGATATGATAATATGAACTCCAATGCATAACTTTGATATTTCCATCTTTTCATCCAAAAGATACTAATGAGAGTTAAGCTCAACAAAAGAGTTAGTCTTATAAAAGATTTGTCATTAATTAACAATTGAGACTAATCAATATTGTGATTATCAAAAGAGTTAGTCCCAATATTAGATTTGTCATTAATACCAAAACCAAATTAAGAGAGCTTGAACTTTCAATCTCCCCCTTTTTGGTGATTAATGACAAATCTATGCTTAATAACTACATTTGGTTGAAAATCATCATGTTGAGATAATTTAAGCTATTTGAACACAAAAGCTTACCTTTGAGCAATTTAAGCATTAACAATTGAGAATGCATATGAGAGATTTTAGAATGAATAAATATGCTTCTCTTCAAGATATGTACAAAACATCCAACAAATTTTATTTTGCAACCAAATAATTCTCCCCCTTAACCAAATATTAAGCTCCCACGAATTCTGTCCCTTTTGGTATTAAACACCAAAAATAGAAAATAAATCCAAAAAGGAGACCTCTTAAAGTAAAGAGCTTGGCAAGGAAATACCACTTTGAACAAGAGAGAGAGCTTGGAAAGAAATTCTCTGAAATAAGGTCATAGCGAGATTGAGATGAATACATATGACCTATTGAAGTTCACAAGAATTCTTAAAAAAATACCACTTGTAAATATTAAGAATTTTCAATAAGGTTCAAAAATTCCGCAAACTTCTTTATATGGCCCAAAAGAAGAAAACAAACAAAAACAAGGCCATATTTTGAGTTAAGCACAAGAAAGATATTTGAAAGACATTCAAATACTCTCCTCATTTTATTAGGCTTTTTAATTTGAAAACGAACTCACGAAAGAAGTCTTTGAGAACCTAATAGCGTTTAAACGAGGAAAACATCCAAATAAGCTTCGAATTTTCTTGAAACCACTTGTAAAAAGTTTTAGAGAAGCATCACTTGTAATACCATTTGAAGAAAATATAAAACTTGTAAATATTAAATGTTTAAAGAGATACCACTTGTAATGCTCATTTTTCAATTGATACCACAAGTAAAGATTGTTTTTCAAATGATACTATTTGTAAGATATACCACTTTGAGAAAAACATTGACATTTCTTTTTAAGAAAAGCTCATTTTCTCAAAGATCAACACTATATGTGAATTCAAGATCAACTTGATATCATGACATAGCCAAAAGGAGAGCCTTTTTCAAATATACAAAACTTGATTAAGCAAGCTCCAAAAGGATTCTAAGATAAATCATGGAGCTAATAAATTTAATCATACTCAAGTTTTGTTTTGGGAGGTTCGTCCAACTTGAAGATAATTTGAAGATATGAAAACCATAAGGATTTCAATGAACTAGAATTTCAGATTTTTTTTCTTCAGATTTTGACATTTCATTTAGGCTTAAAAAGAGGGCTGAAATACTGCTCAAATGAAGTCTAAAAAATCAGATAAAATTTGATACAATAGAACAACTATTGAGGAACAAATTTCACTATAATGAAATCCTCAAAATATGATCTCATTTGAAGATACAAAAATCACAAATCAGCTCAAAAACATACAAAAGTCCGAATTTTCAGCATTTGATCAAAGAGTGAAAAGCCCAGAACTTTTGCAAATGAAGCTGAAATTATTTGAAATTGTTTAGAAACATACTTGAGGATCATAAAAATATTTTACAAAAAGAATTTTGGAAAAAGGAGTCTCCAATCAAAAGATATGATAAATTTTGCTTTGTATGCATGATTTTTACTCAAATAGAAGAAAAGTCAAAAAAATTTCAAATAAAGTCCAAATGGTTTAAAAAATTTCAGAAATGAAATTTGTACTATTTATAAGGTTTCCCAAAAATAATTTCCTGAAAGGGACTTTTCTTTCAAAAGATATGGCAAATTGCGCTTTGTAGGCATAAAGAGTGAAATTCCATCAAAGCCTCAAAATGCAATTCAACTTGGATTTTATGGAGATTTGAACTTTTATAGCTTTGAATGAGTTATAAATACTAGTTCAAACCAACATACAGAAAGAAATTCAACTCAATTTGCAAAACCCACAATATGCAAGAATAGGTCATTTTGCGTCAATTAAAGGATTTTGGCTAAATTAAAATGGCTATAACTTTTGAACGGTTGGTCGTTCGAGAAAACTTTGAACTAAAGAAATGCTTAAAATGACCAACCATACGAGTTTTGTATTGACCACATGTAACATCCTGAAAATAGTAAACAGTAAAAATGTACAAATTAAGTTGGAATATAAATATTTTTGAGATTTTCTGGTGTTATTTATTTTAATTGGATTTTTCTGGATTTTTGATTGTATGAGAATCAAATAAAAGAGAATAAGAAAAAGGAAAAAGGTAAAATGGTAAAAATAAAAAGTTAGAAAAATTACCATGGAACCGTAGCTATGCTGATAACTCAGTAAAGTCATCAAGTAAAAATTTTATGCACAGTAGCATGAGTAAATAAATCATGTGGTAACTCCTTTTGACTAGAAACAGTAGGGTCAGAATTAATAGAAAATGGTCGAAGCTTATCTGGGGCTAAGAAAATTACTATAATACCCTGAGTGTATAAGCTACAGCTGGTAAAAATTTCAGAAATTTACCATGTCATAAAAGGCAGTTAAAAATTCGAAAACAGAAGTCTTAGAGATGTAGAAAATGGAATGTCAGAATTTTTATAAAATAAATAAGAAGTATTTTAAATTGAAATTTTTATGGGAGCAACCATAGACTATATATGATCCTGAAAAAAAAATTCAAAAACAAATATTATTATTTTCATCATTAAATAAATCAAAACCCGAAATAAAAATTCTCGGCAGTGCACAGTGTCAAAATTAATATAAATTCCATATAGGATATTTTAAGCTAATATTTTTACTGAGTGGTAATAACTTTCTGTAGATGTCAGTAAACAAAATTTAGAAAATATGGCCATGATCTGATGGCGATTTTAATGCTCACCTTGAGCTGTCTAGAGTTGAGTCTATCCCGGAGCTCAAAGACTCTCGCTGGCAGGTGGGTCCCAGGTTGTATTGGCTCCATTTCCTGGTGCAAGGCGGTGCCGAAGCGACTCTCACCGACCGGTGGACCCGATCCTACTCGTCAGTTGCGGGCTCCCTCTTCCTCTTTCTTCTCCTCCCCGCTGATCGAGCCTCTCGAGTCTTCGCCGACTCTCTCTACGCCTCCACAACCACTCCACCGCCCGCTAAATCGCGCACTGCCACGGCTCGTATTCGGTCATTCCGTGCCGTACCCCGGCCATACCGCGGCGCCTTGGGCTCTTAAAGCCTCACGCCACCTTGCCGCGCCTGCACGAACATAGCCGCAATCTTCACTCCACGCTCAAACTACTGTGAAGCAACCTCACACCGCCTATAAATACTGCTTTTGCGTCGCATTGAGCTTCCCATCTTCTTTCTGCTTTTCTCCTGAGCCCAGCACCTCTATCGGTCTCCCTCTTCCTCGCCATTGACGCAAAGAACCGAAAGAGGGGAAATCGGCGGATCAAGCTTATCCGGTAGCAACTTTTGCAATCAATCCGTTCTGGAGCTTAGTAGTGCCCCTTAAAACCCTGACCTACATGTGTTTTCACTTGTTCTTAGCTGCAGCTCATCCATTCCGCCGTCTTTCTTCTTTTCTGCCGGCGATCGTTGGCAGCCATCAACGGCTCTTCTTCGCCCCCGTTCTTAGGTGAAATGGATCCTCCCTAGCTTACTTGTGCTCACCCCATGCCTTCCCGGCGAAATCGTGGCCAGCGACGAGCTTTTGCTCACCTAGCCATGGCGGCCGCCGCACCTCCGCGATGGCGACCACTTTACCGGCCACCTCCCGGCGAATGGATACGGTCCTTGGGTGCGCACTGACGTGCTGATGCTCATGGTATTACCCATTCCACCGCATCGGAGCTAGTTCGCCGCGGTGAGCAAAGAGCCATGTACTCTGTTCTAAGTAGCTGACTGTTGGGCCACCCTTGTCAGTCTCTGCAGTCGTTCCTCGTTATGGAGTCGCGATCAGCGACCGCGGGCCCTTTGTCGACCATGTTCGCGGCGTATGCGGCCGACTCATGGGCGGTATGTCGTGTCCGTGGGCGGTTCAAGCGAGCCAAGCGGCGTGCGCGAAAAGCCATTTTCCGGTTGGGAAAGCGTATTTTCGAATTTCAATGTGATTTTCAAACCCAAGTCAATTCATGTTGCAATAACTTTTAAATCATAGCTCCAAAAATAGTGAAATAAATCATCTAAAATCCTGTATAATTATAATATGTAAAAATATATTACAAATTTTACTTTGTAAATTTAATAATTTAAATGTAAGTGTAGGTTATTAGTAGACTTTATGCACAACCTTTATAAATAAAGTTCAAATAAAAGGGAATAAATTTTTGGGTGAATCCTCATGCTGGCAGGAGTCCAAATTCATGGGAACAAGTTAGTTTCAAATTAAGTTGTTGCATTTTCTAATAAAAAGAATATTCAATGTATAGGGGTGCATATGATCATAGACTTTACTAAATTAAGAAAAAAAATGAATAATATTCATGAGCTAAGTTGCTAGTATAGCCATGCATTTTTGAAAGCCATCTCAGATTAAGTATTTGAATTAATGGTCAAAGAAGCAATTGTAAGGTTTTCCTTCATTGTAAGTCTGTCTACTCATATGTATATATATATAGGCATGTATATGAAAAAGTAAGGATCAAGCCTTTAAATAACTAGATATTTAATTATATATATTACTTTACATCTGAATCCTAATAATGAGGGAAAACTAGTTAATGCTGCAGAAAAGAGCTACTAATTGTAATCTTAATCAATTTTAGCATCTATAATTCGTAAGACAAAATAAAAGAAATCATAAAAGAAACCTTATGTTCTTGGAGATAAATCTCTATTTATTCTATGGTCTATTTTCTTTTTATCTTTTGTAATATATTGATTATTAATATTTCCCTCGCTACGCTTCGTGTAGACACCGGCGTCTCTGAGGAGGAAGTCGATCCAATTGCTGATCCAGACTTCAAGCTAGACAGCGAGCAGCAAGTTAAGCACCTCCTTGAGCATGTTGAGCCCAATAATTTACCTACAATATGTTGTTTTTGTCAATGTATTATGCATTCGAGTAATTCTCCATAAAACTGCTATGTTAGGTAGAATCTGTAGTTAACCCTGTAAATTATGGTTTTCCTTAATCTGTATGGACATGTGAACCTTGTAACCTTTAGTATGAGCTAGACATACTTAATGTCATTTTGGGTATAATCGCTAGCATAATAATTCTGCTTAGCCACCCTCTAATTTGATTTCAATCTTTTCAATTGATGAATGGTCATTATTGGGGAAAAAGGTTGCTAGTATTTTCATTAAAACACGAAACAAAACTATGGTTTGACGCGGGTGATTATTTGGCAATAGCCGGTTGTGCAAAGGGATATGCACGTAGTGTAGGGTGGAGTATCGCCCGTCTCAGATTAAGGACCGAGCAATGGGATGCTATTGATCCAAGATTTCCGTGCAACCATGAGGGCTGGTATGGGCAGGCCTTAACCTAATAAGTTATTTAGATATGGCTTTGCATCTAAGGAAGGCGGGAGCTAGCTCAGGCATTCCGAACAGGTCTTCTTGTAGGGGTTTCTACTTACCAATGCAACGGTGTACGCCTTGCCATGAATAGAAACGTGGTGTTGGGTGTGATGTGAATGGATCCATGTCTTGGGTGTGTGTTTCTGTTTCCATGGCGAGGGTCAAACGTCC
Source organism: Otatea glauca (assembly GCA_036346275.1). Classification (NCBI taxonomy): domain Eukaryota; kingdom Viridiplantae; phylum Streptophyta; class Magnoliopsida; order Poales; family Poaceae; genus Otatea; species Otatea glauca. The sequence continues at coordinate 16,866,125 of CM070724.1, forward strand.
CGGGCTGGTTCAAGCCATGTCTAGATAATGTAACGGTTCTGTATGATCTCCTTGCTGGCACACCAAAGGAAGTGTGTCGTATGGCCTAGCACAAAAGGTTGATCATTCCTTGTGGGTAAAGTTATACACCTCTGCAGAGTGAAAATCTAATCGATTAGCCGCGTTTGCGGTTATGTGCACTTGGTGAAGTCATTCCAATGTTAGAATTTGTTTTTAGTATTTGCCAAAATGGGCTTGGTTTGGAAATCGTTTTAGCAACCATCTTTTATGTCAAAGGATCGACATCGTGGGCTATCCAGTCGGGTAGACTGAATTTGCAGTACTTGAGTAATTACTTAACCATACAAAAAGCTCAGTTGTTTTATAAACTGCGGTTTGCAATCTAATAAGTCATATGCTTTCATTTTAATGCAACTGCAAAATAACCTAAAGCCTATCTTTTACTTTAGCCTGTATACTTATTTAATTGTATTTGTGAAACACTACAAGTCTTACTGAGTACCAATGTACTCAAACTTGCTACCTGTTGTCTCAGAGGATGAAGCTTTCGATATGCCAGATGATGCGTACTTCCAGGCAGGTCACGGGGATTTTGACGATGGTTTCTTCTAGGATTGGCCTAGTCAGTTGCCTGAGAGTTAGTTGGGCATACCGCGAGGCTTTTGGTTTTTACTTAGCTCTTTTCCACTGTATTACTTGTGATGTATTAAGCTCTGTATAATTATTCCCTCTTCTGTAAGGAGGTATACATTTTAAGCTGAGTGTGGTTGTGATATTAATGTTGTAAACATGTGAGTGCTAGCCACTGATCTTGGGACTAGCACAGTAATCGCATGGAGGTTTCTGTTTGCAAAAACGGGGTCTCACACCACATTTTCAAAAACTCAATAGATTTTAACTTATGAAAATATTTATTTAACCCAAAATCAAGATCCTATAAGATTCATTTGAGGCCAAATTTGCTATTTTGTTTCTAAAATAGGAATTTTTAGTCCGAAGGCATTGTAAAACATTTGAAATATATATTTGATAAATTTTATAAAGATTTTCACAAATATTGGCCTTTTGAACACATTTTTTCCTTTTTGACCAAAGAGGCTCATATAAAGGATATGCATGCATATGATTTTCAACATTTTTCAAAAAAGTATCAAATGAAGCAAATGAGAAGATATTTGATTGGAATTGGTATGTGTGAGTTTAAAATACTATTTTGAACCAAGATATATCCAAGAATCCGGTCCAAGAGGTGAAACTCACGAAGTGCTAGAATATGACCAATATAGGTCAAGCATATTTTTTCGTTGAGTTTCAAAATCAAATAACTTTTGATAGATTGGTCTTTTAAAAATCTTACGAATAAAAGAATTGTTAAGAATGACCAACTCTATGTTTTTCATTTTGGAGCTATTTTCAAAATGATTTTATAATTAATTCTAAGGAACATACAAGTTTAAATCCAAAACAAGATACTCGTGACTAGATTTTGGACTTGAAATTCATTTTCTTCTGAAATTAGTTTTTATAAAGCCAAAACCTTTTGGAAAACACTTTAAAAGCATTTGTATACATTTTGCAACTAGTTTTTCACAAGATTAGTAATAGTTACAAAAATTTTCACTTTTGGCTAAATAGCTTGATTTTGAAAATATATTAGCACTTATGTGAATATAGGAAAATATTGGGATGTGATATACATGGTTATGATTTAGCACTCCCCCCTAATGTGCCACTACCCAAACTTGCTCAAGATTGCAATCAAAATAACTAATAAGCATGAGCAAGGACATGAACAAGCAATTTAAACTGATTTTTATGATAATGCAATATAACCTACATAAGGCTATAAGCTAAAATTATCAATTCAAATACTTGTTACTGAGATGGCATTGGTTCATGATTTTAGTGATCGTCCTCATGCTTGGCTCCATGTTGCAAATGATGAAGTCCTCTTCCTTTTGAAGAAGCTAAGCGTCCAATGCATCTCTAAGTACCTAATAATCTTTTAGGCACCTTTTGGTACCCAATTTTAGTTAGGTCCAAGAATGTTAGTCACAAGAGTTTTAGGGACCCAAATGGCCCTAACATTAATAGTATTGAGTGAACTAACACAACTAGCAATGGGTTTGCAATTAGTTTTCCTCCTAAGCAATCTATTCAAATTGAATTGAGGAGGCTTAGGAGGTCTAGCAAAATTCACAATCCCATTCCTAGTTTGATCCTTTCTGTCGACGATCAGAACCGCTGACCGCAGAAAGGGAAGGGGGATGCGAGTAGATCGCGAGAGGGCGAGGCCCGAAGTTGTGCTCGTTCGAGAGTAGCACGCGTCGCAGGTGTGTGTGTCGGGGGAGAAGCAATGAACACGAGGTTTATACTGGTTCGAGCCCTCTGGATCGGGTAATAGCTCTACTCCAGTCTTGCCCTGAGGCGAAAGGTATAGATAAGCTCTGAGGAAGAATACAAGTGAGGCCCGAGCTGGGGGTCTCTCGGAGGCGAGGTTGCCAGGGAGAGCTTGGGTGATCTCCCTCTTCTCTGGTCTGTGCTTGAGGAGTTAGCCGGGGCCTTTTGCTTGTTCTTTTCTTTTCTTCGTGTCCTCCCCTTTTTTGGTCGGGGCGATTCATCGCTTTTGTAGCCCTTCAGGAGCTCTGCTGCTTGGTCCCGAGGTTGACGTCAGGTGCCCGTGGCGAGTCGACAGGGGTTGCTGAGAGGCGTCGATAGTCATCGAGGGCTAACGGTAGCTGTTGGGAGTTGACGGGAGTTGCTAGGAGTTGCTTGGCCCTAGTTCCCGCGTAGGGGCAGGTATAGCACTGATTCCCACGCAGGGGAGAATTTTTACATGAGATAGATAAATTGATACAGACGCCTTTCACCCCCCGGGGGAGCGTAAAGATGCAGAGGTCGTGGCATCGAGATCGAGGGGGGCGTTTGTCCTTGCGCCCGAGCCCGGGCTCGCTGGACCCGAGCCCGAGCTTGGGGAGAGCACCTCCTAGGTCAGAGACAAGCCCCCGAGCCCATGGGAAGCTACCACGAGACCCGGGGGGAACGCTTACACGTGGTGAGGCACCGATCCCCGACACTTTCTAAGCACATGATAAACATTATTATGCAAGGGCTTAAAGGATCTAGCATATCTAGCAAATGGTTTGCTATTGTTATTTTTCCTAAGCACATGATCAACATAATTTTTCGTGGTCTTGGGAAATCTAGCATTTTGAGCAAACACATTTCTAGATTTATTTCTCCTAAACTCATGAATATCATTATTTTTCAAACACTTTAGGGAATTGACAAACTTGGCAAACACTTTGCCATTTTTATCCTTCCTAAGCAAATAATGATCATTAACAAGAATGGGCTTAGGAGTGGTACCTTTGGGACAATCCTTACCAAAATGTCCCTATTTCCAACAATTGAAGCACTTGATGCTATTTGGCCCTCTCTTGACCTTCTTGTCGTGCTCAATCCCGGTTTGCCTCATTGTTGATGATTGTGGTGCGCCTGTTTTCTCCTACGTTGGGCGCCTCATCAGACCCATTCGGCGGCGAGGATTGATGGGACATCATCTTGTATGATGCAAGGTTAAGAATAGGTAAGTTAAGAGAAGCAAATTTCAATTAAGCGTAGGTAAGTTAAGGCAAGCCGATGCATAAAATGTATGTACTTGTCATTCATACAACGAATCATGTCTTCTATCACAAATTGAACTGAAGATTGTATTATATTGCTCTTAGATAGGGGTTGGTTGAAGATTTTAAACCTTCAACCTTAATCACGAATGGGCTAACAATTAATTAAGTGAATAAGTCCTTGAACCCTTACCACCTTAATATGCACTAAATCAACAATAGACTACCCATAATAAGCATACCAGTAAACAATTAAGATAACAAAGTGTATTTAGCTAAGCATCTAAATAGCACATCTACTGATATAACAATCTGCACATGGATCAGAAAACCAGAATGCTATGACTGATAGCACAATCAAGATTAAACCAGAAGCTAGTATATATAATGAAGTGCAGATAGAAAGATAATAACAGTCAAGAACAAGCTATTAGCTAGATATACTCTAATCAGTGAATGAATCTGCACTTTCCAGCATATAAGTCTATGGTTCAAGGCCTAGTTCACGAAAATAAATGTTCTAGTCATCACAATACCCATTATCATTATCAAGCAAGTAAGACAACAAAAAACGGAGAGCAATTCTTAGAAAACTCACAGAGGGCACGGGGGAGGGAGGAGGGCACCACTGATGGGGGAGGGCACCACTGAGGGGAGAGGGCACGGGGGAGGGAGGAGGGCACCACCGAGGGGGAGGGCGCAGCCGAGAGTCGTTGCCAAGTGGGGAGGGTGCCGCCGAGGGGAGAGTGCATGGGGGAGGGAGGAGGGCACCACCGAGGGGGGAGGGTGCGACCGGGAGTCACCGCCAAGTGGGGAGGGCGCTGCCGAGTGGGAGGGCACGGGGGAGGGAGGAGGGCGCTGCAGAGTAAGAGCGCTAGGGTTACAAACTGAGATTGTGTGGGACTTAGTAAATGGTAAGCACGGGGAAGAGGTTTAGCGTGGGAGAAGGGCATGCCAGACAGTTCTGGGCTAGAACAGTCTGGGATAAAGTCATCCTAGATGGTTTAAGCCCAGAATCGACTGGGATGAGCCAGTTTTATTTTTTTTTGCTGTCAATATTTATTTAAGTTTGTGTCATTAATTATAATACATACATATATCTCATTAATTTTAATCAATATATATATCACATTAATTATAATACATATATCACATTAATTATAGTACATACATCTCATTAATTTTAATCAATACATCTAACTAATTGTAATTAGTGTACATCACATTAATTATAATACAAACATGCATCTCATTAATTATTTTTTTGTACAAAAATTAGCCCTTCACGATGATTAACACGTGTGTAGCTCACTTCCTCAGGTTGGTCTTCCTAGATCGTGACGCCGGTACCAACAGGAGGCAACTCGTCAAACTGATTGTATTCTTCCTCATCTACCACATTCTCGACTCCGACAATCCTCCTTTTTCCCTAAAGAACAACGTGCCGCTTCTTGTTGGACGGGTCAGTTACATAGAAGACTTGAACAACTTGGTTAGTGAGAACAAATGGTTCGTCTTGGTATCCGACACGTTCGAGGTCTACAGTTGTGACGCCGTCATTATCAACCTGCAAGTGCTGCAAGTTAACCCAACATCACCGAAATAAGGGGATATTGAAGAGTACATAGTCGAGCTCCCAAATTTCCTCAATGAACCCATAGTACGAGCTCCTCGTCGATCCAGCTGTATTCAGCGCATCAATGCGAACACCGCTGTTCTAGTTTGTGCTCTTCATATCCTGATCTCTCGTGTAAAATGTGTACCCATTTAAGTCGTATCCTTTCCATGTTACAACAGTAAATGTTGGCCATTTTTCCAACCATGTCAACGTATCACCTGAAGAGCTTCCAGTGATGGGTTGTTGGTCCTTGAACCATCTGTTGAACTAGAGGTTATGCTGTTTGATGATCCAGTACTCCTGCCACGACGGATTCTCTTACCGTAGCCAATTATTGTGCTCATCGATATACGGGGCCACAACAGCCATGTGTTGCAAAACTGTGAAATGGGCTTTAGCGCACGCAACCGGATCAGGCGTGATTGCTTTCCTTCCGATGGTCCCAATGGCCTGGAGCCTCCCCTCATGGCGGGATCAAGGCACACCTATCGGTTCAACCAGAGCCATGTAATCCACGCAGAATTCGACGATCTCTTCGGTTGCATAACCTTCAATAATGCTATCCTCCGGTCGAGATCGATTCCGTACGTAGGACTTGAGAATTAACCTCTCGAACGGGTACATGCTACATAGAAACACAGGCCCGCACATCTTTATCTCTCTCACAAGGTGAACAATGAGATGGACCATGATATCGAAAAACGACGGAGGGAAATACATCTCAAGATTACATAGAGTTATGACCACCTCAGCCTGCAAAGCATCTAGTCCTTCAGGATCGATGACCTTCATAGCAATTATGTTAAAGAAAAAACACAGCCTTCTGATTGTCTCCCGAACCTTACTCCGTAAAATACTTCTAATTGCCAGAGGTATCATCTGTGTCATAATCACATGGCAATCATGGGACTTCATGCCAGTTAAACTCAAATCTTGCATCGAAACAAGTCTGTTCATGTTGGACGAGTAACCGGACGAAACTTTCACACCATGCAAGCACTGGCACGGTTCGGTTCTCTCGGCCTTGGACATAGTGTAACAAGCAGGTTCGCAGTATGTTCGGCCTTTATCGGTCTCTTTTCATGCTAACTCAATTCTGATGCCCATATCGACCAAGTCAAGCCGTGCGTTGATACCGTCCTTTGTTTTACCCTTAATGTTCAGTAAGAGACCAATCAAGCTATCACAGACATTCTTCTCTACGTGCATCATGTCGATGCAGTGTCGAACTTCTAGGTACTCCCAATAAGGTAGGTCTCAAAATATTGATCTCTTCTTCCACATGCTCTTCTCACGGGTCCTCGATTTACGTCCCTTTCCTAGCGCAATATCGAAGTTCTTAACCATGTCATGAACGCCTATCCCACTTAAAGGCTTTGGAGCTAAAGCGTCTTCGGTCGTGCCGTCGAATTGTTTCTTCATCTTGCGGTATGGGTGATTCCTCCGAAGGAACCTACTGTGACGCATGTACATGGTTTGCGCGAGTGATTCAGCCACACACTCTCGGTATCATCCAAGCAGTGAGTACATGCTTTGGCTCCTTATGTACTCTGCCCCGACAGGTTAGCAAGGGCAGGATAATCATTTATGGTGCAGAACAACAGGCAACGTAGAGTGAAGTACTCTCGTTTGTGAGCATTCCATACCTGCACCCCAGAAGCTCACAATGTGTTTAGATGTTCTACCAATGGTTCTAGGTACACGTCAATATCGTTCCCAGGTTGCTTCGGGTCTTGGATGAGTATAGACATCAATATGTACTTCCGCTTCATAGACAACCAAGGAGAAAAGTTGTACACACAGAGATTCACGGGCCAAGTGCTATGACGGCTGCTCATGTTACGGAAAGGATTCATTCCATCCGTACTCAATCCGAACCTTATATTCCTTGGATCCGCTGCGAATTCTTCGAACCTCCTATCGATGTTTCTCCACTGTGTGGAATCAGCAGGGTGCCTAATCATTCCATCGTTCTTACGCTCATCCGAGTGCCACCGAAGCAATTTTGCCTTTTTTGGGTTAGCAAACAAACTCTTCAAACGGGGAATTATAGGCAGATACCACACCACCTTAGCGGGAGATCCTTAGTTCAACTCCATGCCCTCGTCGTCATCATCCGATCTATCTTTATGCTTGTACCGGGATGCATTGCACACCGGACATACATGAAAGTTTGCGTACTCTTTGCGGTAGAGGATACAGTCGTTCGGACAGGCATGTATTCTTTCTATTTCCATTCGCAAGGGACAAAGAACCTTTTTGGCTTTGTAGGTGGTTGTCGGCAACTCGTTTCCCTCTGGAAGCATATCCGCTAACAGATCTAACAGCGTCGTGGAACTCTTGTCGGAGATACCATTAATGTACTTGGCGCTCGCACGGTTCTCAGTGTACATCTAGCTTCGGTCCATCTAAAAGAACGAATGGATATGTAAACATATGCATATAAGCTACATCTTCAGTGTAATGCAATAAGAATAAATGGATCTACATAAAGCTACAACAAATGTATGTACTTTACACCATAGAGAACAAATGTATCTACAATAAGCTAGATCTACAAATTAACCAGCTTCATTTCCCTCTTTACTAAGCTAGATCTTAAATATAACGCAACCAATTACTACTTTACATCACTGAGAACAAATGGATCTACACCTAGTCGTAGAACCGGCCAGCTTCTGTTCCCACTTTACCAAGCTAGATCTAAAATATAATGCAATTTTAAAGCAATTCTAACCTTAGATGACCTGGAGCGCAAGGATCTACAATTACACCTCCAAATCTAGGGTCTCTCTCTCACCAGAACGCCTCTTAATTGCAGCCACGTCGAAAATATCTAGGAAACCCTAAAAATACAAAGGAGGTCGAGGCTCTCTGTTTGTATATATATCAGAATTGATCATCACAGACAATTTGTGGATAAAACCGTCTGTGATATTTGCAAATCGTAGACGGTTGGATGCTTAAAACCGTCTGTGATGATACCTTTCGTCTTCAAGCTCGCGCGGTTCCGAGGAAGACCAACCGTCTTCCAAGCTCGCGCGATTCCGAGGAAGACCTTTCGTCTTCCAGGCGTTTCATTTCTCCAACGAAGTTCGTAATTAATTGCACTTCCGCAACCTCGCACTATATATGCTAGCGCTGGAGTCCAAAATGTACTCGATCAACCGCATTCCACAGAACACCGACCATGAGCAGCTCAAACTCCTCTATCGGCTCCGTCGCCCCACCGCCTCGGACTATGCTGGCTTCGCCACCGCCACCGTCTTCGCCTCCTCGGACCCTGCGGCAAAGGCTGGGCGCCACGGCGCCATATCCATGAATCCGCCAACCGTGGCTTATCGACGGTCCCCTCTGCCAGCCACCTCGGGCACCACTCTGTCCGCCTCAGCAAGCGTCGGAAACAAGTGTCCGGCATCGCCAATACTAATCTCCTCCTCCTCCGACGATAGCTACGACTCATCGGAGGACTATCGTGATGGCTGGGAGCTAGAGGATGACCCAGACAGAGCGGGTTCGAGTGAGGACCCCGACGGCCGCACCAATGATGACTCTGACGACGACGACTCCGACGATGACGAGGAGATTGACTAGGCGTAGCTAGTAGCTAGGGATCGAAATTTTTGTATATATGTGATGCATGCAAGCTAGCTAGTTCTATATATATATATGAAATTAATGCATGTTTCTTTTAACCGTGTTAAGTTCGTTTAATCATCAGAGACGGTTTGTAGATAAAACCGACTGTGATATTTCCTTAATCACAGACGATTTTATCCACAAACCGTCTGTGAAATTTCCCGCATCATCACAGACGGTTTTATCCACAAACCGTCTGAGATGAACCACGTAATATCAGAGACGGTTTGTGGCAACATCACAGACGGTTTTATCCACAAACCGTCGGCGATGTGCGCAAGTCTCTTCCCAGACGGTTTTCTTAAAAAACAGTCAGTGATGATGTGTCTAATATAACCTCTTTTGTAGTAGTGTGTATTTCTTCATGCATGCGTGAAAGACAAATATGGGCAGTCTTTCCTTCCCTTCCGCATGCAGCACACCTCCTCATTTGCTTCGGCCTGCATGTGGGAGATGCTAGTTCCTTCTTAATGCATTGGTTCCTCTCCCATGTACCTAAGTAACACAAAAGAAGAACATATTGGTAGTATCGCTAAGTCCTTAAAATCAAAAATTAGACTCAAGTTAGCTTTCACCTGGTTTTGGATTTGTTTAGCACGACTGCATGTAATTGGACCATGGTATGTTTCCTTTGATGTCCTTGGGATGTCCTTATCACGTTTGCCTAGCGTTTGGATGCCTTGCTGATCGTCATCAGCTTCATAGCGAAATCAACCACCAACTCCCTTTCCTTCACATGAATCACCTTAAAATCACTCCTCAAGGTTTGGATCTTCACCTCCTTGACGCAATCAGCTCCTATGTGCATCATTCTGAGCGTCTCTCACGCTTCCTTGGTAGAGTCTTTCTCAGCCAACGTCAGGAGTACGTCCTTCGGTATGCTCTGATAGATGGCAGCGAGAGCTATCCTATCCTTCTGGTTGTCGATGTAGCTGCTCGTCATGGCATTCCACATGCCTTGTGCTTGCAAGTTGACAAAGCATCTTCAACGATCATGTGGCATAGTTACTCCGTGTGAGCAACGAAATACTACTTTCTTTTCTCACATCATCCTGTTGATGGCGCCTTCGCTGAGGAATTGAGAAGATGTAGATATCACTTGTTAGCACAGAACACCAAGACCGAAATAAAACGTTGAAGAAGCACAAAACACAACTAATACTTTTATTAATTCTTTGCTTCCTTGCTTGTTTACAAACCTTGGGACTACCTAGGAATTTATATCCTTAAACTACAGCCCTAAGAATCAGGAAAGGATTCAAGTAACAGAATCAGAATTGAACTCTTCTTCCTTATTTGGTTTGTCTGATAAGTCCCAACAGGTGGCCAGGTGGTGGGGGAGTGTCTCTGAATGCTTTGTTGTATCGCCTCCTGTGTTGCCCAGGAGAGAATATTTACACAAGGGTAGTAGTAGAATTTCCTCTATAATTTCGCAACAGGAACAAGTATAAGAGAAAAACCAAAAAATGTAATAATAGTCGGACCTAGCTTGTCTAGTAGAAATTCTATAAACTTCGGGTGCCTATTTGGCGTGATACTTTTGACTAGAAACTTGCACAAAGTTCTCTCCGCTAGCTATATGATCAATACAAGAGCTAGCTACAATCTTTTGTATAAATTAATCCACTCGCAAGTGATACCACTGGAACAAAACCACGAGTATATAGAGGGCATGCAATGCAAGTACTGGCAACAGTTAATTAGCCAGCAGTTATACTACGTATAGTCACAGCTGAGCTGAGACATGGATGCACCATGCATATATGCAGTTCAAAACACACATGATAAAACTCTCACACGCACACTACTGACACACGGACGACAAGATCGAACAAACGGCTAGCTTCATATGTATGTAGCTCCTGCCATTTATGCTATATCAACGCCAGAGCACAGAGGTCGACATAGTATAATTATGTTGCATCGATGGATGGATCTAGCAGTTGGCTGGCGGGGAGAGGCCGCACTTGGCGGGCAGCTCCATGGCGCGCTTCGGGTCAATGTTGTAGAGGCTCAGCCACGGCGAGCTCTTGTACGAGCAGAGGCACGCCAGGTCCGCGTCCTGCAACGCCGTGCAGCAGTCGGTCGATGGGTCCGGCGTCGGGTTCGTCGTCGCCGCGGCTGCCGGCTGGCACTTCATGAACTGGTCGTTGCTCATGTTGCACACGGCGTGAGCGGGCACCGGGGCCGCGGCAAAGGCCGCCGCGACGACCAGGAGGGCAGCCAGCGCCAGAGCCTTCTTGACCATGTTGCACACTGCTTCGGCTCACTGAATGCTGTTTTGGGAGGAGAGCGTGGTGTCGGAATGATTGATTGGTGGAATGTTGACGGGGTATTTATAGCGTGGATGCTGGCAGTTTTTGGCTGTTCAGACTTGCAAGTTTGTGGTTTTGACAACGGGTCCCTGCCTTTCAGTTGCAGCCATTTTGTAGTTACATATATACTTACATTCAAGTGCATTCGGTGGTCGACTATCTTCGGTTTGTAAGTTGCAACAACGAGATAAATGGTCATTTGAGGGTGTTTTGTTCTCTCCCGGCCTCGCCACATTGGCAACACTAAAGATAGCATTGCACACCATGCATGGACGTGTTTGGTTGGTGGAATTTACTGAACACTCTTTTAGAGGAAAGCAAAAAACAAAAAAAACGGAGGCATCAAACAGTACAGGGGGGAGAGAGAAGAAAAACAATGGTAGCATACACGCTATTGTTATTGTGGCTAAGCGCTGTTGTGCATTGGCAACGCTAAAGATAGCATTGCACACCATTTACAATCTTTTGGAACAGAGGCATCATACACAGGGAGAGAAAACAAAAAAACGAAAGCAACAGGCATTTGCTGTTGCTATAGCTATTGCGGCCAACAACGAGAGCGCTGCTGCGGTGCTGTGCAATATGTGAAGAACACAGGTGCTAGCAGCTCAATGTCCCGTGGCATCGGTCGCTAGCTAGCCCGTGAAGCCCTCTTGTTGCCTTGTCCTCTGTCACGCATGTCAGCGCTCCCACTCGCGATCAGGTTCACGGGAGACGGAATATGAACGAGTGCGACACCGGGGTCGGCCGGCCCACCGGAACTTGTGGCCGAGAGGCTTTCCCAGATCTGCTAGCTGACGTGGCCACGGGGAGCTTGGCGTACGGCCAGCGTCGTCCTTGCAAATCACTGTATTCGAATCAGCTCCTGCCATCCGTTTAAAAAACTAACAGAAGTATCGTTTGTTTTGAGACTACATGTAGATGCTCTAGATCAGCTGCGGACGCCAAGGTCGTTGATGTGTTTATAAATTTTACTTCATGTAGTTTGAGGTAGCCTAAAAATAGTTTCCTCTGTCTTGCTCCTGTAAGTTGCATATTTGTCAACACTGTCATCAATTTCTAGTTCCTCCACTACTTTAGATCCGCGGGTAACACCCTCCGGTAAACAAAGGTAACATTTCGCCAGTGCCGTTGTGGAGGGTACACTTCATCGCCAAAACCGACTCGAAAATCGTGAAAAACCAATCGTATTCAGTCGATTCGAAAACCTAAACCGATCAGTAAACCGGTCAAATGCAAAAATAAATTTAAAAAATTCAAAATATTTGGAAAAAATTATGTCACATAAACCGGTCGAAAATCAGTGAAAATCGAGCAAATTTCGATGCAAATCGACGAAAATCGTTCAAAAATAGGATGCGAGAAAAATTCGATTCGCCAGTCAATTTTGGAGAAAACCGAAAAACCGGTCGGGTTTTCGAATTTTTTTCCCAAAACATTTGATTTCGAAACCCTTCGGTTTTTGGTGATTTTTGATCGATTTTCGCGGTAAACTGGTAGCGCCGAGACTTCTATTTTCAACTCTAAATCGGTTTGGTTAACCCTGCCGGAGTGTACGTGTGTGTTCACGCGTTCAATTTCTAGACACACCGGTGAAAGTTTCAGGACATATATATGAATTCTCAGTGACTTCACAAGAGACGAAGGACTTCATTTGATTGAAATTCTGTGATCGGCTGAGTCACAAGAGTTTGTCCTGTGTTGATAGATTGTCGTACTTGTGCCAGCGACGGCACATTATGTACTTAGATGTAACTATAAATGACGAACAAACACTACGTCGAAGTCCTTTTCTGTAATGCTATCAAATCATGCCCAGATGAACCTTGAATATGATCTTTTATTCTATTTTTGAGCCCATTGTTGCCACATACTCTCTAACCCAGTGATGTGAAACAACGATGATCTAGCGAAATGTGTCAATAAACATTGTAATTGGTCGTTTTAAAAAATTTGTATTAGATCAGATTGATCTGGTTAAATTTTCCAACAACCAATTTGTCACCTCCATGCAAAATTGGTGCACTTACTGGGATCAAGCAGAAACCCGGGTTAAATTATAGCCTGAACACTTATGGTGGTGCATCCGTGTTTGTAGGAACGTTGCAGGTTGGTTCTGACCTGTAGGACCATCCGATTCTAATTCATAACCTAATGTGCTTGTGTGAGTTTAGGGATGTGAATGATCAAGTTCGTAACCTATCTCCTTTGGGTTTTGGAATAGAATGGGACGAGTTGTTCGAAGCAATTAGAACACTAGACGGCTTCTTGCATAGTCATCTAGTTCAAGATGCAAGATCATGGCATTCCTCCTAACAAGCAAACGCAAAGCATGACCCCATACAACAATAAGTAATGCTTTGAGACAACAGCATTCCTCAAACCAAACATACTATATTATCTGTTGCAGGTCTGAGTGATCGGGTTTCACGTGAATAATGGATCTAAATGCAGACATAAGTTGCAAGGATACAAATCATTTTTGCACAAAAGCTGATTGTAGGAACTTAATTTGTTCTTAGGATCTTACCTAAAAGTATAGAAATTATTGTAAAACGTAGTCGTTTACCTAGGATCAATCAAGCAATTCGCCAACGCAATCACAGCAACAATGGAATGAGCACACACAATATAGGGAGGAAATTTTGTTCTCTCTTTTTATTAGATTGATCTCTTGTACAAGAGGGTGCCCAATATATAGTAGAAGGTAGCAGAGATAGGTTCGGATTCGCTTACACATAAGAGATAGTCCATCTTATCTCAAAACACTCCCTCTTGGGCGAATACCGTGTAATGCACATGTCTCGATAAAAACTCCTCCCAAAAATCCTGTGGGAAAAAAGGGATGGAGAAAAGAGTACATTGCACTCGCATTCCGTGTTACACTAGTTGCCTCATTAAAAACCTTCATATGAGAAAACTTCAGTAAAACTCACTAAGGGAAAAACAGTACAACTTATAATCTTCAGGATTTAAAATATGACCTTCTGGATCATACAAAGGGTCATGGTTAAGGGATTTACTCCCCCTGAACTTTGCATATCTTTAAGTCGTCTCATTCCAAAACCATTAACACATCTTTGGAATGTATATTTTGGCAAGAACTTAGTGAATAAATCTGCAAGATTTTCACATGACTTAGTTTGCAAAATCTTTACCTCACTGTTCTTCTGTAGTTCGTGAGGATAGGAAAACTTAGGAGCAATATGCTTCGTGATATTGCTTTTCACATAACCCATTTGCATTTGTGCAACACAAACAGCATTATCTTCATGATAATTGTGGGGGTATCGACGGTGTTAAGACCATATGACTTCTGAATATAGTTAATCACACGTCTCAGCCAAACACATTCACGTGAGGCTTCATATAAAGCTATAATCTCTGAGTGGTCGGTAGAAGTAGCTACCAAGGTCTGCTTAAAAAGACCGCAAAGAAACGGCTGTACCACCGTAAAGAAATACAAAACCAGTCTTAGATTTGGCACTGTGGGGATTAGACAGATAGCCAACATCCATATATCCCACCATGGTTAAGTCTTGGTTTTTCTGGAAAAATAATCCAAGATCTTGAGTACCTTAGATGTATCTGAGTAAAGTCTTGACACCAACGCAATGTCTTCTGGTTGGAGCTGCATTGTGTCTTGCTAGCAAATTTACTGCGAATGCAATATCGAGCCTTGTACAATTCGCAAGATACATCAGTATGGGACTTCAGGTTCTAAGACTTTCTTATTTTCCATCCTTGGTCTGAAAGGGTCTTTATCCACTTCAAGGAATCTTACGACCATGGGGGTTTTTAATGGAAGCGATTTATCCATATTAAACCTTTCCAATACCTTCTTGGTATAGAAGACTGGTGTACAAAAAATTCCTTCTGAGAAAATGCTCTAACTGCAGGCTTAAGCAATATTTGGTTTTACCCAAATCTTTCATCTCAAAACTCCGTCGTGAGGTAAGCACTTGCTTCCTCTATCTCCTCTGTGGTTCTGATGATATTCAGATCATCGACATATAACTAAGATGATACAGAATCCATTCTGGGATTTCTTTATGAATACACAGGGGCAATATTCCTTCTTCAGGAGGAACTCACTAAGTCGGTTATACCACATTATTGTCGATTGTTTTAATCCGTATAGCGATCCCTTCAGTTTGACGCTATACATGCTGCGATTATTAGGATTCGGAATTGTAACTCCTTCAGGGATTATCATATAAATATCCGTATCCAGTGACTCATGTAAATATGCGGACACTACATCCATGAACTGCATTGATAAGTTTAAGCTTGCTGCCAATAATTATTAAATTTCGGAACGATATTCCACTCATTACAGGAGAATAGGTTTCATCGTAATCGATGTCGGGTCTCTGAGTGAACCCTTGTCGGGACCCGAATTCACCAATTCGAACCCACTGTGTTTACCGCACTAGTCTCAGGATCAACGCTAGTGCACACAGCTTAACATTGGTACATATCACATCATACTTAACGATAATAATAATAATCCTCCATTTATTGATATAGCTAAGTGTATGATCTTATGACCAACTTACATTATTAAGCCACGCAGGGCTAGACATGAAATATAAACTAAGACATATACAGCGGAAAATAAAAGACGTAAATGACTCATCAGTTCACCACAAGCAACTAACAAGGCTCGGACCCTAACGACTCGTGTCCTCCTGAAACTCCTCATCCAACAAAGGTGTAGACTCCTCAACTGTTGATTGTGCTTGTTGGCAAGGGTGAGTACATAAAGCACTCAACAAGTTGTGCATAGAATGCAATTCTACGTAACTATATGCCAGGCTTATTCCAAAGGAAATGGCTATTATGGCTATTTTCCAATAAGCAGCATTTATGAACAAATACAATAAATAGATTGTAAATATAGTAAAACAAATAACAGTAATAGATAGATTTAACATTTCTCGAATAAACCAGGTTTCCAACCCTAAGTCAAGTTTCATCCTTCCACATGGCAACCCGCCATCCCAACCAAGTTTCCATTTAATTAAACTAACCCTTAACTATAATTCCCGAGCATTGCTCAATACCACGAGCACGGCTATCCGAATAGATTTACACTCTGCAGAGGTCATGCACTTTACCCACATGATACAACCATACACCACCAAGATGAGTAATTATAACAAAGCCTTTACAATTCACTACCTTAACCTAGTACTACCCGCTAAGGTTTAAACACTGGTGGGTCTGAAAACCACATCCAGGGCCCTCCTCTTGTGCCATGTGAGTTGCTCCATAACTCGGGAACTCACACCGCCATTGATAGTACCAAGCTAAGGTATTGCAAATTAATCAGCTAGCATGTCCCATACCAGACATGTGGTTGCATGATTGACTCAGGTCAAAGGCACACACGTCTCCCGCACGATCCTAACCGCACACGTGTCTCCCGCAACGGCACGGATTCAGAAGAGACCCAAATCGGTACGCTTCAATCACAATCGCACGATCCAGATCCGACGGCCACCATCACTGGGCTTAAACAGGAAACCCCATCTTCTAATCTCAGCCACACGATCGAAGATCAACGGCGATGATTAATGCTTCTAGAAAACAGGCCGCAAAACTGGACTAACCCACACGCACAGTAATGGGCTCGGTCCAACACTGTTCAATCTTTTTTCCGAATTTATCATTTAAAATAATTACAAAAATTCGATTGATTTGTTTTAGGCAATAAAAATACCAGGAAAATTCCCAGAAAAATCTCAAAATTACTTTGAAACATTTTGAATTCAAATAAAATATTTTTGACAAAACTTTATACTAACTTTGTCTCTATTTAATTAATTCCACAAAAGGGCCAATATACATAATTTGAAATAATTCCCAAATAAAATCCAGAAAAACCAATAAATTCAGAAAAAACACAATTCTCACAAATAGCAATAAAATAATATTAAGGGCAAATTTTGGGATGTTACAAACCTCCCCCTTAACAGAATCTCGACCCCGAGATTCAGGGCTGACTAGGAAATGGTTTGGGAATTCTGACTTCAAATCCTCTTCACGCTCCCAGGTTGCTTCATTCTCAGAATGATTTCTCTACTGATATCTGCAAAAGCGAACGGACTTATTCCTAGTCTTGCGCTCCATCACATCTAAAATCTTGATCGGCTGGTCCTTATAAGTCAAATCCTCTTGCAGTTCAATTGCTTCTAACAGCGTCTGTTTCGTTGGCACTCTGGGACATTTCTTAAGCTGAGACACGTGAAACACATCATGCACTCCTGCCAATGACTGCGGCAATTCCAACTGATATGCAACCTCTCCTCGTCGGTTCAAAATCTTGAATGGACCAACATATCTTGGTGCAAGCTTCCCTTTAGCGTGAAACCTTTTAACACCTTTAAGAGGGTTAACTCTGAGATACACATAATCATTGGGCTCAAAGCTCAAATTACGACAACGATTATCAATGTAGCTCTTCTGTCTTGACTATACTATTTTCAGTCTCTCTCTAATCATAGCTACTTGCTCCTCGGCTTCCTTGAGAACCTCAGGCCCAAATACCAAACGCTCTCCCATTTCATTCTAATTCAACGGGGTACGACAAGCACGACCATACAAAGCCTCAAATGGTGATATTTGCAAACTAGCCTGATAACTATTATTATAGCTGAATTCTACATACGGCAAACACTTATCCCACGACGTAGCATAAGCTAATACACAAGCTCTTAACATATCCTCCAAAATCTGATTAACCCTTTTAGTCTGACCATCTGTCTGTGGACGAGGGTAAGCTGTCTTGACAGATTAGCCACGATCCCCGTTGTGGCCACGGCTGCCAAATCACGCCAATGTACAGCAGTATCAGGCGCTGCAGCGGCTACTCGGGCTGCTTCTATCATTGCTGCAAGGTTTTGAGGCATGTGCAAAGGGATCGGGGGCCCCTCACCTCCAGAGGTGTCTGCGCCTGGGTTCTTATTCCGGGAACCCTCGGTAGTAGCACCGTTGTCACTCCAAGTGACGAACATGCACCAATTTATCTGGCTGCTACCCTGACTACTGCAAGCATTGCTTTTGTCTTCGTTTCCTGTATCAAAGCACGTTAAGACGTTGGGCTCCGTTGGATCGAAGTCGAGGAGGCCTACTTCTCGGCGTGGATCCCATGAAGGGGACTCGATGAAGCCAATGTGCAGGAGGTCTCCGTTCGCCCCCCATCGATAGAGCATCGCTCCAAAGGCGATCTCATCTCCGCTTGGAGGCGCTTGATCCATAGTGGTGGTCGAGAGATCATCAGAGAATCCGTTATGGGCGTGCTCTGAAGACATGCTTGATCTGCAAGAAAACAGCTGAATGCCTCTACTTGGCACGCCAACTGTCGAAGGTTAGGAATCAACAATAAGATTTATACTTCGGGTACCTTCGAGTGAGCAGAGTCAAGCACGAAATCAGTGACACCAGATGTAGACAAGTTCGGGCCCCCAGGCGGAGTAACACCCTACGTCCTATATGAGAGATTTCGGTATATCGTATCTGAAGTACAAAGAGGAATTGTATAGCCCTGATTACAATATGGGATGTCCTAAACTAGGCTAAGACTAGAGGTTGATGAGATGTGGCATGTCGGCTCTTAAGCTCTCCTTGCAAAAAAGCTTCTTGCTTGATGGCTAATTCCCCCTCCTAAGGGTCTCTCCCTTAGGCCTTATATAGTCGTGATGATCCTGCCTTAGGTCGAATCGTAGCCGTCTTGAATACCGAATCGTAGTCGATGAGGAGTCTATCGCTACGAGATCTGCATAGCATATCTAAACTACCATCTAAACCAGGCGTACTCAAGTTAGTTTCCTCGCTAAGAGAAAGCGATCGAGTCCTTCCTAATATGGAGTTATCCTTTCCTCGTATATCTTATTCCTCAAGATTGGGCCCGTGATATCTAGAATCTCTACATGTCGTTAGGACAAATTCTTCACGTATCCTCTGTGAACATATACCCCATATTTAGATATTCGACACCATACAATAATCATTTAATGCTTTTGAGGTAAACTCACTAGCATTGTCCATTCGAATAGACTTTTGATCCTTTCTTCTGGAAAGTAGGCTCTTAACTTAATAATTTGGGCAATTAATTTTGGCAGAAGCATGGTTCCTAGTATATAAGAGACATACATATGATCATCTAGTAGAAGCATCTATCTATACTATGAAATTTCTTAAAAGGGGCCCGATAGGGGCTGAACAAGTTCACAAATATCACCTTGAATTTTCTCTAGAAAATTTGGTGATTCTACCCTAACTTTTTAGGTAAGAAGATCTAAGTATGAGCTTTCCTTACAATAGGGCATAAGAAGTCTTCAGGTCTAGGAAAGTTTTTATGCTTTGGCCAACAGAATTATTAATTATTCTTCTCAATCATATTCAACTCAGGATAACCCAGTCGATCTGCTAGATCTTAAATTTTTTCTGGGTTTTCATCGCAACACAAACTTCAGGTTTTTATATGTGCATAGTAACCCGGAGGAGAATGTATGAAGTTTTTTAACCACACATTTATTATACCCATTAAACTTAGTCATGAGTTGGTATTTTGTACCATCCTCATTCCCTGTCTCCATATGGAAACGATTTTAGACCAATGTCTTTAAAACTTAAGGGAATACGACTGGACTCAGGTATAATATGGCATTCTTCCAGTGCCAACTATGAGAGTATCGCTTCTAGCGATAGTCATAATATTTCCAATTCACTTAGTGTGGCACAACTATATTCTAGACAGATTTTCTCCTCCGCCATCGGATTATACTTTGTTCTATATTAGAAGTATGATTTAATAATCAAACAATTGTTGCATTAGGAACAAATTGTAGAATATAGAACAAACATAGCACAATTAATCAAATATCTGGGAAATATCAATTTATTCAATTTTTGAATGATAATCGCTCAACAGGAGCGTAGACCAAATGTACATGCAAGAACTAGGGCTAAACTGATAAGGAGGCTTATAAGAAATATGTGACATCGACTTAGCAAAGTGAAGTGATATTTAAGAGATTAATCTAGGTCTCCATATGAGATGTAGGTGCCCTCCTGGGACTCCTCGAACTCAATAATTTCAAGAATCATATCATCGCACTTCTCAACATCCATATCAATAATAGGTTGAATGGTGAAGTATGACTTAATATTATTTTCCCGGGTCTTATTTAGTTTTCCAGTGGATTGCATGTAAAAATCTACCACATGCTTCGGGATGCAATAGTTGCATGACCAATGGCCAGTGCATCTATACATAAAACAGAGTTATTCAGGGTTTGCAAAATTACTTCTAGAAGCCCTTGTCCCTTTACATTTACTTTTCCACTATGCATTGCCTCTTCCTCTATTTAATTTGTCATTCTTCCGTGCTTCGGACATTGCAAAACTCCCATTAAGAAGTACATGATGATTCTTCACCAAGAGTTCATCATGCTTTTCTGCTTCTAGCAAAATGCATATAAGCTCGAAGTACTTCTGGTACTTGGTAACAATACTGTTACGATAGTATCCTCATATTGGGGTGGAATGTGCACAATACCTTGTCGATCTTTTTAGCATTAGTAACTGAAAGATCGAAATGGCGATCAGAGGGGGGGTGAATGATCCCAAATAAAATTTCCCCCACTCAAAGTACTCCAAACACTCTTGCAATAAAAATCTAAAGCACCCAAAGATTTTCGTTCAAACTGGTGCTTCTCAGATTCGCACACCCTCTAAAAATCCAGAACAATTAGACAACTATGTGTACCCCTAGCTTGCATGGATAAGAACCATTAATCATGTGAGGGGTTTTTTAATCACAATCCTGATGTCAAGTGTCCAAACAAAAGAGGAATCAATTCAAAAGATTTCTTTTCTAAAAGAGATAAAGCTAAAACACCAAAGTCTCTTTTCAGAAAAGTTAAAGTAGATTTTCATAAATTATCCTCAGTTGGAACAGGTGATTGGTGAGTTTTTGTTGCTCTAAAATTTTTGAGAATTTTTGTCCCTGTGAGCACTTGAGACGTGAACCACTCCACAAAACATCACCTCAGAATTCTTTGTAGAATAAGAATTAAAAATCAAGCAATACAGACAGTCAGAAACTTCGACCAAAAAATTTGAGGCTCGGTTTTCACTTCATAGCTCTCAAACGGTGCAACCAGTGGACTCAATAAATTTTATAAAGATGTATATATGAGTTATGCACGTTCTCTAAAAAGAATCACTTAAAAATGATTTTTCTATATTTTTATAAAAATCAAACACTGACTGCTGCGTGTAGAACAAGTTCTGGACAGATTTGCAATTTGATGAAAAACTTGATCTCTAGTCTCTCCAAGGGTGTAAGAAAGATGCAAAACCAAATGAACACCCTCAAGACATCCTAGAAGAATAGCATTTAGAAGGAGGGGAGGCAAATCCAAATTGCATAAATGTAAATTGCAAGAATGTAAGTGCTGAATTTAATTGCGGAATTTAAGTGCGGAATTTAAGTGCATAATATAAATTGCGTAATGTAAATGCACAAAGAAAAGAAATGATTTGAGAAACATTTCATTTCTGGAAGGAGGTTACAAAGCCTCACATTCATGTGGGCAAAGCTCAAATGAGCATCAAAACCTCAACACCTTCAAGGGAAGGAGGCTACCCTCCACCCCTATTTATACTACTCTTGGGCCACCTACCACCCTTGGATGAGTCCCTCAACCCTAGAGCACTCATCTAAGGGCTAGGATTAACCCACACACACAGCCATGCAAGGGCTAACCCAAAACCCACACACATACCGGGTTTTCTTGCAGTTTTCAAGCATACTACCTAGACCCGCTAACCTATCAACTAGACCTCAATCCGACGGCCCTCATTGATCCACGCGGCATCTAGCTAGCAACAACTCCTTTCCTTGTCTTCTTGACTTGCCCGGACTCCGTCTCCGATCATCTTCCGCGATCTCCCAACCGTCTGGACCTCAGCGCTCCTCGCCTAATCCGGTCATCCTTCGCCTCACCATGACCTAGCACCGTCGCCCTGCAACCATCAAAGACAAGGAAACTCCTCACATAGCAATGCCCACAAAGATGTGCAATAAACCATCCAACTCATCACTACCGCGTCTATACGATCGGTACTGCCACTCCTGGCAGAGACAACTCAAATTGCTTCATTTTGAAAATCAATCCAAATCAAATTCAAACTTGAGCACACCTTGCTCAAATAAAGTCAAATACTCATCACAAACATGGATGGACCTCCACATGGTCCTTCAATCTCCCCCTTGATGAGTATATTGACAAACCACACAAAAGGCATAAATTTGAGTTTGAAGAAAATGAAGAAGAAAGGAATTTTTAGTTGCAAAGTCAAACTTGGTCCAAAGATAGAAATTAGAACCATAACCAAGTTGACGAAGAGGAATTCAGATTTTAGAGTTAAATTTAAGAAAGAGCAAGTTTTCAACAAAAACTCTAAAATCCAACTAAACATGTCAAATGTGATTATGAGATTATGATCCAATAGAAGTAGTAGCATAGTTTTACAAAGATCATAATAACCAAATAAGCATTCACATTTTTATCTTTTTAGTGATGCATTTTCTACGTTTTCTCCCCCTTTTGGCAATATAGGCATCAATTTTTTTATATGTATGCATGAAATGCAATCGAAAGAGCTTTGAAGATTATCCAATTGATCAAAATGGAAGGATATTACACCAAGCTTGTCAATTTCAGAAGATGACTAAACTAAGACATGTCCAAGTGCAAATCGATCTTAGTTTTGAATATTTCATTTTAGCAAGATTTGACAAGTGCAACACTTAGCTTTAGTTTCAAAAATAGAAGAATAGCCACTCTAAGGATCAAAAGGAAAACCTAGAGTTCAACCTACTCAACACGTTGGGGAATCTAGAAGAGCATACAAGGTCCTTCGGGTTCATTTATCACTTAATGCAAATTTTGATTTATCATCATACAAGACATAGCGGGGTGCAAATGTTTGACATTATTTGCATTCTTTACCCACATATGTCTTTGTTTTTAATTTATTTGCATTTTCTTTTGACAACCAATTGACTCAAGCCGTATGCGACCATCTCAAGATGAACTCTTAAGAGGATGGTCTAGGTCAAACACGATGTATTCCAAGTTCATCCCAAGTGCAATGGGAAGCGGTCTTGTGAATGCAAGGTGTTGAGTCGTATGTGCACAAGAAGAGTCAATTTTGTTTAATTTTCATTTTTAGCACAATGATTCATGAGCAATTGAAGGACTCTAGCATGGATCAAACTAGTTTCAACCAAGTTGCTATAGGGACTCTAGAGAACTCCTAAATTTCTCAAATTATGGCACAAACCTCTAGAGAAGAAACCTAGCAAGTAAAAGCAACAAGTTAGATCAAGTTTTTCATTTAAGGCTTATTTCATTTTTAAGCTTAGCAAGTTAAATGAACTTGGACATACCTAAGCTAGTGATTTTCTTCAAATGATGTAGCATGGTGTATAGCATGAAGAAGAAATCAATTGCATAATAGACAAAGCTCATTAAACAAGAAATGCAGTCTATATGCAATGCACAAACAGATTCCCAAACTCCCCCTCAACAAATGAATCAATTTTAAGCTCAGATCTGGTTAAAGTTGAGTTATTATCAAGATTAGGCATAAAGAAGACCCAAATGAACTCAATAACAACGGAAAAAGCAGAATGAGGAGAAGAAGTCGAGAAAGCGCAAAAGCGGATGGCTATTGAGCATAGATAAGATAGAAGAGACTCACTATGGCTAAGACTCGCTCTTATCTTCCCAGTGGTGACATAGGGAAGTCGACTCTAGATCCCAACTAAGGAGTGCACATGGACCTGTCTACCCAAGAGGCCCAATACCGCTAGACTTATAAGGCGTGAGGGAACTCAACCTAGAGAGAAGAGAGAACAGCTAATCACGCATGATAGCAACCTAAAGCACAAGATAAGAGGTCCATGCAAGGCATGCCAGAAGTCTAAGTGAGTGAACTCAACTCAAGAAAACAAGCCCAAAGACACCCAGAAGAAACACAAAGAAAAGAAAAAACTGGAAGAAAACATATAATACATAATATACAAACCAGCTCCCCTCACGAAAGGCCGTAAGGGCTCACGACTCAAGCTCACTCCTCAAGGCAACAACTGGAGCTATCCAAAGGCTTGGTGCGGATATCGGCTAAGCGAAGGTCACTCTCTCGAATCGAGCGCGATATCTTCCTTCTCCACATGGTCTCTAAGGAAGTGATATCTAATATCAATGTGCTTGGTCCGGAATGTTGCAATGGTTTTTAGCAATGCAAATAGTGAATTGTTGTCACGAAAAGTGGCACACTCTCTATCTCTAACCCATAGTCCGTAAGGTCGATCTCATCGAGAGCACTGCTACAAAGAATCGGTTGCGACAACTTACTCGGCCTCGTATTGGATGTGCAACCCTGCATCGCTTCCTAGATGACCAAGAAACAAGAGAAGTGCCAATGAATTGGCAAGTGCGAAGTGCTCTTCCTATGTATCCTCTGACCCGACAAAGTCGGCATCGGAAAAGGCTCTAAGAGATAGACAAGAAGACGAAGAGTACCAAATATCATAATCGGTGGTAGCACGAAGGTACCTAAAGATGCGCTTGATCTTTGGCGGTGAGAGGCGCGAGGAGAAGCTTGAAATCGAGCCATGGACACAAACAAAATGTATGTCCGGCCTCGAAGCGATGAGGTACAAGAGGAGCCGATCATGCTCAAACTCCTTTTGATCAAGGCTCACCATCCTCATCGGGCTCGAGGACGAAGTGGTGGCCATAGGAGTCATCACGGCTTCCCATCGGACATGTCGAGCGCCTCGGGAGGTCACGGGTATATTTGCCTTGATGCAAGAAAGTACCTCCGAGTCCGCTTGATTTGGAAGCCAAGAAAGTAGCTCAACTCGCCCATCATACTCATCTCAAACTCAGTACTCATCACCTCGTAAAACTGAGACACAAGCGAATGAGACGAGCCACCAAAAATGATATCGTCCACATAAATCGGACAAGAAGAAAATGAGACTCATGGTGTCGATGAATGAGTTTTGTCTACTATACCCATTTTGAAGTCATGGTGAGAAGATAAGACTTGAGCCTCTCATACCATGCTCAGGGGCTGCTTGAGTCCATACAAAGCTTTGGAGAGCTTGTATACATGACTCGGAAACTTGGGGTTCTCGAATCTCGGAGGTTGTTTGACATAAACCTCTTCCTCAATATAGCCATTGAGGAATGCACTCTTGACATCCATTTGATAGAGCTTGAAACCATGGGATGCAGAGAATGCAAGCAGGATCCTAATAGCCTCTAGTCTAGCTACAGGGGCAAAGGTCTCCTCAAAGTCAAGACCCTCAACCCGAGAAAAGCCCTATGCAACTAGCCTAGCCTTGTTGCGAATGACAACCCCATCCTCACTGCTTGTTTTTGAATACCCACTTGGTCCCAATGACATTATGACCGGATGGGGCTCGACAATTTGCCATACCTTGTTCCTCCCAAAGTTCTCAAGTTCTCATGCATAGCATTAATCCACGATTCATCGGATAATGCATGAGAAACATCCTTCGGCTCAAAGGAGGCAACAAAGGCGAGTGGAGGTAGAAAGCGGACAAATCGATTTTGAGCGAGTGACCGCTCAAGCAGATCACCAATGATCTGATCGGTGGATGAGCTTTACGGATATGACGGGAGGACCGAGAAGCGAGTGGCCTCTACCTCATGCACGTAAGAGGTAGGAGCAGAGCCACTCACTGAAGGAGAGTCGGAAGGCAAGGGCTGGTCTCCCTGAGGTGCAGAAATGGAAACAGGAGGCACCTCAGGTGTAGAGGGGACTGGATCCGGTGGAACACCATCATCTCCATCATCCTCATCTTCTACAAAGATGGTCTCGGAGGGATAAGAAGAGCTCAAACATCGTGTCTAGCTCCTGGGCTAGCCTCATCAAAGGTCACATCACAGGTCTCTATGATCCTATGCGCATCAACGCTCCAGACCCTATAGCTACGAGAAGAAGTCGAGTAACCTAGAAAGATACCATCAGAAGAGCGAGACTCAAACTTATCTAGGTTACCAGACTTCAAGATAAAACACTTCCAACCGAAAACGCGAAAATGAGACACACTGGGCTTTCGCCCATACCTCAACTCATAAGAAGTGCGATGCAAATGTGCTCTCAAAAACACGCGATTAGAAACATGGCAATCAGTAGCTATAGCCTCATTAAAACTTCCTAGAGTATGTGACTCGTCTAGCATCGTCCCGGTCATCTCAACCAGGTCCCGTTCTTCCTTTCCACTATGCCATTCTCATTGAGGCGCGAGGGAGAAGAGAAGCGATGCTCTAAACCAGACTCCACACAAAACTCTCAAAGTAAGAATTCTTGAACTCCGTGCCATTATCACTGCGTATAGCTCGTAATGCACCTATTGATCAAACCCCTGAAGTGAGAAAAGGTCTCATCCTTCGAGGCCATGAAGAATACCCAAGAGTATCTAGAAAAATCAACAACGATAACAAGAACATACCACTTCCTCCTGCCGTTGCACTCTATTTGGACCAACGGTGTCCATATGTAAAAGCTGTCCTGGTGCATCAGTCATCACTACAGTGACTGGAGGATGAGAAGCAGTAACCATCTTGCCATGTCGGTAAGGAGAGCAAACTAAGTCTTTGACCATCTTAAGTTTAGGCAAACCCCGAATGAGATCGTGGCTGCTAACTCGGGTCAAATGATCAAAACCAATGTGACCAAGTCTCCTATGCCAGAAGGAGAGATCACGGGACTCAGAAGCAATCAAACATCGAAGAGAGTCTCGGAAAAGCGAAAAATCAGCACGAAAGACTCTCCCAAATCTAGAAATCCCGCAAACTAACCCTCCTGATGAATTAAGGATTCTACAGGCATTACTCTTGAAACTTACCTCGAAAGAGTCATCGATAAGCTGAGAAACAGAGAGTAGATTGTATTGCAGCTTACTTACTAAGGCAACATCTTTAAGAATGAAATTTTTGTTAATGCAGATGGTACCTTTAGCAATGACTCTACCTGAAGATGCATCCCCAAAAGTGATTAACTCATCACCGGGGGCTCGGACTAGGGAAGAGAACCAACGAGAATCTCCGGTCATATGACGAGAACAACCGGAGTCAACAATCCAAACATCGCCCTTCCCCATCCGATGAACCTGATCAAGACACAAGAGAGAAAGATGACTCAGTACTGGGATAGAGTGAAGACTTAGGAACCCAATACTGAACCATACGACACCTCAGAGTACCAGCCACAGAAGAAGACTGGACTCGAGTGTCTCTCTGACGCTCAACTCTCACACGATCAGGAGCAACTCTGGTAGATAATCTAGAGTCAAAGCGGGTTGGCACACCGTGGTGCAAAGCCGGACCATCCCAAGAAGGTCGCTGGATCTCCTACCGGAAAACACCTCACGCCACCGATATCTACCTCGATGGGAAAACGAGGAATATCAAGAAGACGACGAAAAGATCGACTACGAACGACTCGGGCTAAAACTCAAAGAACTAGCATGAAAACCGAGTCCCGGACGTTGCCCAAACACAAAGCGACTCTCTAACTTGTCTAGAAGCGGTGTGTGTCTTAGGAGCACTCAAAGTCCGGGATGACCACGAATACCCCTAAGAGCAACAACACGCTCACGCCGAGTGATCTTGGCGCGCCTGAAGCAGAAATCTACTAGGTGACCATCCTTCTTACAGAAGTTGCATGTGTACTTCGCCTTGCTAGAGGCAGAAGCAAGAGGAGTAACACCCTTCTGGTCAGAAGTCCTATGGACAACCCCAGCAGACCTAAACTTGGTGGTGCTCACTCTGGGAGCTACCACAATCTCACCACTCTTGGAGCCGCGCACAATGGTGGGAGGATGTGCCCGAGCGTGCTCCAAGGGATCAAATCCTAGACCTTGATTGAATCTACTAATCTTGGATTGGTCTAGAATAAAATTGAGCTTCTTCTTGCCTCCAACAAACTTCTCGAGAGTTTGTGCAATAAACCATCCAACTCATCACTACCGCGTCCATACGACCGGTACTGCCACTCCTGGCAGAGACAACTCAAATTGCTTCATTTTGAAAATCATTCCAAATCAAACTCAAACTTGAGCACACCTTGCTCAAATAAAGTCAAATACTCATCACAAACATGGATGGACCTCCACATGGTCCTTCAGTAACTTTCTGGTTATATAATGTTAGATTAATGATAACCTTGTGTATGACAAAAATTATATGTTGCCACAACCTTTAAAATCCTGAAAGCGCAGGAGGATCCATTCAAGTTGTACTTCTGGCAACATAACGAATCTTTGCTGGTTATATATTTTTTCTTCAGGGAATCCAAAAGTACCAGCTGGTCATCTTCCATCAACTATTCGGCCTTCAGGTCCATATGTAGATGGTGCCTCAGGAGGTGCAAAGTCGTACATCTAGCGGCTTCGGGAATAGCAGAGGTACCAGCATCAGGCTGGGAAAACAGTAACTCCAAAAGATTGAGCTATCAGATTAATCTTAGTATTCATTGCCCGGGTAAGTTAATTGTTGCCATTTAGAGCAAGCTTGATAAATTCCCTCTTTGCGATGTCCAACATATTCTATTTCTATTTATGCAAAATGAATTTTACTACTGGTAAAATCATTATATTGCATGCTCACTATTCAATTAGTAAAGCTTGGTCTATATCTTTTCAGTAGATAATTATATAAAATTTCCCAGAATTTTCCTAGCAATTTCCAGTTTTCTGCTAATTATCCAGTAATTTTCAGAATTACTTAAATAACATTTTCAGAATTACTTAAATAACAGAAAATAAATTCCAGCATATAATAACATGGAATAATGCTAAGAAAATAAATACTGCAAAATGAATCTCAGCAATGGGTCATACATAATTTTCTAGAATTTTCTGTTAATTTCCAAGCAATTTTCAAAATTACCTAAATAACAAAATATAAATTTCAACACATATTAAACATGGCATGAAGCTAGAAAATAAACCCATAGCATGGAACTTCCAGAGTGTGCTAAGTACTAATTTATCAAAATTTTACGAAAGCCCATAACCCAGAAAAAAAAATTTCTAGGATTCATTTATCAATTTTTCAGCATTAATAAATGAGTTATTTTATTTTATTTTAAGAGGAAAAGAGGCGGGTCGTATGATCACTGGGCCGTACGGCCCGATCCAACCATTCAGCCCATTCGGTTTCTGCCCGTTTAGCAGCCGACCCTATTGGCTTCCGACCCAATCGGTTTCCGATCTGTCCGACGCCTCCACAAAAGTCGGCGCCTAGGTTTTCCAAACCCTAGCCACCATTGCCGAAATCCAATCGGGCGGTCGATGCACGGGGCAGTCGCCTCAACTACTGGCGAGGCAAATGTTACATCCGCGGGAAGACGAAGCCGCGCGCACACGAATCAACACGGTGCGGGGCGCGGCCGGATGGCTGAGCAACGCGGCGGCCACGATCGATGGAGTGGGGATGGCCAAATAGCAAGGTGGTGTGGCGGCCGCCGCTGCGGGTGACGGTACGAAAAACAAAGCAGGCGATGGCGCGCAACCCGAGCAACCGGTGGCGCAAAACACGAGCGAGCGACTGTCGCGAAGCCCGAGAGGACGCAGCGGCTGCGACCGACACTGCAGGCGGCGATGCGGAGCCCAAGCAGTGGTGGCGAAAAACACGGGCGAGCAGCGGTCACGAAGCTCAAGACGACGCGAAGTGAGGCCGCTGCCGGTGCTGGCCCGTCGCGGCCTACTGAGGGCACAGGCACAGTCGGTGCACGGGATCGGCTACAGGCCGAATCAATTTTTCTTCTTTTTTTTGTGATAATGATGAAGTAACAGATCGTGCATGATGTAGATTGATACGATGATTTACCAAATCAACAACTTCATAGAAAACTCTTACATAGGGCTTGGCTTGGCGTAGGTAGATCGTGTGTAGCCGGATGTATTTCGATGCCGTGTAAATTATCGCAGTAGACATTCTCAAACAACCTCAGCAGAGCTTCGTGTTGATAATATGTTGTAAAACGTAGTCGTTTACCCACGATCAATCAAGCAATTCGCCAACACATTCAGAGCAACAAAGGAAGGAGCACACACAATGTAAAGAGGAAATTCTGTTGTCTCTTTATTACATTGATCTCTTGTATAAGGGGATGCTTAATATATAGTAGAAGGTAGCAAGAGATAGACTCAGATTCATCTACACATAAAAAATAGAGTCCAACCAAATACGGTTAAGAATATCTTATCTCATAACAAAAATGAGATTTGTTCCAAGACTGCGTTGGTGTTTTTTACTCCGAACAGCTCAGAAAGAAAAGAACACAAAACCTCCCAAATTACTATAAAATTGATACTCCCTCCTATCCCAAATTATAAGATGAAACTTTGACAAGTAAATTGTATTATCACATATTCAAAAATATATATAAGTGAAAATTATGAAAGCATTTTTTATAACAAATGCACTCGTATCATTTTCATATATGTAAACTATACATTCTAAACAATATCTTTGATCAAAATTATTTTGTTTTGGTTGCACACATTCTAAGACGTCACTGGTCACTGGAGGGAATATATTTCAAACAAGCCCTAACATGTTGACTGTCCTCCTTTACACTATCATCACCACCTTGATCTATTTCTTGACAACTAGATCTGTCACTGTCTCCTTCGTTGCACTAAATCTAGAGATTGAACACAGTAGGTAAAATTCCTTCCAACTAAAAGGAATGCACTGGTATATCAACCAGAAAAGGGCAATTTTTTTACCATTGAAATAAGTCCTACTGACTTTGTGCATACCGATCAACCAGTGCCTTTGCTGCCTCTGGAGCGAAGAATTTCGCCTACATGGAAGTAAAGTCACACATTACATTCTGAAAATCGAAGACATTTGTTTCTATTAATTGCTCATCAATTAGAAAGCAACTTTCTGTCTCATCCCTGTTATCTTCATTTCAGATTACTTTTACGTCTAAATGAGTAAATGGTGTAAAAATGTACAGTTGGTGGATGGCTGTAGAGCAGCATGACGGTAATCAAATGCATATATCCCTAATGCCCATGGACATCATTAATTTTTTAATTGTTCTGATATTTAAGACTGTAAATCATTTTGTACCATGGTTAACAGTTTGGTATTGATGATCACAAATGAAAACAGTACCTGAATAAACATTCTTTCTGCATCACCTTGTTTACCATTTTCCCTCAAAACGATTCCCTACCAGATGGATAAGAGCAAAATGGTTAAAACTGCTTGCTATACAAGTCAGCAATACAAATACACAATCTATGATTATCATCACTTCATAATAGAAACACATAACTAGTTAATATCACAGCACAGCAAGTCCATAACTAAAGTAGCAACACTTGAAATCTAGTAAAATCCAAGAATTGATCCATGGTAAGCCCTAGACATGTTACTTATTTATTTCGCTAAAATTTTCTTTCAGATAACAAGGTAGATGAACCCGCGCACACCACCACACACGCACACCACACGTGCCCACATGTGTCCCCTAGCACATGCCTAGAACTGTTGAGGCTGCAAATAAATCTACAATCTCATGAAATGTGGGGATGCACGTTCCCACCAAGGCATACTCGTGTGTATGTGTAAAAGTGGGCACCAGGATTCAAATCCTTTTGGGTGGAATCATACTCCCATGGCTCCATTGCCCCATCAAGAGGTGATTCCCTTATTTTTGTTAAAATTGGGTATATTGGTTTAGCACGTCAAATATATTTGAATAATAAAGGCCATTGCTGTCCTTCAAGCTTTACATTGTCCTAACAAGCTTCACTGAAACTCATAGGTAAAGCACAAAATAAGCACTTGATCAATACCTTCACCAAATAACCACGGAAGTCTTCAGGGTGTTCAGTAATTAGCTTATCATAAACAGCAACAGCATCACTGATATGGCCCCAATCAGAATAAGCCTTCCCTAAAAGCAGATCAACCTGTGATAGGGTATGAAAAGAATATAACACTTCAGAATCATGTCTAAATTCTCCTATTAACCATCAATTACTCAAATTGTGACATAATGCTGTCCAAACAAACATTTAGGTCTGGAGTCTCACTCTTAACTAAATAACTTGATTTGACACTGATTGCTGCTAAGTAGCTACTCGTCTTGCTTGTGGTGGCTGACATTTCAACCTAGATCTATATCTTTTACAATATGTGTTATAGGAGACTCCACATTTATTGATGACACTTGCTATGGCACCCATATATTAGTTTAAAAAGTGTAGCTAGTTTACAAAACCATTCGTGAATATCAAGCTGCAAAAAATTGTACGTTGAAAAAGCTTCGAGCTTCAGTGAGTTTATATGTAACAGACTCCTATTTTCCAGTGATGTTATGCACATTTCTGCAGGGCAGGAACTCTATATGACAGTATGACACTACATGATCTTTAAAAATCAGGGTATGAACGAAAAAGGTTTTTAAACTGAAGAAACAATGCCAATCAAACCCCTCAGGAGTACCATTGGATTATGTAGTGGTAATTTTGGAATCCTTGCGTGATGCAGAAATAAAAAAGTGCATCAAGTGAACTAGGATGCCACACAATACACATGGTTCAACCATCACAATTATACAAACAAAATAGCTGTAGCACTGATCTTAAATCTTAATGCACTAGGACCGAAGCTTGAAGGAACAACTCCACCTTACATCTACAGCATGACAGCATTGGTGTGGAAGGAACCACTCTTAACATGTCGTTCTAGATATCGCTCTCAAGACGTAGGAATGCCTAAAGGCATCAAGAGTTT